>JARQOC010000005.1:190279171-190999171 GCA_033576535.1 Allobates femoralis
TGGCAGTTGGTGCTCCTAAAGTTCTATGGGGAGCTGTTACTATTGTCTCAGGAGAGCGTGCAATAGATTGCTTTTGTCTGCCCCTATCTCCAACCCCAATCCATAAAATTGTGAAAAAAACCACTGTCATCTCCTATCTCAATGTTTTAAGTGTATCACCACTGAATACAGATTTAACCAATGAATTGAACGTGAAAGATTAATCCTGGAGGAGACAGACAAATATCAGAAATATTTGTGAGATATATTACCAAATTATTTGAACTATTGATTTATTAAATAACCATTAAAACAACAGTTACATTTTAATGGCCTTTTTGTTGCTCCTTCTCCTTATTTGACCAGTGTCTATATAGGTTGAGCTTGTGCCCTTGTTAGAAAAACAATAGTTTCTGCACTTTAGGAAGGTTTGATTTTATCAGAAATGACAGTGTTCTGCGAGAATCTTTTAGAGATGACTACAAACTGAAAAACATGTAAATAAGGAGACAGATAAAAGTCTTATATATGATGAGATTTGTGATAAGCGTTCTGATTGGTGATAAAAAGACAAAAGCCGACAGAAAAAGCCAATCAATGAAATGATAGATAACTTGGCGAGTGGAAATGATCGTTAATACCATGTCGCTTTCTTTTTCACTGATTAAATAATTTATATCAGAATACTTTTGTAATTTGATTCTGTCACTTTCAAGCACTTGCATATTTTTTCTACTTTCTAATTAGCGAAGTGCCAGAAACAACAGTGGTTATAAAATGCTGCATGCCGAATATAGCAATGTTTTATTGGTGCTCTAAATTCCATAGCAAGGAAGCTATATAAATCTCTTGCATGCCACTGGCCACACGGTCTATGTTTAGCACTTTCCTGGTAAACAAAAGGTACAGAATAATCTAATTATACTTTGTAGACTAATAAGTCTGTGAGATTGGTTAAATTGTATATTCAATGTGCTACCTTATTGCACATCGGTATACTCACTAAGGAATGGTTAAAGGACAATTCTCAAGTTTGACATTTATTTCCTATCCACTGAATAGGAGTAACTTTTTGCTTGTTCGGAGTCTGACCATTGGGGCCCCAAGCGATCTGGGAACAATGGCTCTAAAGGGCCCTTTGTGAATGGAGCGGAGGTCAATCAATATCTTATTAAGAATGAACAGAGCAACAGTGTGCATAATCGACCTCTGCTACATGCACATGGGACTTTTTAAAGCACCTGTTCTTGGAATCATTGGGGGCCCCATCGGTTGGCACTTTCAGCAATCAGAAAGTTATCATTTAAATCATGGATAAGAGATAAGTTTAAAATTTAAGAATACCCCTTCAATAAAATTGCCTCAATTTAGACATTTGTCTCATGCTTGTCACATGTTGACTGCTTTGCAATCCATGTGCGTTGCTGCTGTGGTTTAAATCTGGCTTAATTTCCTTTGGTATATTGAGTGTTAATCTGTAGATGCTGCTGTATTTCTGTACAGCTCTGCCGGTGGTAGACGCGTAGAGGTGTGTCAGAGCATTCTGTTCTCCACTCCCTCAGCATTTAAGTAGTTTTACTTCCTTCCACTGGGTGTCACAGATAGAGTTCACTCTGCTTTGACCATGTGTGCTGTTAGGACATAGTGCAGTGTGTGCTGATGCCTTCCTTCTGATCCCGCCTGGATTTTACCTTTGCTGTTTCCCGGTCTGTGGGTGGAGTTAGGGGCTTTTAGCCTAGGACTTACCAGAAGCATAGGGCAAGGTAAATGACCCAGACCTCCTCACCTTCTGAGGTACCTCTATGAGCAGGGTGAGCTAGGCACCCCCAATCTAAAGGTTCGACTAGCCTCCCTGAACACTCTTAGTCATCTTACCATCCTGCTACCTTATTCCCTCACTGCTGTGTCACCCTGTGACCATGCAGTTAATAAATTTGGTGCATTTTTTTTGACACTTCAGTCTTAATTTAAACCATCTATTTGTGACAGTTTCTACACTTCTGCTCCAATTTGAGGATTAAAGTATCCAATTAAAGTGACTGGGTACGTGAAAAAATGGATAGCACTGTGATGCCATGTTCTTGCTGGTACTGTCCATTTTCACTTAATAGTTGATCAAAGAAGCCTTGACATTTTTTTCTAAAGAGAAAAATAGATGACATGTACCAAAAACAGATGCAACACACTGAAAAAACTTTATCACGTAAGGGTGCTTTCACACTAGCGTTTATTTGAAATCGCGGCAGATGCGGTGAAAAAAACGCATCTGCCGCGATTACCGCATACCGGCTGCACTTGCGGCACGGTTGCGGCAAGCCCCATACAATGTATAGGCGGGCTTGCGGCAGGTGCGGCAAGTGCGGCTTTGGCACTTGCGGCAAGTGCGGTCGTGAAAACAACTGCGGTCTCCGCGTTTTTTTCGCGGCCGCACCTGCTGCAAGTGCCAAAACCGCACTTGCCGCACCTGCCACAAGCCCGCCTATACATTTTATGGGGCTTGCCGCAACTGTGCCGCAACCGTGCCGCAAGTGCAGCCGGTATGCGGTAATCGCGGCAGATGCGTTTCTTTCACCGCATCTGCCGCGATTTCAAATAAACGCTGATGTGAAAGCAGCCTAAGGGCCCTTTCACATCAGCGTTTTTTGAAATTCGCGGCAGATGCGGTGAAAAAAACGCATCTGCCGCGATTTGAAAAAAACGCTGATGTGAAAGGGCCCTAAGACAAAAAATATTGATGTTTGAATTTGGCCAACAGTCATTTTAGGGTACTTTCACATCAGCGTTTTTTTAAATCGCGGCAGTTGCGGTGAAAAAACCGCAACTGCCGCGATTACCGCATAACGGCTGCACTTGCGGCACAGTTGTGGCACAGTTGCGGCAAGCCCCATACAATGTATATGCGGGCTTGCGGCAGGTGCTGTTTTGGCACTTGCGGCAGGTGCGGTCGTGAAAAAAACGCGGTCAGCCGTGGTTTTTTTCGCGGCCACACCTGCCGCAAGTGCCAAAACAGCACCTGCCGCAAGCCCGCATATACATTGTATGGGGCTTGCCGCAACTGTGCCACAAGTGCAGCCGTTATGTGGTAATCGCGTCAGTTGCGTTTTTTTCACCGCAACTGCCGCGATTTAAAAAAAACGTTGATGTGAAAGCACCCTTAGAGTAACATTTTTTACAAAATTATTAGTAGTTTAAAAATTAACATGACATTTATATTATTTTTCAACTGTATTTTGCATTTAAAAAATATGTCTGTAATTTTTACTCAAACAGATTAAAAGGATGAATATTTGCAAGAGGGTTTATAGGTGAACTTTTATGTTTTATTATTTCTTTCATTTTAAATTATGTTCATTCTCCACTTTTGTGTGCACATTTTTAAATAATTAATTAATTATACTTCCTTTTTCTATAAAATGTAATGCTTTCATTATAATGTATTAGAATTACATAGGTACTCATTGTCAATCACTCCAATTCATTTGGATGTGTGGACAAAACCAAAGTGCCTATATGATCCACTGGAAAGATGTTGCTGCTCTATTTCAGCATTTCTAAGTATCCAATGACATGGTGAAAGATATATCAATAATATTAGAGGTTAGAAGACAATTTAAAAAAAATTAGCTTCTATCCTGTAAAAGTTGAGCTGTTTGAGCTTAAAAATGTAAATTAACATTTCAATTTATTCACAGCAGTATTTGCTTGACAATTCTATCCATTGGTCTTTTATTTAAAAGAGATACTTGGATGTAGGTATCTGATGGTCTATCTACAGTACAGCTCATCAATGGTAGAGGTTTGCCACCATCTGTCAGCTAATTTTTACTCCAGGGACAGATGGATGTAAACACTTGAATAAAGCTGATGAGCACAGCTCCATTCATACCAGTAACTGCAGCACAGTTCCTCTTCTTTTGAATAATGTGTAAGGGAAGCCAGTGGATAGTCATTGTCAAGTATAGACTTTAGCAATGCACCCTGACACTCTAATGGTACCTTTACACGCCGCTACTGGATGGTGGCAACAACCGGGTACTTCACGTGCACGAGCACGCACAAACGGTTGCAAACGGTAATCGCACCACCTTTACACGCCGCAACAAGGTGCGCTACAGTAGGCTACATCTATCTCTAGATACACCGCCGGGTGTCTCAAGTTACCTTCTGCCGAGCACCTTACCTCATTTACACACCGCTACAACAAGCTAATATGGGCGGACCTGGTGCAGCAGGGACAACACATAGGCGTGCCACAATTGTGGATTACGAGACGTCCGTACGCTGATAGGACAAAGCAATAACATCATGATTGGCCAGGCAGCGCAGGAGGCTGATTAATACATGACGCTCGAGCAATTGTGTAGTGTGACTGGTCAGCTCCTTAAATATGCCGCCCTATGCAGCAACAACCAATCGCAATGCAGGAGCTTCCTCCAATGATCGCTGAAGGGGGGTGGTTTCCTGGAGGCTGTGTCACGCCCCAGGTACATACCAGGTACACAGCATGGTGTAGAAACAACCCTTCTGTTCCTTCTTTACACGCCGATACAGGTCGCTACAATCGCCTGGGTAGCCACCTGTTATAGGGCAGTGCTCGGAAACAGGTGCCGCTACTGGCGGGTGGCTACAACCGTCTTCACACGCCGCTACCACGGGTTGAATTGGCGGTGCAAGATACATTTCTCTCATGTACCCGGTTGTTGCCACCATCCAGTAGCGGCGTGTAAAGGTATCATAAAGGTACCTTTACACACCACCACTGAAAGGTAGCAACTGCCTGGCATTGGGGATATTTATGCCTGTTGCCATGAAATTGCTACAAAATGGCGGCGTGTAAATAGGGAAATTCCTTCCTGTGTCCGGACACAGGAAGGAATTTCCCTATTTACACGCCGCTATTTCGTAGCAATTTCATGGCAACAGGCATAAATATCCCCAATGCCAGGCAGTTGCTACCTTTCAGTGGTGGTGTGTAAAGGGGCCCTTAGGGTACCTTTACACGTGGCAACATTGCATGCAATTTCACTTGCAACTTACTGGTTGCAGTGAAATCATGGACACATTGCTCCATTTTGTACACAGCCACAAAATGGAACAATTTGTCCATGATTTCACTGCAACCAGAGATCTGTTCAGAAGTTGGTCACAGAAGTTGGTGTGTGTAAAGCGGCCCTAAGTTGCAAGTGAAATTGCATGAAAAGTTGCGACGTGTAAATGTACCCTAAGGCTGCTTTCAGATAGGCGTTTTTTTTTTTTTTTTAAATGCGGCAGATCCGGCGGATATACCGCATCTGCTGCATCTTCCACCTAACGGCTGCACTTGCGGCACCGATCCGGCAAGCCGCGTGCATTGTTTATGGGGCTTGCGGTCGGGAGCGGCAAGTGCGGTGTTGCCGGTGGCGGCAGGTGCGGCGCTTGCGGCCGTGAAAAAATATGCGGTCAGCAGCAATTATTTTTGCGGCTGCAACTGCCACATCCTGCCACAACCGGAAAAACCACACTTGCCGCAAGCCCCATAGACAATGCATGGGGCTTGCCGCAAGTGTGCCGCAAGTGCAGCCGTTAGGCGGAAGATGCGGCAGATGCGGTAATCTGCTGCATTTTCAAAAGCACAAAGCATTCACTGATCTCAGGGAGACCAGTCCAAGAAAACACTGCGGGCAGCTGGCTAAAGCGCTCAACACATAATTCCCAGTGGGCAATGCGCCTAGGAATTCACTAAGTATGCAAATAGAGTCTGTGGAGCCTCGGTTAGAAGTCTCAAACACACGACTAGCCAGTTATCCCTCCAGTGAAGGACCCAGCCAAGGGATGGCTCCTTACGGAGAACACCATAACCTGTGGCACTTTTGGAACAATGCTCATCAGCTCCATTCAAATGACGTACATCCAGCTAACTCTAGAAAAAGATGGAAGTTACTCACCAATTTCCTATTGACGATCTATCCTGTATATAATTCATCAAATACCTATGCCTGAACAATTGCTTTTAGGCCTAGGCAACATGTAGACTTTGAGTTTGATGCAGGTGGTGAGGTCAAAGATAGCCAGATGCAGCTTTACATTGCAGCACAGCACAAGTGAATGGCACTGTGACTGTGGAACTAGTTGAATTCTATACCACTAGCTGGTCACGGAACCTTGCAACTGTATTTGTTTGCACTTACATAAATTTTTCCCCCAAAAGATGTTAGGACTTATTTTCATGGGGTCTGGGAGTTAAAATTCTAGTACGATATATTTTTGGCTCATTTGTTTACAATACGGTGCTGTACAGTAGTAAATATTGGATATGCCCTACTCCAAGAAAAGCAGACATCTCGAAAAGAATCACACTGAAATGACCCCATGGGACATAAAGCAATAAGAGTTGGCAAGTGTCAGTCTCACACAGACAGATCACCTTGCCCTCCTAGCGTCACTCCTGTCACAGGCACGCTACCTCCCATAAAATCCTTGGAGTTCCAGCTGATCTCTTCTTTGTTCCACTGCAGATTAGTGTAGCAGTCAGCTCCACCTGATGAATGGAAGCAGCCAGAACGCTCTACTAAAATGGGCTTGGGAGTGGAGTGTTGTTAGCAGGACTACCTGATCTATGTGAGAGCCTGACCCTTGCCAAGCCTTGTTGTTCTGGGTCTTGTGAGGTCTTTTGGTTGTGTCTGCCTTTCTAGGTGAAGGGTCTGTCTGTCCTGCTGCATTCTTTTGCCAATTGATTTTACTTTTTTACATGTATTACTGCATTAATACTATTTATTTGGACTGTTTTATGAACTGCAATTAGGGATTATTTTTGGGGTAGGGCCTATATTTCGAGCATCTTCAAAAATCCTTAAAAAATGTTTTATTTTTGGGGAAACAGGGTAGTTGCTAACAGAAAACAAGGTTTAAAGGTATTGGACAGGTAATGCACTAATTTGAAACTAAACATTGACTCAATACAATAGAGCACATTTCTATCCTTCATTTAAACTACCATTTGGAGTCTCAGCAGCCAGACCTCCACCAATCAAATCTTTATATTGCCAACCTTTATATATTATATCAAAAGTTTTTGAATGTGTCGTTGCTATAATAGGGGTTTTTCACAGGGAGAAAATAAAGACATTAAATATGGCCTATATAAATGACCCTTAAATCTTAAAAAGTAAGTCTACATAGTGTATAACATTTTGGACATACGGATGAAAGGCAATAGACTGATTTATAATATGTTTCTCACTTTTCTTGGGTTCTTTCTTATGGAATTCAAAAGGTCAAATAAGAAGCGATCAATGGCAGCGACTGATCAGTTTTACACTGAGACCAACCCTACAACTTTTAGGGTGCTTTCACACTGCGTTTTTCTGTGATCCGTGGCTGTCCGTTTTGGGCCCATGTTATCCTATGGGCATGGATCACATCGGATTTGGCCTTATTGGCATCCTATTTTTGTCGGATCCGATTCTGGCCGATTTTTTGCTGTGCCCAAAATCGCAGCCTGCTGCGATTTTTGGCACAGCGGGTCAAATCGGACCGAATTGGATCCGACCTGATCCATGCCAAATAACATGGGGCCTATGGAGCACGGATCCGAGGAAACAGCTGATGTCTCCTCGGGCCCGATCTTAGTGTACTGAGCATGCTCAGTACACTAAAATCGCTCTGTGCCATAATATCACTTCTGCAATGTATATTCATACATTGCAGAAGTGATATACAGTGAAATGAAAGGATTAAAAATAAAAAAATAATTATCCTCACCTCTCCACGATACAGCGATGCCTCCTGCGCTCGGGTGTGTGCTTCCAGGACCTGGCCTGACGTCACAGTGCAGTCACATGACCGGTTACCGCGGTAACCGGTCATGTGACTGTGACATCACGCCAGGTCTTGTGCATCAGAAGAAGAGAAGCTGGAAGCAGCGCGGGTGTCGTGGAGAGGTGAGAATGAAGATTTTTTTATTTTTTAAGGTCTGCAAAGAAGGAGTGCAAAGAGGGGGGCAAAGAGGGGGGTAAAGAGGGGCTGCAAAGAGGGGGGCAAAGAGGGGCTGCAAAGAGGGGACAAAGAGGGGGTGCAAAGTGGGGGGACAAAGTGGGGGGACAAAGAGGAGGACAAAGATGGGACAAAGAGGGGAGACAGAGGGGACAAAGAGGGGAGACAGAGGGCAGACAGAGGGGAGAAAGGTGACAGGAGGGTGACAAGAGGGGGACGAGGTGACAGGAGGAGCAGGGAGAGGATCCAAACTGATCCTGCAAAACATCGGGATCGGATGCCTATTTGGCATCTGATTGCAGTCATCAGTTTGGATCAGTTGCTGTCCGAGGGGAGCTGCAAAAAGTCTGATCCCCTCGGACAGCACAAAAACGCAGTGTGAAAGCAGCCTAACATGTGATTTAAAATAGTATATACCTATAATATGTCTATCAAATGTGGTATTATGGGATTCAGAATGAGGTTTGTCAACTTCTGCAATATTTTACTGTATATTAGCACTTCTTTTCTGTACATATTTTATGAAGTTCTCCTTTATAACAGGCGAGCATGTAAAAGTGTGAATGTTTGTGCAAAAAAACAATATTAAATACTTCATTAATTAGAACAATGCCAGATTGCCCTTGACATTCAGTAGAACAAGGATTCACCAAATTGTTACAATTAGTAGCTGTTCTTTCTAATAACAAAGTACTTGCAGACTCACAATTTAAACATGAAGTAGGAAAGAATTATTTCACTTTTGAATTCTCTATATTTAGATTTTTTTCTAATAAATTATCAACAACTTTTCAATCTTGTAAATATTAAATACTAACTTTAGGACAGGGAGTTCAATGACAAGATATTGGATTATACTAAAAATAAGGATGTATTCCAAGGGATTTTGTGCCTTTAACCCTTTAATGACTATACCTCATCGATCAGTAATGACTATATTTCTTCTGACTTTATTGCCTCTGCACATTTAACATTAGATTTCACTGCTGTGGATGTATTAGGCCTTGTTTTATGTGGGAGATATTGTATTATGGTATACATTACCTTATAATATATATAATTATTATTTGTAATGTAAATTGAGAAAAACATCACATTATGGTATGTATTATTATGCTTAAAGAGACATTATAATGTATCAGCTTTTCTTACAATTTACTTATTTAGTAAATAAAATCAAACTAATTTTGGGGGACATTTTGCTATTACATAACCCATGGCTATTTCTACCCAATGTCTCTGTATGTGCATACATATATATATATATAGTGGTGATCAAAATTAGAGAGCAACGCACAATTTCCTTTTTGTTAAGGTTATTGTGTTGTACTATGTGAAAATATCCTGACAAAAGTAAAATGGCATTACTTTAACATTATTTCATAAATTGAATATTTGCTAAAGCAGATAGTAACAATGTAAATGAGTTAAATGAAAAAGGACACTGGTCAAAATTAGACAACAATTTCAGATACCTGCAAGTTTTTGGTGTTAATCCGGCACCTGGTGCTAATTTCCTTAATTATCTGTCAAACCCTATTTAATTGGCAGGCTAACCTTCCAGTTGGCACTCACTTTGCAAAAATGGTGTGCCATTCCAAAGGAACGGGTACCCTCCAGCAGCAGGTTGTCCAGATAAAAGCCAAAGGGGTCACCCTATCAGCCATAGAAACAGAAGCTGGTCGTTCCAAGTCTGTGAATTCTAGAATATTGCATCTTTACAACATCACAAACTATTTCAGGTCCCCCAAGAAGGTTGGTTGCCCTCGACAGACAAATGCAAGAGAGGACAGGATAATGAGGAGAATCTCCATGGGTAATTGTTTCAATACTACAGCTGGAATAGCTTGCCAGTTAAGCACTGAATAGCGCAAGGATCTGCCTCGTCATATAGTGTCACAAAGTTTAAAGGGAACCAGTCACCCCCTTTGGGCATTTTAAACTGTGCCCACCAGCTTTCACATAATGTAAGTGGTGTTCTTATAACCCTCTATGTGCCCAGACATGCCCCTCATACCTGAGATATGAACTTATATTCTGTCTCCTATTAAGTCCAGGAGGCATGCTATATGGTCCATCTGTATAAAGTCCTCGCCGCCCCCACCAGCTGCAAAACCCACCCTGCAATTTGAAAATTCCCGCCACTTCTCTGGCCAGCAAGATGAGTGAAAGGCCTACTCGCACCTGCACAGTGGAACCACTAGAGCAGGTGACTGTGCTCCATTGAAGATAGTGCCGACGTCTCGCGAGACTTCTGCACTTCAATGGAGGAGCGTGGTCACCTGCTCAAGTGGTTCCATTGCGCAGGCACGAGTGCACCTGTCACTCATCTTGCGGGCAAGAGGAGGAGCGGGAATTTTCAAATTGCAGGGTGGGTTTTGCTGCCAGGGGGGTGGCAAGAACTTTATACATCTGGACCATATAGCATGCCTCCTGGACTTATATTCTGTCTAGTGCTGCTGCCTCCTATTAAGTTCATTTCTCAGGTATGAGGGACACGTCTAAGCACGTAGAGGGGTTACAAGAACCCCAATTAAACTATGTGTAAGCTGGTGGGCACAGTTTAAAATGCCCAAAGGGGGTGACAGGTTCCATTTAAGAGCATTTGGACTGAAATCCTACTATGCAGTGACAAAACCTCTCATTAGCAGAAAGAATCAAAAGGTTAGACTCACCTTTGGTGAAGAGCATGTTGTGTGCACAGAGGAAATGTAATCCACAGTTCATTTCATTGATGAAAGCAAACTTAATTTGGGTCTGATGGGAAACATTATGTTCATCGACAAAGTGGGGAAAGAGTGAACTGAAAGTGTGCAAAGAAATCAGTGAAATGTGGTGGAGGAAGTGTCATGGTTTGGGGATTGTTTTCTGCTGCAGAGGGTGTCCCTCTCATACTGCTACATGAGTGAATGCAAGTATGAATCAGAACCTTCTTCAACAACATTTGGCTCCTTACTTGTGTTCAGAACTCAATCAGCCATCAATTTTTATGCCGGATAATGCCCCCCTGTCACACAGCAAAAATAGTAAAGCAGTTCATTGAAACAGAAAACATTGGAAAAATAAAATGCAGAGCTCACAGTCCTAATCTAAACCCAATAGAAAATCTCTGGAAAATCTTTTGTTGACAAAGTTATGGCCAAGAAACCCACAGCAGTAAGTGGATGAGACTGGAAGAAGAGTGGACCAAAATCACACCAGAGCAGTGTGAGAGACTAGTGATGTCCAGTGGCCACAGATGTGCAGAAGTCATTCAAATCAAAGGCCTGTACACTTCCTACTGATTGGTAACTGCTGTAACCTTTACAAAATGTAGTTTTAAGATTTCTCTGAGCTACAGTTATTACTATTCTCTAATTATGATCATCCTATTTTGTGTAAAATAAAGGTTTTAAGTTCATATACTTTGGTTATTTTGGAAAACACTGTTCTAGTGGCATGGTGCACCCCATAAACCAATGTTTCCCAACTCCAGTCCTTGAGAGCCACCAAAAGCAAATGTTTTAAAGGGAACCTGCCATCGTCGGGAGGGAAGTGTCTCCAGGTTCGCTCTCCCCCGACTCGCTGCTACAATCAGGCCTGAGGGCGCTCCTAATTCCGATTCCTGCCTCCTTCTTGTGATGACGTGCTGGACTTCGCAGTGTGGGGGTATTGGGTGTACAGGCTGGCTTTGGAATGCACACTGCGCATCCTCCAGAGCCAGCTTGTATGCAAATACACCCCAACACTGCACAAGTCCGGAAATGACGTACTGAAGCTGCATCACTATGTGGTGATGTCCCCCTTATTTTTTCCTAATAAAGATGTAGACCCTAAATGTGTTTTGTGTTTTATTCCCAATAAAAAAATTCTCTGTGTAGTGTTTTTTAATGTTTACTAGAAATTCATGGTGGCTATGTCTAATTTGGCATGACATCATGAATTTCAGGCTTAGTACCAGCTGACAATACAAAGCTCGCATTGACTCCAATATTACTCAGCATGCCATCACCACCAGGGCCGCTGGAAGAGCTGGATAAAGCCCCTGGAAATGGCGCTATGATGAATGTGCCATTTCCAGAGGCAGGTGTGGGCTGCACTTTTCAGCGTGGGTGCCCAAAAAGCTTGGGGCTTACCATGCTGAGAATACCAGCCCCCAAGCTGTCTGGTTTTACCAGGTTGGCGATCAAAATATGGCGGGAGCCCTTGCATTTTATTTTTTAATTATTTATTTAAATAATTAAAAAAAATGGGCTTCCCTGTAATTTCCCTGTAATTTGAACACCAGGAAAGGTAAAGCCAGGCTCGGGGTGGCAGCTTGTAGCTGTCCACTTTATCTGTGCTGAGAATCAAAAATACTATGGAGCGCCATGTCAATTTTTTTATTATTTATTTATTTTTACACCATTATATGTGGAAGGGGCCCAACAGTCAATCACAAATGCTGTCACACAGAATGTATGAGCTGGTTACAGCAGCCAGTCAGAGATGCCCATTCTACCATACTTGAATGTATGGGCTGATTAAAGATTGCTCGAACAGCCAATCACAGATGCCGATTCTGTGTGACAGCGTCTGTGATTGACTGTTGGGCCCCTTATACATATAGTAGAGTGAAAATAAAAAAATAATAAAAAAATGACATAGCACTCCGTAGTATTTTACATTTCTTAACACAGGTAAAGCGGACAGCTATGGGCTGCCACCGGGAGCTGCCTGGTTTTATCTTGGCTGGCAATCAAATTACAGGAAAGCCCATTTTTTAAAATTATTTAAATAACTAATTAAAAAAATCTGTGAGCTCCCGCCATATTTTGATCATCAACCAGGTAAATCCAAACAACTGGGGGCTGGAATTCTCAGCGTGGTAAGGCCCAAGCTTTCTGGGCCTCGCACACTGAAAACCACAGCCCGCAGCTGCTGTTGGAAATGGCGCATACATTGTAGCAGTTCTTTGTGTAGCATCATGAGAAAGTCTAAAGAAATCAGCCAAGATATCAGGAAAAAAATGCTGGAAAAAGGGAGAAGCTTGGAAGCCTAAGAACACTATCCCAACTATGGGGTGGCAACATCATGTTGTGGGGGGTTTGTCAGCAGGAGGGGCTGGTGCACTTCTCAAAATAGATGGATGGCATCAAGATGAAAGAATATTATGTGGCAATACTGAAGCAACATCTCAAGACATCAGCCAGAAAGTTAAAGCTTGGTGGAAATGGGTCTTACAAATGGACCCATAGCATATTGCCAAACTGGTTTCAAAGATGCTTAAGGATAACAAATTCAATGTTTTGGAGTGGCCAGCAGAAAGCCCTGATCTCAATCCTATTGAAGATTTATGGGCAAAGCTGAAGAGGCAAGGCAACCAACAAACAGGGCTCAGTTACACCAGTTCGGTCAGGAGGGGCGAGTTCAAATTCCTATGAACTAATGTCAGAAGCTTGTGGAATATATCCAAAACCTTTGTTGTAAACGATACAGTTTAAGGACAATGGTACCAAATACTAATGATATGTATGTAAAGTTGTGACTTTCCAGAAAGTAATAAAAATGTGTTACAACATTCTCTCTCTCTCTCATTATTCTGTTTTTTTTCTCTCATTATTCAGGTATTTGGAAATATTAATAATTATGGTAATCCTAATTGACCTAAAACAGGAAAGGTTTATTCTGATTTCATGTCGATGTGTTTGTACTTTGTGCAGTGAATTGCTAGGTCAGATAAAGTACAAACAATTTATAGAACAGAAGGTGCTGAGTAATTTCATATATAGTTTTGTGGAAGAATATTCTGGGTTATTCAGTCCATTGGTTATACTAATCAGCATTTGGCAATGTTCCCTGAGTGCAACAAAGAAAGCTGTAAGTCACTCAGTAGGACAGATGTTTTGATAGCATGATGAGTTTAAAAATTGTGGGAAAATGAGTGTATGATGTAGTTATATAGTATCACATTACCCTATTCAGTGTCACCCTACTTTGGTGTGGTTTTGGCACTAATACCTAACTAGTAATACTAAGACATCCTTATTGCCACTAGTGCTCAATAGTATCTACACCTGCCACCTTCCCTAGAACCATATACAGGATGTTCAAGAGACTTGAGGAACGTACACATTTTGTATATTGTTTGCAATAATCAGTGACTCCTACATGTCTAGGAGAGGTGTAATGTTTGGAGAAAGAATCTAGATGAAGTCATGACTAGTGATAAGCGAGTACTAAAATGCTCGGGTGCTCGAAGCTCGGGCCGAGCATCCCGAGATACTCGTGTACTCGGCCCGAGTAACGAGCCCAATGTTATCCTATGGGAGACACGAGTATTATTATGAAATGACTGCCGGCAGCATGGAAAAACCCTAAAAATGTCACAAAAGTCTCAGAAGAGTGCTGAAATGACATGGCAACACCATGGGGAAGACCCCTGGAAGCATTTCTCACTCAAAAGTCACAGCTGTGAACAATGTTGTCCGAGTTTCACGCCAATTTTACGGAGTCTCCACAAAACCTTCCAAAATGACACCAAAATGAATATTTAGGGTGGAAATGTTAAGGGCACATACCCAATAGTGAGATAAAGCTGGTGTATGTCACTTTTTGTCATTACATGAAAGATTTTACGTGAAAACATTGTGCGACACTCCGATGACCCTGACAAGAGACGTACATGAAGCCCTGTCTAGAAATAAAGTGCCCATTTTGAGGAACTAGGTCTATTGTAGTATCTTCCTTTGCCAGGGCAGTCCAAAATTGGGAGGTTCAACAATGACCCATGCATACAGACATGTAGTAGGGCCTGTAACCTTCAAGTGGGTGTATTTTAGCCTAGGCCTTTGGCCAGGGCAGCCAAAAATTGGGAGGTTCAACAATGACCCATACATACAGACATGTAGTAGGGCCTGTAACCCTCAAGTGGGTGTATTGTAGTATAGGCCTTTGGCCAGGGCAGCCAAAAATTGGGAGGCTCCTCTTTGTCCCTGGATAGAGACGTGCAGGAGGGCCTGTTAACAAGAACTGGGTGTATTGTAGTATAGCCCTTTGGTCAGGGCAGCCAAAAATTTGGAGGCTCCTCTTTGTCCCTGGATAGAGATGTGCAGGAGGGCCTGTAACCCTCAAGTGGGTGTATTGTAGTATAGCCCTTTGGTCAGGGCAGCCAAAAATTGGGAGGTTCCTCTTTGTCCCTGGATAGAGATGTGCAGGAGGGCCTGTTAAGAACAGGGTGTATTGTAGTATAGCCCTTTGGTCAGGGCAGCCAAAAATTGGGAGGTTCAACAATGACCCATGCTTACAGACATGTAGTAGGGCCTGTAACCCTCAAGTGGGTGTATTGTAGTATAGGCCTTTATCCAGGGACAAAGAGGAGCCTCCCAATTTTTGGCTGCCCTGGCCAGAGACGTGCAGGAGGGCCTGTTAACAAGAACTGGGTGTATTGTAGTATAGCCCTTTGGTCAGGGCAGCCAAAAATTGGGAGGCTCCTCTTTGTCCCTGGATAGAGATGTGCAGGAGGGCCTGTTAAGAAGAACAGGGTGTATTGTAGTATAGCCCTTTGGTCAGGGCAGCCAAAAATTGGGAGGTTCAACAATGACCCATGCTTACAGACATGTAGTAGGGCCTGTAACCCTCAAGTGGGTGTATTGTAGTATAGGCCTTTGGCCAGGGCAGCCAAAAATTGGGAGGCTCCTCTTTGTCCCTGGATAGAGACGTGCAGGAGGGCCTGTTAACAAGAACTGGGTGTATTGTAGTATAGCCCTTTGGTCAGGGCAGCCAAAAATTGGGAGGCTCCTCTTTGTCCCTGGATAGAGACGTGCAGGAGGGCCTGTAACCCTCAAGTGGGTGTATTGTAGTATAGGCCTTTGGCCAGGGCAGCCAAAAATTGGGAGGCTCCTCTTTGTCCCTGGATAGAGACGTGCAGGAGGGCCTGTTAACAAGAACTGGGTGTATTGTAGTATAGCCCTTTGGTCAGGGCAGCCAAAAATTGGGAGGCTCCTCTTTGTCCCTGGATAGAGACGTGCAGGAGGGCCTGTAACCCTCAAGTGGGTGTATTGTAGTATAGGCCTTTGGCCAGGGCAGCCAAAAATTGGGAGGCTCCTCTTTGTCCCTGGATAGAGACGTGCAGGAGGGCCTGTTAACAAGAACTGGGTGTATTGTAGTATAGCCCTTTGGTCAGGGCAGCCAAAAATTGGGAGGCTCCTCTTTGTCCCTGGATAGAGACGTGCAGGAGGGCCTGTAACCCTCAAGTGGGTGTATTGTAGTATAGCCCTTTGGTCAGGGCAGCCAAAAATTGGGAGGTTCAACAATGACCCATGCTTACAGACATGTAGTAGGGCCTGTAACCCTCAAGTGGGTGTATTATAGTATAGCCCTTTGGCCAGGGCAGCCAAAAATTAGGAGGCTCCACATTGTCCCTGGATAGAGACGTGCAGGAGGGCCTCAAAACATTTTTCACATTGAAAAGATGCGGGTATCCTGTCTTTGTAATGCCCATTCAAAAAGAATGGGCGTAAAAATTTACCACTGGGGGTATACCTGAAACAACAGCCAAACTATTGTAACGGTCATCATGGTGGCACATGAGGAGAAGGAGGAGCAGTCCAGCGATTAGCCAAGGAATAGGAAGACGACGTGGTGGATGATCCAGTAGCTGACCCAACCTGGCAGGAGTATATGCAGAGCGAGGACAGCAGTGCACAGGGGGAGGGAGGCATAGCATCCCAACAGGCAGTACGAAGCAGGGTCGGGTACGCAGGCATAAGGCAGGCAAGCGTTCCCCGGAACAACAACACGACACAAGGTGCCTGTGCAAATGTTAGGTCTTCCCGAATCTAGCAGTATTTTCAGTTGGCTCCAGATGACTCTAAAAAGGCCATTTGCAAGACCTGCATCAGCAGGGGTACGAAGAGTAGCAGCCTGACCACCACCAGCATGATCAGGCACATGTCAGCCAAGCACCCGACTTTGTGGAAAGTACAACAGAGTCGAGGAGCGGTGCTTGCTGATGTTACTGCTACGTCTTTGCCTGTTGTGCGTGCGAGCCAATCCCCTGTCCATGCTGGCCGCGAACAAGCCTCCGGCCCTGCACCTGAAGTTGCCCACGTACAAATTACACCACCATCAAGCACGTCCTTGTCCCAGCGCAGTGTTCAATTATCCATTCAGCAAACATTTGAACGCAGGCGCAAATACGCTGCCAACGCCCCACATGCCACAGTCCTGAATGATCACATTTCGCGAATCATTGCGCTACAAATGTTGCCTTTCCGGCTGGTGTAGACGGAAGCATTCTGCGACCTGATGGCGGCTGCTGTCCCACGTTACTCGGTCCCCAGCCGCCACTATTTCTCCAGATGTGCCGTCCCCGCATTGCATAACCATGTGTCCAACAGCATCACACGTGCCCTCAACAACGCTGTTTCAGCCAAAGTCCACCTAATAATAATAATAATAATACAGCTTTATTTATATAGCGCCAACATATTACGCAGCGCTTTACAATGTAGGGTTAGAGTACTGAAAAATATAATACAGTAAGTAATTACAGTAGAGAACAAATACAGTAGAATAATTGGATACAAAACAATAGGCATAGAATCAATGTAAAAAAGAAAATACAAAAAATAAAGCAAGAAATGAAGGTGACCCTGCTCAAAAGAGCTTACAATCTACAACGGGATAGGGGTTGCACAAGGTGCAGGGGCTTATTGCACTGATGGTCCAGGCATCTCGAGGAAATGGGGCATAGAACTAAGCTTACATGGATGGTCATTATACAGTGTGTGTAGACCTTTTTGGTTTGGTGGAGTTTGTAGAAGAGTAATGTCCAGAGGGATAGCCCACTATCTACAGTACAAAGGACTTCTATTAGGGAGTATGATAGGCCGCCTTAAAAAGATGCATTTTTTGGGATCGTCTGAAGCCATGCAAGTTGTGGATAGTCCTGATTTCTTTTGGTAAAGCATTCCAGAGGTTTGGTGCAGCTCTGGAGAAGTCTTAGAGCCGGGAGTGGGAGGATCGGATTATTACCGATGTCAGTCGAAGGTCATTTAAGGAACGTAAAGCGCGAGTGGGGTGATAGACAGAGATGAGGGAGGAGAGGTAGGGGGTGTGCTGCACTGTGAATAGCTTTGTGGGTGATAAGAAGCAATTTGAAGTTGATGCTGTAATATACGGGCAGCCAGTGCAATGACTGGCACAGAGCAGAGGCATCTGAGTAACGATTGGCCAGATGGGTGATCCTGGCTGCTGCATTAAGGATGGACTGGAGAGGAGAAAGTCTGGTGAGGGGGAGGCCGCTTAATAGAGAATTGCAATTGTCAAGGCGGTAATGGATTAGGGCCACGGTGAGGGTTTTTGTTGTTTACAGGGTGAGAAAGGGACGGACTCTGGAGATATTGTTCAAGTGTAAGTGACATGAGCGGACGAGACATTGTGTGTGGGAGGAGAAGGAGAGATCGGTGTCAAACATAACACCCAGACAACGAGCCTGCTGCATAGGCATTATCGTGGTGCCACAAACTGAGAGAGAGATGTCCGATTTAGGGAGGTTAGTGGATGGGGGGAGCATAAGAAGTTCAGTTTTGGAAAGGTTTAGTTTCAAATAGAGAGTGGACATGATATTGGAAACTGCAGCTAGACAGTCATTGCTGTTCTTTAATACCGCAGGGGTAAGGTCAGGGGCTGAAGTGTATAACCACAGACACGTGGACAAGTGCTTGTGGGCAAGGCCGCTACATCTCCTTGACAAAACACTGGGTTAATATTGTGGAGGCTCTGACACAGTCTGATCGAGGGACGGAACACGTCCTTCCCACACCAAGGATAGCAGGCCCTACCTCTGTCAGGGTTTCACTGACACTCTACAGCTCCGGAATGTCATGCTCTTCAGCCTCCTCCTCCTCCTCCTGCTCATCCTCATCCACTGTACCCTCCACACCAGTCCCAAGCTGGAAGCACTGCAGCACTGCCTCTGCGAAGCGGCAACAGGCTGTGCTGAAGCTAGTCTGCATAGGTGACAAACCCCACAATGCAGAAGAGGTGTGGACAGCTCTGAAACAGCAGGCAGATCACTGGCTCACACCTCTGAACCTAAAGCCAGGAAAGGTCGTGTGTGACAATGGACGGAACTTGGTGGCAGCTTTGAGGCGAGGCCAGCTGACGCATGTTCCATGCGTGGCCCACGTGCTCAACCTGGTGGTTCAGAGGTTTCTAAAGTCATACCCAGAGCTGTCTGAACTGCTGGTAAAAGTTTGCCGTCTGTCTGCACATTTTCGCAAGTCACCTGCTGCTTCAGCCGACCTTGGCGGATTTCAGCGCCGTTAGCGTCTTACGGCCCACAGACTGGTGTGTGATGTCCCCACGCGTTGGAATTCAACTCTGCACATGTTGGTCAGGATATGTGAGCAGAAGAGGGCAGTTGTTGACTACCTGCATCACCTAAGCCGTCGGGAAATGGTTCAAACTCCAGACATAACACCTGAGGAGTGGAGATGGATGTCCGACCTATGTACCGTCCTCCAAAACTTTGAGGACTCCACCCAGATGGTGAGCTGCGATGACGCCATTATTAGCGTCACCATACCACTACTCTGCCTTCTAAAACGGTCTCTGCTGAAAAACAAAGAGGATGCATTGCAGGCCGAGCGCGATGACTTGGAGCAAGAAACAGTAGTGGGTGTGGGTGAAAACACAGAGTCCAGCCTCATCTCATCACAACGTGCAGTGGAGGACTATGACGAGGAGGAGGAGGATGAAGACATGGAGCAACTCTCTGGTCAAATTGAGGATATGACATGCACACCAGTCATACCCTCGATTCAGCATGGCTGGCCAGAGGACAGGGGAGATGAGGAGGAGGAGGAGAAGGAGGAGGAGGACAGCATGTTCAGTCATCGTGTTGCTCTGGATACTAAAGTGATGGCTGTTAAGAGTCTGGCGCACATGGCTGACTTTATGGTAAGCTGCCTGCCTCGTGACCCTCGCGTTCAGAACATCTTGGCCGACAATCTGTACTGGTTGGCAACACTGTTAGACCCACGGTACAAGGAGAACTTTATGTCTGTCATTCCTGAGGCGGAGAGGTCAGCCAAAACGCAGCAGTTCCAGAAGGCCATAGTCACGGAAGTAGGCAAATCATTCCCCTCACAAAACGCTAGCGGCATAGGTCAGGAATCAGTGGACAACCAAAGCGTACGGCCGAGAGGGGCACAAGTCCAATCCGCCAAAGGTAGGGGAACAGTCTTTATGAGGTGGGACAGTTTTCTCAGCCCCTCACGTGCCACAGCCCCTGAGGTGCGGGGTAGTGACACAAGAAATGCTAAGTTTGGTCAGATGCTGAAGGAGTACCTTGCCGATCGAACAACTGTACTGCGAGATTCCTCTGTGCCTTACAATTATTGGGTCTCCAAGCTGGACACGTGGCATGAATTGGCTCTCTACGCCTTGGAAGTCCTGGCCTGCACTGCCGCTAGCATTTTGTCACAGCGTGTTTTCAGTGCCGCAGGTGGAATCATTACTGATAAACGCAACCGCCTGTCAACTGAAAATGCTGACAGGCTGACTGAGATAAAGATGAACAAGGGTTGGATTGGGCCAGACTTCACCACACCACCAACAAATGACAACTGAATTTAAATTTTGTAATGGGAATTTGCCATGTACCTCCACTGACCCATGGGTACACACTTCTGGACTTCCGAGTGTCCAAGTGTGGGATCAGTAATGTCCGTGGACGTGCACTCAGCCAGTTGGTAGGAAGGAGGATCAGGTTGGGAAATGTGCGGTGCAGTATCACGGCTACTGACAATTGACCGTGTGGAAGACAGGGTGTTTGTGGAGGTGCCAATCAGACTTGAAGCATTATCCGCTATCCAAATAACAAGCTGTTGACACTAGTGTTGGTTCAAGAGCGTAGTACTGCAGCGGGCCCCAACAATTTGGGACAGGACGTGTGAGCGAGTAGATGTGCCACTTTCTTGTTGCGAAATTTGTGCTTGCACACGACCTCGGACTCTGCCTGCACCACCATCACGTTCACCTCCTTGTTCCTTGCCAACGCCCTTGCGCATTTTGCTTGTATACAGCAACAACAGTCACAGGAGAGGATTTTAGTCCCTAACCTGTATCAAGGTATGACGTACACCAGTCTGGTGACTGTTCAGATCACAAGAGATTAGGATTTTAGTTCCCTAACCTGTATCAAGGTATGACGTACAACAGTCTGGTGACTTGAATGGTTTTAGGAGAGGATTTTAGTCCCTAACCTGTAGAAAGGTATGACGTACAACAGTGTGGTGACTGTTGAGATGACAAGAGTTAGGATTTTAGTTCCCTAACCTGTAGAAAGGTATGACGTACAACAGTGTGGTGACTGTTGAGATGACAAGAGTTAGGATTTTAGTTCCCTAACCTGTAGAAAGGGTATGACGTACAACAGTGTGGTGACTGTTGAGATGACAAGAGTTAGGATTTTAGTTCCCTAACCTGTAGAAAGGTATGACGTACAACAGTCTGGTGACTTGAATGGTTTTAGGAGAGGATTTTAGACCCTAACCTGTAGAAAGGTATGACGTACAACAGTGTGGTGACTGGTGAGATGACAAGAGTTAGGATTTTAGTTCCCTAACCTGTATTAAGGTAGTACGTACACCTGTCTGGTGACTGTAATGGTTTGAAGAGAGGATTTTAGTCCCTAACCTGTATTAAGGTAGTACGTACACCTGTCTGGTGACTGTAATGGTTTCAGGAGAGGATTTTAGTCCCTAACCTGTATTAAGGTAGTACGTACACCTGTCTGGTGACTGTTTTGATGACAAGAGTTAGGATTTTAGTTCCCTAACCTGTATTAAGGTAGTACGTACACCTGTCTGGTGACTGTAATGGTTTGAAGAGAGGATTTTAGTCCCTAACCTGTATTAAGGTAGTACGTACACCTGTCTGGTGACTGTAATGGTTTCAGGAGAGGATTTTAGTCCCTAACCTGTATTAAGGTAGTACGTACACCTGTCTGGTGACTGTAATGGTTTCAGGAGAGGATTTTAGTCCCTAACCTGTATTAAGGTAGTACGTACACCTGTCTGGTGACTGTAATGGTTTGAAGAGAGGATTTTAGTCCCTAACCTGTATTAAGGTAGTACGTACACCTGTCTGGTGACTGTTTTGATGACAAGAGTTAGGATTTTAGTTCCCTAACCTGTATTAAGGTAGTACGTACACCTGTCTGGTGACTGTAATGGTTTGAAGAGAGGATTTTAGTCCCTAACCTGTATTAAGGTAGTACGTACACCTGTCTGGTGACTGTAATGGTTTCAGGAGACGATTTTAGTCCCTAACCTGTATTAAGGTAGTACGTACACCTGTCTGGTGACTGTTTTGATGACAAGAGTTAGGATTTTAGTTCCCTAACCTGTATTAAGGTACTACGTACACCTGTCTGGTGACTGTAATGGTTTGAAGAGAGGATTTTAGTCCCTAACCTGTATTAAGGTACTAAGTACAAGAGTGTGGTGACTCTAATGGTCACAGAAAAGCTTGGATTCCAATCTGTATCACCCTGCCTATATCCTCCTAGATTAGTCCTGAGAAGGACTGTTCTGGTCACTGGAAATCTTGGACTCTGATCTGGATCACCCTGCCTATATCCTCCTAGATTAGTCCTGAGAAGGACTGTTGTGGTCAGCAGCAGCAGTTTGCAGCCCTGCTCCGGATCTACCTGTAAGGGCCGCAAATCTGTCCCTAAGCAGCAGCAGACACTCTCCCTACACTCACTGTCTGGATGGCTGTGTGCCGAGCACAGCGCGCCGGGAGTTATAAAGGCTCGGTGACGCTGTGCAGGGCGGCCAATCACTGCTATGCCACAACTAACAGGGCTGTGGCATTGCAGTGGTCTGTCAGCCAATCCCTGCACGTGGGCTGGCTCTCAAAAGAGCGCCAACATGGAGAGATGACGACCACGAGCACAGCACGAGTATCGCGAGATTACTCGGTGCTCGGCGAGTCGCCCGAGTACAGTGATACTCGTGCGAGTACCGAGTAGTGCCGAGCATGCTCGCTCAACACTAGTCATGACTGTTATAATAGAATTAACCTGAGCCTTTGATGGAGAAATCCAGTAAATCTAAAGGCCCCATTACACGGTAAGATCGTAAACAATATCACTCAAACATCACAGGTTTGGAGTCATTGAAATGACATCGTTAGGACGTCGTTGCGTGTTACACCGAAATACGACTACAATAAATCGTTGGATCGTTGATTGCAGATTTGAGAACATGTTCTCAAATCAAACGATCCTCGATCAGCCAACCTGCTGCATCGTTGTGTGTGACACCGCGATAACAATCTCGGTAACGACTTCTCTTATTCACAACAGTGAACAAGGATTGTTCGCTGGGTTGTTCGTACCATAGTTGCTCGCCACATCGTTGGTGCGTCATCCACGATATCTATACGTGTGACATCTCACCAATGATGTCAAAAACATGTCCTAACGACCGAGATCGTTGGTGATATCTTAACGACATTGAAGCGTGTAACGGTACCTTTAATCTTTGTAACTATTACATTGGGATTGATACAAGCAATGTTGATAAGTCTGTGTAATTACAGTGCAGAAATAACTGGTATTTGACTTACAACCCATGTCCGATGTTTCACTAACAAAATATAACACAACTCAGTCAGAAAAATCCCAAACATTGTGTATTGTAACAAAAAGTCATGATATATTTTCCTGGCCTGAATTCAAGCAGAAGCCAAATGCTGGCGTCCATGAGCTTTACATAACACAAATCTTGACTCCTAAAAATAAATACAGCATAACATCTGTCATTCATAAATGATATTTTCTGCTGTGTTTTTTGGAAATAAAACAATTATTTACTTTAGCACTTGCATATTAAATTTCAGCAACCTCTTGGAATAAATCTCTCAGCTGGCACCACAGGGCAATTCCAGACACAAACACTGCTGTGATCTATGTGACTAGAGGAGAGATCAGTATAAATAAAACGTGCTTTTCTTCAGAGCTTTCTTTATTTTTCTTATTAGTTGTGGAAGATATAAGTGAGATGAGGAAGAGCGTCTTATTAAACACTCCACTCTAAGTATCCTTTTATTCTTAATTTCTGCCTTGTTCCTGGAAATCGTGTGACCTACTTGCAGCACAAATGTCACAGCTGAGTTTAGAATTGCGAGCAAATCTACAAGTTCTTGTGAATGCTGTCAGCAAAACACATATATTAGTCATATGTTGTTGATGTAACAACTTGCTACTTTTTTTTAGCTATGTTACATAAATAGAGACAATGTTGTATATTTTAGGCACTGGAGGTCGGTATTCAGTGGCGTAACTTGAAGCTCAGGGGCCCCAATGCAAAAGCTCCAACTGGACCCCAATCATTACAAATCTTTAAAAGCATTAGTCTTTTTCTATAGGCCAAAGGGACTTTTGGGGCCATCTAGACTCCAGGGCCCTGGTGTGATTACAACCCCTGCACCTGTTGTAGTTATTCCCCTGTTGGTATTGGCACTGGGTTCTCGGAGGCCAGGATCTAGTTACTCCTTCTCTTTCGTTCCTTGGTTGTCTCACACTGTGCTTGCTTCGTCCTCCAGCCTTGCGCCTCATCATACAGATCTCTGAGTCAGCAGCTGTAGGTTTTTCTTAAGGGCCAATCTGCAGTATCTCCCCTCAACTCTCTCTTTGCCACCTTTTCAGCAGATGTGTGCGATTGTCGACCATGGCACCTTGGAAGTACCACAGCCTCCGGGTTGCTAGCTGAGCCTGGTCTGTCTTCTCCACTAGTCTAGGGGTCCCGATACCCCTGTTCTGCAGCCTGGCCCCTCCACTTACCTGTGCCTGACAATGGATACGAGCCCCACGGGTGGATTACTCACTGACCGTGCCTCTGGGACCCTCTCTTCCTCCTGGAGCCACCTGGTTCTCTTCTCTGCTCTTCAGTCTGGCCTCAGGACGAGCTCCCACTAACTCCAGTCCTCTGAACACTTCTCTCAATTTTTTTTCCTGTGACAGGCTTTCTTCCTGTAGCTTCCCTCCAACTAGACTCTAGCTGTTCAACTGTATCTCTCCCTCTGCTGTTCAACACTCTCCTCTGCTGTTCAACTATCTCTCCTCCTTACTAGATCTTTCCCACTCTATTTATACCCTTTGTCATGTGTCCAACATCATCTATGTATGTGCTTCCTAACTTCACTCTTCCCAGGTGCTCCTTCTAACTGCTTCCTCTCCACCCATCCCCACTACCCTGGTTCCGCCTTCCAGACAGGATCAGGGAGTTTGCTTACCCACACGAGCAATCTCACCCTCACCCTGACCTGGACCTAGTGTAGTGCCTGGCCTGGGTGCCCCGACACCGGTCTTGTGCCCCTCTTACCCGAGAGTGGGATAATACACCCTAACAGGAGTACAGTACCTCTGTAGCGACTGGATCCACAGGAGCGCCACAAATATATAAATCATATAATTATACCACAATAAATAGTTACCAAATAACATTTCCTATATGTCTGCTTTATGTCAGCATTATTTTTTAAATAACCTTTTATTTTTACAATGTTAGAAATATAAAATTTAGCAGAATAAATCCGACATCATTTCCTTAGGTGTCACACAGAAAGATGTTGGAAGCGACGCAGCCGTGATGTTGCAGCAGCTATCGCTCACTGGGTTGTGCACAACCCAGCGAGTGATACGCATCAATGTTGTGAATAGGCGACATCTCTTACAACATTAACTATGGGTGCGAGTGAAACACCGCACTGCACTCACATGATATACAATTGGGGTGTGATATACGCAGAGACAAGCAATGGAGGAGAAAGAGAGACTAGGCTCCCTCTCTCTCCTCTGCAGCTGTGATCTGATTGCAGGATCAGATCTCAGTTGCAGGACACTCAGCTCACGCTCACAGCAGAGCATGAGCCGAGTGTCATTTGCATTTCTCATACACTAGTGTGACCCCATCCTAAAATGGTGAAAAGCAAGGAGCTCCTAAAGGTACTGTGATGTTACACGGCACAACGCACTTGCAATGTTGCTTCCATATCGCTGAACCTGGGACTTTTTGGCAATGTTGCACGCAACATCGCTGAACCTGGGACTTTTCGGCAATGTTGCACGCAACATCACCCAGTGTGACGGTACCTTTAGACTTTGATAGACAGAATACTAAAGCACAGTTGGCATAAGTAACTGCAATTTTAGCCAGTCATAATAAGAAGCTAACTGAATACCTGCAGTTTTCCCTATAAATGTTCACTCTCAGGTTAGCCAAGTGTCCCCAGTTATCTCAGTAAAGAGAAAAGTATAAGCAACTGCTGTGCACCTGATGGGCATCATAAATATTCCATCGTTTACTAATTGGCACCAAACCTTTTGAAATTTGGGTTTGGTTCGCAAAACTGGTAGATGTTTGACTAATAAATCGGCGAACAGTTTGCCAAACTTCTGAACCCCACTGAAATCAATAGGAAGTAAAATCAAAGGCATAGAAAACACCTTCAAAGGGATCCAAAATCTACAAATCACAGTTTTAACCTTATTAAAGTGGAGCCCTGCAGTTTTAGCATAACCATTAGCTTCCTACTCTATTATACTTATTAAGCTTCAGCGCCGTTGTTACCCTGCTTCCAGGTCCACTCATTAACCTGAGACATATTCACTGCCCCCTCCAAACCACACAGCTGGAGGTTAGTACATTTACCCTGAGAAGGCGCAGAGTTATTGCCCCACCACAGAGTAAGAATAGAAGTCCTCAGCCACTCCAGAATATGGCACATTCATTAGCAGCACCATATTCTGGCACATTGTCCTGGATCTTCCCGCTGCCCTGATGCAGTGACAAATAGGGTAATAGAAGGAGTTAATGACAGATGAGTGTTTACAGCTGTCATCAATCCTTGAATTGGTAATGTTGAGGCATCTATGATACCCCACATTACCAATATTTATCTGTTATTAAACCTTTCTAGTACCCTGATTGCCACTGCACCAGGGCAGCGGGAAGAGCTGGGGCGTAGTTCCAGGAGGGGGGCATCTTATGAAGGCACCAGTTCTGGGGAGGCTGCAGTCTGCTATTTTTAGGGCTGTGAAGGACCATGAAAAATGGCCCTTCCCACCCAGAGAATACCACATCCCAGCTGTCGGCTTTACCTTGGCTTGTAATCAAAGTGGGAGAGACCCTACACCTTTTTTAACATTATTTAATTAAGTATTTATAAATAAATTAAAAAAATAGTTTGGGGTGACCTGTTTTGGATTACCAGCCAAGGTACAGCCGCCAGCAGTTGTCTGCAGGTTACATCTCCCTGCTGTACTCCAGCTGGCAATCACAAATAGAAGGGACCCACATACAGTTAGGGCCAGAAATATTTGGACAGTGACACAAGTTTTGTTATTTTAGCTGTTTACAAAAACATGTTCAGAAATACAATTATATATATAATATGGGCTGAAAGTGCACACTCCCAGCTGCAATATGAGAGTTTCCACATCCAAATCGGAGAAAGGGTTTAGGAATCATAGATCTGTAATGCATAGCCTCCTCTTTTTAAAGGACCAAAAGTAATTGGACAATGGATTCTAAGGGCTGCAATTAACTCTGAAGGCGTCTCCCTCGTTAACCTGTAATCAATGAAGTAGTTAAAAGGTCAGGGGTGGATTCCAGGTGTGTGGTTTTGCATTTGGAAGCTGTTGCTGTGACCAGACAACATGCGGTCAAAGGAACTCTCAATTGAGGTGAAGCAGAACATCCTGAGGCTGAAAAAAAAGAAAAAATCCATCAGAGAGATAGCAGACATGCTTGGAGTAGCAAAATCAACAGTTGGGTGCATTCTGAGAAAAAAGGAATTGACTGGTGAGCTTGGGAACTCTAAAAAGCCTGGGCGTCCACGGATGACAACAGTGGTGGATGATCGCCGCATACTTTATTTGGTGAAGAAGAACTCGTTCACAACATCAACTGAAGTCCAGAACACTCTCAGTGAAGTAGGTGTATCTGTCTCTAAGTCAACAGTAAAGAGAAGACTCCATGACAGTAAATACAAAGGGTTCACATCTAGATGCAAACCATTCATCAATTCTAAAAATAGACAGGCCAGAGTTAAATTTGCTGAAAAACACCTCAAGAAGCCAGCTCAGTTCTGGAAAAGTATTCTATGGACAGATGAGACAAAGATCAACCTGTACCAGAATGATGGGAAGAAAAAAGTTTGGAGAAGAAAGGGAACGGCACATGATCCAAGGCACACCACATCCTCTGTAAAACATGGTGGAGGCAACGTGATGGCATGGGCATGCATGGCTTTCAATGGCACTGGGTCACTTTTGTTTATTGATGACATAACAGCAGACAAGAGTAGCCGGATGAATTCTGAAGTGTACCGGGACATACTTTCAGCCCAGATTCAGCCAAATGCTGCAAAGTTGATTGGACGGCGCTTCATAGTACAGATGGACAATGACCCCAAGCATACAGCCAAAGCTACCCAGGAGTTCATGAGTGCAAAAAAGTGGAACATTCTGCAATGGCCAAGTCAATCACCAGATCTTAACCCAATTGAGCATGCATTTCACTTGCTGAAATCCAGACTTAAGACGGAAAGACCCACAAACAAGCAAGACCTGAAGGCTGCGGCTGTAAAGGCCTGGCAAAGCATTAAGAAGGAGGAAACCCAGCGTTTGGTGATGTCCATGGGTTCCAGACTTAAGGCAGTGATTGCCTCCAAAGGATTCGCAACAAAATATTGAAAATAAAAATATTTTGTTTGGGTTATGTTTATTTGTCCAATTACTTTTGACCTCCTAAAATGTGGAGTGTTTGTAAAGAAATGTGTACAATTCCTACATTTTCTATCAGATATCTTTGTTCAACCCTTCAAATTAAATGTTACAATCTGCACTTGAATTCTGTTGTAGAGGTTTCATTCCAAATCCAATGTGGTGGCATGCAGAGCCCAACTCGCGAAAATTGTGTCACTGTCCAAATATTTCTGGCCCTAACTGTAACTGTTTTTATTAATTGTTTATTTTTAGTTAAATACAAGGCTAAAACACTCTTTAATGCAACATGAAAGGAATTAAAGGGTGCAAACTTACAATGTATAGGGCGAGAGACATTATATAGCCATTTGATATCTATCTATCCATAAATCTATCTATTCTTCTATCTCTAAATCTATCTATTTTTTCCATCTATCTATTCATCTATCTATAAATCTATACATACCTTCCGTCCATCTATTCTTTCTATAAAAACTCTATATCCAGCAGTCTATATATTTATCAAACCATCTATCCACTTGAACAGCTGAAAAATCTGTAAAATTTTAAAATCTTAAAAGATTTAAAAATTGTTAGAAAAAAAACAGCAGGCCGCAGCCACCCCACAAGTCAAGTGCCACTTCTGTTAGATATGCTTCTACTGGTGCTTTGTGCAGGCTCTCACGCTACCCTTGTGCACCCTTGAGTTGATGCCAGCTGGGTAATGTCAGCAGACATTAAGCCCAGAGGTTAGTAATGTCGAGGTGTTAATCAGATACCTGACATTACTAACCAAGTCAGTAAGGACACAAATAACCACCCCAATAAGTATTTGATTTAAAAATAAGCTCCCCAATACATTCCTCTTTCACCTTTTGTTTTTCATTAGAAACCAAGTCTGCCATTCCACCCAACAACAACAAAAAGCATGTTAACATTTTTTTGGCAAAAACAAAACAAAATGAAACCCAAATTAATCCTGAAGTAGTCTCAGCATATGGAAGGCATGATCAGTGACTTCCCCACGTGTTGGGGCAGCAGGCACTGCACAACTCCCGGATGTGTGACAAGCTGTGACTTCATTGAGGTTTTCTTTGGTTACACATCACGCAGCAGTAAATTCCACTTTGTGACATGAGATAACCTCAGTGGCGTCGGTGCTCATACCACTTGCTGTCTCGTGAGATCCATAATATCACGTGAGATATAGTGGATATATCTCACCTGTATCATGAGACAGTGTATGTGAGGAGCTGTGACATCAGGGAATGCAGTGTATTTGAAACTCGCGGGTTAGCTCCTGTGTGATCCCGTGAGTCTGAACTGAATTAATGTATGTGGCTGCACCGCTTGTCACAATGGCACCAGTACGTGCGTGCCTGCTCTCACAGCAGGGGGATGCTTTCTGTGAACGTGACCCCCCTGTATGTTTGTAAGATGGTCAAGGTACAGCCAAAGGTGTGTTGGAAGGGCTCCAGGATTAGAGATGAGTGAAAACTTGAGTGTTAGAATTTGGCTTTGTTCACCGAATGCGGGGTGTTCGTTGAACACCCTGAACACCATTAAAATCAATGACATCAAACACATAGAATACACCTTCAAAGATGTCCAAAAACTGCCAAACACACAAATCATCTTACCAGTGTTCTGCTGCTTGCTTTCTGGCCGCTCACAAGCACTCCTTCTCACTTAGGGTATGTGCACATCTGACGTTTCTGCATCTTTGCAGACCGTCCGGAAACCGGTGGAGAATGGCAGAAACTGGGTTTTCTGAACTCGGCAGTGTCCATCATTTTGTTAGCGTTTTGCTAACGTTTTGGGATCGGGTTATTAGCGTTTGTACAGCGTGTTCTTGGCGATTTCCCTGGCATTTTTCTTAGCGTTTTCCAGACTGGTTTTTTGTGCACTTGTAAGCTAGATCCGCTGGAAAAACGCTCAAAAGAAGTCACTTGCTCTATCTTTGAAAACCGGTGGAAAGCTGGTGAAAAAAGTGGAAAGGAGAATAAAAAAAACGTTCTAATGTACACAGCGTTTTCTAAAAGCCATTGACTACCATGTTAATCCAACCGGTGGCTAGGATTAACATAAATTAACACAAAACTCAGCGGAAACCGCCGACGGAAAACGCTAAAAAACAGCCCACAAAACGACTGATGTGCACATACCCTTAAAGTACATTCAGACTGCAAATTTTGATCCATTTTTTTGCAGTGCACTGATCCCATCAAAGTCTATGGATTAATCTCAGCACACCAATCAGGCTTTGTCAAAGGGAGGTCGGTGGTCACTAATATAAGAAAAGCAATGTTGGTGATCGATGCAATAAGGGAAAGAAAGCTGGGCACTGACGACAAACCAGCCATGGTCACATTAGATGCAGAAAAAGCATTTGACAACGTAAAGTGGCCATGGCTGGAACTTGTTTTGGACAAAATAAGACTGGTAGGCTCATTTAGAGACTTTGTTGGTATTCTTTACTCTAACCCGAAGGCCAGGGTGTGCACTCCAGGGTTTCTGTCTGACATCTTTTCACTACATAAAGGAACTCGCCAAGGATGTCCACTGTCACCACTATTGTTCAATGTGGCCATCGAGCCATTGGCAAGATACCTCAATGAACATAGCGCATACGAGGGCATAGCCATTGGAAAAAAGTTAATCAAATCTGCCTTGTTTGCGGATGACATAATCCTATTTATGAATAATCCACAAAGGGATCTTCCTCAGCTGTTAAATAAAATCGAACAATTTGGCGTATTTTCGGGATTCCGATTAAATAGGTCGAAGGGCGAGATTCTGGTCTTGAAGGGAGAGAGACGAGTGGAAATAAGAAACAATATAGCAGGTATACCAAAGGCTACCACGTCAATAAAATATCTAGAGGTACATCTAGGTAGGACACTGGGACAAATCTACACTTTAAACTATGCTCCACTCATAGGAAAAAATAGAAATGGAGCTGGAAAGATGGGGAAACTGCCTCTGTCCCTTCTGGGTAGATGCTACCTACTTAAAATGGTCAGTTTTGCTCGCCTACTATATCCACTACAAACTATCCCCTTGCTGATGCGACACATAGATGTTAACAAGTTGAACAAAGCCTTTACAAAATTTATATGGAAAGGAAGACGAGCTAGACTCAATATGCGCACACTAATGTTTACAAAAGAGGCCGGAGGAGTGGGACTACCCAACATAAGAGGGTATAACATAGCGTGTATATTGAGGCATGTTCTAGATTGGGTGAAAAAATCAGGACGTTATTCGGGTTACGACCTAGAATCAGAGTTTTGTAAACCTTGGGATCTAGCTGCTCTAATGCACACACCTCTGGCGGATATCCCATCACATGTTAAACAGTCTCTTGTATGCCGAGATACTATCATGACTTGGAAGGCAGTACGAAAAAAGCTCAAGTTATCTTGGAGGGTATCGAAGCATTTAATTCCCTGGGCATTCCCAGCTTTTAATGGGGAAGGGATAATAAACTATTTAGAGAGTGGGCCAGTAAAGGAATAAAAACGCTGGGGACTTAATTCATAAACAAGACCGGAGGTGGATGACAGGTCGGGAAGTGCTGGATTCCTACAACTTGTCATCCTTCCAGCTACCACAATACAGCCAGTTAAACCATTACGTTCTACAACACTTGTCGAATGTGGACAGGGAGGTAGATATTAATACGTGGGATAAACTGGTTAATACTGATATTAAGGATATAACCATTTCTTTTGTCTACAAAACATTACGGGATGACCTGACGCCTTCGGGCACGGCCAAGCTGTTTAAATCATGGATGAAATACATACCTGACGAAGACCTGGAAAATAAAATCTTGATGGGTTGGGAGTTGGTGCATAAGAATATTATTAATGAACAATGGCGAGACAGCCAATTTCGAATAATGCATAAAATAATATATGGCTTCAACCTGCCTCCCAATCCTCAACATCCTGAGAGATCTATGATGTGTCCTAAATGTGGTACGGAAAAAACAGATATGGTCCATGGCATATGGTCGTGTCCGAACGTACAGGCATATTGGAAAATGATTCAGCACAAAGTGAAAACGATTTGTGGGATGTGGGTAGACTTAGACCCCCTTTGCTGGATATTTCATTACACAGATGACAGAACAAGGGGAGGAGGGATACAGCCCATATTTCACACGATTACCCTGCTGGCAAAAAGGCTAATTCTACAACATTGGTTAGCGGAGAAGCTACCCGGGGAGAGGGAGATTCACACTGGTCTCATGGCGGCGTTGAACTTAGATAGGAGGGAAGCTGAAAGAAACAGAGATAAATTGGCACCTGTTTTCTTCAAACAATGGAGATCCTTTATAGAATCTTCTCTGTCCGATGAAGAGATACAGAAAGTGGTATCACCTTTTACTCTCTCCGAATGGTATCTCATGCAGGATATTCAAGGTAGCCTGGGCAAACTTAAAATACGTTCCTGATGGGGATATGAGAGTAGAGGATAGAAAGTAACAATGTTCTAAGATCTAATATATGGAACTTGGGATATACCTAGTAGATTGATCTATGCAATGACTTCGAAGTAGAGGGGACAGTGGTAATTGACTAGCGGGGCATTAAGGTAATTGAAACTGACATATATATAGGATTGGATATAAAGGGGGGTAATTAGAGCTGATGTAAAAAATACAAACTACTATAATGATTGTTATAAATGTTTATATTATGTTATAATATGTTTGGAAACTTAATAAAAAACGAATTTAAAAAAAAAAAAAAGTCTATGGATTTTCATTTTAGCCATTCAGACTGTGCTCTTTTAAAGTGATTCATTTTTTCACTTTAGGAGAGCTCCATTCTTGAAAAAGACATGTCAATTTCTGTTGTGTTTTTCTCCTGCATTTTTCCCATAGGAGCCCTTCAAAATGGGGAAAAAATACAGCAGTCAAAAACGGATAAAAAAAATTGATCCTTTTTTTGTAACCACTCAAAAAAAAACGGATCCAGTTTTCCAGCAGATTACAACAAAAACGCAGCACAAAACAAAGAAAAAAATGCTCCGTCTGAATGCAGTCTTACTTCTGGTTACACCCATTAACCTTTCTGCATATTCACTTCACTGACTCCACAGCAGCCAATCACAGATGCTAATGCTCTGTGAGAGCATCTGTGATTGACTATTTCAATTAGACTATTTTAAACCCTATGATGTCAGGTTGGTTGCCAAATACTAATGTGTATGACAACCAAGCACAGACACTAACCAGATTGTAAAAATGCAAATAAATAATGGTAAAAAAATGCATAGGGCTCCACTGTATTCTTCCATCTCAGCACAGATAAAGCTGCCACCCTCAGCTGCCTATTTTTACCTTGGTTGGAAAAAATGTGTATGGCTCCGCCCTATTATTAATTGCCATCCAAGGTAAAACTAGGCAACTGAGGGCTGGTATTCTCATCGGGGTGAGGGCCCATCATTGTAGGGCCCCTTGATGCTAAGGAATAGCATCCCTCAGCCACCCCCCAAAGTGGCTCATTCATCATAGTGCCATTTCCAGGCACTTTACCTGGCTCTTCCAGCGGCACTGATGGTGGTGACATGTTGAGTAATAACAGGTGAATGCCAGCTTTGTATTGCCAGCATTAAGCCCAAAATTCTCAATGTCGGGCCAAGTTAGACCCGACCATTATAAATTTCAAGTAAATAGTAAAGAAGACTCAATGCAGAGAGAAAACATTTTATTAGAAATAAAAACACAAAGACACTTAGGCACCCCATGCTTACCTAAACGGTGGCCTCAGGTAACCCCAGCGAGTAACCGCACATCCTGACCGGAGCTTGCTAGAGTGATGTGTACGGTCAGCTGATCTGCTCACCATAGTAACCAAGTCAGGTGAGCAGATTAGCTGGCACAATTGCTATGGCAATCACAGCAGCTGATCTGCTGACACAATCTGGTCATGTGACCTGATTGTTACGGTGACCAGAGCAGCATACCATGTACATCACTCTAGCAAGCTCCAGTCAGGATGTGCAGTGACTTGCTGAGGTTATCTCAGGTCACCATTCAGGTAAGCAAGGTGGCCACAATGATTAGTGTCCACCATGCTTAGCTGAACGATTATCTAAGGTGACATCAGTCAGTCACCACACATCCGGATCGGAGCTCGCAGCTGGTTCATTCAGTGACTGGAGCCTGCAATGAGGATGCTGTATTCTTTATCGCAACCTCCATTCAAGAAGACGTCGCAGATGATGATGGATGATATAAGGGTCAAGGGATTAATAAAGATATAGTCCCTAAATGTCTTTGTGTTTTTATTTCTAATAGTATGTTTTCTCTCTTTATTGAGTCTTCTTTACTATTTACTTGAAATTCTTAATGGCCGGGTTTAACTTGGCCCGACATTAAGAATATCGGGCTTATTGCCAGCTTTCAATACAAAGCTGGCACTAACCCCAAATTTCCCAGTGTGCTACCTCCACCAGGGCCGCTTGAAGAGCCGAGTAAAGAACATGGAAAAAGCGCGCTATTAAATGCGCCATTTTCAGGGGTGGATGTTGGCTGATATTCTTTAGCTTGAGGAGCCCTACAATGATGGACCCTCACCCTGCTGAGAATACCAGCCATTAGCTGCCTAGTTTTACCTTTCCTGGCAATTAAAAATAGGGCAGATTCCTACGCATTTTTTTTTGCCAGCCAAGATAACAATAGGGAGCTGAGGGTGGCAGCACGCAGCTGTCCACTATATCTGTGCTGGGACGGAAAAATACAGGAGAGCTTTATACATTTTTTCCCGTTATTTATTTATCTATTTTATACCCTATGATGTTAAGTAAGTTGCCATACACTAATGCGTTTAACCAGAAGAGATTAAGAAAACACAAAAGACCCATATTTATGCATACCACAACTCGAGTCAAACTTGAACCCAAATAGAACTGAGTTTTTAACGTGGTTTACAGAAATATGTGCAATGCTGTACAAAAATAATAAGATCAAAAGCTGACAATGTAAATTAGTTTTTTAACAACAGGATAGGGTGTATTATTACCTTTCACCAGGAAAGATTCAACATGAAATAAAAAAAATTTTAATTACCGTATATACTTGTGTATAAGCCGACCCGTGTATAAGCCGACCCCCCTACTTTTGCCCCCAAAATTGGGAAAACCTATTGACTCGTGTATAAGCCGAGGGTGGACCCCAGCACAGGTATACAGCCCCCAGCAGTGTGGTATACAGCAGCCTCCCCAGTGGTAGTATACAGCAGCCTCCCCAGTGGTAGTATACAGCAGCCTCCCCAGTGGTAGTATACAGCAGCCTCCCCAGTGGTAGTATACAGCAGCCTCCCCAGTGGTATATACAGCATCCCTAAAGGTATAAACAGCAGACCCCAGAGGCATATACAGCAGGCCCCAGAGGCATATACAGCAGGCCTCAGAGGCATATACAGCAGGCCCCAGAGGCATATACAGCAGGCCACAGAGGCATATACAGCAGGCCCCAGAGGCATATACAGCAGGCCCCAGGGTATATATAGAAGGCCCCAGAGTATATACAGCAGGCCCCAGGGTATGTACAGCAGGCCCCAGGGTATATATAGCAGGCCCCAGAGTATATACAGCAGGCCCCAGGTTATATACAGCAGGCCCCAGGGTATATACAGCTTGCCCCAGGGTATATACAGCAGGCCCCAGAGGTATACAGCAGGCCCCAGAGGTATACAGCAGGCCCCAGGGTATATACAGCAGGCCCCAGAGGTATACAGCAGGCCCCAGAGGTATACAGCAGGCCCCAGAGGTATACAGCAGGCCCCAGAGGTATACAGCAGGCCCCAGGGTATATACAGCAGGCTCCAGGGTATATACAGCTGGCCCCAGGGTATATACAGCTGGCCTCAGGGTATACAGCAGGCCCCAGAGGTATACAGCAGGCCCCAGAGTATATACAGCAGGCCCCAGGGTATATACAGCTGGCCCCAGGGTATATACAGCAGGCCCCGAGGTATACAGCAGGCCCCAGAGGTATACAGCAGGCCCCAGAGGTATACAGCAGGCCCCAGAGGTATACAGCAGGCCCCAGGGTATATACAGCAGCCCCAGAGGTATACAGCAGGCCCCAGTGGCAGTCGCCCTCCCATCATGGGAAGAAGCCCCCCACACTTTGCAGAGCTCCCCCCCCGCTGCTTTATCTTACCATCCAGGGTCTTTTTCACCGCGGGTCCTCCAGTCCTTCCTCGCGCGCTGTGTTCCCGGTCTCATGTGACCCGGCGGTCGCAGTGGAATGACGTCATCGCGCCGGGTCACGTGAGACCTGAACACAGCGCGCAGGACCCGCGGCGAAGACCCCGGATGGTAAGATAAAGCAGCGGGGGAGCTCTGCAAAGTGTGGGGGGCTCTTTCCATGATGGGGGGCTAGTACCATTGGGGGGCTGCTGTATACACTGGGGGGCTGTATGCACGGCTCCCCCTGCCGCTGTGATGGGCAGGGGGAGCCGTGCATATCTAATGAGCGGCCCCACGTGACGGGCCGCTCACTCATCAGCCCCCCCGCCTCCTCCAGCCTCCCCAGCACCCGGACACAGCCCCCACCACATATATTACCGTATTGACCCGTGTATAAGCCGAGGGGGTGACTTTTCAGCCCAATTTTTGGGCTGAAAAACTCGGCTTATACACGAGTATATACGGTACTTTATTAATCAAATTTCATTTCAATATACTGTAATTTAGTCAGAACATTCCCTTCGGGGGAACACATGAAGAGACAGGTTGAGCTGAATTTTTACACAATAGTACATCAACAAATAACATATGTTAAAAACATTTCTGGTCATAATCCATAACAATACTTATTAATTTCAAACACGGAAATAACCTAAGATCTTTTGCCACCATCAAACACATTCAAGGGCTTTCTCTATATCAGGCAACACCTTTAGCCAAACATAATGGGTATTCCATATATCGTATATTGCTAAACTACATCCTTGTTTTAAGCTCCACCGTTGACTAGGGTTGCACTAATAATATAATACCCCCATGTATTGCACAATCTGCACCTTCTTTCCCATAATAGGTACAATGGTCTCCTTCTAGGCCATAAGTCCCGGTACCCAGTTATTGCTCCTACCTGATGTTTTACAGCAGACAAGCGCTCACGGTCCCTGCTTTTGTGCCTGGTTCCTGCTTCATTCAGCCCTTGTCATTCCACGTCACTGACAGGTGACAAGGTATTAGTACCAATATAGGCAGGGACTGTCCTGATGGAGTCACCGTGTCGTGGTGGGACAGCTTACACATTTATATGATCATATATATGTCACTAAGTACCCTGATTATGTTTTTGCACTACATCATTTTTACTTTTTCATTCTTAGGGTATTTGCTCATTTGTTGCTTTTTTGTTGTGTTTTTCATTATGAGGCCAGTGGGAACTCACACCACTGCAGAGTATCACCTTAGTTCCAGCCCTGATTTTATTTATTCATGTTTTGTTACAGTCCTGCAATCATAGGTGTGGCCTACCTCTGAGCTGGACATGATCTGTTGTGTGGCGTCAAATGGCATGGTGTGCTCTGTTGGGGCCTGGTTCCTGCTTCATTCAGCCCTTGTCATTCCACGTCACAGACAGGTGACAAGGTATTAGTACCATTGCAGCCAAGGACTGTCCCGATGGGGTCACCGTGTCATGGTGGGGCAGCTTATGTAGTTATATGATCATATCTATGTCACTAAGTACCGTGATTATATTTTTTGCACTATAGCATTTTTACTTTTTCATTTTTAGGGTATTTGATCATTTGTTGCTTTTTTGTTGTGTTTTTCATTATGAGGCCAGTGTGAACTCACCCCATTTCAGAATATCACCTTAGTTCCAGCCCTGGTTTTATTTATCTACCCAACCATGACGCAAAAAACAGGTCTTGCTCTTTTCTGAACTCCAAACAGTCTTTATCCAGCCAACAGGGCAACTGGCTACATCCGATCCCTGGCTACATCTCATCCCCATGTGTTGTGCATTCGGCCTTGACTTCGTATGACTCCATCATTTTTGCTCACCTTCTCACTGCATCCGATCCCCGGCTGTACCTGACCCTGGCTGCATCTCTTCACATGCTGCATCCTATCTCTACGTGATGCAATCTATAGTTACTGTACACAATGTTTCTGCTACTTTTCACTTTCACTCCCATACTACTTCATTTCCTACTAAGTCCACTCATCTTTCCACCTAGCAATGAATTTATTTGTGCTCTCTTCCTCCATCCTACCCAGCCATCTCACCCCCTCCTCTGAGCTGTTCCTCCACATTCAATCCTTTGTCTCCAGACATGCACACCTGCCACGTAACCTCTCCTGCTCCCACCTTCTAACCCTCTCCCTGCTCCTTCTTCTTGCTGGAGACATATCCCCTAATCCTGGACCCTCTCATCACATCCCCACAGTCACTTCTACCCCATGCCCACGATCCAACACTAACCTTCGCAACCTCAACAACTTTAGACCAATTTACCCAGCCCCTACACCCCCAGTCCCTCTACCTGGTGCACTCTGGAACGCTCGCTCCGTCTGCAACAAACTTTCATTCATCCATGACCTCTTTATCACCTTCAAACTCTCATTCCTTGGCATCTTTGAAACCTGTCTCACCCCCTCTGATACAGCCACTCCTGTTGAGCTTTCCTATGGCGGACTTAGTGTCTCCACAGCTCCAACCCCAGTAACAAACATGTTAGAAGAGTTGTCTTCCTCCTGGCCAATAACTGCTCCTTTGCCCCTATTCCACTGCCACCCTCCACTACTCTCCCCTTTTTCAAGATCCATTCCGTCGGGATCTTCTCTCCCTGCAACCTTCAGCTGGCTGTCATTTACCACCCCCCTAGATCAACCAACTCTTTCCTTGACCATTTCACCACCAGGCTACTTCACTTTCTCTCTGCGGACATCCCCACTATCATCATTGGCAACGTCAACATCCTCATCGACACTTCTCACTCAGCCGCCTCTAAACTTCTTTACCTGACTTCCTCTTTTAGGTTCTCTCAATGGTCCTACTCTGTCACTCACAAAGATGGCCACACGCTGGACCTCATCTTCACACGTATATATTCTCTCACTAACCTCTCAAACTCACCCCTCCCCCTGTCTGACCACAATCTTTTGACTTTCTCCTCCCTTTCCTCCCCTTCTTCACTTCCCTCACCCCAAAACCTAAAGCACATAGATTTACACTCATTCTCAGAATCCCCTTTCCCCCTTGCCGACATAGCAGCATCTGTGTCATGTAAGGAAGCTACCACCCTATATAACACCACAATAACTACTGCCCTCGACTTGGCTGCCACCCTCACTTACAACAAACCGCACACAAACAGGCAGCCCTGGCACATCACCCTCACTAAAGTCCTGAGACGGACTTCCAGGGTTGCTGAGCGGAGATGGAAGAATTCTCATTCCACTGAGTGCTTCACTATGTTCAAGCAGTCCATCAAAAACTTCAAGTCCGCACTCACTGATGCAAAACAAGCCTACTTCTCATCTCCAGTAACCTCCCTGTCTCGCAATCCCAAACAGCTATTTAAAACTTTAAATTCTCTACTCCGTCCCCCTGCATCTCCTCCCTCTCTCTTATCTCGGCCGAAGACTTTGCCTCTGTCTTCAAACAGAAGATCAATAACATCAGAGGCAGCTTTGACCCACTGTCCCCACATCTTCTCCTCACAACTACACTGCCCTCTCCTTCCAAAGGCTGCTTCTCCACTATGTCAGAAGATCATCTCTCCTCCCTTCTGTCAAAATCAAACATCACCACCAGCGCACTTGACCCGCTCCCATCCCACCTCATTCCCAGCCTCACCTCTGTCTTCATCCCGACCCTAACCCTAACTTCAGTTTATCACTTACTACTGGTGTCTTCCCCTCATCCTTCAAACATGCCCTGGTCACACCCATCCTCAAAAAGCCCTCCCTCGATCCATCATCTGTCACTTCTCCCCTTTGCATCAAAACTACAGGAACACCACGTTCATCTTGAACTGTCCTCCCACCTCTCCTCCTCCCTCTGTAACCGCTTGCAATCTGACTTCCAACCGCATCACTACACCGAAACAGCCTTAACCAAAGTTACCAACGACCTATTAACCACCAAGAGTAAACGACACTACTCTGTCCTCCACCTGCTCGATCTATCTTCCGCCTTCAATACTCTGGACTGTCAACCATTCCCTCATGCTACATATTCTGGAATTTCATGGTATCACTGCCGTAGCCCATTCCTGGATCTCCTCATATCTAACAGACCGGAGATTCAGCGTCGCTCTCTCCGACAACACCTCTTCACCTTACCCCCTATCTGTCGGTGGATCCCAAGGCTCGATTTTAGGCCCACTCCTTTTCTCAATCTACATCCTCGGTTTAGGACAGCTCAATAAGTCCTTCGGTCTTCAGTATCACCTCTACGCTGATGACACTCAGATTTACATTTCTGGACCTGACATCACCTCCTTGCTATCCATAATTCCACAATGTCTGTCTGCTATCTCATCTTTCTTTTATGCTCGCTTTCTAAAACTGAACATGGACAAAACAGAATTCATCATTTTTCCCCCAACCCACTCTCCCCCCCCCACCTGACCATTCCATCAATGTCAACGACTGCTCACTTTCCCCACTCACCCACGCTCGGTGCCTTGGGGTAATCCTCGACTCTGCCCTCTCCTTCAAGCTACATATCCAAGCTCTTGCCACCTCCTTCCAACTACAACTCAAAAACATTTCCCGGATCCATTTATTCCTTGACTTCAATACTGTAAAAACACTTGTATATGCCTTCATCATCTCCTGACTTGATTATTGTAACCTCCTGCTTGCTGGCCTCCCCTCTAGCATTCTTGCACCACTCCAATCTATCCTAAACTCTAATTAATAAAATTAGTTCCATGTGATTTACCAATAGATTGAAGGGCCCGAAATAATGTAATCTCAACAATTTATGGCCCACAGCAACAACTCCTTACAAAGTGTTAAGCAAAGAGTAACCGGAGTCTTTTTTATGCTTACAAACAAGTGATATGGTTTATTACATAGCGCTACCAATAAAATTAGGTGCAAAATGGCTGAACAGATAAAGGCAGTACAAATTTAGCATAGCATGATGTAAAAGAAACTTTTATTGTGATGGGAATATGTGCAATATATTTGGGTGCTGTCTTTGATATGGCATTGTATGAGTTTACAATAAAGTCACATCAAATAAATTGCAGTTATTGCACATGAGAAAGAGAACCTTTATTTTGAAGCTTTTTTGGGGGTAATGCATTACCTAAAGTGCAGCTGTTCAGTTAATGCTGGGACCAGGGATGGGAAGGCTCTCCAGTAGAGACCCCTTGCTGGAGGGCCTTCCCATCCCTGGTCCCAGCATTAGCTGAACAGCCACACTTTAGGTAATGTATTACCCAATAAAAAGCTTCAATATAAGGTTCTCTTTCTCATGTGCAATAACTGCAATTTATTTGATGTGACTTTATAGCCGTTCACAATCTGTCTCCTCTGTACATCTGTGACATGGTCTCCCGATACCTACCTTCACGCTACCGCCGTTCCACTCACGATCTCCTCCTCTGCTCGCCCCTTATCTCCTCTTCCCACAACCGCATACAAGACTTCTCCCATGCATCCACTATACTCTGATACTCTCTGCCCCAACATAACAGACTCTCACCTACTCTGGAAACCTTTAAAAGAGACCTGAAGACTCACCTCTTCTGACAAGCCTACAACCTATTGTGAGCCTAGGTCCACCAAACCACCGCACGACCAACTCTACCCTCTCCTATTTTATCATCACCTGTCCACTTGTAGATTGTGGGACCTCACAGACAGCGTCCTCTCTCCTTCTGTACCTGTGTGCCAAATGTTGTCCATGTACCTTGTACTTGTCTTTGTATACACTTTCCACATTTAAAGCGCCATGGAATTAATGGCACTATAATAATAATAATAACTCAAGGACTAATGGTAAGGGTACGTGCCTGCAACTTTAGATCCTGCATGATGCAGGGTCCCACCAACGGCCATTTCTTCCAATGGATCAGCAACTCAACAACAGGCCTTTTTTAGGGCAGTCCTTTTTAATAGAAGGAATTTTTGTGAAGCCTCCCACTGTCACCACAGCTCTTTCACCAATGACCAGGAAGGAAGATGCTGGTTCCATAGTGTAGGCAGCTCCTGGACAGTTTCCGAGGGTCACAGGGGCTACTCCTCCAGGGGCATTCTCCACCAATACCTACCCCCAGCACACCCCATCAAGATCACTACTGAAGAAGACGGAAAAGTTAGGGGACGGCTAACCCCTTAAAGGGAACCAAGCACCCCAAATGACCCCCCGGACTATTAATATGGTTCCCTACACCCAACACACACATTTGCTGCAAGCGTTTTTGCTAAAAAAACTGTTTTGGAGAAGTGAAGAAGTAGCTTTGTGAAGTTTATAACATTATGACGAGTGGGCGTAACTTAGCTTGTTCTACAGCTGAGATTCATCTGCCAGTCATCCTCCTCTCCCTCATCGCTGCAGTGAAGCCCAGCCCTTTCTTCCTAGTCGCAGGCTGGTGCATGGGATCTCATGCCCGTGCACACGTCATCAGCTAGAGCCGGGTCGCGAGCACACGCTCTGACTTCCTGGTGTAATGCACAGCTGAGCGCAGGAAGTCAGAGCGTGTGCTCGTGACCCGGCTCTAGTTGATGACATGTGCACGGGCATGAGATCCCGTGCACCAGCCTGAGTCGTTGAAAAAAGGGCTGGGCTTTACTGCAGCGATGGGGACAGGAAGATGACTGGTAGATGAATCTCGGCTGTAGAACAAGCTAAGTTACACCCACTCGTCCTAATGTTATAAACTTCACAAAGCTACTTCTTCACTTCTCCAAAACAGTTTTTTTTAGCAAAAACGCTTGCAGCAAATGTGTGTGCTGGGTGTAGGGAACCATATTAATAGTCCGGGGGGGAACATTTGGGGTGGTTGGTTCCCTTTAAGCACACACTGGAGGAAATTTGGCAATCCCGACAGGCCCTTCAGGCTCTCTGGCCTCTGTAGTGTTTCACTCCAGCTGGCTGGCTAACAAGGACAGAATTCGCCAACAGCCATTGCTCCATCCTCTCCATGTTGGCCTCTTGCTGCCACTGTCTGACATTCTCTGTTCTGGTGACCCAAATTACCCCACACCACATACCACACCTTGCGGCTCTTCAATTTCATGAAGGTGACCACTTCCCCAGCATAAAGGTTGTAGAGTTGGGAAGGTAGATGTTCACACTGCAAGGTGAACTGGCTGACATAAAACCAGTCACCAGTCCCGTATTCAGCTAGGAAAACAAACCGCTTCTTCAGGAAGAAGGTCAGCACCCTGCCAAGGGTTCATTGCTTATGAAAGTGGTTACAATGGGACCTATGCAACCGCTCTCACGCGAGGGCATCTGAGAGTCTCATCTCTTCCAGAAATTACAAGCACCGCCATGTTCATGCCTATATCAATTTTAACCATCTTCAATGGTCTTCATAATGCTCTCTGCACTTGAACCAGAACCCTGAGACTATCACAGAGCAGGTGCATTTATACGGAGACTTGATTACACACAGGTGGATTCTATTTATCATTATCAGTCTTGTAGGACCACATTGGATCATTCAGAGATCCTCACTGAACTTTTGGAGTGAGTTTGCTGCACTGAAAGTAAAGGGGCTGAATAATATCGCACGCTGCACTTTTCAGTTTTCATTTGTTAAATAAGTTTAAAATATGCAATAAATTTCATTCCACTTCACAATTGTGTCCCACTTGTTGATTCTTCACAAAAAAATTAGAATTTATATCTTTATGTTTGAATCCCGAAATGTGGCAAAAGGTTGAAAAGTACAAGGGGCAAAATACTCTAATATATATATGTATATATATAGACTATGTTATATATTACAAGTAAAGGCTGCTATTTTCTTGTAAAATATATAGGAGCTTTAGAATACACAATATTTAAGCCTACTACAATTTGCACTGTTTGCCAGCTACTTGCTATATGACTGGAATATCAGAAAAACAATGCTTTTTGTTTAATAGCGTCCTAGAAAGCCTGTCCTTCATTTATCGTCATAATGTCCCTTCAGTTTCTAGAGACAGAATACTATCCATGACTAAGTTAAAGATAGGTGATAAATGGGACAGGGATTTAGTTATTGATAGTAAAAATGTCTTGTTTTTATGACCTAATCAGTTGGTTAGTGTTCTGTTATCTTATTGAAGGGGAGAGGTGAATGGATTAGGAGAAGACAAGGAGTATAATAGGGTTACAATGGCTGGGAGTATCCCTGATATCTTTCTTGTACTGGATCATGATGCCATGTTCCGTATGAAATAGAATAAATGTAAATGGTTTGCTATCATTACATCTTAAAGACAAGCACTAGATATTATTTATCAGCTCCTCTCCGCAGTAAAAACACTACAAAACAAATCTGCAGAACAACGCTGCATGCTATTACCGTAAACAATATAGAAGCTGCTTTATCTTTTATTCTGCTCTAACATATTCTTTTACGACGCTTGTATTTCTAGGTTTACCTTGAGAACAAACATGGCTGCCATATTCTTCTCCGTGTAAGACGGAATAGAGATATGTATATAAAAAAGATTCATAGTTTAGAATGTTCCCATTTAAGATGTAGCCTTAGGTTGGGAAGAACACCGCCCAAAAACGAAATGTTTTCTTTTTTTTACATAATGGGGTTTACGACTTTGACTGCAAAGGGTTACTGCAACGTATATCTAATATAACCTCTCTATGTTCGGTTTCTCAGCGTCTCTCCATTAACATCTTTATTTTTACTTTGCGCTGTAAAAAAAAAAGAAACAACAAGGATGAAAGAAATATTTATTGCAGTGACACCATAGCTTTCATGGAAAGATTGCTGCTTGCCTTTCTTCAGAGAACAGAAAATCCACATACGAAGTCTACAGCTTGGCACCTGCTTTAAAACCTTCTTGATGAAGCAAAGGTTGTCTTCATTAAGAGCATTAATATTCATGCCGCATGGTAATTTTGACACAGAAAAGGTCTCTGTAACCTTTTCTTGTGTGAGAAATTTTTACTTCTCAAGGAAATTACAGTCCAGCAATGACTTAATTAATGCTGGATTTCCTCGGCAGGTTTTGAAGAGCTGTCAGTTTGGGCTTCTAGTAGCTGTCAAGCACGGAGACTAGCCTGGCGAGGCAGAGTGAAGGGAAGAGCGACCTGAATCCATGTGCATGGAACACAATACACTTTAACAATTAGAACCAAATTACTGTGATATATTTGTACATTAACACAGCTGGAGAGAGTAAATGACTGATATTTTTTATGATTTCTTTCCCCTTAACTGCTTTTCTCGTCTTTCCAACTCACTTGAACAATATCATGTAAATTACAATACTGCCTCTAATCTCTAAAGAACTCAATATGATATTTTATTGCTATAATGTGACCTCCAAAGATAAGGCCACAGATGCCACATTTTTCTGTTGTGGATATGGTCACAGTGAACCTGCCACAAAAATTGCATTAGAACTACTTTCTCACCTGATTCATGCTGCCCTAACCATGGACAGTATAACTTAGGCCACATGAACATTATGAGTATTAGGTCAGTATTTTATCTCAGTATTTGTAAGCAGGGCTTTGAAGTCGAAGCCGGTGTCCATTTTGGGTGGAGTGAGAGTCGAAGTCGGATGTTTGATTTACTGACTTCAAAGCATTGGTCGTGGAGTTGGAGTCGTGGAGTCAGAGTCAGAGTCGGTGTCCATTTTGGTGGAGTTAGAGTCGGAGTCGAATTCAAGCAAATTGAAGGGTCGGAGTCAGTTTGGCTTACCAACTCTACAGCCCTGTTTGTAAGCCAAAACCTGGAGTGGAACAGTCAGACGAAAAGTATAGTAGAAACAAGTGAACCACTCCTGCATTTTACACCTACTCCTGGTATTGGCTTAAAAAGACTGAGGTAAAAATCCCACCAAATACTCTACATGTGCATGTGGCCTTAGAGTGGGCTGCATGATTGCACTCAACTAAATATTTCTCCTATATGCCACTGGCAATGGGGTCTTTCCAATATGGGGAGAGACTAGTCAATCACCTGCAGCAGCACTGAGAAGATTCGGCTGGTGGCGAGGGTGGACCAGCCTTGCCTATATCAGCGTTGTAAGTAGGCTCCATGGCGCTCGGGGCGAAGATCTATTTTGGCGCCACCCCCCAGAGCTTTCAGCCCCGCCGCCCCTGCAGCCTTGGTTGAGGAGTTGAGGAGTGGGAGGGTGGGGGGATGCTGTCAGCTTTCAGCCTCGCCGCCCCTGCAGCCTTGGTTGAGAAATGGGGGGGTGCTGCCGGCGCCCCCCTCTGAGTTGCGCCCGGGGCAAAGGATCCGGCTGCACCCCCTTAGATACGCCCCTGGCCTATATTGTTCCAGGCCAGATCTTTCAAGTACATCTTCTCTAAAGTGCTGTAGCTTTACACAAAAAATTCCTTGGCTACATCCATACAGCTGATTAAAGCACAAAAAAATCACCAAATAATCAACCATTGAAACAATCAGCCTGTATAGGGTTGTTTATTCTCGTTACCCTGGAAATGGATATAAGCCATAGACACAACTAAATGTTTTATCAATATTTTTTCAAAGTTACTACAATTTTATTATCTTACCTGAAAACAATGCTCGTGGCAAAATAAGGGTGTTTAGTTCATGCCCCAATCTAAACTGGAATGCCACCAAACCAATGAGACACACATTTTCGGCCCAGGACATGTCCTAAATTGTCAGAGTAAAATTAAGGACAGCAAATCCAGATATTTAATCCAGAATACCAAATTGGTATTGGTAACAGTGAATTTTATCTACATTTGGAAAAAAGTTACAAATGTGAGATCAAAGGCAATGCTTTGCGTCCTGGGGGTCAGCTGTGATACCAAGAGCTTGGGCACAAGACCACCTTTGATTGGGATATAAGGCCAAACAAGTGACAGCTGTAAGCAATGACTGGATGATCACCACCACCACAGCGTCACACAACACTGAATCGGAGTGACAAAGCTTCTGATACTGCCATCAATACCGGTATTAAATAGTATGTAGACTGTTCTCTCACAACATTATTACCATCCTTCACTGTAAAAATGCATCCACATTAAATGGAAAATAGAAAAAAAACACAAAAACCACAAATATGTAACAATAAAATGGAGCTGTTCTCTAAATATGGGTAATGTATTGGTGTAATGGCTCCATGCAATAAAAAAGATTTGAGAATGTGTCCCGCGATACACTTATGTTGATTTATAGCCCAAGTCTGTGACTTTTGACATAGGACAGAGCTTTCCTTAAAGCTATGAAAACATACATAGGTCTATTTTATGATGTTCTTAAATTTTCTCTGTAATAATTACATTTAATTCAACAGTCTTTTCCAGCATAGTTAACCCGTCATTTCCGAGCTGCAACGTGTAAAATTGCAAAGTGAAGTGAAACATATTGAGAAAACGTGTGATGAAACATGTGAAAACTCATCAAAGACATGCAAAATTGAAATCTATGGAGTAATATACAGATCAGCCATAACAATAAAACCACTAACAGGTGAAGTGAATAACATGATTATCTTGTGACAGTGGCACCTGTCAAAGGGAGAGATGTATTCGGCAGGAAAGGAGCTGTTATTTCTTAATGTTGATGTGTTGGTAGTGGGAAACTGTCAAAGCATGAGGATCTGAGTGACTTTGACAAGGTCCAATTTGTGATGGATAGACACATTGACCATCTCCAAAACAGCATGTCTTTGGGGGGTATCCAGTGTGCAGTGACTGGCAACTACAAAAAGGGTGACAAGGAAGGGCAAGCAGAACAAGCATTAACAAAGGTGATTATTGGTTCACATGTAGTAAAGGCTAAGCTGTCTGGTTCAGTAACGCATAGTAGCACATAATGCAGAAAAAGTGGAAATATCATGCAGTCAAAAGTGGCCATTTTTTCCATATGCTTAATTACCAAACATACTGAGTATTCCAGGTTTTGTTTTTCAATTTATCACATGGTAAAGGCCTTAAAAATGCCCATATCTCTGAAACCAAGTGGGCATTGCTCACAGGGTAATAATGAAGAGCAACCTAACTTCATGCCCCTAGAGAATTGTATGAAACATGTCCCCTTTAGAGATGAGCAGTGTTCGATTCGAATTGTTCGCCAATCTCAAATTCGAGCTGTGTTGGGCGGTGTTCGAGGCATTCATCGAATTAGAACAATTAACTTGAAATTCGTCAGTTCGCGGTTATGTTCGATAACGCTTCGACACCAAAAGCTTAACCCTAACCGTGTTAATGACTGTGAATATCCAGTTTTCTGGGTATAATGTGCGGGGGGGAGGTTGTACCAGTGCTGCAGAAATGATAGCGATCTCCATTTTTTTTCCTCCAAACTGCATATACAGTGGGGGTGCAGGCTGTCATCCAATCACACATACACACAGCAAAGTGCATTTTTTGCACACAAGCAAGGTCAGGCATCATTGGCTGTGTAAGTCACATGTCCTAGCACTATAAGACCCAGCCATTTTCTCCATTGCCACCATTTGATCATTGCTTGTAGCTCTGTGTCAGACGGCATTGCTACTGCTGCAGTGGGCGATATAGAGTGAAATCAAGCAATTGTGTTCTGATTCAGCAAGTGAGGTAGATAGATAGGTTTAGGGAGTAGGGACTGGAGGAGGGTGCCAATTTTTGGAGTATCAGCCCTTTTGAGGGCTGCTTCATAGGAGTAGCGATTAGGGACTAGGGACTAGTAGTCTAGCAGCCCTTTTTCAGGTGTTCAGGTGTACTTCATAGAAGCAGGGACTAGTTTTAATTTCAGCCCTTTTTAGGGCTAGGTTAGAGCAGTCCCTGTTAGTTTTTGCCAGGCAGAAGTGTGCCAGTGCTGTGCAAGCATTTTTCACAGCATCTGGGCCCACATCTAGCTCTGGGAGTCCTTTAGGGCAGGTAGTGTAGCACTGCTGTGAAAAAGCTACACCACCTGTCTTAGTAGGCATTTTTTGGCTGCAGCTAGGCCAGGCAATTTGTTTGGGCTAGTACTGTAGCAGTGTCACTTACACAGTGGTGTAGCCCACTTGTGAAAGAAGCTACACCGCCTGTGTAGTTGGTGCAAATTTTTACCTGCACCTTGCCCAGGTCTCGCATTGGGTCAAGTACCAGTGCCACAAAAAGAAGCAGTGTAGGCCACTTCTAATACAAACAACTAGACCGCCTGTGTAGTTAGTTACTTCTAATTTTTAACTGCACCTTGCCCAGGTCTCACTTTGGGTCAAGTAGCAGTGTTGGTTCAGTCACCTCTGCTTGATTTACATCCAGCTTTTTGTTGTCCAACAACTGTACAGTTGCAAATTTTGTCCCATACAAAATGAGTGGCAAAAGGCTTGCTGCTGGTGGGAATGGGAGTAGGCATGGTGGAAAGGGAAAAAAAGTTTGTGTCCGTGGGGTAGATGCTAAATCTACATTAACATCTACTGAAGAAAGACAATCTTCCAGGCAAAGTAAGATGTCTACTTCTTTACGTGGCCAATTGGATATAATCCCTTTCTTACAGACACAGCATCAGTTCCACTTGTAAATGAGGAACAAAAACAGCAGGTGCTTGAATGGATTGCAACTGCTCCATCAAGTGGTCTCTCCTCCACCTCAATTACTACATCACAAACCCTCCAGTCATCTGAAGTGTCAGCCCAATCGCACTTCATTCCTCCAAGCTCCCAAGTCTCCAGCCACCCTACTGAGTCTGGGGTAACACACATGGTTGTGTCTGCAGAGCTGTTCAGTCACACAATAGCCTGGCAATCAGAAGTCAGCTCCAAAGCTGCAGTGAGTCCAGACGAGTTAATAATCTGCCCTGATGCCCAGAAGCTTTGTGAGTCTGATCCAGGCCCAGATGAAGAAGGTTCTGACGTTCATGTAGACCCTCATTCCCTAACAGTAATTACTGTTGTCACATCCGTGACAGAAGCTGCCTGTACACCCATCGCGGGTGATCCAAGATGGCTGACCTTTGGCAGTAGCGGGGCTTTCAAAGCCCCACTACCGCCATTATAGGCCTCTGCTGTGCCTCACAATCATACTCCTCACCACACCCCCCCTCTCTTTCTGCACCTCCCCACACACGCGATCCCCTGGCCACTTCACATACACCCGGCCCCTCTCTGTACAGTCTCACATTCATACCCCCACACTCATACCCCCATGTACTCTCACGCCGACATCTATACTCACCGACACCAGTCTGCTAACACACCGCCAACATCCGATCGTCTCCTGCATGCCGCCGCCGACATCCCATCTTTTTCTCCACGACGCCGATGCCATGTTGGATCTGGCGACATCCATCCTCGACGATGATTTCTCGCGAGACTACCCGCCTGCCATGTTGGATCTCGCGAGATCCAAGATGGCGGCCGGGAAGTCTCGTGACACTTCCCGCCCGCCATGTTGGATCGTACCACATCCAAGATGGCGTTCTGGAAGTCTAGCGAGACTTTCCAGATGCCATCTTGGATGTGGCGCAATCCAACCCTCCCGATGCGATAGCATCGGGCCTTAATCTAGTATAGTATATTACAGCCTCATAGTCCCTCCAAATAATATAATTCAGCCTCACAACCCTCCATATAGTATAACACAACCTCACAACCCTTCATATAGTATAATGTAGCCTCATAGCCGTATATACAGTATAATGCTGCCTCATATCCTCCATATAGTATAATGTAGCCTCATATTTCTCCATATAGTATAAGCAACCTACATTCCTCCATATAGTACAATGTAGCCTCATATCCCTCCATATAGTAAATGTAGCCTCATATCTCCCTATATATTATAATGTGGCCTCATAGCTCTCCATATAGTATATGCAGCCTCATAGCCTCTATACAGTATAATGCAGGCTCAGTTCTCCATATAGTGCAGCCTCATATATGCAGACTCATAGCTCTCCACATAGTGCAACCTCATATCTCTCCATATAGTATAATGCAACCTCACATCCCTCTTTATAGTATAATGTAGCCTCATACCCCTCCATATAGTATAATGTAGCCTCATATCCCTCCATATAGTGTAATGTAGCCTCATACTTCTCCATATAGTATAATTCAGCCTCATAGCTCTCCATATAGTATAATGCAGCCTCATAGCCCTCTAAACAGTATAATACAGCCTCATAACTCTCCATATAATGCAGCCTCATAGTGTAGCTTTATAACTCTCCATATAGTGCAGCCTCATATAGTACAGCCTTATAACTCTCCATATAGTGCAGCCTCATAGCCTCTCCATATAGTACCATGCAGCCCTCTCCTCCTTCCATAATCCTCTGGCCACTTTGCATTCACTTATTAAAAAAAATAAAAATCTATACCTTCCTCTCCTGGTTCCCCCGCTGCTCCATTATCCCAAAAACTGAAGAGAAGACTTAGGAGGAGGAGGTGCGAGGAGGCAGCACCAGCCTGCTACTTGCATTCCACAGTGGAATGCAGATGGAAAGCAGGCAGTGGCAAGAGGAAACAAGGGGAGTAGCAGCAGCAGTAGGAGGCTTCTCTCCATCCCTCCTTTCCCGAGCACACGGGCCACCTAGCTGCGTGCAGCACGCTGCCGCGCAACGCCGCACAGCCATGTGAAGTGTGTGCCCAGCGCGGGGATCAGTGATCGCAGGGAGAGTGGGCAGCAGATCATTACGCCCCTGCCCATAATCTTCCTACAATATTACTTAACAAGCTTCAGCACCACTGTCACAAAGCTTCCGAGCCCACAAATGAACCTCAGACATATTTGCTGCTTCCCCCACCTCAGATTGGTTAAAGACAGAGTCAGCACAACCCACTCATGCTGCCAGCATCTGTGATTGGTTGTCAGTATGATAACCAAACTGGAAAATGTATTTATTCAATTTTAAAATAGTTGTGCAACATATATAAGTTACAATACAAGAACATTCAAAGACCATCAAGGAGTTAGAAGAGTAGGGAATAGCAGTGGATAGAACAGTAGCACACAGTCACAAAAAGTTAAAATTCATACCCCTATAAAAAGAAGATAACCCATACATGTAATGCAAATGACAATGATAAAGCAATTTATCTCACTAGAGCAGTCAAAGGAAAATAGTATACCCCTTAGTATGGAAGAAAGGACCAGGATGAGGACATTCCTACAATATGGGGACCAGGATGGGACATTACTACAATACGGGGGCCAGGATGGGGGAGATTACTATAGGAAGAAGAACAGGATGGGGGATTGCTACAATATAGGGACTAGGTGGAAACATTACTACTAGGGATGAGCGAGTATCATCGCAAGTATTCGGTACTTGGCGAGTAATGTGGACTCACGGTACTCGGAACATAGCGAGTATTTCACTACTCACCTTGCAATATTCGGATCTCCCCCCTAGCATTAGCCAATCACAGTAATATCACAGCCTTTTTGGTTGTGGCATTACTATGATTGGCTGGCCACCCAGCATCATACATGAGTCATAGTCTATGACTTATAGGCTCTATATAAGTCATGCCGCCGCCATTTTCTGCACATTGCATGCAGAACACAGCTAGTGTAGGGAGAGTGTGAGCAGCTGATAAGGAGAGTTGTGCTTGTGCAAATCATACAGAAATCCTCTGAAAAACCCAAAAGCTCTTGTTAGAGTTACCAGTATTGTAGTACTCGGTGACTGTAGTGCAGGGAGACAGGCAGGAGTGCTACATTACCACATATACAGTCAGCAATATTTCAACTCTTCTCTTGTCTTAAACCTCAGGGCAATTTTTTTGTTCTGTTGCGGAGCTGTGTTCACACCGAATAGCACGCACGGTATTGCATAACTGACACGCAACCAGCTCCGCTGTCTTGTGTAGTGACTGGCACGTGTAATATATTGTCTTAAACCTCAGGGCAATTTTTTTGGTGCCGTTGCGGTGCTGTGTGTAAAACACAAAGCAGTACTAGGCTGTAGTGCTACCTTCCACAGACCACTAACTGCTCCTTGTTCCCCAATATCTGCATCTAAACATCTGCAGCTATGGCAGAAAAAAAACAAATTCCTAAAAAGGCTGTTGTGAAGGGACAGGGACATGGACGTGGACGTTGGCGTGGGGTTGACAGTGGTGCCAGACAAGGCACAGAGTCTGGGAGACAAGAGAAGGTTGATGCATCTATGTTCCTGGCGAAATTTCCCGGTCTGGAACGTAAATGGGTCTGGAAGCCAGAAGAGCAAGAGCAGATGCTGTCTTAGAAGGCTGATAAGGCCTCCATGAAATTTACTAGCAGCACCCAATCATCCACGACCACACAGTCTCCTGTCCATACAGAGAACGCTGGGACATCTTATTCTCAACCTGTTCCTAGTTCATCACTCCATCATGGCAGCCAAGCACCCTAGTCAGTGGGCGGAACAGCAGGGTACCAAATCGGTGTCTGCGGGTCAAACCACTGCCATGTCGCCTGTTATCCGTCCTTCCTAGGAAGCAGGTGATCATACCTTTTGCTCACAGGCTGCTGTTGCACAGACGCAGGACACAAAAAGCTCATCCACTTGTTTGTCCCAGCCAAGTGTCCAGTTGTCCGTGCCCCAGATCTATGAAAGGAGGTGTAAATACCAAGCCAAGAACCAACAAGCACAAATACTGAACGAGCACATTGCCAAGTTGATAGCCGAGGAGATGTTGCCGTTTAGTCTTTACGTGATCTGTTGGCTGTGGCTGCCCCACAATATTGGTTCCCAGCCGTAACTATTTTTCCCGGTGTGCCGTCCCCGGTTACACAAGCACGTCTTAAATAATCTAAAACGTGCCCTCACCAATGCCGTAACCGGGAAGGTCCTCCTTACAACAGACACATGGACAAGTACTTGTGGACAGGGATGATACATCTCTGTCACGGCACACTAACTCAACCTGGTCGAGGGTTGGACAAAGTCTCAAACTGGACCATCACGTATCCTACCCACACAACGAATAGCGGGCCCAACCTCAATCAGGGTTTCTGCCTCATCATATACATCCTGTCTCCCCTCTTCCTTCTCCTCCTCCTCGTCATCCTACGTTGAATTACCCTCCACATCACTCCCAACCTGGGAGCTGTGCAGCAGCGCATCGGCAAAGTGGCAACACGCTCCACTGAAGCTCATCTGCTTAGGTGAAACACCGTACACTGCAGCAGAGCTGTGGTAAGGAATAAAACAACAGACCGATCAGTGGCTCTCCCCACTGCAACTCCAACCCAGTCTGGTTGTCTGTGATAAAGGTGGCAGCTTTAAAGGCTCAGAAAGCTGGTACACTTGCCATGCAAACCTAGTGGTGCAGAAAATTTATAAAAATATACCCTGACTTGCCGTACCTACTTAATAAGGTGAGCTGTATTTGCACACATTTCCGCTATTCCTCAACCGCTGTTGACGGTCTTGCAGTGCTTCAAACGCAATTTAATTTCCAAACCACGGACTCATTTGGGACCTGCCAACACAGTGGAATGAGCATATTATATGTTGGCAAGGATAAGTTAGCAGCAGAGTGCACTTGCTGAATACCAGCTTAAACATGCCAGTCAGACTGAGACTCAGCCAAGGGTCACATAACCAACTGTCGAGTGGGTGTGGAACGCTGACATTTGGGGGAAGGTAGATTGCACAGGCTACTATCAGCGTAACCATCCCTATGCTATGTCTGCTGAAAGAATCCTGCATAATCTAAAAATGGAATCTTTGAGCTAGCGCTGGGTAGGGATCACCCAATGGGTTTGATCCATACCCAGCCTCGCCTCAATCTCATCAGGCAAGATTGGGGGATGAAGATGATGAGGAAGATAAGGAGGGAGAAGAGTTCTTTTTCAGTGGTACCGAGGGGACCCCTCATGCTACAGAGGGGACTCCCAACCCCAGCTTCATGTCTATCCAGCATGGGTGGGCTGGAGGGGAGGAGGGTGGAGGAGGAGAGTCAGTGTGAGGAGAGCATGGGTATTGTTCCTGCTTCTGGGTCACAAAACATTTGCCTCTTTGCAGCTTGGCACATTTGGCACACTTCATATCTGTCTGTGCCAAGACCCTCGCGTGATCCACATTTTCAACAGCAACTTATACTGTTGGCCACCCTTCTAGACCCACGGTACAAGGACAAATTTTCTTCGCTACTGTGCAGTCACCAAGGGCTTTCACAATTGAATCCTTCAAGGGCTGTTGTCGATCATTTGAAGGCAACATCACCCTCAGACACCGCTGCTAGCAGAGGTACCAGCTCTATGCAACAGTATGCATCAATGGGGAGAGACACACCCAGTAGGTCTAAAAGAGTTGTTAGTAAAATGTCCACAAACTGGGCCATCTTCAATAAACTGGCTCATCAGCAAGGGTTAGCTGGACTGGTAACAATGTCAAGGAGGGAGAAGTTGAACAAGATGGTCAACGACTATCTAAGTGACCATACCTGCGTTCTGTTCCATTTAATTACTGGGTATCCAAGCTGCATAGTTGGCCAGGCCTCTCCTTATATGCCTTGGAGGTGCTGGCCTGCCCTGCTGCTAGTGTGATGTCACAGCGTGTTTTCAGTGTTGCTAAGGCAATCATCACAGATACACGCACATGGCTGATTACAGAGAATGCAGACAGGTTGACTCTGATAAAAATTTAACAAGGACTGGATTTCGCAACTGTATTTAAGCCTTCCTAAAGAGAGCATCCCAACCAAAAGTCATCCAAAATGTTATTTTATGCAACTGGTGATCACGTCCATCCCTTCCCATACAAACCCCTTTTCTTCTTCTTACACATGTTTTCAACTCCTGCTTCTGCCACATGTACCTCATGGTCAATAAGCTGAAAACAATGTTCCGTTCATTAATATTTCCCATTGGAGGCACTTGTGATGAGACCCTCCTTCCTTCATCCTAATACAGCCTCTTGGACTAATTTGTGGAGACACTATGGCTATGCCTGGACATTGGGAACTGCAGCTACAGTGCTAGTAGTCCTGGCTTCATAATTGTTTGGCCCTTGAGGCCTGCTTCCTTCATCAGCCATAATACAGCCCCTTGGGCTAAGTTTTGGAGACACTATATCGACCTGGGAGGAAAGATGGCGAATCCAGACGTTTCTTATCGGCATGTCTTTTCATCCTGCCGGACGCTTGTGTAAGAGCGTCTCTGGTCTCTCTCCAGATCCTGGAGAAGTCCATGGACAATGCATCAGCCGCCGGGTTGCTGGACGCTGAGGAGATCGGAAGAGGTAAACCAGGGTGTTGCCCGAATACCACGAAAAATGGGGATTTAGCTGACGACTAACTAAAGTGATTGCTGTATGCGAATTTCGCCCAAGGAAGGAGACAGACCCAGTTATCATGATGAGCGCTGGCGAAGTGCCGAAGATAGGTGGTGAGGACTTGTTAATGCGCTCCACCTGCCTGTTGGACTGAGGATGATAGGCAGAGGAGAAGTCCAACGTGATGTCCATATGCTTGCACAGCGCCCTCCAGTACCTGGAAGTGAATTGGACTTTCCTATCGGACACGATATGGCGAGGAAATCCATGGAGCCGGAAGATGTGTTCAATGAATATCTTGGCCAACTCAGGAGTGGATGGTAGACCGGGTAAAGGAACGAAGTGAGCCATTTTGGAGAAGCGATCCACGACTACCCATATGACCGTACAGCCAGAGGAGCAAGGGAGATCTGTAAATGAAATCCATCGCTATATGTTGCCAAGGAGTGACAGGACCGGAAGAGGCAGTAGACGTCCAGCCGGCAACTTTCTGGATGCCTTATTTCTAGCACAAGAGGGCATGAAGCAACGAAGTCCTGGACGTCTTGACGGATAGTATGTCACCAATAGTGACGAGTGATCAAAGAAAGAGACTTTTTAACTCCAACGTGACCGGCAATTCTCGATGATGTCCCCATGACAGGACCGTCTTCCTCTGATTCTGGGCGACGAATGTCTTACCTGGTGGAAGTCTAGCTACACGTAAGGGAGCCACAGTGATTATTTTGGTAGGGTCGACGATATGGAAGGGCTCATCTTCCACATCCGACGGCTGGAAGGACCGCTCAGGATCAGCCTTGACATTTTTACTGCCAGGTCAGAAGTGCAGTTCAAAATTGAAACAGGCAAAAAACAGGGACCACCGGTACTGCCAGAGGTTGAGCCTCTGGGCAGACTGGAGATAACCAGGTTCTTGTGGTCAGTAAAGATTATGAACGGATGGACGGCACCCTCAAGGAGGTGTCGCCACTCCTCCAGTGCCAATTTGATGGCCAGCAATTCACGATCCCCGATTGAGTAATTGCGCCTGATGTGGTAAATGCCTTGGAAAAGAACCCGCAGGTGACCAACCGACCAGAAGAGGATTTCTGGGAGGAGCCCCCTATGGAGAGGCTCTACCTTACAAACTGTTGTTTACCTCTGTCGGTAGTAGAGCCTGAGAAGAGCACTTAAGGAGAAAGGCTTTCAACCTTGGCAGGTACAGGCTTTTGCTCTCTTACAGATAAGAGCCGTGATGGGCTTGATCAAGGATAAAAAATGGGGAATGAATTGCCTGTAATAATTCGCAAACCCAAGGAACCGCTGAATAGTCTTAGTCCCCACAGGACGGGGCCACTTCACAACAGCAGAGAGCTTCTCAGGATCCATCCGTAACCCGAAATCAGAGATGATGTATCCGAGGAAGGGCACAGAGGTCTGCTCAAAGACACATTTCTCCATCTTGGTGTACAACCGATTCCTCCTCAGTCGCAGGAGGACTTGACTTACGTCCCATCTATGAGAGATACAAATCAGGGGAGAAGATGAGGATGTCGTCCAAATATACCACCACACAGGTGTACAACAAATCACGGAAGATGTCATTGACGAACTCTTAAAACACTGCGGGAGCATTACACAACCCGTATGGCATGACCAAATACTCATAATGGTCGTCCCGGATGTTGAAAGCCGTCTTCCGTTCGTCTCCGGCACGAATGCAAACCAGGTTGTAGGCTCCTCGTAGGTCCAATTTCGTAAAGATGCAAGCCCCTTTGAGCCTGTCAAAGAGCTCCGGAATCAGCGGCAGGGGGTATTTGTTCTTGATGGTGATGGTATTCAACCTTTGTAATCTATACAGGGTCGAAGGGTGCCCTCCTTTTTCATTACAAAGAAAAATCCTGCGCCAACAGGGGACGTGGATTTTCAGATGAAGCCCCTGGCCAAATTGTCCGTGATGTACTTGGACATGGCTTGTGCCTCAGCCGGGGACAACGGGTAGATACGTCCCCTGGGTGGTGTAGCACCCGGAATCAGATCAATAGGGCAATCGTAAGGCGTTATGAGGTGGGAGGACTCTGCCTCCGTTTTGTTGAAGACATCCGCGTACTGCCAATACGCAGCCGGTAAACCAGGAAGAACAGAAGCCGGTTGTGGGGAACCGGGTGGCAGAACAGACTGCAAGCACCTATCGTGGCAGAGAGGGCCCCACCAGAGAACGTCCCCTGAGTGCCAGTCCAGGACAGGTTCATGAGCTCGGAGCCAGGGAAGCCCAAGGAGAAGGGCATGGGAGAGGCCAGGCAGGACGTAGAAGGCAATCTTTTCACGGTGTAGGGCCGCGATCTGCACCTCCTCTCTCACCTTGGTGACAGTTTCCTGCAGTGGCCTGCCATATACCGATGCATGACACGAGGCGTCAATAGGAGTATTACGGGGATACCAAGCCGAGTCACTGCCTCTTGCCAAATGAAGTTTCCTGCTGACCCTGAATCCACATAGGCTAACTCAGAATAGCGTCTCTGCGGACATATCACCTGCACGGGCAGGGTGAGGGGTTGAGAGGCATCGCTCTCGCCTAGGATGGCCTCTCGTACTTGACCTAGGCGGAGGGGTTTCCTGGCCTTTTGGGACAATTCCGGCACTGATGGCATGCGTCTCTGCAATACAGGCATAGGCCACAAGCCAGCCTCTCTTCTCAGCGTCGTTCCGCCATTCTGACCCGATCCACCCGCATAGGGTCAGAAAGGGGGGCAGCGGCAGACACCACAGGCCATATACAGGGCGGACTGCGTTCAGAGAGAAGCAGCCAGACGGATCTCCTCTCCCTGGCGGACTCACGGGAGCGCTCTTGGAACCGCAAGTCAATGCAAGTGCCCAGTGAGATCAAGGCCTCCAGCTCCGCTGGGATATCCCGACCCGCGAGTTCTTCCTCTATCCTGCTGGACAGGCCACGCCAGAAAGCTCCAGTCAGTGCTCAACTCGGAGGAGAGTGTGCGGAAGCAGGATGGCGTACTGGCCAACGGTGAGCATCCCTTGATGGAGGTTGAAGAGAGACTCCGTGACCGATGCGACCCGGCCGGGTTAATCGAAGATGTTCCAGAACATCTCCAGAAAGGTCAACAAGTGGGAAACTGCAGGTCATCACGCTCCCAGAGAGGGTTAACCCACACCAGGACCTCGCCCTCCAGGTGGGACATCACAAAAGCCACCCTGGCCTGATCGGTGGGATACTGCTGTGGCAGCAGTTCAAAGTGTAGGCTACATTGGTTGAGGAAACCGCAGCACGTCTTAGGGTCTTCACTGTATCTAGGTGGTTGTCCAAGGCAGGTCAGTCAGAATGCTACCCAGGGGCCGGTCATCGGATACGGACTGGCACGAGGTCGTTGTTGCCGACTGCAAGGAGACCAGCCGATCATTCATCACGGATATGTAAGACAGCATGTGAGACGCGTTCTCGTAGCCTACAGCTCTGCTGTAGGCTCGCACGCAGAGTGGCAGATGCTGGGTCAGAGATCTGAATGGAGGCTAACTGGGTATCCAAGGACTTAAGAAAAGCCATAATACGGTTCTGATTTTCACGAAGATAAGCCAGCTCCTTTTGCACTGAAAACGAGGTACCAGCGGGGTCCATGGCCTGATTATTCTGTCACGCTTCCGGGGGAAGGCGCCCTAGAGTGGACCCACTGGGCCATGGTACCGAACTCCCCTGGGTGAGCTGATCCTAGTTTACCCAACCCCTATACATGGATTGTCTGTAATTTGCCCCTGGCAGGGGGGCCCCCTCTGTAATTTGCCCCTGGAATGGGGGCCCCCTCTGTAATCTGCCCCTGTCAGGGGGGCCCCCTCTGTAATCTGCCCCTGTCAGGGGGGCCCCCTCTGTAATTTGCCCCTGGCAGGGGAGCCCCCTCTAATTTGCCCCTGGCAGGGGGGCCCCCTCTGTAATTTGCCCCTGGCAGGGGGGCCCCCTCTGTAATTTGCCCCTGCCAGGGGGCCCCTCTGTAATTTTCCCCTGGCATGGGGGCCCCTCTGTAATCTGCCCCTGGCAGGGGATCCCTGTGTAGTTTTTCCCTTGCAGGGGGCCCCTGAGTACTGTTTCTCCCCCCTCCCCCCTCTCTCCCTCTTAACTTGAGAGACAGCTGGCAGACGCTGATTGCAGCGTCTGACTGTAGTGAGCAGCAGCAGATCTCTTTCTCCTGCACATTCACGGTGCAGGAAGTAGAGACCTGCTGCTGTCGCTCAGGTTGGGAGGGAGAGAGGGAGGGGGAGCAGCGCTCCGGGCCCCTGAAGGTTTACAGGGGGCCTACCTGCCAGACCAGGGCCCCGGTGTTGACAACTGGAACCCCCCCGGACCCCTGCCATACTCACCTGCTGTCTGGCGTTTTCCTCCTCTTCTATGTGTTCCACACTGTGGGCCGCAAAGGAAGAGGAAGTGAAGGGGTGGAGAGGGGATTCCTCTGCTATGCGTTCCACAGGAAGTGGAAGTGACGGCCCGGATGGGGGGCGGAGCTGGTGCTGATACCCGCCCTGCCCTTAGAAGATGTGAGGGGGCGGGGCCTGGAGAAGATTTTAGCCCGCCCCTCACCTCTCGTCAGGGCCCCCCTCTCCTTCCATCACCGCCGGACCCCTGACAACTGTCAGGGTAATGAGGCCCTGACGGCGGGCATGCTTAGCGGCCAGACATTCACCACCGCTGCTCCTGGGGGACCCGTTCGGGCCCGTTGGGGGGTGGGGCTAGGGGGGCGGGGCCACAATGCCTGGGGGCCCACCATGACTTTTAACCTGCAACCGGTGGCCCAGACCGAGCCTGGGAGAAATGCACCTAGTGCGCCGCTGATTGGTCACATGAATATGACCATAGTAATATGCTCATGTGTGAGCCCGTTGGTCAGCTGACAGGAAGGAAACCCGGCGACGGCTGCGAGACACAGCACACCTGGACGCCGGATGCCCGGTCGGCAGAGGAGCAGGGGATGCCGACCCGGGAGAGGTGAGCTGGGAAGCAGTGCCAGGGGACCTAACACTGCGTTAACCATCACACAGCCCCTAGGGCAGATCGCTCTCCTTACACCACTTACACACTGAGCTATCAGAAGATCACCTCCATCAGGACTCGCTCTTATGGCACTTATGATATATCACTGCGTAAGTGGCGTACGAGTCCCCCTCTGCTGGCAAAAAACAGCAAGACTTCAAATAGTGTTTGTACATTCTAGTGAAGCAGTGGTCTAAAACCACTCATGCAGCCCCTGACCAGGTGCCCCCATGTTATATACATTTGTTTACAACATACTTTTTTTTAACATTTACACATTAAGGCTGCGCACACATGCTGTGTATTTTAACACATGCTTTTTTTCTGCACTATCCAGTAGGACAGTGAATAAAAATATTTCTAAAAAATTTTAAAAAAGTGGTCCCTGCTGTCATTTCCTGTTTTGTCTATTCGATGGATGGAGATGCAGGGAGCCAAATTTATTTTATTTTTTTCAAAAAATAAATAAAATTGATGTCATATTTTTGTATGAAAATTTAAGATTTTTAAAATCTCAGGAGCTCCTTTGGAGCATATGTGATTTTTAAAATTTTTGAAATAAAAAGGAATTTTGTGGCACCGGATTCTACACTTTTTTCTATATTTTTGTATGCCAGCCAGATACATCATCAGCTGATCGTTTGAAATAGCCAGCGGTCTTTTTGAAAAAGACAGCGGCTCGCTTCTAGCAGAGGAGCGGGCACGAAGGCAGGGACCGAGGGAGCAAGTCACCGGGCAGAGGGGGAGAGAAGCATTGGGCAGAGGGGCATGCATCAGCTGAGTGATTGCTTAAAAACCGGCGGCTTTTTGCCACCGCTTTTATACAATCATGTTCCAATTTCAGCCTTTTCCTCAGCCCCCAGACTGCTTTTTTGGGTCTAGCAGATAATTTTTTGCATTTTCCATTGACTAACATTGGACTCGCTACTCGTACCGAATTACCGAGTATTACTATCTACCCGGTACGAGTATAGCGAGTCTGAATATTTGACTACTTGCTCATCCCTAATACTACAATATATGAGGACTAGTATGGAGACATTACTACAATATGGAGACCAAGATGGAGACATTACTACAAGAAGGGGACCAGGATGGTACATTACTACAACATGGGGGTCAGGGTGGAGACTTTTCTAAGATATGGGGCCAGGATGGGGACATCACTACAATATGGGGACCAGGATGGGGGACATTACTACAAGAAAGGGACCAGGAGGTGTGGCACACTACAAGGATAAAACCAGGATAGGAACATTACTACAATATGGGGATCAGGATGGGGATATTACTACAATATAGAGACGAAGTGGGAACATTTCTGCAATATGGGAGCCAGGATGGGTACATCACTAAAATATGAGAACCAGGATGGAGATATTACTACAATATGGGGAGCAGGATGGGACATTACTACAAGAAGGGGACCAGGATTTGACATTACTACAATATGGGGACCAGGATAGGGACATCACTACAATATGGGGACCAGGGTGTGGACATTATTATAAGAAGGGAATCAGGATGGGGATATTACAACAAGGAGGGGACTAGGATGAGGGGCATCACTACAAAATGAGGAACAGGATGGGGAAATTACTACAGGATGGGGCTATTATTACAAGATGGGGATCAGGATGTGGACATTACTGAAAGATGGAGACCAGGATAAGATAAAAAACACCTGAGGAAGGCGCTAGTACGCCGAAACGCGTAGTTAGAGAGACCAGTAATACTCATTAAAGAAGTTCTATAATTAAATTGGACAAACTTCCTGGAGTTTATTCAGAATGCGCCTGCTTAAACCACTTGTTCATCCTTAACTAATCTACAAAGGGACCAGGATAAGGACATTATTGCAAGATGTTGGCCATAATTACTGTATTGTGTATACTGTATTGTATTGTGTAAGACAGTATTACAAGAAAGGGATAAAGTGTAAAAAAATAAATCAAAAGAAGGCATGACATTTTTGCCACTAAAAAGGCTGTTTTACATAAAAACCAAAACAAATCACCACATCCATAACAACCCAACCTATTAAAACTGTACTATAACCCTTTCAATAAATGTCATTTAAAAAACAAACTGGTCAAGCAAAGAAAAAAATGTTTAAAAAAGTGATCAAAAGGTGTCTAGAAAATAATATGGTATTACTAAAAATGTAATTTAGTTTTACAAACAATGTGGTCCTCCAAATTAAATTTTTCACTATGTGTGGTCCACAAACCCACCTAGTATGAGACCCCTGCTGTAGAGGATGGTGTAAGTCAAAAGTTCAAAGTTTGTTATCTTTTGCTTGTCACTGTATATCATAAAATAAATCAGAAATTTAAGACAAAAAAAAACACAAAACAAAAAATAGCTAAATGTTGTTCAAGGGTGGAAATTCACTTTTAAATGTATATTCACATGCCTTAGGCAAATCATCTATGCTCCTATTCATAAGCCTTGGCTCCACCAGTTATATTCATATGTTCTGGGCAGACCACTGAGACTTCTATACATTTATATGTTCTGCCCTGACTTTCTGTGTTCAAAATATAGTAATCATTAAAACACTAGAAGTCCCAGAGAGGGGTCATTTAACATTTCTACCTTTGGAACCCAAAGACGGGTCGAATGACCTGAAGGATTTTAGCTAACATCCTCTAATCACCGTCTTTTGTTCTGTAATTAAGGCCATTACCACCACATTAGCACCACAGGAGGTTGTTGTTTTCCATTGAGTTTAGCCATTTAGTTTCTAGTCAGTGTGGCGATGTCGTCCGCGACATCGCCGAAAAGTGACGTAACAGCGATGTCGCGGGCGATATTGCAAGTGCGTCGCGCTGTGTGACAGCGCGACGCAACTGCAAATTATCACTAGTCACAGGTTGACAGGTTTATGAACATGTTCATAAACCTGTCAACCTGTGACCAGCGATTAGGCTGGATCGCGCCGTCTGACACTGTTGGCGGCGCGATCCAGCCTATATCGCAGTGTTCCTGAGCCATCGCTCGCTGGGCTGAGCCCAGCCCAGCGAGCGATGGCTCCGCCCACATCACCACTGCGTCACCGGCAAGTCGTGCCGTGTGACAGCTGGCCTGCGATGTCGGAAGCGAGCGTGCACCTGCACATCGCTTCCGACATCGCAGGCCAGATCGCCACGTGAGACACCACCTTAAGGGTCATTTGACCCTCTTAGGGACTTAAGGGGCAGCTCGAAATTTCTGGGACTTCTAGTGTTAAAATACTAGCCCTTTAGAGTCATAGACATATAACTCTAGAGAAGCAATCAAGGTTCTTAGATATTCATCTTCCATACATATTCTGTGCATTTGAGTCATATCTTTGGGATAGTCAAAATGATGTTTCAGTAATTAATGGAGTCTTATGTTCATGTGTATTGGGTGGACCACCTGGGCTAAAAAGTCATATTATAGCAAATTGATAGAAATGTTAGATTGCGATTGGTTCCAAACAGCTTTGTAAAGATATGATTGTAAAATGTTATATGAAAAAGATCAATTAGTCTCATGAATACCTATTTGTCAGTCTCATCTGAACACTTGTGTATATTAGTCAATGATGCGTTCTCCTAAAACCTTTGCAGTTTACCATTTATGAACACGAAGAGTGAAAGACGGAGAGGTCTGTACAGTAAGAAAATGTCAAAATCTTAACTAGGTATATAAAGTAGCATATTGTGAGATGTATATTCCTGCAGTCTGCACTATGCTGGAGGAGTAACACACACAACATTTACAGTAGAAAAAAATGAGGGGAGGTTTAAAATTTACAAGGTATCACACTTCCTCCTTCTCTTTCTAAAATGGAAGGAATAAATTTCCACTGCTTCCATATAGCTAATGCAGTGTTTAGCATTCCATTAAAACGATAACATTGAAAACAGCCACAAAAACAGCAGAGTGAGAAAACGTCTAACCCACAAATCTCTTTCAACTCCTGTGGGAAAGGGGCTCGACCAGTTTCAAAATGGCAAGCTCGTATATCAGGAGTGAATAATAACCTGTAAAAATGTGTTCAGATGAATAACACTGAAAAGGGAAAGGGATTCAGAGGTCTGAGGGACTTATTCTCTACCAAAGTCAGCTCTGGAAGCTAAAACACCACAAAAATGGGCTCATTCACTACAGAAGTTGAGAAAAACACGAGGATAGCATTCACATGTCAAGTTCCATAGTGGGACTGTTTGGATTGTTCATTTTCATCCTCTTCAAGTCTTCTCTCCTGCGTATTTAGGTTTGGAGTTCCATGGGTTAATAGATTCTAGAAATGAATACAAGTATAGCATATATTTGATCATGTGTGAATAGATGCATGTAACCTAAAAAATGTAGCAAAAGTGAGAAAGAACAGAATTGCTGTAAAGCACAAGCTCCCAATCCAGGTATTAAGGCTGTGTGCTCACCACCTGGAGGCACTGCATGTTGGACCTCCGGACCTGTGGGAACGGTGGATGAGTGCAGAGAGACCGCAGCTGCCCTGTCCCCACAATCTGTGGTGGGTACAAGGCGACTTCTCCGTGCGTGCACCCGATGGTGATCGCTTCCAATTCCACAGCATGAAATTAACATGCGGAAGTCCAGAAACCCATACTGCAGGTGAAAGCACACTGCGGTGGAGAGAAGCATAGTGGGCATGGGATTTCTTGAAATCCCATCCACTATGCTGATACTGTACAGCACAGCATTTTGGGTGCAGTGGCCATACACTGTACCCAAAGCGCTGCAATTCCTGATTGTGAGCACACAGCCTTACTATTTGAAAACAAGACGTGGGAATAGGTTTTATGGAAGGTCACAGTCACACTACCTATTATGATTTCATGCAACATCGTCGTCAGGTGTAGGAAGCGATGATAAGGCCTCATAGACTTTCTTGATGTTCGTATTGTTTTCATGTGTGCATTGGACACAAAGGCAACATTAAGGCACACATGAAACATTACATATTAGTGGCATTTATTAAGAGGAATCTGTCAATAAGTTTTTGCTACTTCGTCCTAGAGTAGCATAATGTTGAAAAAGAGACTCTGGTTCCATTGATGAATCGTTAAGTCTAATTTGTACATCATTTGTATATCAAAAGAAAAAGTAGCGTGGAAAATGGATTGGGATCAAAGCCAGTAGAATATAAATATAAGTATAAATATCATTTTATTAGTGAAAAATCATAACAAAAACAAGATATATGGACAATGATAAAAACAATTAAAAAAGCAGAGAACTGCTGTACAAAGTGACTGACTGCAAAGGTGCTGAAATATATACACAAGGGTGCAAATAATCTCAAGTTATGACAAAAAATGGCATATACAGTACAGAAAGTGTCAATACTGAGGCTAAATCATGCTATTCACAATTGAAGATCGAGAGATTGATTTATAACCTGATCACAATATCCCCATGTGTCAAATAGGGCATATACAATGGAATAGCCATGTAAGATTCACAGAGATCTCAAAGGAGACAAAGGTAAATCACATGAGCCTCAGTAAAAGAGACAGATTAAAGTCTAGCCATGAGAAATTGACTTAGCATGAGGAACACCCAGTAGTTACCCACTGGGGGCTTCCTCAGGGGTCAGAGGATTTGTACATCATTTGTGACACCATAAAAGTATGTAGATGTAGCCTTTATCAGAGCTCAAAAAGCTAACCCCGCCCACAACAGGCTCCTTAGGACATTGTCTATAGACACTGAGCTGCATGTTAGAGGAGGGGGCAGGGTTAAACAACATCTCATGAGCATAGGAGTGATTATCTCTTGGTTTTAAAATCTTCATTGTGTGAAAACAAGATTACATAGCCAAATAAGTGAAACATCGCTGAATTCAGTGATATAACCTCTACCTCATGCTGTCCGCCAATAACATAGCAAAAACCTTCTGACAGATTCCCTTTAAACAACATATCACCAATATTATTATGATCTTGCAATCCTTCCATTTGAAACTACTGGTGAACTATATTATGGCATGACCTTTACCATCATGCATTTTGCTTAGTCTGTTCTCAGTATACAAATGTAGCAAATGCCAAGCTGCCACATGATATCTATGTAGAGAGGTCATTGTATTAAAGTGGCTACACAAATAATATATGTTACATACTATGTTAACAGTGTAACCCATTGGTGGTGTGTTTAAAGATTGCTACTAGGGATGAGCGAGTCTACTCGCTAGGACTCGTTACTCGGCGATTCTTAAGGGACTCGCTGGACTTGGGAATCGGCGAGTCTTTTAGCGAATACTCGCTCAGTAACGAGTCCAATGCAAGTGAATGGCAATCTTAGTTTTGTCATAGTTTACTTTCTCTCACTCGCTAGACTCGCTAGACTCGCTCTATCACATCGCTATATAGCTTGAATCTCCCCAAACAGCAGCGAGTCTGAGCGAGTCTACGAGTCCGAATCCTAGCGAGTCTGCGATTCCGAGTCCTGTATTCTCTATTCGGGACTCGCGAATCCAGAATCTTTTATGTTACTAGTCAGCATTGCGTGTTAGGTCAGAAAACTTGTGAAGATAGCCAATCATAGTCAGTAATGGCATAGCAGCTTTGGTTGTGTCAGGACTATGATTGGCTGCTGTCCATCGTGATGTATGACAGGCAAGGCAGTATATAAGGCTTGCCCCCGCCATTTTGGGCACATTGCTGAGAAGAGCTGACCTAGTGCAGGGAGACTTGGAGCAGATCTAGGGACAGTTAGGCAGTGTAGGACTCACATATAACCCAAAAGTTCTTTTCAGAACTAACAGGACGGAGTGTAGGAGTCAAGATTCCTCACACATAACCCAAAAGTTCTTTTCAGAACTACCAGGACGGAGGATTGCTGTACAGGACTGTAAGGAAGGGAGATAGGAGCAGCCTTACAGTGAATCCAGCACCATCCTCAGAGCTTAGTTCACCCAGCTTTCCGCAGAGCTGTAATCCTAAGCTTTTTCTTATTTTTGGCACTAGTCTACCAAATAATTTTGGTGCCATTTTTCCACAAAAAATTTCCTGTGCCAGTGCGTAGCTGTACGGTGTCCTGCCTGCAGCTCGCACGGTACTTGTAAACTTGCACGCAGCCAGCACCGCAGCCTAAGTGTGCCTGGTTCTGCGTACTAAACAATTTTTTCCTGTGCCAGTGCGTTGCTGTACGGTGTCCTGCCTGCAGCTCGCACGGTACTTGTAAACTTGCACGCAGCCAGCACCGCAGCCTAAGTGTGCCTGGTTGTGCGTACTAAACAATTTTTTCCTGTGCCAGTGCGTTGCTGTACGGTGTCCTGCCTGCAGCTCGCACGGTACTTGTAAACTTGCACGCAGCCAGCACCGCAGCCTAAGTGTGCCTGGTTGTGCGTACTAAACAATTTTTTCCTGTGCCAGTGCGTTGCTGTACGGTGTCCTGCCTGCAGCTCGCACGGTACTTGTAAACTTGCACGCAGCCAGCACCGCAGCCCAAGTGTGCCTGGTTGTGCGTACTAAACAATTTTTTCCTGTGCCAGTGCGTTGCTGTACGGTGTCCTGCCTGCAGCTCGCACGGTACTTGTAAACTTGCACGCAGCCAGCACCGCAGCCTAAGTGTGCCTGGTTCTGCGTACTAAACAATTTTTTCCTGTGCCAGTGCGTAGCTGTACGGTGTCCTGCCTGCAGCTCGCACGGTACTTGTAAACTTGCACGCAGCCAGCACCGCAGCCTAAGTGTGCCTGGTTGTGCGTACTAAACAATTTTTTCCTGTGCCAGTGCGTAGCTGTACGTTGTCCTGCCTGCAGCTCGCACGGTACTTGTAAACTTGCACGCAGCCAGCACCGCAGCCTAAGTGTGCCTGGTTGTGCGTACTAAACAATTTTTTCCTGTGCCAGTGCGTTGCTGTACGGTGTCCTGCCTGCAGCTCGCACGGTACTTGTAAACTTGCACGCAGCCAGCACCGCAGCCTAAGTGTGCCTGGTTGTGCGTACTAAACAATTTTTTCCTGTGCCAGTGCGTTGCTGTACGGTGTCCTGCCTGCAGCTCGCACGGTACTTGTAAACTTGCACGCAGCCAGCACCGCAGCCTAAGTGTGCCTGGTTGTGCGTACTAAACAATTTTTTCCTGTGCCAGTGCGTTGCTGTACGGTGTCCTGCCTGCAGCTCGCACGGTACTTGTAAACTTGCACGCAGCCAGCACCGCAGCCTAAGTGTGCCTGGTTCTGCGTACTAAACAATTTTTTCCTGTGCCAGTGCGTTGCTGTACGGTGTCCTGCCTGCAGCTCGCACGGTACTTGTAAACTTGCACGCAGCCAGCACCGCAGCCTAAGTGTGCCTGGTTCTGCGTACTAAACAATTTTTTCCTGTGCCAGTGCGTAGCTGTACGGTGTCCTGCCTGCAGCTCGCACGGTACTTGTAAACTTGCACGCAGCCAGCACCGCAGCCTAAGTGTGCCTGGTTGTGCGTACTAAACAATTTTTTCCTGTGCCAGTGCGTAGCTGTACGTTGTCCTGCCTGCAGCTCGCACGGTACTTGTAAACTTGCACGCAGCCAGCACCGCAGCCTAAGTGTGCCTGGTTCTGCGTACTAAACAATTTTTTCCTGTGCCAGTGCGTTGCTGTACGGTGTCCTGCCTGCAGCTCGCACGGTACTTGTAAACTTGCACGCAGCCAGCACCGCAGCCTAAGTGTGCCTGGTTGTGCGTACTAAACAATTTTTTCCTGTGCCAGTGCGTAGCTGTACGGTGTCCTGCCTGCAGCTCGCACGGTACTTGTAAACTTGCACGCAGCCAGCACCGCAGCCTAAGTGTGCCTGGTTGTGCGTACTAAACAATTTTTTCCTGTGCCAGTGCGTAGCTGTACGGTGTCCTGCCTGCAGCTCGCACGGTACTTGTAAACTTGCACGCAGCCAGCACCGCAGCCTAAGTGTGCCTGGTTGTGCGTACTAAACAATTTTTTCCTGTGCCAGTGCGTTGCTGTACGGTGTCCTGCCTGCAGCTCGCACGGTACTTGTAAACTTGCACGCAGCCAGCACCGCAGCCTAAGTGTGCCTGGTTGTGCGTACTAAACAATTTTTTCCTGTGCCAGTGCGTAGCTGTACGGTGTCCTGCCTGCAGCTCGCACGGTACTTGTAAACTTGCACGCAGCCAGCACCGCAGCCTAAGTGTGCCTGGTTGTGCGTACTAAACAATTTTTTCCTGTGACAGTGCGTTGCTGTACGGTGTCCTGCCTGCAGCTCGCACGTTACCTTCCATCTGTCTTAATATATCTTAGCCTCTAGTGTGTACCTTTCACGAAATAGTACCTGCTACTTGTTTTACAAGCCCCCAGAAAGCCACCAGAAATTATAAAATGTCACACAAAAAACCAAATCCCAAAAAAAGTCTTGCTAAGGGACAGGGAAGAGGTACAGGCATTGGTAGTCGTGGCCAACTATCCACCAGTTCGGGCAGACAGACGAGGATTGATCGATCGTTCCTCCTGTCTAACTTTCCCCGTCAGGAAAGTAAACGAGTATTGAGGCCGGAAGACGAACAGCATCTAACGTCTTGGCTGGCAGACAAGACCTCAACAACAGGTTCTTGCAGCACTCAAGGTTCCTTGAGCACTGTGTCTACTGTTGGTACATACCATGCTGGGTCATCTAATCCACAACCTCTTCACAGTTCCTCAGACCAACAGCAGCCCCATGAAAATGTTGACACAGACATGGGTCACTCAGATGACTTATTTGGTACATATAATCCTTTACATGAATCCGGTTTGCCAGACTCCGTAGTAGATGAGATACTTGACGAAGAATTGTCCAATCATGGACAAGTTTTAGAGACACCCCGGCCACATGAACGTGTCTTTCAGCAAAGTCTTAGACCGTCTCAGGAGTTGGAGGATGATGATGATGAGACAGTGACACACTTGTCATCTGGGGAGCAAAATCTATCTTGTTATCGGGAAGATTTAGAAGAGGAAGGGGTTGATGATGAGACAACTGATCCCACGTGGAATGTTGCGATGCAGAGCCAGCAGAGCAGCACGGAGGAAGAAAGTGTGTATGTCCCACCAACAAAGGCACCAAGGCCTACTCCTCCCACCAGAACTGAAAGAGTCACCACTGTTGCCCAAAATGTGTCCACTGTGGCTCAAAATTTGTCAACTGTTGGACAAAATGTTTCAAATGTGGGCCTCAGTAATCCCTCAGGGAGTACAGTCAAGCCTAGAGGTCGGTCAGCCACTGTGTGGAAATTTTTTAAAGATGGGCCTTCTCAAGAAAATGTGGTCATCTGTACCATCTGCCATGCAAGGCTAAGCAGAGGCCACGGGAAAGGAAACCAGAGCACCAGCAGTATGCGGAAGCACATGGCTGGTCAGCACCCTATTCAGTGGTCAAAAGTGCAGCCTTCCACAACAGTGTCATCTGACCCAAAGACTGCGACGGTAACTCAGATACGTCCGTCACAATCAAGTGTTGCTGAAGCTGGTCCAGCTGATATGTACTCATCACAAGCAGCGGTTGCAGAGAGACTGAACACGAGTGCAGACAGTTCTCGGTCATCAACATCCTTACAGTTATCAGTGACACAGCTGTACGAAAGGAAGCAGAAATACCACTCTTCCCACCCATTAGCCAAAAAAATAAATGCCCAGATAGCTAAGTTGTTAGCAGTCGAGATGTTGCCGTTTAGGCTTGTGGGTACAGACTCTTTCCGTGAGCTTTTGGCTGTGGCAGTACCACGCTACTCGGTTCCAAGCCGCCACTACTTTTCACGTTGTGCCGTCCCCGCGTTACATGAGCATGTCATTAACAACCTCAAGCGTGCCCTCACCAACGCTGTAACCGGGAAAGTACACCTTACTACGGACACGTGGACAAGCAGTTCAGGACAGGGCCGGTACATCTCGCTCACCGCGCATTGGATCAACGTTGTGGAGAGTGTGCCAAACGATGTTAGTGTAACATCAAACATCCTACCCACGCCACGGATAGCTGGCACAACCTCATTCAGGGTCTCTGCATCATCCTATATGTCCACTACCCCATCTTCCGCTTCCTCGACCAATCCTCAATTGCCCTCAACATCACGGCCAAGTTGGGAGGTTTGCTGCAGTGCTTCAGCAAGACGCCAACAGGCTCTGCTGAAGCTGATCTGTTTAGGTCACACACCGCACACTGCAGTAGAGCTGTTGAAAGGTCTGAAGGAACAGACAGATGAGTGGCTATCCCCACTCCAACTCCAGACCGGTCTCGTGGTGAGCGACAATGGTCGTAACCTAGTGGCTGCACTAAAGCTCGGAAACCTTGTGCACGTGCCTTGCATGGCTCACGTGCTGAATCTAGTAGTGCAGAAATTCCTGCGTACATACCCAGAGCTATGTGACCTACTGGAGAAGGTGCGTCGAGTTTGTGCACATTTTCGTCATTCGTCAACAGCGGTTGGAAAACTTTCATTGCTTCAAAAGCAATTGAATTTGCCCAACCACAGACTCATTTGTGACATGCCGACACGATGGAACTCGACATTCCATATGTTATCGAGGATCAATGAGCAGCAGAGGGCAATATCCGAGTATCAGTTGCAACATGCCCGTCAGACCGGCAGTCAGCCACGACATATTAGTACAATGGAGTGGGTGTGGATCGCTGACACATCTGAGGTTCTTGATAATTTTGACTACTGCACAAAACTGGTGAGCGGTGATCAGTCCATCATCAGTGTCACTATACCCATGCTGTGTCTGCTGAAAGAATCCCTCATTAATCAGAAAAATGAAGCATTGAGAGCCCAGCAGATGGCTATGGAGCCAGATTTAAACAGCGCAGTACCTAGCCAGCAGAGCCAGTATGACCAGGCAACTATGGCTCCTGAGGAGGAACAGGAGCAAGACGATGAAGAGGATTTATTTTTTGTTGGTGCCGATGTCAACCCAGATGGTACTCACAACCCCAGCTTTGTGTCTGTCCACCATGGGTGGCCTGGAGAGGAGGAGGCGGAGACAGACTTTGCGGATACAATGGGTATTGAACATCGTTCTGAGGACACTGAAGACATGACTCTATGCAGCTTAGGACACATGGCTCACTTCATGTTGACTTGTCTGCTAGAAGACCCACGAGTGGTTAACATATTGCACAACGACCTCTACTGGTTGGCCACCTTTCTGGACCCACGTTATAAAGATAAATTCACCTCGCTGCTGTTTCAGTCACCACGTGGCTTGACAATTGACTATTTCAAGAGGGTTCTTGTGGATAATATGCTTCGAATATCACCGTCAGACAACACTCTGCCCATGGTTAGCAACTCTGTGCAACAGCAGCCTTTGGTCGGGGCACAATCATCCACGCTGTCCAGAAGAGATGCTGGAAAGATGTCCGCAAAGTGGGCTATGTTCAATAAGCCATCGAACCTGCAGCGCCATGTTGCTCCAGTAACCATCTCTCGGAGACAGAAACTTACCAACATGGTACAAGAATACTTAAGTGACAGTACCTGCTTCCTGACTGATGCCGCAGTCCCGTTTAATTACTGGGTCTCCAAGCTCCACACTTGGACAGAGCTCTCGTTGTATGCCTTGGAGGTGCTGGCATGCCCTGCAGCTAGTGTGACATCAGAGCGGGTTTTCAGTGCCGCTGGGGGTATCATAACTGATACCAGGACACGTCTTACTCCAGAGAATGCAGACAGGCTTACTCTAATAAAGTTTAATAGGAACTGGATTTCACAAGACTTCTTGAGCCCTGAAGACGACAGTACTCAGAGCTGAAGTGCCACGTTCAACATCAATATGATATAATTAATCATTGTATTATATTGTGTCTTTTTGGTACAAGCAGTATGTACAAGACCAGTAACGATTTGCGTAACCATGTTCCTGCAACCTGGTAATGAGGCTGCTTCATCTTAAACCAACACTACACCTTAACTTCGGTTTCATTAACCATCACAACACCTTTTCACAAGTAATCAACCTTTATTTTCTGTTAGCAAACATTTAAAAGCCCCTTGGGCTAATTTTTTGAGCCACCCTGGCTAAGAAGCTGATCATGGCCCTTAGGCCTGCATTTATAACCAAAATGCAAAACAGCCCCTTGGGCTAATTTTTGGAGACACCCAGCCTAAGAGGCTTATCATGGCCCTTAGGCCTGCATTTACACTCAAAATGCCAAACAGCCCCTTGGGCTAATTTTTGGAGCCACCATGGCTAACAAGCTGATCATGGCCCTTAGGCCTGCATTTATACCCAAAATGCAAAACAGCCCCTTGGGCTAATTTTTGGAGCCACCATGGCTAACAAGCTGCTCATGGCCCTTAGGCCTGCATTTATACCCAAAATGCAAAACAGCCCCTTGGGCTAATTTTTGGAAACACCCAGCCTAAGAGGCTTATCATGGCCCTTAGGCCTGCACTTATACCCAAATTGCCAAACAGCCCCTTGGGCAAATTTTTAGAGCCACCATGGCTAACAAGCTGATCATGGCCCTTAGGCCTGCATTTATACCGAAAATGCAAAACAGCCCCTTGGGCTAATTTTTTGAGCCACCCAGGCTAACAAGCTTATCATGGTTTGGGAGACACCCTGGCTAACAAGCTTTGTATGGCCCTTAGACCTACATTTATACCAAAAATTGGAAACAGCCCCTTGGGCTAATTTGTCGAGCCACACAGGCTAACAAGCTTATCATGCTTTGGGAGACAACCTGGCTAACAAGCTTTTTATGGCCCTTAGGCCTACATTTATAACAAAAATGCAAAACAGCCCCTTGGGCTAATTTTTGGAGCCACCATGGCTAACAAGCTGCTCATGGCCCTTAGGCCTGCATTTATACCGAAAATGCAAAACAGCCCCTTGGGCTAATTTTTTGAGCCACCCAGGCTAACAAGCTTATCATGGTTTGGGAGACACCCTGGCTAACAAGCTTTGTATGGCCCTTAGACCTACATTTATACCAAAAATTGGAAACAGCCCCTTGGGCTAATTTGTCGAGCCACACAGGCTAACAAGCTTATCATGCTTTGGGAGACAACCTGGCTAACAAGCTTTTTATGGCCCTTAGGCCTACATTTATAACAAAAATGCAAAACAGCCCCTTGGGCTAATTTTTGGAGCCACCATGGCTAACAAGCTGCTCATGGCCCTTAGGCCTGCATTTATACCGAAAATGCAAAACAGCCCCTTGGGCTAATTTTTCGAGCCACACAGGCTAACAAGCTTATCATGCTTTGGGAGACAACCTGGCTAACAAGCTTTTTATGGCCCTTAGGCCTACATTTATAACAAAAATGGGAAACAGCCCCTTGGGCTAATTTTTTGAGCCACCCAGGCTAACAAGCTTATCATGCTTTGGGAGACAACCTGGCTAACAAGCTTTTTATGGCCCTTAGGCCTACATTTATAACAAAAATGGGAAACAGCCCCTTGAGCTAATTTTTTTAGTCAACAAGCCTATGCTTGCATCGTCGGCGTTGCTTGTACTATCATCCTGCTGTAGCCTGGTGAAGGGTCCCACTGTACGCTCTGTAGAAAACGCGTAGACGCGATGTGTAGCAGGTAGATGTCCCAGCCTCTCACATGTGTGTTCCTAGTCTTGTTGCCATAGCGAGGCATTAAGTAACCCCCCAAACACAGGCACTGTTTATTTGTCAGCAACATTTGTATGTGGAGTCATGATTTTACACTTAGTAACCAAGGTGACTTCATGCTCCATGCGGCCCGTACAGTACTTGCTAATGATGCTCTCTCTCCCCTGTCCCCCACGTCAAATGTCTCGGGGTAATCCTTGACTCCTCCCTCTCCTTCAAGGCCCACCTCGAGTTCCTAACCAAGTCACTGTGACTCCAACTCAAAAATATTTCAAGATTTTGCTCGTTACTCAACCCTCACACTGCTAAAACACTCATTAATGCCCTCATCATCTCCCGCCTTGACTACTGGAACCTCCTTCGCACAGGCCTCCCTGCCAACTCTCTTTCACCTCTCCAATCTATACTAAACTCTGCTGCCTGACTAATCCATCTGTCCTCACGCTACTCCCCTGTCTACCCCCTCTGCCAAGCCCTTCACTGGGTCCCCGCCCCACAGAGAGCTCACTTTAAAACACTGACCATGACATTCAAAGCCTTACACAACCTATCCCCACCATACATCTCCGACATGATCTCCCGATACCATCTCTCACGCAACCTGCGTTCATCCCAAGAACTTCTCCTACACTCCCCCCTCATCTCCTCTTCCCACAACCGCATACAGGATTTCTCCCGGGCATCCGCCATGCTCTGGAACTCGATGCCCCACCTCATCAGTCACTCGCCTACCCTGGGAACCTTCAAGAAACACCTAAAGACTCACTCTTCCGAGAGGCCTAAAACCTGCCATGACACCCCGCTACACGCCCCACGACCGACACCTTCCCCACCCTATTGTATCCCCACCCACCCCTCGTAGAATGTGAGCCCATGCGTACAGTGTCCTCTCCTCTTGTACCTGTATGACCTTATTGTCTATGTTTATTGTACTTGTCCTTGTGTACGTTATCCTCATGTAAAGCGCCATGGAACCTATCGGTGCTATATAAATAAATAATAATTATAATAATGATGATGACTTTAAGCCCACCCACAAAACAACCTACACATCCATTCCCTGAAAAAAGACAGACACAAAGCAGTTTTTGTAAACTGGGTATTATTCCGCCATAATGGCAAAGATGTCAGAATTTTTTTTTTTTTGGTTATAACTTAGTAAAAACAAATAATAAGATAACAAAGAAATTGTGCAATGCACAGGAACAAAAAATAAACAAAAAAAAAAAGGGGTCTACAGCTGGTGGTAGGTTGCCGCATCCTCCGGGCTTGCCTGTAACGTGGCACCATCACCCTGGTCGTTGAGGAGGTCCAGGGCCCCATGCAGTACCTCACCCAGTGGTTGGAAGCCTGTAGGCTGGGGCATCTGGGCCGGTTGGCCTTGGCTTGGTAGGCCCCTCATTGTTGGACACCACCTCTGGGTCGCCACATACCTGTCCCGGGGTGTGGCCCTCTCCAGGATGTTTGATCTGCTGAGCCTCCACTCCTCCAAAAAAGCAAACACCTGCCCAGGGTTGTTTGGGGGCCTACACGCATCGAGGACAATGTGTATTGCTGACCATGCCCGCAGTCGTCTCTCGAATGGAATGTCATCCAAGAACGGTATGAGACTGCGGGCAAAGTCAGCACTACACTGTCCTCTGCGGTCTTGTGGTGCCCCCGGGATCAGAGCAGGGCTGCTGGGGTTCCAGTGACTCCCCACACTGCTGCTGGCAGTCGGCACTGGAGGGCGCTGGTGTGGCCCTTCATCCTCCTCTTCTTGTATCTGCGGCCCCAAAGGTGGTGGTGGTGGTGGTGGTGGTGGTGGCGGTGGTGGTGGTGGTGGTGGTGGTGGCGGTGGTGGTGGCGGAGGTGGTGGTGCTACTCCCTCCTCCTCATCTGGTGGGGGTTGAGGGGCCTCCCTCCCCTCCTCAGGCAGCTCTGCTGGCGGGTGACGACGCCACCTCCGATAGTGAGCAGCTCTGTGGGTAAATATAAAAAACATTTGGTGAATGGGTTGCGTTTGGAAACAAAACCATAGGCCAAACATAACATGTGCACGCTTTTTTGACTCAGTGTATCTGTGTATTCTGTGTCTTTTCATTGTTGCCCTTAAGATGGAATTGCAGCAAATAAATTAATGACATTTTTGGCTCATGCCTCAAACTATATTCTATGTGTGGGTAGTGTTGCTCCACGATTTTTTGCCATTACATTACAAATTTTAAAATTTGTCCGCACTATTACACTGTGCCCTGCCTTAGGCAGGACAGCTATTTAGTCACTTGAAGACATATTAGTGGCCACAACTATTGTTTAGACTTTTTGTGGAAACTTTATGTGGACAAAGCTATAGCCTGACACTGTGAGGCTAACACATTATTCAGGGTTGTTTGCCATCAGATGGACACAAAAACACACAGTGTGGACGGCCTTGGTCTCAATGCACATAACCCAGATCTATAGGGCAGGTGAGCAAGACAGGAAATGGAGTCATGCAGCATAGGTGACACATGAGCATTTGGCGTTAGTGGCCTACACTTCTTTTTGCTGCCATGTATGCTAATCAGGAATATCTTGGTAAATAAAACACACCAAACAGATGGCTTGGGATTTGAAACGACTGTAATGGACATAGAGTATGGGGTTGTTTTTGAGCAGCAGGTCACACATCGTTGGTGCCAAACAAGGTGGTATGCACAGATGGACAGTTTTACAATTATTCCAACGGGGCCGAACAAAAAACCGGGAGCAGCAAGGACAAACCTCGGGTTTCCTAAAGGACGTTGGACATAAAAGCCTGTTGCACTTAAAATATGGCCCTCTTTAGTTTGATTTTATACAGCATTAATACACTATGTTTTCCGGAGGATTCGTAATGTGGCCATGAGTTAACGACAAAAAAACTAAAATTGACATGTGGGCCCTAATATCTACACCATCACCTTGCAGCCCCAAATAAACCCATGGGAAAACTGAACCACACATATTTGTAGTGATACAGGGTGTGTTCTGAAATGTGTGTGAATGTGTCAACAATCTGGGATGGTGTACAAACAGTTTAGTGCAAAAGGGGTATATCCTTGCAACGTTATTTAGCCGAAAAAAACACCCACAACTAAATGTGTAGGGATGTATGTGGCCCTTATGCAAGTCGAGGCCATTAGGAACTGATACAAATGAGGCTTATGACAGGCAAACCAGACAAGGCCACACACCTTAGAGGCCATTGCAGGGAAGAACATGGCTTTGTTCCACAAACATGCCAACAATAACAGCTAATTGTGAGGTCACGGAACATTGTGTCTGCCCACCCTGCTTATTTGTCCCAACGTCACAATGTGACTATAAATGTGTATGTCCTGGATCATTGCCAAAGGTAATAGAAATCTGTTGCACCATGGCAGAAACAAACCCCAGTGTGGGTATGTAAACCAGCACACTCATTATAGAGCTTCATACGTACACTGTGTGCCCTCGTGGACAAGGTCCTCTCTTCTTGTACCTGTACGACCTGATTGTCTTACTTTACTGTTTTTTGTAGTTAACCATTATCCTCATGTAAAGTGCCATGGAACCTAATGGCGCTATATAAATAAATAATAATAATAGTAGACAACAGTGCTGCAGACACATACCTTGGCATACGGGCCACCGGTCCAAGGAAGGACAGCCGGTCATAGTGTTTGTAGATCAGCTCATTTGCTACTCCCGGGTCCCCCTCTGCGATCTTGCGATGCTGTTTCTTATGCTGATCGCGGCAGCTCTTCCAGCGTTTTTGAAGATGGTCAACTGTGAAATTATTTCAAACCGGGTTTAGACATGTGTAATATTTGAAACACCAAAGGTTTGTGTACAAATCAACAATAACATTTTATTCATGTTGTGTGTGTAATGTGTATACAAGGCACAGTGACACGACAGTGTCGAACATCATCAACAGCATTACGGACATTGAGCTCATGTGGACACTATCACAAATGAGGCAGGACACATGTCGACGCATCGAGAAGGTAATAGTGCGGGCACCAGACTCTGCTCATTAGTGGTATTAATATACACCCAACCCCCTGGCCGTAAGAGCCAGGAGCACCAGCCCTTAAACTAAGTGTACTGTTGTGACCCCATCCAAATATAGGCAACTATGCGACGGCGCATGATAACACATTGAGGGTCCTGTATACCCTGCTATGGGGGGCCTGTATACCCACGAGGACCCTGTATACCCACTGCTGGGGGCCCTGTATACCCACTGCTGGGGGGCTGTAGACCCACTGAGGGCCCTGTATACAGGGACTGACTGGCACCCTACAGTTTGGGTGCCAGCCCTCCCTCACCGGTCCGACACAGGTGAGGACGGGGGTGGGGGGGAAGTGATGACTGGCGGCCGCCTCACAGTCACCGCAGCTCCCGCAATCTCCTAGGGCTCGCTCCCATCCGCAGCCGCGCGCTGATGACGTCATCGCGCGGCCAGGAGCTTGCGGTTCCGCCTGCTGCTTCGGGGTCATGCGCTGCTTCATGCTCCTGCAGCCGCATAACCCGTGCGGGCGGAAGCCCTTTTCATGGTCCAGGCGGCCCAAAATAGGGGAAAATACGCCGGCCTGGGAGGCAATTGCCCCCAGGCACCTGGGCCAGTCCGCCCCTGCCTGTATACCATAATATGGGGGCATGTATACCCATCTGGGGGCCTGTATACTCTGCAGGGGGAGCTGTATACTCTACTGGGGGGCTGTCTACCAGTGATAGCCGCTGTATACCAGGATGGCGGTCAATATGTTTTCACAGTTTTTGGGGGCAAAAATAGGGGGTCGGTTTATACACAGGTCGGCTTATACACGAGTATATATACAGTAAATCCAATATATAACGGGTGAACTCATTTAACTTACTCATATTGCTCTGCTCATCATGGCCACTCAGATGGAACGCAGGGAACATCACTTGGGCGATCTCTCTCCAGGCAGTAGTCCTCATGATGTTATCACCATAGTCAGGGTCTGTTGGGAGCCATAGCAGTGGCCGAGCCTCCACCAGAGGAATCAAAAGAAGCGTGTTGACAGTGACACGGCCGGCCATGATCTCTCTGGGGAATGGATTGCTCTGTGTGTGCGCCTGTCAGAGCGAGTCGTTTCCTCTTTGTGTGTGCACAGGAGAATCGCTTCCCCCTAGCATCATCGGCTCCAAATAAGAGAAAAACCAGCGAGTTTGGACTCGCTCACTTTCAGAGACTCGTCAGCGATTTGTAAATCGCATTATTCGCTATTACTCGATTCCCTATTCATTAACATTGGACTCGCTGGACTCGCAACGAGTCCCGAGTCCTTGACTCGGACTCGTTGGGGTCTAGCGAGTCCGAGTAATTTAGGACTCGCTCATCCCTAATTGCTACATTTGTATAGTCTGGCGTGTCTATATTTTTTATGACTAATATTTTTATGAAGATTTTTGAGAAAAGGCAAACATACTTTTACAATTTGTGTATTTGCATAGAGGACCAAGAGACTTAAGATCATAGTTATTGCTCCAAGAGAGCTACAAACAACCCCTATGTTAAAGGGAAACTAACTGTCACAAGGATTTCCCCATATAAAGTAAAACCACCATGTGTATACCTTTTATATACCGAATACTAAACTTTCAATACCAGTGACACCTATCAGACTGGAACGCCCCATAGTTGAGAATAATAAAAAGTTTTTTAGGTTATGCAAATAGTCTTGGGGACATATACAGTGCCTACAAGTAGTATTCAACCCCTGCAGATTTAGGTGGTTTGATAAGATGCAAATAAGTTAGAGCCTTCAATCTGCAAACGAGAGTAGGATTTATTAACAGAAGCATAAATCTTACAAACCAAAAAGTTATGTTGCTCAGTTGAATTTTTATAAATTTTAAACATAAAAGTGTGGGTCAATTATTATTCAACCCCTAGGTTTAATATTTTGTGGAATAACCCTTGTTTGGGTTTACAGCTAATAATCGTCTTTTATAAGACCTGATCAGGCCGGCACAGGTCTCTGGAGTTATCTTGGCCCACTCCTCCATGCAGATCTTCTCCAAGTTATCTAGGTTCTTTGGGTGTCTCATGTGGACTTTAATCTTGAGCTCCTTCCACAAGTTTTCAATTGGGTTAAGGTCAGGAGACTGACTAGGCCACTCCATCACCTTGATTTTTTTCCCTCTTGAACCAGGCCTTGGTTTTCTTGGCTGTGTGCTTTGGGTCGTTGTCTTGTTGGAAGATGAAATTACGACCCATCTTAAGATCCTTGATGGAGGAGCGGAGGTTCTTGGCCAAAATCTCCAGGTAGGCCGTGCTATCCATCTTACCATGGATGCGGACCAGATGGCCAGGCCCTTGGCTGAGAAACAGCCCCACAGCATGATGCTGCCACCACCATGCTTGACTGTAGGGATGGTATTCTTGGGGTCGTATGCAGTGCCATCCAGTCTCCAAACGTCACGTGTGTGGTTGGCACCAAAGATCTCGATCTTGGTCTCATCAGACCATAGAACCTTGAACCAGTCTGTCTCAGAGTCCTCCAAGTGATCATGAGCAAACTGTAGACGAGCCTTGACATGACACTTTGAAAGTAAAGGTACCTTACGGGCTCGTCTGGAACGGAGACCATTGCGGTGGAGTACGTTACTTATGGTATTGACTGAAACCAATGTCCACACTGCCATGAGATCTTCCCGGAGCTCCTTCCTTGTTGTCCTTGGGTTAGCCTGGACTCTTCGGACAAGCCTGACCTCGGCACGGGAGGAAACTTTCAAAGGCTGTCGGAAGGCCGTGGAAGGCTAACAGTAGTTCCATAAGCCTTCCACTTCCGGATGATGCTCCCAACAGTGTAGACAGGTAGGCCCAACTCCTTGGAAAGGGTTTTGTACCCCTTGCCAGCCTTGTGACCCTCCACGATCTTGTCTCTGATGGCCTTGGAATGCTTCTTTGTCATACCCATGTTGACCATGTATGAGTGCTGTTCACAAGTTTGGGGAGGTTCTTAAATAGTTAGAAAAGGCTGGCAAAAGAGATAATTAATCCACACATGTGAAGCTCATTGTTCTTTGTGCCTGAACTACTTCTTAATACTTTAGGGGGACCAAACAGAATGCTGGTGGTTTGAGGGGTTGAATAATAAATGACCCTCTGAATTAACTTTCAAAGCTTTAAAAAAAAAAATAAATAAAAAAATCTTTTTGGCTGAAGTGCATTTCCCACTTCCAGGCTGATCTACAGTCCAAATGTCACAATGCCAAGTTAATTCCGCATGTGTCAACCACCTAAATCTGCAGGGGGTTGAATACTACTTGTAGGCGCTGTATTACAGAATTCTAGAATACCATATATATGGGCATACAAATAGTGGCCCTAATTCATCAAGCTCATCAAAGAGCACCTACTTATGCTCTTGTATCAATTTCTTCATAAGTTATCTTATACACAGTAGTAAGGGGTTCCCCAATAAAGGTGTCCACATGCACTGCCGGACTGGGGTGTCTGGCACCCACCAGGGAAATTGACTCTAGGGGCCCACCCATTCTTCAGCTATATGCAAATACCTGTTATCCGTTATACCTATAATGGTACCTTTACACGCCGCTACCGAGAAGTAGAAACCACCGGGTGTCGGAGACAATTGTACCTTTTACCTTCAAAACACCGCGAGGTCGCGGCATGTATTTCAGGTAGCACCGTCCTGTCTCTTTGGATACCTGTCTTTCAGCCGTGCTGAAAAACAAGCAGGTATAAACCCTATGGTAGTGGCGTGTAATCGGGGCACAGGTACGGTATTTGAGTTACGTGCTTGAGCGTCATGTATAGCACGCCCCATCAGCTATCATTGGAGGGGACTACTGTGTATCCATTGGCTGTCCCTGCACAGGGCGGCATATTTAACGATCTGACTAGTCACACTACACATTTGCTATAGCGTCATGTATTAAGCATCCTCCCTGCGCTGGCTGGCCAATCATGATGTTTTTGCATTCACCAATCACCGTACGAGCGCCGCGTAATACACTACTCTGTCACGCCTATGTAGTTACAGCGCACAATATGTATGCCCATATTGCCTTGTTGTAGCGGCGTGTAAATCAGGGAAGGTGCTCCACAGAAGGTAACCTGCAGCACCCGTCAGCACTTCTGGGGAACGAAAATACCTTCTGGGGAGCACCTTGTAGCCGCGTGTATTTGCGGTATCAGGTACCGTTAGGAACCGTTGAAATGCGCGCATGCACGTGCGATACCTGGTGGTTTCTACCTCTCGGTAGCGGCATGTAAAGGTACCATTATAGTGGAGTGTAGACTGTAAAACATAGGCAGCTCCTGCACATCACTGGGAGCTCACCATAACTGGGATGTACAATTACTGTAGTTTGCATTAAAGGGATTTTTTGGTGTAAACAAGTTATCAGCGATGCACAGGTTACGAATGTGATCCCTTATTTATTGGTGGAGTCCACACCGTCAGAAGAATGTGCACTTTGAGCATTTGTTGAGTTTTTTACCTCAGTATTTGTAAGACAAAACCAGGAGTGGAGCAATCAGAAGTCATTTTTATGCATTTCTCACCCTCGCCTGGTTTTGTCTTATAAATACTGAGGAGAAAATCTCACCAGATACTCTATTTGCTTTCTCTGGGGAACCTCTGTAAGGCAGGTTTCATATTTGCGTTCGGCACTGCAGCGTATGCTGCGCATACCCATACGCAGTGCCGAACGCAAACGCAGCTGAGCGCAGGTATACACAGGCACTATGCGATCCTATGTTAAACACAGGAGCGCATAGTGCCTCCGTCTTGCTGCGCTCAGGTACACTGCGTTCACTGCGCACATCGCGCGCAAATGTGAACCCAGCCTAACTGTATCTCTGCTGCTGTGTCTCAGGATGGGGAGGGGTTAAACATCCAAGTATTTAATATCTATTGGAAGTAAAGAAGTTCCCACTTATTGATATCAGATAAAACAAATGACCGACCACAATCCACTCTACCAAGACCAATAATACCAGATAGAAGGCAGAAATACCACCACACCGTGACCAGATCATATATTACCACCATATAGAGCCCAAATAATGTGACATACAAGGCACAAATACGGTCATACCCTGACCAAAGCACATAATACCACCACATAGTGATCAAATGCTACCACATATAAGGTATAAATACTGCCACATCATGAGACCACATATTACCACCACAAAGTAACTGAATAATACCACATACAAGGGACAAATAAAGTCATGTCATGACCAAAGCACATAATGCCACCAAAGTGACAAATAATACTAAATTAATAAAAATGTAAAAAAGCTCTGTATATTGGGTACAGGTAATACAGTGATCACCGGTGACATACATAGCAGCTGTGCATATAGTGTCAGTGTACAAGTAATGCAATGATCACCATTGACATTATACACAGGAACTCTGTATATAGTGTCAGTGTGTGTGTATAGGTAATACATGTAGCTTCTCCCCCCCCCCGTTCCATATAGCTTCTCCTCCCCATCCATCCATGTACCTTCTCCCTCTATCCCCCCTATCCCTCTATCACCAAACCATCCATGTACCTTGTGCTCCATCCATCCATCTTCTCCCCCTTATTTCATGCTGCCCCCCATCCATTCAACCCGGTCTCACCCTTTTCCATGCTGCCCCCCCATCCATCCATCCATCCATCCTGTTCTCTCCCATTTTCCATGCCACCCCCCCCCCATCCATCCCATTCTGCCAACTTTTCCAGGAACACCCATCCATCCATCTATCCCATTCTGCCCCCTCTTCTAGGCCGCCCCATTCATCCATCCATCCCACTCTGTCCCCCCCACGCTGCTATCTTCAGCTGTAACAGCACCTTACCTGACTCCACACTACAGATCCCGGCAGCTTCTTCCTCTGCGGCTCTTGATCTTCCACTTGCCGGCACCAGGCACCGGGCACCAGGCAGCTTCTTCCTCTGCAGCTCCTAGTCTCCTGCTTACCGGCACCAGGCACCCAGCAGCTCTTTCCTCTGTGGCTCCCGGTCTCCGGCACCAGGCACCAGCCACCTGGCAGCTTCTTCCTCTGCGGCTCCCGATCTCTGGCCCCAGACACCCAGCAGCTTCTTCCTCTGCGGCTTCCGGTCTCCGGCACCAGGTACCCGGCAGCTTCTTCCTCTGTGGCTCACAGTCTCTGGCACACAGCGGCACCCGTCAGCACCAGACACCCAGGGGCATGCACTACCAGGCACCCAGGGGCCTGGCAGCACCAGGCACCCAGGGGCCCGGAAGCACCAGACACCACCAGGCACCCGGAAGCACCAGACACCACGAGGCACCTGCACCAACAGGCACCTAGGGGCCCAGCAGCACCAGGCACCACCAAGCACCCAGGAGCCCAACAGCACCAGGCACCACCAGGCACCCAGGGGCCCGGCTGCACCAGGCACCACCAGGCACCCAGGGCCCGCACCAACAGGCACCAGGGCCCCAGCAGCACCAGGCATCCGGCAGCACCAGGCACCCGGCAGCACCAGGCACCACCAGGCACCCAGGGACCCGGCAGCACCAGGCACCCATTTGCCTGGTAGCACCAGGCACCCAGGGGCCCGCACCACCAAGCATCCAGGGGCCTGGCAGCACCAGGCACCCAGGGGCCTGCACTACCAGGCACCCAAGGGCCCGGCAGCACCAAGCACCCAGGGGCACAGCAGCACCAGGCACCAACAGGCACCCATGGGCCCAGCAGCACCAGGCACCACCAAGCACCCAGGGGCCCGGCAGCACCAGGCACCCAGCAGCACCAGGCACTAGCAGGCACCCAGGGGCCCCAACCACCAGGCACCTAGGGACCTCGCAGCACCAGGCACCCAGGGGCCCACACCAACAGGCACCCAGGGGTCCAGCAGCACCAGGCACCACCAGGCACCCGGCAGCACCAGGCAGCACCAGGCACCACCAGGCACCAAGAAGCCCACACCACCAGGCAACCAGGGGCCCGGCAGCACCATGCACCAGCATTCACCCTTGGGCCTACACCAACAAACACCCAGGTGCCCGGCAACATCATGCACCACCAAGCACCCAAGGGCCTGGCAGCACCAGGCACCCAGGGGTCCAGCAGCACCAGGCACCACCAGTCACCCAGGGGCCCACTGCTAGCCACTACAGGACTCCCAGACAGCAGCAGCACAGATGAAATGGTGGAACACTGTCTGGGACCCTTGGCCCCAGGCTGGTGACTGAGGAACCCATCTCTTCAGTCACCAGCCCCCACGCTCACCCCCTCCTTCCAGACTCATACAGTGTTGTTCAGCTGCTGCAACCTGGCCTAGGGTGAGGCCAGGTCCGTCCTCCGAAGCGGCACTGCCGACACCCGCTCAGTAAGGCGGCAGTCTCAGGGCATGATGTCATCACCCTGAGACTGTCTGACTTCCTGCGTACCCATCGGCGCTTATCGTGCTGCGCAGAGGAGTTAGAGCGGCACTGCAGCAGCAGGCAAAGAAGGGAGATCACTCTCCCTGCTCTGCCGCTGCAAAGAGGGACCATCACTAATCATATCGGCAGTGCGCCGATATGATTAGCAATATTACAGAACGGGGCCCTCACCTCTACATACAGGACCCGGGGTGGGTAGGGGGGCGGGGCATGGGGGGCATGGTCATCAAGTCTCAGGGCCCCCCGGAGATTCTCCCGATCCTCCGGTGGGCCAGTCCGCCTTTGTCCACATGACAGTGGATAACTTAAAGGGAACCTGTCACCCCAAATCACCCTTGTAAACTGTAAATACATGTCCCTGAAGCATAACACCACAGTCCTACACATCCCTTTGTGGTGTTTTACTTCAATATGAAAGTGCACTTTAGTCGTTTGCCAACTTACAAAATCCATGGCAGTGGGGCGTTCCCAGGCCTCTTTGTCCAAGAGGCGGTTCCCCTGTGTGCCGCTGTATTACGCCCTAATGGGCGTTTGTTCAATCTTTCTAGCGCGGGCACGAATCCTAATCTCGCGCCCGTGACGTCACGGTCATGTGATGCCGTGACGCGTCAATTCAGGGCGGGCGGGGCGCTGTTGTGTGACGCGCACCCGCCGACTTCAGTAAGCGATCTGCGCATGCGCTGAAGTTGGCCAGTGCGCGTTCACAGACAGAGGCGCATGCGCAGATCGCTTACTGAAGTCGGCGGGTGCGCGTCACACAACAGCGCCCCGCCCGCCCTGAATTGACGCGTCACGGCATCACATGACCGTGACGTCACGGGCGCGAGATTAGGATTCGTGCCCGCGCTAGAAAGATTGAACAAACGCCCATTAGGGCGTAATACAGCGGCACACAGGGGAACCGCCTCTTGGACAAAGAGGCCTGGGAACGCCCCACTGCCATGGATTTTGTAAGTTGGCAAACGACTAAAGTGCACTTTCATATTGAAGTAAAACACCACAAAGGGATGTGTAGGACTGTGGTGTTATGCTTCAGGGACATGTATTTACAGTTTACAAGGGTGATTTGGGGTGACAGGTTCCCTTTAAAGATCATAGTCTTCTGACTGGTGGAACCCCTACCAGTTGGCTAAAGAAGGCATTTTTATTCCCATTCAAATGGAGCGGCAGTGCTTATGCCTAACTGTATCGATTAATGCTCTATGGCCATGGACACTGCCACTCGATTCTAACAGTGGTAAAAGTGCACTTTTTTGCTGCTCCGTGTGTGTCCCACTGGTTAGACCCCTAATCTATACACTATCGCCCATCCTCTAAGTCAGGGGTCTTAAACACGCGGCCCCTGGGGCGTCTCAGTGCAGCCCCGACACCGTGGACAGTGAATCATGACAGCGGTCCTGTGCAGGGGGCAGCAGAGATACTGTTGTATTATTACTTCCAGTCCCTTCATTGACACTTCACTGCCACTCGCTCTGCCGCTTGCTCTTTGCCCTGCAAGTTCAAGCCGCCAGCCAATGAGAGGCATATGACGTCACCTGCGGGCCTCTCATTGGTTGGCGGCTTGCATAGGGCGGAGAGCGAGCGCAGTGAAGTGTCAATGAAGGGGCCAGAAGTAGTAATACAGCAGTATCATGACAGCCCCCTGCACAGGACCGCCGGCTAGGTTAGTTTTACAAAAGAGTTGCGTCTGTGAGTTAATGTGAGTGTGTGTATGTGTGTGAGAGTGAGTGTCTGAGAGTGTGTGAGTGCCTGAGTGTCTGAGTCTGAGTGTGAGTGTCTGAGCCTGAGTGTGAGTGTCTGAGCCTGAGCATGTCTGAGCCTGAGCGTGAGTGCGTTTGAGCCTGAGCGTGAGTGCGTCTGAGCCTAAGCATGAGTGCGTCTGAGCTGAGCGTCGTGAGCTGGGGGAGTGCGTCTGAGCCTGATGAGTGTGAGTGCGTCTGAGCCTGAGCTTGAGTGCGTCTGAGCCTGAGCGTGAGTGCGTCTGAGCCTGAGCTTGAGTGCGTTCTCTGAGCCTGAGCCTGAGTGCGTCTGAGCCTGAGCGTGAGTGCGTCTACCTGAGCGTGAGTGCGTCTGAGCCTGAGCGTGAGTGCGTCTGAGCCTGAGTGTGAGTGCGTCTGAGCCTGAGCGTGAGTGCGTCTGAGCCTGAGCGTGAGTGCGTCTGAGCCTGAGCTTGAGTGCGTCTGAGCCTGAGCCGGTGAGTGCGTCTGAGCCTGAGGACGTGAGTGCGTCTGACCTGAGCGTGAGTGCGTCTGAGTCTGAGCGTGAGTGCATCTGAGCCTGAGCGTGAGTGCGTCTCACCTGAGCGTGAGTGCGTCTGAGTCTGAGGTGAGTGCTCTGAGCCTGAGGTGAGTGGTCTACTGAGCGTGAGTGCGTTGAGCTACGTGAGGTCTGACGTAGAGCGTGCTCTGAGCTGGTGAGTGTGGTCTGAGCCTGAGTGCCTGTGTGTCGAGCTAGGGGCAGTGATGCGCTGAGCGTGGTGGCTGGAGTGTGTCTGAGCCTGTGAGTGCGCCTGAGCCTGTGAGTGAGCCTGTGAGTGCACCTGAGCCTTTGAGTGCACCTGAGCCTGTGAGTGCACCTGAGCCTGTGAGTGCGCCTGAGCCTGTGAGTGAGCCTTTGAGTGCGTCTGAGCCTGTGAGTGCATCTGAGCCTGTGAGTGCGCCTGAGCCTGTGAGTGCGTCTGAGTCTGTGAGTGTGCCTGAGCCTGTGAGTGAGCCTGTGAGTGCGTCTGAGCCTGTGAGTGCACCTGAGCCTGTGAGTGCACCTGAGCCTGTGAGTGCGTCTGAGCCTTTGAGTGCGCCTGAGCCTGTGAGTGTGTCTGTGTCTGAGCCTGTGAGTGTGTCTGTGTCTAAGCCTGTGAGTGTGTCTGTGTCTAAGCCTGTGTCTGTGCCTGTGAGTGTGTCTGAGCCTGAGTGTGTCTGAGCCTGTGAGTGTGTCTCAGCCTGTGAGTGTGTGTGTTTGAGCCTGAGCCTGTGAGTGTGTCTGAGCCTGTGAGTGTGTCTGAGCCTGTGAGTTTGTCTGAGCCTGTGAGTTTGTCTGAGTCTGTGAGTTTGTCTGAGCCTGTGAGTTTGTCTGAGCCTGTGAGTGTGTCTGAGCCTGTGAGTGTGTCTGATCCTGTGAGTGTGTCTGTGCCTATGAGTGTGTCTGAGCCTGTGCCTGTGAGTGTTTGAGCCTGAGCCTGTGAGTGTGTCTGTGTCTGAGCCTGTGAGTGTGTCTGTGCCTGAGCCTGTGAGTGCTCCTGAGCCTGTGAGTGCATCTGAGCCTGAGCCTGCGAGTGTGTCTGAGCATGAGTGTGTCTAAGACTGTGAGTGTGAGTGAGTGAATGTGTGTGTGTGTAAAAAGATGGTAGACCAGGTTGGGGACATCAGTACAAAAGGGGATCAGGATGGGATATTAGTACAAGAAAGGGACCAAGATGGGGACATTACTAAAAGAAGGGGATAAGGATTTGGACAGTACTTCATTGCGCAAAAAATTCTGGTATTACTAAAAATGTCACTTAGTCCTACAAGCAATGCGGCCCCCCGATAAAATAAAATTTCTATGTGCAGCCAGCCGAGTTTGAGACCCCTGCCCTAGGTGATACCTTATCTGAATTGGGCAACCCCTTTAATGCAGCAGCAGGACCTCTGGCCTACTAGGCTCCTGTGCAGATGTCCAGATTGCACATATGGCATGTCTGCCTCTATACTGTCACATGACAGCACAACCTCACAGATAGATCCCTCTCCTATTTAGACTCCATGAACTAGTTCTCCACTTTATGATTGGGTAGAGTACTTTTGAGGCGTACTGCCGGACCATCAAAAAAAATTTGGATAGTAGCTGCACATTTCCCTCCATGTATCTGATTTACCTCAATGGCATTACATAAAGAGTGGACAAGGTCGTAGTCAGTTCCCTTGGAATTGGCACTGGCACTCCATAGAGATTGGGAGTTGTGCTATCCATAGCCAGATAATCTGGGGGCTAAATACAAATGTGCATCACATTTTTCAGATTTATATTTTTAAAATATTTAGAAAACCAGTTATCATTTCTTTACACTTTACACCAGAGGTCCAAACTCAGGCCTCGAGGGCGCCAACAGTGCATTTTTCAGAATCTCCTTAGTATTGCACAGGTTGGAATCATGACTGTGCATTTGATCACATTAACCTGTGCATACTAAGGAAATCCTGAAACCTGCATGTTGGCGGCCTCGAGGCCTGAGTTGGGACCTCTGCTTGCACAAATATCTGCTACTTTGTGTAGGTATATCACACAAAATCCAATAAAATTAATTTGTTTGTTGGCATAACTTGAAAAAATCTGGAATGGTTCATGGGGATAATGCTTGTGCAAGCCACTGTACATTACACTGTTTCTCCACAATTAAACCCTTGCTGGATTTTTGGAGCATGCTTGAAATATAAACCCTACTCCAAAATTAAGCCCTAGTTGTGTACTCACAGCTGAAAGTGACACCTGTATAGAAATACACAGTGCACTGTGACTCTCAGCTGATGAGCACTGGCTGATTACAAATTGATACAATAATCACCAGTGAAGCAGGAATAGACTGCGAGGTGAATACTATATTCATTTTCCATGCTCCCTCTTATTCCCATTGTGAGCCCCATCATTAAAACAATAATGCTTTATACTCACCCCAAGCTCCAGTGACGGCAGGAGTTCCAGCGCTGTCAGGAGCCCGTTTGACCCACAACCAATCAACACCTGGAGTCACCATGTCCCACCTTCTGACTCCAGGTGCTGATTGGTCAAGTGTCACTAGGGCTCCATAATTGCTGGTACTGAGCAAGATTGAACAATGCGTCCTGAGTCCTGCTGCCTCCCACTCATCTTTATGGGTAAGTACTGTACTGTATACTGTACCAGTAGTAGGGTAGCTGCTCCCCACTCCATTCCCAAGTCCCTCCTACCAAGTCGCATGTCCATCTCCAAAGTCTGCCTCCCCGCAGATTTGCTTATTTTCAACAAAGAGTATAGTGTACCCCCACAACATGAGTCCCAAAAGAAAAAGCTACTCTGTGAAGTACAAGAAAGGAATAGTGGAGGACTCACACAAATCTTACTGTTTCTTGCAAAGAAAAGATTATAATTTTTTGTTCAAGCATAAATGTGTGATTGCCTATTCTTGGCCAAATATGAGCCTTACATCGCACAATAAGCCAATTTTCAACAAGAAAAATATAAGCCAGTGTCTTCTTCTTGGAGAAACACAGTATACTATTAATAGTGGCAACATTAGCCATCTCATAGCATATGCTTGCTGAAACAACGATCAAAGTTTATATAAGTTTGTGCTAAATAGAGATAACTAAGCTCTCAGATCTCATACAATAAGGGTAAGTTCACACATACAGTTTTAACTCGGTTTAGCAGCGAAAACGCCGGCGGTTTAGCATAGGTTTTATTTAAATTTATGTAAATCCTTAGCAGCTTTAGGACTTACAAGTAACCTATGCAATTAAAAACCGCTGTGCACACATAGTCGGTTTATGTGAGCGATCGCCAGCGGTTGAGCGTTTCCGAGCGGTTTAGCAGCATACAACATGTCAATTCTTCCAAGCGGTTTTGGATCGGTTCCATGAACAAATCCTTCATAGAAAACCGCTGGAAAAACCGCTGGAAAAACGACTATAAACCGCTGTGCACACGCTGTAAAAAAACGCTGGAAAACCGCAGAAAACCGCCGAACACAGCTGGAGACTTCAGAGCTCAGAACTGATAATTTCCAGCGGTTTTTAGACGGTTTGAACGCCACTAAACCTTCTGTGTGAACTTACCCTAAGCGTAATAAGGCTCATCATCACCTTCAACGTGCCATTACAATATGAATCTAACTGTATATAGCAGATTGTCTTTTGAGCCTAAAATTGCTATGTCTGTGCTACCTATAGCTACATTGCCAGTGTCTAAGAAGTAGAAATAAGTCAAGGGTAAATGTGACATTATAGAGGTCTTAGGTAAAAGGGCCCATAAATACAGTGGGCACTCATTGTAAATGATTGTATGGCATTGTAGTTGGAAGTAGTAATAATGGTGAAATGTGTCTATAAAGCTGAAGCTTTATAACCATTCTACAAAAAGAATAAATGAGGACAAGCCAGCTACTATTTATTGACTGGTTTATATCATTATTATTACATATCTTAATTGTAACATTCATTACATGTGCTCTTCCCAGCCTTCGTCTACTGCCCAGAATATACGTTTCCCCATGTATATGATCCTGCTTTGTGTAGTTTGCCATCATATTTTTACAGTGTATTCTATGCAGCAGACAGTTAAAAATGTGAACATAAGGTAGCATTTCTTTTATCATATCCCATAAAAATAGCAATTTGCTAAAGCCCTTGTAGCACAGTATGGAAGGTGGTGTATTTTACTGATAATGTAGAGATGACAGATAGTCTTATACCAGGAGGTTGCAATGGTTCTTTCCTGTATGGCATAATAAATCGCTAGCAGCTAAGAAAGAGGACAGTGCCGGCTCTTCTCCTCCAGTAGCCAAATAACTCAGCTCCGGCTCAATAATTATGCTTTGTGAAAATATGGGATTAATTAGACCAGTACACTAACACACTGTAGTCTCATTAAAGGGTGAACAGCATTTTCATAGATACTGCCACTTGAACAGGGCTTCAGCTAATGTGAAAAGACAAAGTCATCTCTTTCACACCGCTGCCTTATTATCTTACTTAACCCCTGTGTGGCAAATTAGGCTGTCTGGAAATAAATAGGTGTCCCCTTTTAAAGCCGAAGGTGCAGAATTGCTGCTGAGGGTGACACCTGGCACCCAAAGGGTTTATATTACTTTATCCCGGTCTCACATTAACCGTTTCGAGAAATAAGGAAACGAACAATAAGTATGAATCACTGTATCAAAGAATTACAGCCCCACAAAGGCTTTGTATGTGCCCCGTCCCCGCTATGATTTAAAGGTAACCAGTTACACATGGAAGGGGATTTTTTTTTTAAGCAGATTAATAGAGTGTGAAAAAAGCCACCAGGCAATGAAGTTTATTTAACACATACACATGTATTAGAAGAAAGCGTCTATTGAAGCCCTCGAAATACATTTCCTTTAAATAGGAACTTCTGGGTGTGATTTACAGTAAAGCGTTGAATACAAAAGAAAAATTCATAGTGGATAGAAACTGCTTAAAATAAATATGACTTAAAACCTTTATTGGTTCCAATTCAATTTTTTTTTTCTTACAGCATTTTATGGGTAATAAATTATCTGCTCATACGTATGGGTTATACCGCAGATATTGCTATGTGATTGGTCTTGGCTCATGTATCAAAGTGTCACTTGGTCACCGCCAGGTCTCTATTTCCTGCTATGTTCATCTATCTATATATGAGCCATAAGACCTGGCGAGTCCCTTAGTGACTTCTTATACTTCCTTATCACTTCCCCGTAGATTTGCTGCACAATTTATGTTTCGCTTCAGCTGTACATTTGGTCCTGTGTGTTAATATAGACTCTAAGGACTTGTTAAGAAAGGTTCAGAACGCTTTACAACATCAAGTGGGTCAGCAAGCTGTAATAAGGTCCTGATTGCTGGGCTAATCCCATCTCTGAAAAAAATAGCAGTGATATATCTGCAGATAGATAGATTAGATAGATAGATAGATAGATAGATAGATAGATAGATAGATAGATAGGTAGATAGATAGACCCTAGAAGTTCATAAGGTGAGATGGTGACTTTATCTATCTATCTATCTATCTATCTATCTATCTATCTATCTATCTATCTATCTATCTATCTATTAATATGGTGTCTGTAGTGCAAATAATTCAGGGAGTTTGCAGATGAAAAGGAGACATTACTCTGAGTTTCGTACAATAATATTGAATAGAACCCAGGCTTTTCAAAGGTTTCAGCACTGTTATTTCTACTATTAGACATCACATCAGAATCTTCCTTTAACTCTATATAAAAGGTAAAAAAAAAAATGGCCAGCACTAAAAGATAAAAAAGAAGCAAAGAAAGACGTGGAATGAAAGGTTACATAAAACATGCAGGTGCGCTAAGGTGCACGGGGGCAGATTCATTTAACACGCGGACAATGATTAAAGTGGAAAGTCTAAAGTTGGATGAAAAAAATGTTCGTGAGACAGAGAGGTTATACCTATGCAAATAGAAAAGATCCCGGACACTTTTAATTATCATTATTTTCGTGACATCTCCTCACCCCTTTGGCCGCAAATGTATTGCAGAAAAGCAGATTTTATAACAGTAAATTCTTTCTCGGCTACAGTAGTAAAATTGCAGGACAGTTTATAGTGCAATAAAGGCGTTAGCCGCTTGTCAGCAGAATAAAATATAGGGGAAATGGATATTAAGGGCTTCATTCCTTCAGGGGTCAGTCCTTCTGGCAACCCCAGAAAAGAAGCCATAGGGACATAATCTGACAATTTATCCTATACATCTAAAAGTACAGAGTCCAGACCGGCGGAAGTAAATGACAATAAACCAGACACTTCACAGCTTACGATTCCTATTCTTCCATATTGTATTTTTCACGATGCATGTATAGAATTGGAAAAAAAATGTATATGGGAATGTAAACTGAGGCTCATATTAATATACTAAATGTCCCCTTACAGTATGTACATTCTGCTTATCATAATGTTATGTTCCCTTGTATATTTTATACCAGTGCACACTAATGTTCTCTACTAATTCTAGAGAATATTTTAAATTACCCCCAATAATCTTACGCACGGTATTTTACACTTATAAAAAAAGGGGATTTTTTTGGGTGTATGCTTGCTGCCATCAGGAGGCTGACACTATGAAAAAACACAAAAGCAACTCCTTCCCAGCAGTATGCGTCCACCTACTGGCACAAATATAACTCAGTTAGTAAGAATAGCAATAGGAGCCATCATAAGCACACCAACCTGCTCAACTATATACAAAGGGAGGGAGCTGTGTCCCCCAATTGAAGCTTCAAGAAAAGCATTTTACGGTGAGTACCAAGAATCCCCTTTTCTTAATCGCTTCATTGGGGGACACAGGAAGACCTTGTGACGTACAATAGCAGTCCTGTTGGGTGGGTATGAATACAGAAGAACTGATAGGGCGAACTCAGACCACTGCAACCTGGAGAATCTTGCGCCCCAGAGCAACATCATCAGAGGCATGAGTACGAACTTTGTAAAATTTATTTATTTATTTTAATAAAGTCCGGAAAAGAAGCCAGCATCAGAGATCTTCCTTACCTCAGCGCCCAAACATACATCACGCTTCCATCTTTTTGTATCATTCTGACTCCCTATGGGGAGAGTGGTGGAGTGAGCTGCAGAGGAGGGAGAGGACCTGAGAAGACGTCAGCTGGATCGGCCCCTTTACTAGACACGTGACGCCGCCCGGCACTAGTGTTTCCCCGGAGAAGACCTCGTAGGAAGCACGAGGACGGAACCGGAGGATTCCGCTGCTTCATATTAATAAGCTTATCTACGGGCTGTGGTTTACAACCAAACCAGGTGAGTTTAAACGCAAAAGAACCGCCTGTTAACAGCCCCATGTGTACAGGTGCACTACAAGCTGTTGTTGTTTTTTCTTTACACCTGTGGTATCTGGTGACTGCACCAGCGCTGCGTGGGGCCTCTGGGGATGATGGTCGGGCAGCTGGATGGTATAGCTCCCCACAGGCAGAGCTGGGTCCCCAGGGCTGTGATGAGATGAAGGCAGAATCAAGACACTGGATTATGGACTCTGTACGGGTGTTTACTTTTAAAAGTGCACGGGTTAGGTTCACAGTTACACAGTTCTTAGCGGGCAGCTGGCCGGGTAGTCACTGAGGAGAATAACGTCTTTTTGAGGCTCTCAGAGAGTACCTTCTGCTTTCTTTCACAGTCCCGATACTTTCCTTGCACTGCCCTGCATAGCCCGCTTGTCTTCCAGGCCCGTGGGGTGCTCTAAGGTACACGTCTTCTCTTCTAAGGGACTCACCCCTCTTTGGTGTCCCTGGTGGGGCTGCACGTTCTGGACGGAGGGGGTCAGGACTTATAGTTGATCCCTGAACAGTCAACACCGGTAGGTCGAGGGCTTGACTCCTGCACCGCGACTTGGAGCCGGCTCTCCGTTGTGGACCAGGATTTCCTCGGACTGTAGCAGGTCATGCACTGGGTCTCCTCCTGCTGTCTGAGTCACCGCTCCTTCTGGGCCCCCTCCCTGTGGTGTCCCCTCAAGGGTCCTTCTCTAACTCTCTCCAAAGATGTTCCGCTTCTGCTTCCCGTGCTCACACTGTTCTAGCCTGGAACTCCTCCCACCGATACTGGGTCTCTCAGCAGAGAATTTAATCCAGTAGTCCCCTGCCCTAAGTGTGTGAATGCAGGATGAGAGCCTCAGGTTTACGTTACACTCCCCTAGTGACAGGAATTCTGCACACTCTGTTGTGGATACAGTGCTCCTACTGTGGCGCACTGACTAGTGGGGTGCCACAAATCTACCGGGCAATCGTAACCTTGGAGGCTGCCAAGCCCTTGCGACGGTCGTGTGCGACCACAAAGAGAGAGTCCGTTCACTGAAAGGAAGCTGTTCATGATAGGTAGATACGAAGAGACCTTACTAAATCCAGATTGTGTAATCTCTTTTCGTGAGAATGAGATGGAGCTGGGCAAAGAGAGGGTAGTATGATCTCCTCGTTGATGTGGAAAGATGAGACTACATTTGGAAGGTACTTTTCCATGGGATGAAGGACTACCTTGTCTTGATGGAAGATGGAAGGTCGTCTTCCATGAGGTGATAACCTCTATTTGGAGGATTTCTTAACTCGCGGCTCTTTCATGCAGTTCTCCCTATTCAAAGCTAAGAGGGGGAAGCTGACCTCCTGCAGGGACTCGAAGGGTTGGACCCTGGAGTACATCTAGTACCAAATTCAGATCCCAGGGATCAAGCGGGGGGGCGAAACAGCAGAGTGACGTGAGCGACCCCTAGGAGAAATGTCTTGAGTTTTGGCCGTGAGACCAGCTGCCTCTGGAAAAAAACTGAAAGGGCAGACACCTGGCTCTTCAGGGAGCCGAGGGAGAGTCCTGCATACAGGCCAGACTGGAGAATAGCCAGGAGGGATGGGAATGAAAAAGCAATTGGGGAACAATTGCACTCTTCACACTAGCGGAAGAAAGCCTTCCACGTGCGGTAAAACGCTCGTGATAAGGACAGTTTCCTGGCCTTCAACATGGTCTGGATGACCTGTTCTGAGAAACCCAACAATCTCAGTACCGTTGCTTCAACAGCCACACTGTTAAATTGAGTGACTGAGAAATCAGGTGTCGAAAATGACCCTGAGTCAAGAGATCTGGGAGATTGGGGAGTGGCCATGGAGAGTCTGGTAGAAGGTTGACGACTTCTGCGTACCAGAAGCGTCTGGGTCAACCAGAGCTACGAGGATTATGGTTACCCTTTCAGCTCAGATTTTCTTGAGAATCCTGGGAATGAGAAGGATGGGGGGAAAGAGATAAGGAAGGGAGAACTGGGTCCATGGAGTTGCAAGAGCATCCACGCCGAGCGCCAGGGGGCCTCTGGACCTGGCCACGAAGGGATGGAGCTTGTAATTGTCCCTGGAGGCCATCAGGTCTACATCTGGAAATCCCATCTGCGGCAAATATGATGGAATATCACTGGGTTCAGGGACCACTCTCCCTGGTCTAACCCCCCTCAACTGAGATAGTAGGCTACCCAGTTGTCTACTGCGGGAATGTGGATTGCTGATATTGCCAGAATGTTTAGCTCAGCCAATTGAAAGATTTGGGCCACTTCCAACATGGCTGAGCGACTTCGAGTGCCTCCCTGGTGATTTATGTACGCCACTGCCGTTGCGTTGTCCGTCTGAAGTCGAACATGGTGGCCCACTAGGATGTCTTGCCAGTAAAGAAGGGCTCGGAGGATCACCCTGAGTTCTAGGACATTTATGGGCAGGAAGGTTTTTTGAGGGTTCCATCTGCCCTGGGCTGTGTGGCCGTGGAAGCTCACGCCCCAGCCCGAGAGACTGGCGTTGGTGGGGATGATCGTCCACCCAACCGGGAGGAACGATCTATCTTGAGAGAGGAGGGGAGATTCGTCCCACTAGAAGAGCGACTGTCTCGCTGATCTGGAGAGGTGAACTGGGCGGTCGAGACTGCTGAGAGAGAGATTCCATCTCGCTACAAGTAAGTGCTGGAGAGGTCGGATGTGGAATTGAGTGAAAGGAATGGCCTCGATTGAGGTCACCAATCTGCCCAGCACCCTCATGGACAGGAGGTGGGAGGGGGAAGAGGGTTGTTTGTGACAGTGAATCCCAGACAGCAGGGCGGCACGCTTGTCTGGGTGAAGAAAGATGCGTGACTAGGCTGTGTCGAATATCAAGACCAGAAATGTGATCCGGGAGAAGACAAGATTTCTTGGCATTGATGATCCAGCCTAGCCATGATTTTCATAAAGCCGTATCTAGGTAGCGCAGTGAACTGATAATGTTGGGACCCCACGGCAAAGTGTAGGAAGCCTTGGTGAGAGGCGAGGATGGGGATGTGGAGATAGGCATACTGGATGTCTATGGAGGCCAGGAATTCTCCTGGTTCCATAGACGCTATTACTGAATGAAGGGACTCCATCCTGAGGTGTCTCAAACAGAGCTTGGTATTGAGAAGCTTCAGGTCCAAAATGGGGCGAATGGAGCCTCCCTTTTTTGGGACCACAAAGAGATTGGAGTAAAAAACCCGAAAACTGTTGGTGTTTCGGGACGGGAATGATAATGCCTGCCCCTATGAGGGAAGACATGGCTTGGTGAAAAGTGGGGATGAGGTGCAAGTCTTTCGGTGGCCGGGACAGGAAAAAACGGTCATGGATAAAAGAAGAGAATTCGATCCTGTACCCTACCGAAACGACGTCTCAGAACCAAGCATCGTCAATTACGGAAAGCCAAGCTGATTGGAACGGCAAAAGGCGACCCCCGAGGTTGGTGGTGGCGTCATGAGTGGTTTGATCGGGAACCAGAGGGCCGTGGGTGAGTGTCGCGAGGGCGCCAGGAGGGGGCGGGTTTGTAGGAAGGACTCCTCCTATCCTGGCGAGTGGGGGAGAGGTCTCGCCGATTGGAGGGTCTGGAAGTCATGGACCGAAAGGAGCAAAATTGAAAATTGCTCTTCTTAGGAGTTTACCGTTTGTGCTTTGCTTGTGGAAAGGAATTACTCTTCCTGCCAGTAGCGTCTGAGATGATCTTATCAAGCTTATCGCCAAACAGGCAAGAACCCTGGAATGAAAGATTGCCGAGTGATTTTTTAGAAGCTGCGTAAGTATTCCAGGCCGTCAGCTATAGGGCCCTGCGAATGGAGATCATTTTGCCGGAAGCCTGCGCTATGCAGAAGGCAGAGTCAAGGCAAGCGGTGGCAATGTATTTTCTCACTTGAGCGATTGGGTCCGCCAAGCCCACCAGTTCTGAAGGAGGTGCTTGGGCCAGAATGCCCCTTTGGAAGTTCTTAGCCCAAGAGAATACGGCTAGGGACACCCAGGTGGCTGCGAAAGGAGGGCAGAGGGATGCGTCGGAGGCTTCAAAGGTGGATTTCGCCATGGCCTCTACATGTCTGTCTGGGCCTTCCTTAAGGGTAGTGCCATCTGCTAGGGGTAGAATGGTGTTGGTAAAGAGGCAAGAAACTGGGGGATCCACTGCTGGTGAGGTGGTCCATTTTTGGCAAATCTCTTGAGAGAAAAAGGCCTCCAGGTGCTTTCTGGATTGAAAGCGCTTCTCTGGGTGCTGCCATTCCTTGGCAAAGATGTTGTCAAAGTTTTCTAGACAAGAGAAGACTCTGGGTGCTGGCTTAGAGCACCTGACGGACTCCGTACGAGCAGGCAGCTTGTCATCTTAAGGGTCTCGTTCACTGCCAGAATCAGGCTGTCAACCGTATCCCTGATTCTAGAAATTTGATCAGAGTCTAGGTCCTGATCAAAGTCCGAGGAGGACTCGGAATCAGCTGGTGCTGAACCTTACAGGTAAGTGGACCTCGAGTGGAAATCTATGGGGAAGGGGGACCGGGATGAGGAGGATAGGCGAACTTCCTCTGTGAGCGGTCTTTTCCCTTGGAGTCTGAGGGCGGTCTGGGAGTCAGATTCCCCTGGGAGGGCTGTGATTCGGGGCAAACTGCATAGGCAGGTGCGCAAGGGCCGCCATCAGAGTCTGAGAAACCTTAGCCAGATTCAAAACGGACTAAGACAAGTAAGAGAGGACCTCAGGTGGGGCAGAGTCCACTGTAGGATCAGTGGGAGGCTCCTGGGCTGCTTGCATGGTCTGTGGGCTACAAGCGAGGCACAGTAGGGAGTTCTGAGCCAAGGGGACCTTCTTATTACAGTCTGAGAAGGCATAATAAACCGGGGTGGCTGTGGTGGTTGGACGGGAGCTCCTTGTAATAGGCATCTACAAGGGCCATTAGTCAAAGTGGCCCTTGTAGATGTGGGGAGAGTGTGGGGACTGGGGGGGTTGTAGGTCACCAAGGCCCAGGCTTCCGGTGTCCTCCATGATGAATCTGTGCAGGGTGCAATGGGAAAGCACAGAAGCAACTTCAGCATCCTGTGCCGGTGACTGAGAGCTGTGGATGAGTAGTGTGGCCTGAAAACGCGGGCTCATGCAGGGAGATGGTGGGCGGGGCCAAAAATAGCGCGAATGGAGCCCCCGCTCGACCACCATTGGTCTAAGGGAGGAGAGGGGCTTAATAGGCAGTGAAATGCCACCCTAAGGTTCCGGGGTGTGGCTGGCATCAGCAGAAACTGGCCCCTTCTTGTCTACCATTGGCCAGGGGTTGGCGGGCAGGCAGAGCTTGTGGAAGCTGGGGGTGGTTGCTATTATGAAAAGCCAGCCCGTGGGTGCCTGTGTGATTGGTCTGGGGGTGGGACGTGGGTGGGCAGATGAGTCCCGGAAGCCGTAGTGGAGCCTGGGGCTAAATTTCAGGTGGCGGCCCGGAGAGGGAGGCCCGCGGTGCGGAGCTTCTGATCTGGAGCGGTGATGTCCTACAATGTGGCTGGAAGGGGCATGACAGCCCTGAAAAAGGCCAGGAGCCCCTTTGTCTCTGTGTAATGTGCCCCCACTGCCACAACCTCCCTGTACCTGATAAGAAGCAGGCCATCCATGCTGCACCCATGAGATCTGTGCCCATAGCAGCCCTAGTCTGCATGCAGCTTAGGTGCGTGGGCGAATGGCAGCTGCAGCACCAAAGTGGCCCCCAGTGGAAGACCAGAGGGGGAAGCTGAGTTGCTACCAGGAGGGGAGCTGGTATGGGGAGGAAGGGGGGTATCCGGGCCACGTACAAAGGGTCGAGGGAATATCTACTTGCTGCCACCAGGATGCAGATATCTGCCACGTCCTGTGAGGTGCAGAGCTCCAGACGCAGAAACAGAAACTTCTCCTCAGGGATCCAGGCGTCTGATGACCCTACCGACCGTCTCTGGTGGGCGAGCATGGTAGGGGAGAAAATGGGCCAGGATAAGCACCTGCGTCCAGCCTCCGGGTTCCCCAGAACATGCATCCGTGTAGGAGGTGGATGGGGGGCCCTTGTCCAGAGAGGGAGAGTTCACAGTGCAACCAGCATACACTGGACTCTTGATCTCTTTTGGGGTGACGGATTGGCCAAGCCACTCCGTATTCCCTGATGAATTTTCATAGAAAAATAAAAAATTAAAAATCTAACTAACTAATGAAAACTTCTGGTAGATACAGGCAGACGTGTGTCTGCCTCCTATGACACTAAGCTAAAACAAATGATAATGTTTAAATGATAGGATCATAGCAACTCGACAATATTAGGACTTGTATGGCTTTTCGGCCATGTAATGGTCTCTACCTACAAATATTGGAAATGTGAAGTCATGGGTGCCCAAGGCTCAAGGCGAGTAAGGGTTAGTTTTTCTTTCTTGATTTACTAGCATCTCAATAGCACAAACAGCTGAAAAAGTTAATGCTAGCTGTGATAGAAATGTGTTAGAATGCACATTGTATTACAGATTGCTTATTATGGGACTACATAGTGACAGATCCGAGTGCTCATGCTAAGACCTCTACGTAACTGAAAGTACCTCCAAATGACATATGACTGGAGATGAGCGGACCTGCGGATGATCAAGTTCAACTGGTTTAGCGAACTGTAAAACAAAATCGGGTTTAGGACCCAAATTTGATTCCCAAACTTCAAACCCCATGCAAGTCAATGAAGACCCAAATGTTTGTGCTGAAAATTGGCTGTAAAATGATGGTAGTAAGACAAAATGGGTGTAAGAGCAGGAAAGTTATGCTTACAGTGGTTCCCAGAAGATAAGACCACTGTCAGACTCTTTTCCAATATAGAAATGATTCAATGCTGTCCGTATACAGAGATGAATGCCAAACACAATACTTACAACAGTAGATTAAGGGGCACTCTGCTATGACAATTGGAATATAGGAATAACTTATAAGCAAAAATTGAGACACTTAGCCTTAAAAATATGGCCATATTGTCGCAGAGTTGAAGCGAGTCTGCTTGACCATGCCCCTAACTTCCATTTTCAGCCTCTATCTGGTTTAAAACTCTTTTCCAAGGCTGCTCATTAAGTTTCATTAATATTGTTTCCTCCGCCCACCCTATGTGTCAGCGTCTCTGATTGGTTGTTGACTGCTATACACGCCCCCCTGCCCTCTGTTTTAGTATCTGTGTTTGGTTGCAGTCGAGTCTGCCATATGGTAGGGTAAAAATAAATATATATATAAATAATATCACACAAATTACGTGGGCTCCTGTGCGATTGTTGATAATAAGCGGGGTTAAAGCAGCAGCTGTCACCAAGCCCTAGGGTGGTGATTGGTAGGGGTCATTAACCTGTAAGTCAAAAGAAATAAACACAAACACAGAAAAAATATTTATTTGGAATAAAAAACACAAAAACCCTTTTTCACCCCTTTATTAACCCCCAAAACACCCTGCAGGTCTGAAGTAATGTATACATGGGCCCTTGATGAATTCAGCTCTGCTACATCCCAAAAGCTTCAGTAATCGAATACGGAAACTTGCTGCCAGATTAAGAAATTAACAGATTAGCAGATTGCGGGACCCAGCAGCACAGCTGTCCGGCAGCCCAACAGCAGGCTCAACTGAGTTCACAGCTCTCGTGTCCCACAGTTTGAACTCGGTTGGATCTGCTGCCAGGTTGCCAGACAGTTGTTTCGCTATGTCCTGCAAGCCTTTAATCTGGCAGTGGGATTTACAGAGTTCACTGAGAGCCGCAGGGAAACCCTGAGGGACTCTGTGATGTCACTGCCCCCCGCTGCTGTACGTGTATCCCAGAAGCTGCAGTGAGTGGTCAAGTACTTGATCACTGCAGCATCTGGGATGTAGCAGAGCTGGATTCTTTGAGGGCCTTCGTGTGGATTACTTCAGACCTGCAGGGGTGTTTTGGGGCTAGTAAAGGGGTGTATGTTTTTTGTTCCAAATAACAGATTTATTTTCAAAAATAATGCAGGAGCCCATGTCATTTTTTTTTTTATAGTGGCGCACAGGTCAATCACATTCATGGCAATATTTGACGTGGCTGTGATGGGGCTCGAAGTGCCCACTCTGGAAAAACTTGTTGATTGGCTGCTCTGTGGCTTTTGAGCATGTGTTATTTGGGTGACGAGGCCAAACAGGAAGCAAACATACAGTGAAAAGTCCGTGTTTGGAATTCCGCATCGAAAACAGGGAAATCAGTGTGAACCCCGAACTTTCAAGTTCGGTTCGCTCATTCTTACATTTAATCATCAGAATGGGTCCATGTATTAATAAAAGAAAGGGACATGGTCTAATGATTCACTTCATTATATTGATGGGCCATGTATGCACATTGCGTATATGTGGAAGAAATTGCACCAGGATTACTCAAAGTGTCATGTCTTGGGCAATAGGAAAAAAATAGGGGTTTTTTTATCGGCTTTGTGGAGCGCTAAATGAATCACAAGCAGAGCATCAACTAAAATCAGACCTTTATTGGCCCCTAAAGGTCTGATTTTAGTTGATGCGCTGCTTGTGATTCATTTAGCGCTCCACAAGCAGATAAAAAAAACCCTATTGTTTTCCTGTATGCTACCACTCCCTCTGGGAGTTTGGCAGGAGCTGCTCTAGTGGATCACAGTACCTAATAAGCTGAAGGACCTCTGGACATCACGCTGAGGAACCTCAGGACCGACACAGGAGGACGCCGCCACCCGGGCACCGCGACCAGAGGACATAAATTCTATAGGGGGCTTTATCCGGCGTTGTGCGGGGCGCACAGCCCCCCAAGGTGAGCGTCCTAACAGCTCCCCTTAATTCTTATTCCTGAAAGGTCCTTTCACAGGGAGGGCTCTCTTTTCTCTTTTCTATCTATGTCTTGGGCAATGGTATAATAGAAAAACTTGGCTCCGGGTATAATATGGACATGCACTACCTATCTAAATATTTTTGCAGACCGCACTTGCTCATTTATATTAAAGGTATTCCCTACTGTCAATGACCTATCAAAAGTTTTCAGGACTGGATTGAGGAACATGACCGAGAGGTGAAGGTGCTTACTTGATCTCTAAAGTTCTGAAGATCTTAATCTGAACCTCTATAGGATGAGTTAGAATAGCAAGTTAGATCCATGGATGATCAACCGTGCAAATTACAGGCTTCAAAGACTTGCCATTATAATCTTTGTGCCAAACACCTCAATGATCCCCCACAATGTTGTTCTATTCTGTTTAATCAATTCTGTTTAATCAATGCTTTTAACCTGAATATAAAATATTGAAGGTTGATACAAAATGTTCTACTTCAATTTAAGGATTTTTTATCAACATTAAAAAGGAAGAATTATGTTTCTGGTACAGTGGTCAGTTGAAAATCCCTTAATTGCTGGATAAAATAACTACTTCCTATCTTATGCCATATTGGATAGCTGGCCTATTGCAATGTCATTAATGCAGTATGATTGTAGCACCCATCGCCGCGACACTAGTGTCTTCATGGCAGGGAAATCAACATCTGTGGCATACACACCCCACCAGAGAGCCTGCAGTGTCTGCTTGGACCCCATCAGTCACTTCCTGCTCACAGGACCTCAGTACACTATACAGCTTTCCTGGGAGTGTGCTTTGGCCACACATGTTGTACTCTCACTCTTCTTATAGGGCCAGTGTTAGCAGCGCGTTAATCAGCGTGATGTCCACAGCGAGCAACAGAGAATGTTCATTTATTGAGAATTAAAAACATCCAGCTTATAACATGAGAATAGGATCAATCTGGTTTCTGGAAAAGGGAGAGAGAGATCTGCTGTGACCTTCAGCTTCAGTTCCACACTAGAATGTGCATGCTGGGAGCAGGAGGAGGGACATCCTGTCTTTGACTGAGGACTTTTTTTTTATAACTTTGCTGACATCTGAACAATATGCATGCCGACATAAAATCACATCATATTAAACAAACAATAGTTGTTGCAATACATACAGATCAATATGCATTAGGCCAACACCCCCACTCAACAACTACTTATTCTGTTAGTCCCATAGCAGTTCTCAATTCTTGGAACCTAGGTCATGGCAATCGCTTGGACAAAATGTCAGCTATCATCTTATCAGTCTCACAATAAACAAACTGAATTATGCCACGATCTATCAAATCACGTAGATGATGATATCTGACGTCGATTTGCTTAGTTCTAGCACTGATCTTCTCACTGCATGCAAGTTTGATGCATCCTTGGTTGTCCTCATATATCACCGTTGGCTGAGTTAACGGTTTGCCAAGATCATCCATCAGTTGTCTTAGCCAAATGATCTCCTGACTTACATAGGCTGCGGACACATACTCAGCTTCTGTGAATGACAAAGCAACAGATACTTGTTTTCTACTAGACCAGGAGATTGAGCTTTCTCCAAGTTTAAATACGTATCCGCTTGTGGACTTACGATCATGCAAATCACTAGCCCAATCTGCGTCAGCATAGCCGGTGAGTTTTAAATTTCCTGCTGCAGATAGTTTTAAATTTACCCCCTGTGTCTCTTTTAAATATCGGAGAACTCTTTTAACGGCGTTCCAGTCTTTTGCCGCGGTTTCTCCACATATCTGCACAATATTCCAACTGCTGTTGTAATATCTGGTCGAGTCATAGTCGATATGTAAAGAAAGTGCCCCCACTGCCTGTCGATATTTCTCATTGTTAGGCAACAGGTCATCTTCTTCCAGTTTCAGGTAGGATCATTCCATTGGCGTTGATACACCTTTGGCTTCTGTCATTCCAAACTGATTCAAAATTGAATTAATTTTTGCACCTTGATTTAGAAGAAAACTTCCATCTTCCTCTCTCTGGATATGGATTCCTAGATAATATGTTACATTTCCAAGGTCTTTTGTTTCAAAATGCTAGTTCAAAATTTCAGTAATTTTCCCAATTTCGGCTTCTTCTTGATGAACTACAATTACATCGTCCACATATAAGAGAATATACATCCACTTTCCATCTGTATATCTTATATCTTATATCTCTTTTAAATCCTTCTGCCAACAAGACTTTGTTCATTTTGATGTTCCATGCTCTTGCCGATTGCTTAAGACCATAAAAAGATTTTTGTAGTTTGCAAACAAGGTTCTGTTCACCTTCCTTTATATAACCTTCAGGTTGAGTCATGTATAAGTCTTCCTCAATGTCACCATTTAAAAATGCAGTTTTGATATCCAAATGTCTGACAAACATCTTTTGTACAGCAGCTACGACCATTAAGGCTCTAAATGTTGTCTGCTTGGTGACTGGGGAGAAAGTAGCATCATAGTCCTCACCATATTTTTGAGAATATCCTTTTGCGACCAACCTCGCTTTAAATCTGTGGACTTTACCTTCAGAGTAATATTTGGTTTTAAATACCCACTTGCACTTGATTGCCTTTTTACCCTGTGCAACTCAGTGAGTTTCCAAGTTTGAAGTTGATGAAGCGAGTTCATTTCTTCATTAGCGGCATTGATCCACTTTGTTCTTTCATGAGCAGGTAGTTTTTGCATTTCATCCCATGACTGTGGCTCTGACTCAGGTAGTGTCTTGACAATGTAGGATAGACGTTTAGCTGGTATTCCTTTGTTTGATCTTGACGATCGTCTGATTTCAGGTTCACTTAGGCTTTCTGTTGTTCCTTCAGTGGTTGAAGAATCTAGCCAGACTTCTATATTCTCCCTTTCATTGTCTTGTGATTGTGACTGAGATTGTTGTTGTTTCTTCATCTGGACTACTGGCATAATATCACAAAACTTGGGTGACACAAAATTTTCAGCAATCACTACATCTTTGCTTATTGTGACCTTGTTTGTTTCTGGGTGTAGAATTCTATAACATTTCTGGGTTGCACTGTAACCTACCAGAATGCCTTCCTTAGCATGAGATTCCCACTTAGTTCGTTTTTCTTTGGGAATGTGTGCAAATGCTTTGCCTCCGAAAATACTTATGTGCTGTAGTTTTGGCTTTGCACTATTCCATTGCTCAAATGGAGTTTTCTCTGTCGCTTTACCTGGTAGTCTGTTCTGAAGATAGCAAGCCGTCATAATAGCTTCGCCCCAATATACTGTAGGCAGATTTGCATCAAATAACATACTCCTTCCGCTTTCATAGAGTGTTCGATTCCTTCTTTCTGCTACACCATTTTGCTCAGGGTTGTGTGGTACAGTAGTCTGAAATATGATTCCATTTCTCTTTAAAATGCTCTGTGTCTCATTACTTGTATATTCAGTCCCATTATCTGCACGTAGAATTTTTGGAATTCTCCCAAACTTGTTATATACTTCAGCTAGATATATTTCAAGTTTCTGTGGAACTTCATTTTTGCTGTGAAGTAGATAGACAACTGTGTATCTGAATTGTCATCAATAAATGTAAGAAAATATCTCTTCTTTCCAGGGGTCTGAATACGCATCGGGCCACAGATATCTGTGTGTATTAAATCCAATGGTTGTTCTGGTCTTGTAGAACTTTTCTTAGGAAAGGCCTTTCTGGACATTTTCCCTTTGATACAGCTGGTACACCTCATTGTCTGGTTACATGGATCAATTGTAATATCATCAGCTAAGTGTTCTTGAAATAACTTTCTTATTGCTTCTGGGTCTCTATGTGCAAGCCGTATGTGCCATACATGAATACAGTTCTTCTGCGTTTCTTGCTTAGCTGTGTGTACACACTCTTTACAGTTCAACTGATACAGTTCATCTTTGATTTTTCCTTTTGCTAGTGTGTGACCCTCCTTTGAGATGATGCTACTATCGTGCTTAAACGTAACTTCATTCCCTTGTTTTGTAATCTTTTTCACGGATAATAGATTATTTTCAAGACTAGGCACATATAGCACATCTTTTACATGAATCCTTTTGCTTTGTGTTGCAGAGATGTTACAATCAATATAACCATCACCTATGCCTTCTGAGTTCATAGACTGACCATTCGCCATTATCACTTTCTCTGACTTGCTTTGGTTAAGCTTAGTAAAGAAGTCTCTGTCATTGGTCATGTGACTGGTTGCACCAGAATCTATACACCACGCATGCTTTGATTTAAATGCATTGACTAATGTGAATGCAGCCTCAGTATTTACAGGATCATTATTTTCAAATATAGCACTCTTAACTCTTTGTTTAATGTTTTGCATCTTCAGCTGATTCATTTTAGCTTTCCAGACTCTGCATTCATTCTTGCATACAAAACATTCACGTGTTTCTTTAGGGTGGTTTATGCTGGTGGGCACATCCTGTGTTTGTAAAGCAGTTTCCTTGTTGCATATTTTGCTGCTCACACTTTCTGCCTTTCTCTTATATTCATCTACAAGCTTTCCTTTGACGTACTCCAATGTAAGCTCATCATCTTGGCGTGCATCTAGTGCAGTTACAAGCGTGTCATAGCTTTCTGGAAAACCACTGAGTAGTAGTGCTGCTACATGGAAGTCCTTCATATCTTCCCCAATGCCCCGCAGGTGCTCTACAGTCTCTAGAGTGCTTCTAATGTAATCCTGCATGTCCTCGTCACTGTGTAGCTTAGACTGATATAGCTTTCTCATTAGATAGAGTTTGTTACTTAGATTTATCCTCTCATGCACTTTCTGCAGCTGCTCCCACATTTCCTTTGCAGATTCACACTTACACACATGCACGATCTGATCATCCTCTATGCTGAGTGATATGGTGCTCTGTGCTTTCTGATCCATCTCTAGCCAGTCCTGTGGTACTGGGTCAGGCTTGGGCTCCTGAGTGTATTTCCACATACCTTCTCTTATCAGCAGCATCTTCACCTTGAATTTCCAGGATTGGTAGTTCTGGTTATTCAGGCTTGGCACTGTAAACTTTGCTGAGCTGCTGGTGGTGGCCATCTTTACTTCTTCTCAGTTTGCTGTTGTCTTTCTAACTCTGTGCTCTGGAGGTTTGGGACTTCTGTGACTCCTGGGCCCATAACCTGTTAGCAGCGCGTTAATCAGCGTGATGTCCACAGCGAGCAACAGAGAATGTTCATTTATTCAGAATGAACAACATCCAGCTTATAACATGAGAATAGGATCAATCTGGTTTCTGGAAGAGGGAGAAAGAGATCTGCTGTGACCTTCAGCTTCAGTTCCACACTAGAATGTGCATGCTGGGAGCAGGAGGAGGGACATCCTGTCTCTGACTGAGGACTTTTTTTTTTTTTTTTATAACTTTGCTGACATCTGAACAATATGCATGCAGACATAAAATCACATCATATTAAACAAACAATAGTTGTTGCAATACATACAGATCAATATGCATTAGGCCAACAGCCAGCATGCACTAACCTGCTGCTCAACCTATGGCTGAAAAGCACAGAGTTTTTAAAGTACCTTACCCCACTGTGAGGTGCCTGAGCAAAGTGGTCTACTGCTAGAGATGCGTTGTTAGTTGTCAAGTCCCTGTCCTAGTATTCTGTTTCAGTGCCTGTGCTTATGTTTCTCACCCTGCGGCCAGTGGGACTCGTCCACAGGGTGCAGGCGGATCGGGTCCCATCTGGCCGCTGGCACCCTCCTGTGACCCGCAGACATACTTACCAGGTTCACGCTCCTACGCTGCCCGCTTCATCTGCAGCGGCTCTCCGGTGTCTCTCTGCTGCCTCCTCACATCCTGGTTTTCAGGGGAAGGCGCATAGGGCACGCGTGGGCTGCTCTCAGCAAATTTAAAGGGCCAGTACACCCTTTTTCTGACACCACCTCTCAGCCAATCGCTGAGAGGCTGGTGGGTATTTATGGCTTTCACTTCTTATGGGAGGTGCCTGGGCAACTTCATTGGTAGTCTAAGTTGCCAGCTCAGGTCCCTAAGCAGCGCATCCGGTTTTTTGTCTCCTCTGAGATCCTAACATGTGTTCCCTTGTGTCCACCCACAGACCCGAACCACTCTCGATGGTCCCTGGCTACCTCCTTGATCCCTTCTGATGCACCAAGTTCCATCCCTGCCTTCTCCTCCGGTTCCCTGGTTTCCATGTCATGTTCCACCTTGGGTCGGACCCACAGGTTTGACTGGTTAACTGGACCCTCTCTGGCTGTGCTTGGAGGAATCCCTGTTTATGGGGTAACCCTCCTTGTTGCTCCCTTAGTGGCACCGCAATGCTCTGGCCTTGTGGACTTCCCTTGGGCATCTATCTCTAATTGTACACAATAAATCCTGTTCCTTATCTGATGTACTTGTCCAGCTCATTTCTGGTATCAGCCTCCACGGTATCTACATGGTCTAGTGGGTCCACTATTCAGCTCCGCCTGTGGTGGTGTGACCATTTCTTGATCCACTAACCTGTGTCTTGTCCTAGAACCTGCGATGCCTTACCAGCCTGCACCTACCTGCACCTGACCAAGATCCACTGTGCTGCCTCATACCCACCTCATCTGCCAGTACCTACTGAGCTTCACCACCTACTAGCATTGACTGCTCTGGCCATACCTACCCAGAGATTCTCTCTGTCCATGTGTTTCTACCCCTGGTGCCAGCTGTTGCAAGAAAGTCATCCTGAGTGGCACCTGGTTTCTACCTGCAGCGCAACACCCTCACCTTTAGACGCACTGGAGAAAACCTGGTGAGAAAGCTTAGTGAAGTCACTCCAAGATGCTCACCTCTGCAAGTGTTACAGTTTGCTCAGGCCATGGATCCCACTGGCTCCAGGGTCTCTCACCTGACAGAACTACAGGAGGAGCTCATCAATCAATGGCAGAATCAAACCAGAATTATAGCTTTCATTAAGTCAATAGACTTCCGTCTGAATATTCTGCCTAAAACTCACTTTCCCTCAGGAGGTGCTCACCCATATGTTGGAATTCATGGTTTTGGTAGATTCTAGTTTATCTGTTCTGCAAAATGCTGCTCCACTTGTTTCTCTGGATTCTGATGTGATCTCTGTTCCCTGATCTAGTCCTAGTCTGGCTGCTCCACCAGAATTCAATGGTGACCAACTGTGACAAGGGGTTCTAAACCAGTGCTCATTGCACTTTGAACTTTTGCCTCATCGCTTTGTCTCAGGCCACTCCAAGGTAGCCTTCCTGGTCTTTTATCTGTCCAGTAGTCTAAACTTGCAACTCTTCCTTGCGGACTTCTGCAACATGTTTGAAGAGCTCCATCACGTCACCTCTTCTGCATTGACTTTCCTGAGGCTGTGCCAGGGTAATCTCACCATCGGCCAGTACACTATTTATTTCTGTGCCCATCCTCTCAACTAGGCTGGAATAATCAGGCACAAGTGGCTGCCTTCTGGGAAGGTCTGTCTTGACAAATCAAGGACAAACTGGCCAGCCAAGATGTTCCTTTGACCCTGGATAACCTGGTATCTCTGGCAATCTGCACTGATCTCCGGTGCCAAGAATGTACCAAAGAGGTGAACCAGGAGAGAAGGTCTAGGCACCTGACTCCCTCCTGTCAGAGACCCATCCTACTACAGTTTGATAAAAACCAGTTGCTACTCTTGAACCTACGGAGGTGGACCATGTTGAAGTAGCTAAGCATTGTCTGGAGACCCGGCGCACTGAAGGAGGTTGCTTCTATAGTGGTATTCCAAAGCACCAAATCCAAGATTGCCCTGTGAAACCAGGAAATTACCAAGGATAAAGTCCGTTGGAGAGGCCACCCTAGGTAAGTGCAAGTTCTCTTCATTTCTAGCTCTCTTTGCGTCCATATCCTGTGGATCTATCCAATTCTCTAAGTCGGCTCTCCTGGACTCAGATTCTACCACAAGCTTTATGCAACATGCCGTAGTGAATCAGTATTGGATTCCTATCTGGCGACTTCAAGTGCCTATCACCATTTCGTCTTTTGATGGGAAACCTCTGTCTGAACCCATCCTATTCATCATTGAGCAAGTGGATAGTCAGGTGGCCATGCTGCATTCAGAAAAGACAATCTTCCAAATGCTTTCCAGTCTGTCCCACCTACTGCTATTGGGCCTACCATGGCTTCAGTTGCACGAACCTGTCCTGGACTGTAGGTCTGGAGAAGTACTCCAATGGGATCAGGCCTGTCATGAAAAGTGTCTCATTCCTGTCCGCCCAACCCACCCGCCTGTGATGCCATCCAATCTGTTGACCTCTTTCCAGAAGCTTTTTCTCCTTGTGGACGAATCTATCTCTGTCTCAGGCTGAGACCCAAGCTGTGTCCGAATGCATTAAGAAGAATCTGGCTAGGGGATTTATTCTGAAATCCGCCTCAATGGCCGGAGCTGGATTCATCTTTGTTAAGAAAAAAAGACGGTTTTGTCCATGCATTTACTACAGTGGTCTCAACCAAATCACAGTGAAAAATAAGTACCCACTACTGCTTGTATCAGAATTGTTCGACTGTCTCCAAGGTTTCAGAATCTTCACCAAGCTTTACCTCTGTGGTGCTTACAATTTGGTCTGGATGCACTCTGGGGATGAATGGAAAATCGCCTTTAACACCCGATTACTACGATTACTGTTTAATGCCAATAGGGGTAAGCAATGCTTGGCTGTCTGCCAGGAATTTGTCAACAACATATTCCGTGATCTGCTATACTCCTTTGTGATCTTGTACCTAGACAACATCCTGCTGTTCTTTCCCAACCTGCGTACATATAAGAGAAATGCCCGTCTGGTCCAGCAGAGGCTGAGGGAGAATCACCTCTACGCTAAGTTCGAGAAGTGTCTCTTCGAATGAACCTCAATTACTTTTCTGGGCTTCATAGTCCCTGACACCATCCTAAAAATGGATCCGGATAAGGTGTCGGACATTCTCAAATGGTCTCGTCCTGTAAAGGTTATTCAGTGGTTCCTGGGATTCGTCAACTAATACCGCCAGTTGATTCAATGCTTCTGCTCCCAGGTCCTTCCTACCATGGCTGCCTTAATCCACAAAGTGGTGAACCCTAAGTTGTGGACTCCAGAAGCTGAGAATGCTTTTGTCCCCTTCAAGTATGCTTTATCTTTGGGTCCATTGCTGCATAGGCCAAAGATCAATAAGCAATTCTTTGTAGAGGTGCATGCTTCCTCCTCTAGGGCTGGTGCGGTCCTCACTCAGAAGTCTGCTCGCGATACGATGATGACATGCTTCTATGTTTCCAAAGCTTGTGCTGTATGTGAATGCAACTATTTGATTGGCTGCTGAGAATTGTTGGCATTTAAGATGGCACTGGAGGAATGGTGATGCCTGCTGGAAGGAGAGGTGCATCCTGTTGTAATTTATATCAACCACAAGAACCTGGCTTAGATTCAGTCAGCCAAGAGAATTTGCGCAAGAACCGATGGTCACTGTTCTTTGCTTGATTCGACTTCATCCTGCCCTTCGTCTGACCGAGAAGAACGTCAACGTGGTTGCACTCTCCAGGTCCTTTCAGTCATTGGACCAGGAAGATGAACCCCAGCATATCATTAAACTCTCCAAAATGCTCACAACTAAGTCTACTCTGGAGCGATCCTCTATGTAGCTGAAAAAGCATACGGATAAGACGCCTGGACCCTCCTTGATTCTGGCCTTAAGACAAGGTATGGCTTTCTTCCACATACATCCACCTCAAGATGCCTTCCTACAATTTGAGTCCTTGCCTTACCGTGTTTCCCCGAAAGTAAGACCCCGTCTTACATTTTTTTGGGGGCCAAAAGTGGCCCCCGGTCTTACTTTCGGGGGGGGTCTTATATTGTGTGCCCCAGCAGTGTGGCCTACAGGCCCCCTCCTGCTGGGACACTGCGGGAGTAGGTCGTACGTCACGTGCGCCCGCTCATTACATATGCACTGCATCCCCCTGTCAATCAGCGACAGGGGGAGCAGTGCATTATACGGTATATATGGGCCCCCTCCTGCTGGCACACTACCCCCCTGTTCTGAGGCCCCCCCTGCTGCTGCTGCAGACATCTTACCCTCCAGGGTCTTCTTGCAGCAGCCAGCGCGTCGGTCCTCTGTCCTCGGCTGTCTCCCGGATCATGTGACCCGTCGCAGCGCATGACGTCATCGCGACTGTGATCGGCCGGTCACATGATCCGGGAGACAGCCGAGGACGGAGGACGGACGCGCTGACTGCTGCAAGAAGACCCTGGAGGGTAAGATGTCTGCAGCAGCAGCAGCAGGGGGGGCCTCAGAACAGGGGGGTAGTGTGCCAGCAGGAGGGGGCCCATATATACTGTATAATGCACTGCTCCCCCTGTCGCTGATTGACAGGGGGGTGCAGTGCATATGTAATGAGTGGGCGCACGTGGCGTGCGACCCGCTCCTGCTCCCCCCCCTCCGCTAGGGGCCTTACATTAGGCCCCCCCGGTTGTAAGGCCTTATAATCAGGGGAGGCCTTACATTAGCAGGCCCCCCCTTTACCCCTAGGCGGCCTTACAATCGGGGGGGCCTTACTTTCGGGGAAACACGGTAGCGGTCCCTTTGAGGTGCTCCAAAGAATCAAGTGTGTCCTAAAAACTGAAATTCCTAGCCTCCTAACATATCCACAACTTACTCCATGTCTCCCTTCTCAAGCCCATTGTCCTGAGTTACTACTTTAGGGAACCTGGAGTCCTCCCTTCTTTGAGCAGCATAGAAGATGTCTTTAAGGAAAAATACATCCTGGCTATGAAAAAGAAGGGAGGCAGGACCTTCTATTTAGTCAACTGATATGGTTTTGGTTCTGAGGAGAGGTCATGGAAACTTGTTAAGAACATTAATGCCCCTCTTCTGTTTAAGAATATTTGTCTGGCCTGGAAAGGGGGGGGGTGTAAGGGAGAGGTACTGTAGCGCCCATTGCAATCAGTCACTTCCTGCTCCAAAGGCCTACACACACTTTACAGGTCTCCTGGTAATGCACTTAGGCTGTGCACATGCGGGACTCTCGCTCTTCTAAAAGAGCCAGTATGCCCTAACCCGGAAATTCTTCTGAGCCTATGGCTGATAGGCACAGTGTATTTAAGGCGTATTCTCCCATTGGAAGGTGCAGGAGCAATGTGGTCTACTGCTATAAATGCATTGTTAGTTGTCAGGTCCCTGTCCCAGTATTCTGTCCCTGTGCCTGTGCTTGTGTTCCTGATCCACTAACCTGTGTCTCATACTAGCACCTGTCATGCCTTACCAGCCTGCAAGTGCCTGCACCCACCATGCTTTACCAGCCTGAAGCTGCCTGCACCTGCACCTGTCCAAGATCCACTGTGCTACCTCATACCTGCCTCATATACAGGTACCCATTGAGATTCACCACCTGCCAGTTCAGCCAATCAGGCAATACCTACCCTGTCTATGTATACCCATGGAACTAGCTATCAAAGCTTCTGTCTTCCTGAGTCGCACCTGGTTTCTACCTGCAGTGCAACACCCTCACCTTTATAGGCTCTAGAGAAAACCTGGTGAGAAACCTTAGTCAAGCCACTCTAGGTTTTTCTGTGTGCTGTAGCCCAGCAGGTCCGCTCCTGAATGCTCGCCCCTTTAACTGTTACTATGATCTGCACACAACCTCACACCAGACAGGCTTATCAAAAAAAAATAGCTATTCATGGCAGATGGTAGGATGCATTTCAGAGTGCTCCCATCCTTTGCCACGAATTGCTGACCAGAATGCTGAAGCACAATCGAATCAATTCACTCATGTCACTTGTGTGAATATGAAAAATAAGGAAAAAAATCCAAAAATAGTCTAAATAGTAAACCTGTGATCATTATCAGTTCTCAGCAGTCTGGCACAACATTGCAAATATAACAGTGCGCCCATTATAAAGATTTAGACATATTACAATAGAAATTTTTAAAAAATACATAAGACAAAGACAAGGACATTTATGAGATGAAGTTTAATTTAGTAAATTGTAGCAGTACTTAAAAAAAACTCTTTTTTTTTTTCTTCCCGCAGATATTTTATATACCGTATATTCATTCATCCTGGGTAGTTTGTGACTAACAAATAGAACAAAATCGGTCTAATCACAGGGAGATCTAAGATTTAACACAGGGAGCAAAAACCATGTTGTTCCCCATCTGCTTCCAGAGTGACATTTTTGTGCTTTGCCAGTAATTTCAGGGAGTAGGAGTAGTTTCCAGCTCTACCTTCGCTATGTCGTCCTCCCAACCTTCTCATATGAAGTTATGTATTGTTCTACTGCAGATGTGTTTATTTTGTTTTCAATTTGCCAAACCCGGTGACATTTTCCCAAAGGTGTCTTGGTACACTTTACAGTGCACACAGGAGGAAGTTCAGCATAATTAGCTTTTTTTTCATTCAGTTGCCTTGTATTGGGAAGCAGCTATCTTGTAGGTCTGTTGTACATTTTTATATCTGCAAGTGATATTACAGACTTTGAACATCAGTTTTCAGGTGACAGGATTCTGATGTTCATCTGCTATGGCTCCGAGTTACGGAGAATTTGAGCATAATATTCTGTCCTGGAATCATATTGAATAAACCAATATTCCTGTTTCTAAAACAAAGAACTTTAATCAACTCTTTTTGGTTTAATACATTCTTTATATTTTATATGGCCGATGAGATTTGATATATGTTCCTTTTTATGATGAGTTGACATTTGATACCAAAAAAGCAATTAAAAAAACACATATTAAAAGATATATTTTGTACTAGACAGTATGCACTAGCCAACAACTGAGTTACATTTAATATATTATATTCAATTATATTTTCTAGTCCCAAGATGTACCTCCAACCTTTGGGAAAGGATAGAGCCATAGACAATGAGATGGCACAGAAGGAGGCAGAGAAATAAAGTAAAGTAATGGCACAGAGCAAGGCCAAGTTTTTCTTTAATTGGAAGGAAGGACAAATACATGTAGATGTGCAACTTAAGTGTGTCACATGTTGACTGCTTTGCAGTCCATGTGAAATGCTGCTGTGATTTACAGTGGGGAAAAAAAGTATTTAGTCAGCCACCAATTGTGCACGTTCTCCCACTTAAGAAGATGAGAGAGGCCTGTAATTGACATCATAGGCAGACCTCAACTATGAGACACAAAATGAGAAAACAAATCCTGAAAATCACATTGTCTAATTTGGAAAGAATTTTTTTTCAAATTTTGGTGGAAAATAAGTATTTGCTCAATAACAAAAGTTAATCTCAATACTTTGTTATATATCCTTTGTTGGCAATGCCAGAGCTCAAACGTTTTCTATAAGTCTTCAGAAGGTTGGCACACACTGTTGCTGGAATCTTGGCCCATTCCTTCATGCAGATCTCCTCTAGAGCAGAGATGTTTTGGGGGATGTCGCTGGGCAACGCGGACTTTCAACTCCTTTCAAAGGTTTTCTATAGGGTTGAGATGTGGAGACTGGCTAGGCCACTCCAGGACCTTGAAAGGCTTCTTACGAAGATACTCCTTCATTGCCCTGGCAGTGTGCTTGGGATTATTGTCATGCTGAAAGACCCAGCCACGTTTCCTCTTCAATGCCCTTGCTGATGGAAGGACATTTGCACTCAAAATATCACGATACATGGCCCCATTCATTCTTTCATGTACACGGATCAGTCGTCCCGGTCCCTTGGCAGAGAAACAGCCCTAAAGCATGTTGTTGCCACCCCCATGCTTCACAGTAGGTATGGTGTTCTTTGGATGCAATTCAGCATTCTTTCTCCTCCAAACAAGGCGAGTTGTGTTTCTACCAAACAGTTCTACTTTCATTTCATCTGACATTCTCCGAATACTCTTCTGGATCAACCAAATACTCTCTTGCAAACTTCAGACGGACCCCGACATGTAATGACTTAAGCAGACGGACACGTCTGGCACTGCAGGATCTGAGCCCCTGGTGGCATAGTGTAACGTTGATCCCAGCTCTCTGCAGGTCATTCACTAGGTCCCCCTGTGTGGTTCTGGGATTTTTGCTCACCGTTCTTGAGAACATTTTGACCCCATAGTGTGAGATCTTGCGGGAAGCCCCAGATTGAGGTAGATCAGTGGTCTTGTATATCTTCCATTTTCTAATTATTGCTACCACAGTTGATTTCTTCACACCATGCTGATGCCTATTGCAGATTCAGTCTTCCCAGGCTAATGCAGGGCTACAATTTTGTTTCTGGTGTCTTTCGACAGCTCTTTGGTCTTCACCATAGTGGAGTTTGGAGTGTGATTGTTTGAGGTGGCGGACAGGTGTCGTTTATACTGATAACAAGTTTAAACATGTGCAAGAACTACAGGTAATGAGTGGAGAACAAAGGATGCTCTTAAAGAAGAAGTTACAGGTCTGTGAGAGCCAGAAATCTTGCTTGTTTGTAGATGACCACATCCTTATTGTCCACCAAAATATGAAAAAAAAAATTCTTTCCAAATCAGACAATGTGATTTTTAGGATTAGTTTTCTCATTTTGTCTCTCATAGTTGAGGTCTACCTATGATGTCAATTACAGGTCTCTCTCATCTTTTTAAGTCAAAGAACTTGCACAATTTGGTGGCTGACTAAATACTTTTTTCCCCACTGTAGGTCAGTTAATTTCCTTTGGCACAGTCAGTGTTAATGTGCAGATGCTGCTGTATTGCTGTGTAAGGCTCTGCATGTGTAGGTGGGGGGTGTCTGATCTCTTAGTTGTCCACTCCCGCAGCCTTTAAGTAGTTCAACTTCCTTCCACCAGGTGTCGCTGATAGAGCTTAATGTCTACATGGACCTCGAGTGGTGAAGGTGTGCGAGTGTCGTGCTTGTTCTTGCTGCTGTTACAGCCCATGTAGGAGTTGCTGTGTCTTCCCAGTCGATGGGTGAAGGTAAGGACTCTTAGCCTAGGACTTATCAGGAGTACAGGGCAAGGGTGGCAACACAAACTTCCTCACATTCAGAGATATCTTTAGGAGCAGGGTATCCTAGGAACCCCAGTCAAAGGGTCATACTAGCTCCCCAGAACGACTTTAGCCCATTTTACCATCTTGTTTCCTGATTCCCTGCAGCTATACTATCACTCGTGACAAATTGTTGGTGATGATAAATGATGCAATATTCTGTCTTTTGTTGAATTATTGTTTGAATGAATATTTGTTCAAGGTGTAAACAGGTTGTGTCTCATCATTTATTTATTCTTCTCAGCTTGATCAGGGTTGCAAACTACTCTGCTCAACATTGATATTTCAAAACCAAGAAGTACAAGTGTTATATATGTGAAAATCACTGGATTGATAAACATGTTAATGATATATAAATAATGAAAAACTGGAAAGAGAATGTTCAATGTATTTCATGCTTATTGAGAAGGAGCATCATGCACAGGAATACTTGCACTTACACACCTTAGCATGCTGGTTTGGGGGTTAATGGTTATCTGTGGAAAGATCTGCCATGCAAAATGCTCTTGGGCATGCAAATCATCAGGTTAGCAGTGTTGGCAGCTCCCTTTACAATAGCAGAACAATGACACCTCAGATCTGCTTCATGGTTGACAAGTTCAGAGACGTTACATGCCATGGTACCATGTTTAGATCATGCAAGCTTCTCGCAATAGCATGAGCAACAAGTGAACTAGAGTTATCCTGTTGAAAAATGGCTCCTGGAACACTTTGGAGAAATGGGTGTTCTACTGATTTTACTAACAACGCAATGTAACACCATGCTGTTAGTGTACTTAAAATTTTGACTAAAGGGGTCCATCAGCAGATGTATGGTAATACATTATGCCACCCCATGCCATAATTATTAAGGTTTGTTTCTTCATGGTGTTGCTGATATGGACGCCAGAGAGATAACAGAGGTTGGAATGGAGGAATGAAGGTTGGAATCTAGTTTATACTCTTCAGTGATGAGTCCTGCATTAATTTTGGATACAATGATAGCCAGAAATTGGTCTGTGGACCATGTATAAACACCATGAAGAGGCCCTATACTCCATTTCTACTCCAACTTGAATGTTGATGCTTGGACATCATTACAGTGCTGTAATCAATCACTGAGCTTATTGGATCTGCCTGTCAGGGCCACTTTACACACACCAACTTATCTGTCCAACTTCTGACCAACTTGCTGGTTGCAGTGAAATCATGGACACATTGCTCCATTGTACACAGTCACAAAATGGAGCAATGTGTCCATGATTTCACTGCAACCAGCAAGTTGGTCAGAAGTTGGACAGACAAGTTGGTGTGTGTAAAGTGGCCCTCAGGCAGCAGAAGTTGCTGAGCTCACTGATTGACTGCAGCATTGTCAACATAACAGACCTTAGGGCAGAGACTGAAAGCCAGTGGGGAAGGGGAATGTAATGTCTACACGATATGAGGCATTCACAAGAGTAAACTTTAACTGTACTTTATTCTTGTCTTCCATCTTTCTCCATCATATATCAGAACAGTCTTTCCAGCAGCATGCTTCAAAGTGAAACTAAAAACTTAACTTCCCACCTCCTTCTTCTCCTTACCCATGATACACCAGACTTAGTTTTCTTAAAGAGGCAGATATAATTATTGTACATTACATCATCCCCCTTTTTTTTTTTTTTTTTTTTTTTACAACTTAGAAGAAATACACTGACAATGTAACAATGTGAAAATGTCCAATAAATATATATGTCGGTTTTGGCCAATTTAGTCTATTCAAATCAGGCACCGAAGGCAAAAAAAAAAACACAAACAGACAACAAAAAAAAAACAACAACTCATTTCTTTAATAAGCCGTGATGGAGCCCTCCTTTCTCGTGTTGGATAGCGTCTGGGCTCAGTGAGTGCGTCCATTATTGAAGAATTGTTCACTTCTGGATGATCCTCTCCACCATCGAGCACCAAGTCTTCCACCAGAGGAAGATCATTACCATCATTTTGCGGAATGATTTTAAAATTGTGATGAATTTCGAGTTATGAATTGTCCATTTCGCTCAGCCGTGACCATGCTGCCTTTCTTATCAGTAACATTGTATTGTGTAGGATTATATGGAGCTGAAGTATTGTTGGTTGGTTGGTTTGACGCACGATGACAAAATCCCCTTCTTTGATGGCACCTTCGCCTTCTGTCTGCATAACTTTTCATAGCTTGTTTGCTAGAAGAGTCTGCTGATCGCACAGAAGAGTCACTTGGTAAGGGATGACTGGTCACGTCAGGGATACGTATGCGTGGAGTTCTGTTGAACATTAGATGAGCTAGAGCAGCATTAGTAGTAGAATGTGGCGTATTGCGATAATTGAGCATGAATTTGTATAATGACTGTTTCAGCGGGGTGTGCTCCAGACTCACTGCCTTGACTCTTTTCCACATAGTGCGCATGAAATGTTCTACTATACCATTGGCTTGCGGCCAGCAAGGTGTGATTTTCCGGTGACTGAACCCAAGTATTCAGAAAATTGTATAAACACATGTCCATTGAACGGAGGTCCATTGTCTGTTTTAACCACTCTTGGGATGCCATATGCAGAGAATATGTCATCCAGTTCTGGTTACTAGTGGCAGATGTTGAAGATATGAAAGAAATGACAGGTTATCTAGAATATTCATCAATTATTGCTAGAATGTACTGGCCATTGGGTAATGGTCCATATATGTCGACTGCCACTTCCTCCCAGACAGCAGTGGGTAGCGGAGACATTTGCAGTGGTTCTAAGTTTGATGATGGAGTAATGAATTGACAGGTGGAGCAATGTCTAATCTTCTCTTCCACCAATTGATCCATGTTTGGGAACCACACTTTTTCTCTAAGTAATTTTTTAGTACCAACAATTCCCAGATGACCTTCATGTGCGATCTGTATGACTAAGTTGCGCAAAGTCTTAGGTACAACCAGTTTGGTACCTTGGAGAATGAGGTGTTCTTCAGTGACTGATAATTCCTCCCGTACACTTGAGAGTTTTAATTTCTTCAGATCAATCTCAGACTCAGGAAATTTTTCTTTTTGAATTTCATGCCACCTTCGATTTTGTATGATTTGTATTTAAGCACATAGCGTTTTGTCACTCGTTGTTGCATTCACAAAGTGATCAATGGAGAGTGCTTTAGGCACTGCATGAGCTGTAATGAAGCGTATGTATTCTTCAATGGAGGAACGCTCAGGTAAGGCATCATTCATAGGATGTCTTGAAAGATAGTCAGCCGGATTGCTGAATTTTCCAGGTTTGTGAATAATTTTGTAGTTATAGTCCTGTAGACGTAGACCCCATCGTTCAATGCATGCAGGCATTTTAGCTCTGGGATTTCCAAAGATCGTAAGGAGTGCTTGATGGTCGGTGACAATGGTGAAGGGAGCTCCATAGAGAAATAAGTGAAAGTGTTCACATCCCCAGACAACTTCCAAGCTTTCTTTTTCAGGTTGTGAATATTTCTTTTCAGTGCTTGTTAAACTTTTACTTGCATAAGAAATGATGTGAGGATCTTGATTATTATCCTTATATTGTGCTAAGATAGCACCCAGCCCCACGGGACTGGCGTCCACAATTAGTTCGGTTCGAAGTGCCAGATCAAAATAAGCCATGGTAGTGGTTGAGCAAAGTTCATTTTTAATTGCTTCAAAAGAGGTCTGACAGTCTTGGGACCATTGAAAAACATAATTTTGCTTTGTAAGTTCTCTTAATGGACTGCTGATAGTTGAAAAATTTGGAATATATCTAGCACAGTAGCTTGCCATTCCAAGAAAAGAGTGTACTTCACTGGCAGTTTGTGCAATTGAGGCTGTTTTGATGGATTCTACTTTCTTAGGGTCAGGTTGTACTCCTTTCGCCGAGAAGATGTGACCATAGAACTCTAATGAACTTCTATCAAATTCGCACTTTTCTTTGTTTAAAGTGAGTCCAGCAGAGAGCAGGCATTCGAAGATGTTGTATAGGGCACGATTATGTTCAGCTTGAGTTTTACCAAAATCCAGTATGTCATCACTGTAATTAAAGGCATTTGGAATGTGTTGAATGATGCTCCTTATCGCATCCTGAAAAATTTCTGCTGCTGAGCAGACTCCAAAAGTCGATCTTTTATATCTTCTGAGGCCCACATGTGTGGAAAATGTTGTTAAGTATCTGGATCCTGGACTCAGTTCTAATTGGTGATAGCCTTTATTGAGGTCGAGCTTTGAAAAGACGGTCACTCCATTTAATAAATGAATGATGTCATCAATCGTGGGTGAGATATGTCTTTCTCTCTGGATTGTGGTGTTGGGTAGGCGCATGTCAACACACAGTCTCACCTGCTCAGGAGTCTTTGGTTTTGGAACTACCACAAATGGAGAGACCCACGGAGTGAGACCAGTAACAGTTTCAATGACGTCCTCATCCATGAGGAATTGAAGTTCTTTTTCTACCTTCTTTCTCAGGTGAAAAGGAATGCGTCTATGTGGTTGGGCTACCGGACGAACACTGTCGTCCACATGAAGATGTACTTGAGAGTCCTTTAATTTCCCCAAACCACTAAATAAGGAGGGAAAACTGTTTACCATGGCCTGTATATCCATATCTGCCGAGTCAGTTATGGTATGAATAATCTGGATAAGACCTAGCTTCAATGCAGTGTGATAGCTGAGAAGACAGCCTCCCGATCCTTGTAATGTGTAAAAAGTGGTTTTATGCCTGTTATCTTTATAGCTGATTTCCGTGTCAAATTGTCCTCTTGTAGCTAAAGGTGTTGTAGATCCATATGGGAAGATTTTAGTATTCAGTTGCTGTAAAATTGGCTTATTTTTCAATTGTTCATATGCAGTGCTGTCTATAATATCCACTGAAGCACCCGTATCTATTGTAAAGGTGATATTGGTGTTGCAGATTGGTAGTGTGATGCAGGGAGACTGCACGGAGCCAATGGCAGCAGTGGTGAACACATAGTTTTCCGTCCCAGACATTTCTTCTGTGTCCTGATTTACCATTTTTATACTTGCGGGCTTTGTCAGAGGCGGAGAATTGTGCTGACCTGCAGACAGCTGCAAAATGATTCCCTTTTCCACATTTACTGCATGTCTGTCCTATAGCTCGACATTTGTTGAGGTGGTGAGGGAAATCTTGTCCACATCTATAGCATTTCCTCTGTTTCGGGGTTTGCTTCTCTTGTGTACTTTTATGCTTGAGATTATGCACATGTAAATTATCCTCACTCTCCATTGCAGTAGCCTGATGATCTGCTGTTTCTATAGCACAGGCAATTTTGAGTAAATCATGTAGAGAGAGATCCTGCTGCAGAGCTTTGCGCCTTATGTTATTGGATGAGGTGACAATTACTTGGGTTAGAATTTCATCATCTACATCTGTGAATGCACATCCATGTGCCAGCACTCTCAGCCGGGTGACATAGGTGTCTATGGATTCTTCTGGGAGCTGCTTAGCAATTCTGAATTTGTATCTTTACTTCAATCCCAAACAAAATATCAGATATGAGTCAGTGGGAGCTTTGGTGCAATTGCTATATGTGTCTGTCTCGGCTGCAGGTAATGTGCTGTATACATCATAGACTACTGAACCTGCACAATGTAAGAGCACAGCCTTCTTTCGTTTCTCCTCTTTTATGTCCACAGCTTCTAGAAAGTTCTCAAATCTGTTTAGCCATTTTCTCCAGTTATGGGAGAGATTAGTAGCATCCGTCATATCAAACTGTGGGAAGGTGTGTAAGTATTCAGCCATGATGGAGTCTCTCAGTGATGCTGGTGTGTGAAGTAGTGAACTGGGATCAGTACTCACAGCAGCCGGTGGTTACATCATCCCATCCTCGTCGCCAGTTGTAATGTCTACACGATATGAGGCATTCACAAGAGTAAACTTTAATTGTACTTTATTTTTGCCTTCCATCTTTCTCCATCATATATCAGAACAGTCTTTCCAGCAGCATGCTTCAAAGTGAAACTAAAAACTTAACTTCCCACCTCCTCCTTACCCATGATACAACAGACCTAGTTTTCTTAAAGAGGCAGATCTAATTATTGCACATTACAGGTAAGTAATTCTCAGTTTGTTTTTTATAACTATTGCAACTTAAGGCCAAAAGTTCTCTCAAAGGGGTCAAGTTTAACTGTTTTAATTACATCAAAACTTATTCTGATACTTAGCAATTAAGTGCAACCCTGTTTCTTTCATATTTCTATTTTTGTGCCCAGCAGACATATTCTCTTATGGTCCCTATACACACGGCCACAGGAAGGTAGAAACCGGCAGGCATCGGACACAATTGTGCCTGTTGCCTTGAAAAGACCACGATGTGGCGGCGTGTAAATCAGGACTTTCCTTCCTTCAGGGAAGACACAGGAAGGAAGTCCTGAATTACACACAGCCACATCGTGGTCTTTTCAAGGCAACAGGCACAATTGTGTCCGATGCCTGCCAGTTTCTACCTTCCTGTGGCCGCGTGTAAAGGGACCATTAAAGAGAACCTGTCACCATGGAGGACCCCGTGAGCAGCGAGAACTGCAAAATAAGATGAGTCCCTCTGGACCTCTTAACTCACAGTTTTCAAAAGTGATTTTTTGGGGGTTGGGGGGGGTAGAGACATGGGAGATCCCGTCTCTGAATGCAGTGTACACACTGCATTCAGTGGTGCATTCAATTTGCAAAGCATCAGGGGGGTGACAGGTTCTCTTTAACTTGTTTCCTACGATAAAATGTACTTAGTGTTTTCTGAGTGAGTGAGAGGAGCATTATCTCTAGTGTTGTGCTGCATTGTTGATCTAGCCAAATGACCACCAGAGTCCAATGATAATGTTCACCTTGCTTCTGTTGCTATGAAATGACCTCTTTATTGTACTTCTATATTGTAATTTATATATCTGAATAGTAACAGTTGTATAAGTGCAATAAGATGTTAGAATCTACAATAAATCAGGTTTGCCTTTAATATGAAACTTAAACATTAAAAATAAAGCATTATGCTAAAATTTTGAATTCTTGCTTTTCTACATTGTGAATATTACAGGCTAAATGTATAAAAAAGATTGATGTTCATTAAAAACCATGGAAATAGTAGTAAAATTGATTTATGTTCATTTCAGACTGGAAGAAACACAAATTGTAGTAACGGTTGTAACTATAGAACAAAGTAGAGTATGGATTACTTTATTGTGTTATATTGACTTTTTATTATGACTGACATTTCCTGAAAACAGAATAGCAGTGATTTCACAATATATAAAAATAAAGTATAGAATCGTAATATAATTGTTGCATTTTATTATAGGGAACCTCTTAGTGTTCCTTTTTTCAGAAAATTCAATGTGCTTCATTAAATAACAATTCAGGAGCACATTTTCGTATACCTCTACACTTTGTTTTTTATTCTACTATAAATGTAATTGCTGTTCCTCTGTTATTTTTCTGCAAGGAAATTAAAAATAAAGTTGACAACTGGGTGTTTCAAACTGGGGGTGTGTCCTTACACTTTGACATTGTCCAATCATTGGTGATTCTATAGGGATACAACCGCTTTGGCAATTGGAATGGCAACACCTACTTGTCACATTTTTTTAATCAATTCTAGAAAAATCACAGAGGTACAGCATAATTTACTGTGACGAGTCCTCTTTTAAGTAAATCTGTCACCTGTTTTTGTAGATTTAAACTATACCCACCACCTTTCACATGGTGTAATTGGGGTTCCTTTATACCCCCAGACGTGCCCCGGAATTCCTCATAAAACAACTTTTAATCTGTCCTGGGCTGTATGTAAATTACTTGTTAAGGGTCAGATGGGGTGCAGCACACTTCAGTCAGAGATGCCCTGCTGCAAACCAACACTACCCCGCTTCATGTAAAACGCCACCTCTACTGAATAAATGCAAATGAATGACAGTGGCATAATTCAGAACTCTCGCGCCTGTGCAGTGGTGCTCCTCACTGTACCCTATTGAACTTCACAGTGCCTGACGGTTCACACCAGCCGCACCGAAGTCTCCTGCCTGTGCAGTGGAATCTTGCGAAACTTCGGGCACTGTGCAACTTCAATAGAGCACAGTGAGGCACGCCACTGCGCAGGCATGAGAGTTGCGAATTATGTCGCTGTTATTCATTTGCATTTTCTCAGGAGAGGTGGCATTTTCCAGAGAGCAGAGCGGTGTTGGCATGCAGCGGGGCAGGTCTGACCGCAGTGTTCAGCACCCCATCTGAGCCTTAACAAATAATTTACACAAAACGTGGAACAGATTAAAAGTTGATTTATGAGCTATTCAGGGGCACGTCCGTGGATATAAATGGGTAACAGGAACCCCAATTACACCATGTTAAAGGTGGTTGACACAGTTTATAACCCCTAAAACAGGTGACAGGCTCCCTATAAGTACAAATTAAAAAGACACATATCCATCGCTTTCGAGAAACTCTCCCTCTCTAACATGTTCTTTTTATACACAGTCATGTGACTGGTCCTAATGAAAACAGCTGGAGGGTCAATTTTTTTATCAATTACCGGTCCTAGCCTTTTGTTAACTCTGGTCCAAATTTTTTCCAATTAAAATGACAAATATCTAACATTCACCTTTTGATATGTGTACTGTATTCAATTGTGAATAAAATATGACTATGAGAGATTTCCTAATTATTACAGTCTTGTTTCCTTTACATTCTACAGAGTGTCCCATGTTTTTGGAAATGGGGCTGTAATTAATCCCATGACAGCATGTGAATATTAATTACCCATTAAGTTTTATTTGGAATTGGACATATAAAAAACCTCTATATAAAATCAGAAAAATATGGGAATTCAGTATAGGATTTCAATGTTGTTGGTGCATGAGCCTTTATTTAGATTTAGCATTGGGAGACACATTGTCTTTCATTTGCCTAGTTATAGAAATAGATTTTTCTTACATTTTCCTAAAATTATACACGAAAGAGTTATTACTATGTGTGTTTTACATGTGTTCGTAATTGACAATTTATGCAGAAAAATAAATTACTCTTTTTGAGCAAAAAATGAAGCAACCGTATGGTCCATACAGTAAGGCTATTATACACTACTTGTGTGCAGTCATTGTATTGCTTATGGAAAACTGCATGTGAGGAGGATTGATGGTACAAATCAGCAGACTGTTGACAAGCTGGGGTAGAATGAGTAACTTGCTGTGATATCTGTGATACAATACCCAGATGTTGGGTTCCCAAAAAGGAGACACATTAACAAATGTTTTAAAAGAGGTGTTCTGCCTCCTATTAATCATGACTAGTGGCAAGTCTCCTTGTTATCAGCCGGAAGCAAACCCTTATGGTCCCTTACAGGTGTATTCACTTTAGCATGTGCTGAAAAACAAATTAAATGGAGGGAACAAAACTACCAGGCTTTCCATTGTCACAGTTTTATTGCACTTTCACATAGGGCTGCTGATGCCTCAGGAGGATAGGTACACGCACAACACGGATCCCTTGAAGGCTCTTTAAAATCAGGGCTTCTATTAAATGTGTCAGTGGAAAACAGAGCTCCACTATAACTGTGTGACTTATTTCTTCCTATTAATCTTATTGTTAGTTTTTTTGTATTATTATTTTCTTGTAAATGAATTACATATTCATTGAAATATTTTGCTGAACTAAACCGAAAAAAATTATATTTGCTATTGAATGGGTTTTTCCACCAAATAAAACTATATTTCTTATACAGATTATGGAAGATAAACAACGATATATAGAATAGTCATTACATTTACTTTTAAAGGGATCCTGTCACCTCCAAAAAGCCACCTAACCTATAAAAACATGTCCCTGCATCATCCTATGACCATTTTCACAATCCTTTTGTCTGCTAAATTCTGGCTGTAAAAATACTAAAAAAAGTTGTTATACTTACTCATTTTCCATTATAATGAGTAGGGACCATACTCATTAGCACTCAGGGCATGTTGGTTTGCTGCCTTTCTCATCAGAAGATCACGCCCTAATGGGCGAGATCTTGTATTCATATTGTAGGCAGGTGCTGCCTGCTTTGCACGTCGCTGTGTGGGCATGTAATGAAGCGAATCGCGTCATTTCTGGTTTGGGTGACATCAGTACACCCACGCCGCTTGTCCAGCTTCAAGCACCACATTGCGCATGCGTGCTTCAAGCCAGACAAGCAGTGTGGGTGTACTGATGTCACCCAGACTGGAAATGACGCGATTCGCTTCCTTACATGCCCACACAGCGACGTGCAAAGCAGGCAGCACCTGCCTACAATATGAATACAAGATCATGCCCATTAGGGCAGGATCTTCTGATGAGGAAGGCAGCAAAGCAACACGCCCTGAGGGCTAAGGAATATGGTCCCTACTCATTATAATGGATAATAAGTATAACAACGTTTTTTAGTACTTCTACAGACAGAATTTAGCAGACAAAAGGAGTGTGAGAATGGTCATAGGTTGATGCAGGGACATGTTTTTATAGGTTAGGTGGCTTTTTGGAGGTGACAGGTTCCCTTTAAAGTGTGCTACCCCCTGAGGTGTAACGTGTATATCAATGTGCACATTCAGCCGAATGTTGGTGAAATCAACCACCTAATCATGGTCATGTGCATAAATGCCAGCAAGACTTCTGAGGGCTGTGATTGGCTGCAGTGGTCATGTGATAAATGGATGAGATGTCATCCTGGCTTGTCTAATGAGTACAATATTTGCAGAAAAAGCATGTGCAAAACTAATGGGCAGAACATTGCAATGTACCTCTTGGCAATGCCAAGGCTGCACTGAGCACCATCATTGGTATATTTCATTAGATTAGAACACTAAAGGTGTGACTTTCAGGGCTATATCCTCTACAGGGCTATCTGCTTAGTTAATATAGTCAGTTTAGGCTGATATACTCTTTTTCATTTAAAAATCACAAGTTATACTTATTCTTTTCTGACAAAACTGAAGAGGTCCCTCAAGTTACAATAATGATTAGTTGATTAACTGGTTCCCGGATAACTATTTGAAGTAGAAAATTTTGTTACTTTTTAGACCACTCTATGGAAAACTAAAACTGCAACAAAAAAGAGGAGCGCCAGCGGACAGAGCATAAATGGACTGTAGATAATACAGGACATGGATCAAGATGATTAAACACTTAGGCCCAGTCACACATAACGACGCACCAGCGATCCTAATAACGATAACTATGTGCAGAGATCGCTGGTGCGTCGTTTACACATCGCTGGTAAGATGTCAAACAGGTATCTCACCAGCGATGTGAAAAACGACGCACTAGCGATTCAGAATTATACCGAGGTCGTTGGGAATTGTCACTCCATAGCGCAGCATTGAGATCGTTGGTCATTCTCCTTGTCAAACACAACGATGTAGCACTCCCAGCGGGAGCGCAATGATGTAGAAATGATCCAAAGCAGTGTGTAACGATCAACGATCTCACAGTAGGGGCCAGATCGTTGGTGCGTGTCACACATATCGAGATCGCTAACGGGATCGCTGTTGCATCACAAAATCTGTGATGCAACAGTGATCTCGTTAGTGATCTCGTTATGTGTACTCTATTATAAGAGATAAGGTAAAATGACATATCCAGGGGACAATGCCAGGGTACATGTTGCTTGTCCTACTGGGACCAGCCTGCATTGCCTAAATGTGCTACAAAGGCTTGTAGCATCTTAGTACTTGTTGCCCATTGAGCACATCTGGGCCACCATTGGCAGCATAATGATATCAGCAAAGTGACTAAAATATAACTTTTATTAGAATAATTATATAAAAAGAAGAGGACACTAGTGTAACTGCTCTCCAGACAGTAAAAATAGTACATAATGCCCATCAAGATCTCTGTATCAAGCACCCTACAAGCCGCCCCTCTGGTACTAGCAGCTGTGGTATTTAGACCCCCTGGGCTTGCCCCTGACAATCCCTGTATAGGGGTTGGTTAAACTAGGACCAGCTCACCCAGGGGAGTTCAGTACCACGGCCCAGTGGGTCCACTCTAGGGAAGTGTGACAGATGGCATCACAGGCAGATGAGTAATGCAAACAGGTACAAGAGATTTTTCATGACAGGACTGTCCCCATCGGAGTATGTTTCCTGATCTCCAGTCCACGTCAGGCTCATGTATCTGAAGACATAGTAGACCCAACTGTAATGAATGAGAAAGGCCAGAAAGCATGTGGAATGAGATATACTCAGTGCAGTATTCCCACCTAAATTTCCACTTGCTTGGTGAGGAACTGTACGGGTTAAAGAGGAACTGTCACCTCCCTGGTGCATGGCAATCTAAATGCACCACTGAATGCAGCATGCCTGCTGCTTTCAGGGAAGGGGTCCCCCGTGGCTCTAGGTACCCTGTGCGCTGAGATTTACACTTTATAAATCTTACATTTAGTGAGTACGGAGGGCCTTCATTCTTATGGATTTAGCGCTGGCATGGAGGTTTTTCCCTGCCTGAAGCCTCTCTGGGCCCCCTCCTGCTGCTCTGTTCCTCCTCCTTATTGTGTCTGCCCCCCTCTTCGCCTGCGCCGACGTCTAAGCTTCTGTTCTGACGCAGGCGCACAGCAAGGACGGGAGCCAGCGGCTGACGTCATTGCCTCGCTGTGCGCCTGTGTGAGAACAGGAGCTTAGACATCAGCACAGGCGAGGAGGGAGGCAGACACAATAAGGAGGAGGAACAGAGCAGCAGGAGGGGGCCCGGAGCGGCCGAGGCAAGGAAAAACCTCCATGCCAACGCTGACTCCATAAGAAGGAATGCCCTCTGGACTCACCAAATGTAAGATTTATAAACTATATACCTCAGCGCACAGTGGGGCTAGAGCCATGGGGAACGCCTTCTCTGAATGCAGTAGGCATGCTGCATTCAGTGGTGCATTTAGATTGCCATGCACCAGTGGGGGTGACAGGTCATCTTTAAGGCAAGGGTTTTCCATCCACAGACGAGATAGTGATCGGCACTTGTAGTCGATGGAAAGGAATCTGATACCAATCCAAGTTCCAGGCAGAAGCAGAACCCAGAAAGGCTGTCTCAATGAATTGGACGGAACAACAGGATATGAAGACTGAGAGAGCAAGGAATGGACAGGGCTTATTCTCATTTAGTGTGGCCTCTCCAATGGACCCTAGGCTTGAAAGTTATCCGGCTTCACAGGATAGACTCTTATCTGATATTTTCGCATTTCATAGTAGAAGCACCTCCCCTTCTGCGCACTATTTTTCTAGGAGACATTTAGCCATATTCACATGGTCCTCCTCCATGCATTCAGGGGTGTGTTGCACACATTCAGCAGGTGTAGCAGGACATGGCATGAAGGGTCTCGGAATGGAACGAGCCCGGTGCATAAACCTCCTCTAACAGTTCACATCTATGGAGAATTCTCTTAACTGGAGATTAATGCAGAGAGCCAGGGATGCTAGTTCATTAGTTCATCCAGGGAGGAATAAACATCTTCGTCAGTCAGCTCGTTCTTGATTCCTCCAGACAAACTCTCCCAGTAGGCGGCCACTGGTGCTTCATTATTCCAGCCTAGTTAGGAGGGCAGGGTACAGAAATGGACAGCATACTGGCCCATAGTGAGATTTCCCTGGTGAAGATGGAAAGGTCCTCTCAGGTACACAGAGGACCTTTCCATCTCGCCAATCAGGTGCCGCTAGCGATCACGTCATTGTGATATGGCAGCATCTGATTGGCCAGATCTCTCCCAGCCATCTGATTGTCTGGGAGAGTGTAAGGTCCTTTAAGATGCATAAATGTCCATCGGCCGGTCCCGATCCAGCCGTCGGTTAAGGTGAGTATCCGATTTTTTTATTTTTTAACCTCTTTTCCTCTCTTTTACAGGACTTTTGCAGTGTATCTATTGATACACTGCAAAAGTACTTGGTACTTGCTACTCCCGAGTAATCCTAATTTACTCAGCGAGTAGCGAGTTCCCGAAAACCGCTACTATTCGGTGAGTAGCCGAATAGTAGCGAGTAGACTCGCTCATCCCTAGTTTTCATTTCATATTGGTGGGTGAGTTCCTAGTGCTGGCCTGCAAGCTGGACAACATTGAAGTCAATGGATTTCATGGCCTGAGCAAACTAATGGTCGCAGGGGGAGTGAGGGAGAGTAAACCCACTGGACCGAGGCATCAATCTATTGCCTAATTAGTATGCTTGAGTGGCTGTTGAGTCTTCTCTGGAGCCTCAGATAGAGAGGTTAGGCTGGTGCCGGGATACCAGGGGAATCCGGTACCTCAGCTGTTGGCTCCAGAGTTCTGAAATGCAGACCGGCACAGTCTCTGGTGTAGGTAGGAACAGCCAGAGAGCTGGTAAGGAAGGCAGGTACAGTCTCTAGGTAGGTGCAGCCTAGTCCTCTGAGCACAGGCAGATGCAGTCTTTGGATAGGTGCAGTCTAGGCGGCTGAATGCAGACTGATGCAGTTCCTGGATAGAGGCAACCAGGATGGCTGAATGCAGGACGATGCAGTTCTTGGATAGGTGCAGTTAGTTCCAGACAGCTGTAAAGTGGGCACAGAGGTCCAATACTACAGTAGGAAAAAATAAGCTTTATCCAAGGCAATGAACACAGGAAATGGCAAGGGATACAGAGATCTGACACCAGCAGCATTTCTCTAGGAATAACTATGTGTACCACACTAAGCATGGAGAACACAAAGAGCGGAAGAGAACTGTATGAGGATTTGACAACCAAGATTCTTGCAAAATATCATGATCTCAAGGTTACAAATCCATCTTCACAGATCTTGATGTTCATGGTGCGCAACATAATCAAGACGCTTACAGCTCATGGCAATGTAGCTAATCTCCTTGGATGTGGAGAGCAGAGAAAAATTGATGAAAGATTGCAATGCAGGATAGTCCAGATATTGGATAAGCAGTTCAAATCAAGTTCCAAAGAAATGCAAGCTGTTCTGCAGGCTCAGGGTGCATCAGTGTCAGTGCGAACTCTCTGTCAACATTTGAATGAAATAAAATGCTAAGACAGGAAATCCAGGAGGACCCCACTGCTTACACAGAAACATAAAAAAGCTAAAGTGCAGTTTGCCGAAATTTACGTAAGTAAGCCAAAATCCATCTGAGAAAGCGTCCGGTGGACAGATGAGAAAATGATAGAACTTCTTGGTAAAGCACATCATTATATTGAAAATGTAAATAGGCCTACAAAGAAAATAACACAGACAAGGTTGCCACTAGGAATTTCAGGACCCCTCATTGGCAAAATTCTGGGGCCCTCTGAGACTGTCACGCTGGGAGTGGGGAAGACACCCAGCGTAGGATAACGACGGGGGGGGGGATCAGGAGTCCCTAATGCTAAGGGCACAAGAAGGAGACGGTGACCCCTAGACTTCCTAGAGCTGACCCTGTCTGCCCTAACGTCCCTATACAGTCTCCTCAACTGTCGCCGACCACGAACCTCGTCCCTCTCTGATCCTAGATCTATCTTATCTAAGGATCAGATGGAGAGGTTCACTAGACCCCTCCACTATCAACTAAAGACAAACACCAGGGAAGACAGACATTTGGGAAAAGGAAACACTTATCTGACAGCAGAACACAGCCACCTCCACAATCTCAGCTTCTGCTGGAGCAAGGATAAAGTGTGCACAAGGAACTATCACCTGCACCGAGGAAGGGTAATGAACCTCCTTATAAAGGTGGAAGGAGTCTGCTGGGTCCTAGTGACCTACAACATTGGTGGATAAAACCAGACCGAGCGCAAGACCTCCACAGCCGTCTCCCCATAATAGAGAGATCTCATCACACCTTCTTTCCATCAACACAGAAGGTAAATGCTCCTGAAAGAGACGGACCATCCTCCACCATTATGGCTGGTGGGCCAAACGCTGGGATCGTCTGCGCGTGGCCTCCACCCTGTCATCCGTGCCACCCGTGACAGTACCCCCCCTCCTACGAGTGGCCCCCGGACACTCAGGACCAGGCTTATCCGGATGGGAACGGTGAAAAGCGCGGACCAGCCTTGCGGCGGACACCTCCGACGCCGGCACCCACATCCGCTCCTCAGGACCGTACCCCCTCCAGTGCACCAAATACTGAAGAGAACGGCGCAACATGCGAGAATCAACCACCCTCGAGATCTCGAATTCCAGATTCCCCGCCACACAGATGGGCTCAGGAGGCAAAGGAGATGGGTTAGACGACGGCACATACGGCTTGAGGAGCGACCTGTGAAACACATCGTGAATCTTAAGAGCAGGAGGCAACGCAAGACGAAACGCCACGGGATTGATAACGGCGGTTATCCTATAGGGACCAATAAACCTGGGCCCCAACTTCCAAGAGGGCACCTTCAACTTCACATTCTTGGTAGACAACCACACGTAGTCATTCACACATAGGTCCGGACCTGGCGCACGCTTCCTGTCAGCCATACGTTTGTACCTGTCACCTAAGAGCTTCAAGCTACGCTGTACACCCCGCCAAACCGAGGAGAGGGACGAGGTAAAACGGTCCTCCTCCGGAACTCCGGAAGGACTCGTACCGCTAAAAGTACCAAACTGAGGATGAAACCCATATGCACCGAAGAACGGTGACTTGCCAGTGGACTCCTGAAGACGATTATTAAGGGCGAATTCGGCCAAGGGCAAATAATTTGCCCAAGTCTCCTGATGGTCAGAGACAAAACACCTCAGGTAAGTCTCCAAATTCTGATTCACACGTTCGGTTTGACCATTAGACTGAGGATGAAAAGCAGAAGAAAAGGACAACGTTATCCCCAAACGTGTACAAAAAGCCTTCCAAAATTTGGAGACGAACTGAGTACCGCGATCAGAAACCACATCGGAGGGAACCCCATGAAGCTTCACAATCTCACTTACGAACACCTGTGCCAGAGTCCGAGCATTAGGAAGTGCTGGCAGTGCCACAAAGCGAACCATCTTACTGAATCTATCTACTACTACCAGTACCACCGTCTTGCCCACAGACGCCGGAAGATCGGTGATAAAATCCATTGACAAATGTGTCCATGGCCTCTCAGGAATAGACAATGGCACGAGAGACCCAGCCGGACGGGTATGCGGAACCTTAGCACGTGCACACACACCACAGGCGGATACGAATTCCGCTACGTCCTTCCTCAACCCCGGCCACCAAAAGCGACGAGACAAGAGATCAAAAGTGGCCCTACCGCCCGGATGCCCCGCCAGTACAGAGTCGTGATGCTCTGACAGCACCCTGAGGCGCAAAGAGAACGGCACAAAAAGCCTCCCAGAAGGGCAGGAGGCAGGGGCGCCCCCCTGAACCTTCAACACCTCCCCCTCTAGATCAAGGCAAAGAGCAGAAACAACCACCCCCTCCTGCAAGATGGGGACGGGACTCTCATGAGTACTACCACCCGGAAAACTACGCGATAATGCATCCGCCTTCACATTCTGAACCCCCGGACGGTAGGTGACGGTAAAATTAAATCTCGTGAAAAACAAAGACCACCTGGCCTGCCGGGGATTGAGACGCCTGGCGGACTCAAGGTAAGACAGGTTCTTATGGTCGGTAATAACCGTGACGGGATGGACAGCCCCCTCCAGCCAGTGCCGCCATTCCTCAAAAGCCAACTTAATAGCCAACAGTCCCTATTACCCACATCATAATTCCTCTCGGCCGAAGACAACTTCTTGGAGAAGAACGCACAGGGCACCCATCTCCCAGGCGAAGGGCCCTGCGACAACACAGCCCCCACCCCCACCTCAGACGCATCCACTTCCACAATGAAGGGCTGAGAAAGATCGGGCTGACAAAGAACAGGCGCGGAAGCAAAACAACGCTTCAGGGAGGAAAAAGCCTGGCGAGCAGAATCAGACCACTCAGAAAAATCCGTCCCCTTCCTAGTCATGTCCGTAAGAGGCGTCACCAGTACCGAATAGTTCTTAATAAATTTACGGTAAAAATTGGTAAACCCCAAAAAACGTTGCAATGCCCGTAGATTGTCCGGCTGTTCCCAATCTAGCACCGCCCGGACCTTTTCCGGATCCATCCGGAAACCCAACGGCGACAAGAGGTACCCCAAAAAACGAACCTCCTGAACGGCGAAAACACATTTCTCGAGTTTAGCATACAGTTTGTTGTCCCGTAAGACCTGCAACACCTGTTTGACATGGGACTGGTGCGTCTCCATATCGGGAGAATAGATCAAGATATCGTCCAAGTAAACAACTACAAATCTACCCACCAAATGATGGAAAATATCATTGACAAAATGTTGGAAAACCGCCGGGGCGTTAGTGAGCCCGAACGGCATTACGAGACTTTCAAAATGGCCGTCCGGGGTATTAAAACGCAGTTTTCCATTCATCCCCCTCTCTGACCCTAATCAGGTTGTAGGCCCCCCTCAAATCCAACTTGGAGAACCATTTGGCACCCACAACCTGACTAAATAAATCAGGGATCAGAGGGAGGGGGTATGGATCACGGACCGTAATCCGATTCAATTCCCGAAAATCCAAACAAGGACGGAGGCCCCCATCTTTTTTTTTCACAAAAAAGAAACCAGCCGCAACCGGCGACGTGGAGGGCCTAATGTGTCCCGTCTCCAGACTTTCAGAAATGAAATCCTTCATTGCTTGTCTTTCGGGACCAGATATAGTAAACATCCTAGCTTTGGGCAGTTTAGCTCCGGGAACGAGGTTGATAGGGCAATCATATGCCCGATGAGGGGGCAAGTCTCGGCACCCCTTCTCTGAGAACACATCCTCATACTCCGATAGGAATGGGGGCAGAGATTCAGCAGATACCACCGAAAGGGATGTAGCCAAACAATTCTCCGAACAATAATCACTCCATTCCACAATGTCCCTGGACTGCCAATCCACTACGGGATTATGTTTAATCAACCATGGCAAGCCCAGGACAATGGGAGCGGGGAGACCGTCTAAGACATAGCAAGATAACGTCTCCTGATGTTGGGATCCAACCGTTAACTTAATGTTATGTACGATATGTGTGAGACTACCCTGAGCAAGAGGGGCTGAGTCGATGGCATAGATACGGATGGGGCGAGACAATAAACAGCGGTTAAGCCCATGAGCGTGTACAAAACGAGCATCCACCATGCAGATCCCCGCACCACTATCCACAAACACAGAAATGCCTTCCGTTTTGCTCTCTAGCGCCACCTCTGCACTCAGGAGAAAATGGGAAGTACAAACGGAGGATACACACACCTCCCGCTCGACCACCTCCACACCCCCCATAGTCACATGAGGTCCCGGCACCCTAGTCCGTTTAGGAGCGTAAGGACAGGCCCCGATAAAATGGTCTCCTTTCCCACAGAAAAAACAGACCCCCTTCCCCCTGCCCCGGGAGGCACCGGAGGAGAGCCTCGAGGCCGCCGCTCCTCCAAGCTGCATAGGTTCCTCCCCCCTCGGGAGAAATGACTCGCCCTCCGAGTGACCACCCGGCAACAAGGAACCACCATGAGAAGGGCTCCCAGTTGCAGGAGGTCTACCCCTCCGCTCCTGGAGGCGTCTATCCATGCGAATAGCCAACGACATAGCTGCCTCCAGGGACGGGGGGGTCTCATACACTGCCAGGGCATCCTTCAGTCTTTCTGAAAGACCCTGGCAAAAATGACTCCTGAGAGCCGGATCGTTCCACTTTGTGTCCATAGCCCACCTGCGGAACTCAGAACAATATGATTCCGCCGACCGAGTCCCCTGGTGGAGATGGCGCAATTTGGATTCAGCCAAAGAGACACGGTCAGGGTCATCATATATGAGGCCTAAGGCGTCAAAAAATCCATCCACAGACTGGAGACAAGTAGAGTCCTGTGGCAGAGAGAAAGCCCAGGATTGGGGATCCCCCTGCAGCAATGATATAATAATTCCTACCCGCTGCTGCTCATCACCAGTGGAATACGGCTTAAGCCTAAAGTATAATTTACAGGCCTCTTTGAACACAGTAAATTTGTCTCTGCCTCCTGAAAACCTGTCAGGGAGGGCAACCTTAGGTTCCGGTCTGGCCGGACCCACTGCTTGATTCCCCAAGACACCATTTTGCGGTTGTGGTCCCTGCAGAACCGACCGAAGGTCCGCAACCTCCAAAGACAAGGTCTGCAGCTGCTGGGCCAAAGCAGACACAGGATCCATAAGGAAAGGAAGGAAAATCAAATCCTCCCCTTCCTCCACTTACAGTTATGGCAGGTGATAATGTCACGCTGGGAGTGGGGAAGACACCCAGCGTAGGATAACGACGGGGGGGGGGATCAGGAGTCCCTAATGCTAAGGGCACAAGAAGGAGACGGTGACCCCTAGACTTCCTAGAGCTGACCCTGTCTGCCCTAACGTCCCTATACAGTCTCCTCAACTGTCGCCGACCACGAACCTCGTCCCTCTCTGATCCTAGATCTATCTTATCTAAGGATCAGATGGAGAGGTTCACTAGACCCCTCCACTATCAACTAAAGACAAACACCAGGGAAGACAGACATTTGGGAAAAGGAAACACTTATCTGACAGCAGAACACAGCCACCTCCACAATCTCAGCTTCTGCTGGAGCAAGGATAAAGTGTGCACAAGGAACTATCACCTGCACCGAGGAAGGGTAATGAACCTCCTTATAAAGGTGGAAGGAGTCTGCTGGGTCCTAGTGACCTACAACATTGGTGGATAAAACCAGACCGAGCGCAAGACCTCCACAGCCGTCTCCCCATAATAGAGAGATCTCATCACACCTTCTTTCCATCAACACAGAAGGTAAATGCTCCTGAAAGAGACGGACCATCCTCCACCATTATGGCTGGTGGGCCAAACGCTGGGATCGTCTGCGCGTGGCCTCCACCCTGTCATCCGTGCCACCCGTGACAGAGACTCTGTCTCCACCCAGGCTCTACCCCAGCTGCACCTTCACCCAAACATACGTACACACAGATATATATATATACACCATGTTCCAAATTATTATGCTAATGTTTTTTTTTTTATATTTCTTAAATGGTCGGTGCAAATGACAGTCAGTGTAATAAAAGTCATCACCTGTTAGAGTATACATCAAATTTTATTGAAAAAAACTCCCAATGATAACAGTATAATCTTCAAAATTAAAAAACTCTCAATGCACTATTCCAAATTATTAGGCACAGTAGAGTTTCTAAACATTTGCTATGTTTGAAAGAACTGAAAATGCTCATTTATTGAATTTGCAGCATTAGGATGTCACATTCACTGAAATAAAAAGCTATTTAACTCCAAAACATCCTAACAGGCCAAGTTACATGTTAACATAGGAACCCTTCTTCGATATCACCTTCACAATTCTTGTATCCATTGAACTTGTGAGTTTCTGGAGAGTTTCTGCTTGTATTTCTTTGCACGATGTCAGAATAGCCTCCCAGAACTGCTGTTTTAATGTGAACCTCCTCCCGCCCTCAAAGATCTTTTGCTTGATAATACTCCAAAGGTTCTCTATAGGGTTGAGGTCAGGGGACGATGGTGGCCACACCATGAGTTTTTGTTCCCATAGCAGACAATGACATATTCTTTGCAGCATGAGATGGTGCAATGTCATGCATAAAGATGATTTTGCTCCTGATGGCACGTTTTTTACATTTTGTACCATGGAAGAAAGTTCTCAGTCAGAAACTCTATTTACTTTGCAGAGGTCATTTTCACACCTTCAGGAACTTTAAAGGGGCCTGCCAGCTGTTTCCGGCCCAAAACATGACTTCTCCACCTCCTTGTTGACATCGCAGCCTTGTTGCGACATGGTGGCCATCCACCAGCCATCCACTACTCCATTCATCTGGACCATCTAGGGTTGCTCGGCACTCATAAGTAAACTAGACTGTTTGAAAATTAGTCTTCATGTATGTCTGAGCCCACTACAACCGTTTCTGCTTGTGAGCACTTTTTAGGGGTGGCCAAATAGTAGGTTTATGCATCACAGCAAGCCTTTGAATGATTCTACACCTTGAGGTTCGAGGGAATCCAGAGACACAAGCAGCTTCAAATATCTGTTTGTTGGTTTGTAAGGCCTTTTTAGCAGCTGCTCTCTTAATCCGATGAACTTGCCTGGCAGAAACCTTCCTCATTCTGCCTTTATCTGCACGAACACATCTGTGCTTAGAATGAGCCACAAATCTCTTCACAGTATGATGATCAAGCTTACGTTTTCGTACAATATCTAATGTTTTCAACTCTTGTCCAAGGCATTGCATTATTTGATGCTTTTCGGCAGCAGAGAGATCCTTTTTCTTTCCCATGTTACTTGAAAATTGACTGCTCAATATTGTGGAACATCCAGTTTTCCTTTTATTGGGCTCACCTGGCACACTAATTATCACAGTTATCTGAGACTGATTGATTTCAGTGATCCATAGAACCTTGAGACACAATGACATCAATGGGTTTCTTTGAAAAAAAAACCTTATTACACTTAAAACCAATTTGCATAATAATTATGAACATGGTATATATATATATATATATATATAAAATTTATTTATATAGCGCAATTATATTCCATGGCGCTTTACATGCTAAAAGGGGCAGACTAGGACAAGTAACATAGTAACAATACAAGTAACAATAAATGTGGAAAATTCGGTCGTACAGATACAAGAGGGGAGAAATTATGTCAGCGAGGGCTCACAGTCTACGAGGGGCGGGTGGGGATACAGTGGGAGGGGGAAGTTCCAGTCGTGAGGCGGTGTAGTGGACCGGGTCTTATTGCAGGTGGTAGGCTTAGCGGAAGAGTTGGGTCTTCAGGCTTCTTTTAAAGGTTCCCAGGGTAGGAGAATGTGTTGGGGCAGTGAGTTCCAGAGTATGGGTAAAGCACGAGAGAAATCCTGTATGCGGTTGTGTGAAGAGGAGATGAAGGGGGAGTAGAGGAGGAATTCTTGGGAGGATCGCAGGTTGCATGAGGGTGGGTATTGGGAGACCATGTCAGAGATGTATGGAGGGGACAGGTTGTGAATGGCTTTGTATGTCATGGTTAATGTTTTAAACTGGGATCTCTGGGAAGTAGGGAGCCAGTGAAGGGCTTGGCAGAGGGGGGAGACAGGGGAGTAGCGGGGAGACAGATGGATTAGGCGGGCAGCGGAGTTCAGGGTAGATTGGAGAGGTGCAAGGGAGGTATTGGGGAGGCCGGTGAGCATGAGGTTGCAGTAGTCGAGGCGGGAGATGATGAGAGCGTGAATAAGGGTTTTAGCAGTGTCGTGGTCAAGTAAAGTGCGGATCCTATAGGTGTTTTTGAGCTGGAGTCGGCAGGAGGTGGCGAGGGCCTGGATGTGGGGCTTGAAGGAGAGGGAAGAGTCAAGGATAACCCCGAGGCACTTGGCATGGGGTACTGGGGAGAGAGAGAAGTCATTGACGACAATGGATAGGTCAGGTAGTGAGGGGGAGCGTATTGGGGGGGAAGACTATGAACTCGGTTTTGTCCATGTTCAGCTTAAGGAAGTGAGCAGAGAAGAAGGATGAGATGAAAGGCAGTGTGGAATTTTGGATAGAAGGAAGGCAATGTCAGGACCAGACAGGTAGATTTGGGTGTCGTCGGCGTAGAGGTGGTACTGGAGGCCACAGGACTCAATGAGTTGTCCTAGGCCGAGAGTGTAGATTGTGAACAGTAACGGTCCAAGAACCGAGCCCTGGGGGACCCCGACAGATAGGGGGTAGGGCGAGAAGGATGTGTGGGAGTGGGTGACGCTGAAGGTCCGGTCCATTAAGTATGAGGAGATCCAAGAGAGGGCAAGGTCCGTGATGCCAAGAGATTCCAGGATCTGAAGCAGAAGGGAGTGGTCAACAGTGTCGAAGGCGGCAGACAGGTCGAGGAGGAGGAGAACAGAGTAGTGGTGCTTGCTTTTGGCAGTCAGTAGGTCGTTGGTAACTTTGGTCAGGGCTGTTTCAGTGGAGTGGAGGGGTCGGGAGCCAGAATGCAGGTGGTCAAAGAGGGAGCAGGAGGAGAGGTGAGAGGACAGCTCAGAGTGGACATGCTGTTCAAGTAGTTTAGAGGCAAAAGGGAGGAGAGATATAGGGCGGTAGTTGGAGACAGTTTTTAGGTTGAGGGAGGGTTTTTTGAGGATGGTGTGATCAAGGCGTGTTTGAAGACTGAGGGGAAGGTGCCAGTGGTAAGTGATAGGTTGAAAAGATGAGTTAGGCTGGAATGATAATGGAGGTGAAGTTGGGAATGAGGTGGGATGGGGAGTCAACCCTTTGTGGTGTTACTGTGGCACATGAACCCTGGGGTGCCACAGGAGCATACACAGTACAAACCTGGCCGAGCCCGACATCAGTAAAGAAGCTAGTCTCGGCCAAGCTGGCCTCCTCTGTGGGCACAAATAGGTCTGCAACATACACACACATAGCTCTGCAGCAAACACACACAGAGCTCTGCAACATACACACACATAGCTCGGCAGCACACACACATAGCTCAGCAGCATGCACATACACACATAGCTCAGTAGCATAAACACACACACAAACACAGAGCTTGGCAGCATACACACACATAGCTCTGCAGCATACACACACATAGCTCGGCAGCATACACATAGCTCGGCAGCATACACACACAGAGCACTGCAGCATACACATACACACACGTAGCTCGGCAGCATACACACACACATAGCTCGCAGCATGCACACACACATAGCTCGGCAGTATAAATATAGAAACACACATAGTTCGGTAGCATACACATACATACAGAGCTCTTAGCATACACATAGACAAACAGAGCACTGCAGCATACACATAACAGAGCACTGCAGCATACACATACACACAGAGCTCTGCAGCACACACAGACACACACAGATCACTGCAGCACACACATACACAAAGAGCTATGCAACATACACACAGAGAATTGCAGCATACAAATTCACACATACAGAGCACTGCAGCATACTCAAACACACACAGAGCTCTACAGCATGCCCTTCCTTTATTGACAGTGTATGTACATGTGCAGGTAGAGGAGTCCTGTGACTCAAGTGTACATTATGAAACCTCCTATTCCCTTTAGCTCACGCCCCTCCATTATCTGCTTTTGAAGCAGTTCCCTCACAAACATGAAAGTCGTCAGTGCAGCCTGGAGCTGGGCTCCGCCCACACAGGTCACATGCTGGTGATGTCATCAAAGGTCCTTTAGCTCAAGAGGTGAGGTGATTGGCAGGAAAGGGGGCCGTAGAATAAGTGAGGGGGCATGGCCTGGAGGAGACTGGGCCCCTACCCCTCATCTCTCCTCTGAGGCTCCCTTCCTGCCAATCACCACAGGACCCCTCTCAGTTGTCAAGGCATTCATGCCCAGGTGGCGGCCCTGAACACAGTACCTAATATGGTGAAGTTTCAAAGATGTTGAAGGCGCTTGAGAGTTCTGAAGTGACCAGTAATGAGTCTGAATCTAAAATCCTATTGAATACCTGGGGAGAGATCTTAAAATTATTGTTGGGAGAAGGCACCCTTTAAATATGAGAGACCTACAGCAGTTGGCAAAAGAAGAGTTGTCCAAAATTCCAGTTGAGAGGTGTGAACTTATGTGCAATTTGCCTGTTAGTGATGACTATATACAGTGCCTTGTGAAAGTATTTGGCCCCCTTGAACTATTCAACCTTTTGCCACATTTCAGGCTTCAAACATAAAGATATAAATTCTTATTTTTTTGTGAAGAATCAACAACAAGAGGGACACAATCATGAAGTGGAACAAAATTTATTGCATATTTTAAACTTTTTTAACAAATAAAAAACTGAAAAGTGGGGCGTGCAATATTATTTGGCCCCCTTGAGTTAATACTTTTTAGCGCCACCTTTAGCTGCGATTACTGCTGCAAGTCGCTTGGAGTATGTCTCTAGCAGTTTTGCACATCAGGAGACTGAAATTCTTGCCCATACTTCCTTGCAAAACAGCTCGAGCTCAGTGAGGTTGGATGGAGAGCATTTGTGAACAGCAGTTTTCAGCTCTTACACAGATTCTCAATTGGATTCAGGTCTGGACTTTGACTTGGCCATTCTAACACCTGGATACGTTTATTTTTTAACCATTCCATTGTAGATTTTGCTTTATGTTTGGGATCATTGACTTGTTGGAAGATAAATCTCCGTCCCAGTCTCAGGTCTTTTGCAGACTCAAAACAGGTTTTCTTCTAGAATGGTTCTGTATTTGGCTCGTCCATCTTCCCATCAATTTTAACCATCTTCCCTGTCCCTGCTGAAGAAAATCAGGCCCAAACCATGATGCTGCCACCACCATGTTTGACAGTGGGGATAGTGTTTTGAGGGTGATGAGCTGTGTTGCTTTTACACCAAACATATCATTTTACATTGTGCCCAAAAAGTTTGATTTTGGTTTCATCTGACCAGAGCACCTTATTCCACATGTTTGGTGTGTCTCCCAGGTGGCTTGTGGCAAACTTCAAACAAGAGTTTTTATGGATATCTTTGAGAAATGGCTTTTTCTTGCCACTCTTCCATAAAGGCCAGATTTGTGGAGTGTGCGACTGATTGTTGTCCTATGGACAGACTCTCCCACCTCAGCTGTAGATCTCTGCAGTTCATCCACAGTGATCATGGGCCTTTAGGCTGCATCTCTGATTAGTCTTCTCCTTGTTCGAGATGAAAGTTTAGAGGGACGGCCAGGTCTTGGTAGATTTGCAGTGGTCTGATACTCCTTCTATTTTAATATGATTGCTTGCACAGTGCTCCTTGAGATGTTTAAAACTTGGGAAATCTTTTTGTATCCAAATCCGGCTTTCAACGTCACCACAACAGTATCTCGGACCTGCCTGGTGTGCTCCTTGGTCTTAATGATGCTCTCTGCACTTGAAACAGAACCCTGAGACAATCACAGAGCAGGTGCATTCATACGGAGACTTGATTACATACAGGTGGATTGTATTTATCATTACCAGTCATTTAGGACAACATTGGATCATTCAGAGCTCCTCACTGAATTTCTGGAGTGAGTTGCTGCACTGAAAGTAAAGGAGCCAAATAATATTGCATGCCCCACTTTTCAGTTTTTTATTTGTTAAGAAAGTTTAAAATATCCAATAAATTTTGTTCCACTTCACGATTGTGTCCCACTTGTTATTGATCCTTCACAAAAAAATTTGAATTTATATCTTTATTTTTGAAGCCTGAAAGGTGGCAAAAGGTTGAAAAGTTCAAGGGGGCCAAATACATTCACAAGGCACTGTATATACGGTGCACAACTCACAAAAGCAAATACACCTCTCACATATTTTTAAGTATTTTATTTCATCTGACTCACCGTGGCCGGGACTCCGGTTTAGACAGGCGTTCGCTTCTTCCTCCTTGTCACGGATGGACCGCGCCTGCCGGTAGTGGGGCCCGGTGGTGCAGATCAAAAATGATGAGACGTCTTGTGGGAACAGATTAAGGGGTTAATTTGTCGTGACGCCACCTATGAGTGTTTCGGTAACTGTCCCGATGCTGCGGGGCCTCCGGGGGATGGAATGCAGCAAGATGGAACGCTCCCCACAGGCTGAGCGGTGATCCCCGAAGGCTGGAGCTGCACAAGATGTTGTGAGGCAGCTGCGGTTACCTTAGCATGTGGATAAACAGTTCATAAGAAGGCACGGACACTGTAAGTCTCTGTAACGGGTTCTTTACTGTAACCAGCAGGCAATACATGGTATACAGTTAGTAGGTAGTGGACCGGGTGGACTCAGCAATGACCAGTGTGTTCTCAGAGATCCGCGGTGTTCCTCCATTCTAACTAAGTACTGTGACGTTGTCACCCAGGAATACCAGATCGGGTACAGGGAGGCTGCTTGAATGCCCTATCCGGGGTATATGTTCCGGATACTTTGGGGAGCCTTGGGTCCCTTGGTGGGTACACCGCTGGTTAGACGACTGGATTTGGCGATGGTGGGGTGCTCCTGTAGAGCGGTCCCTCCACTCCTCTGGTTCGCATAGCAGAGCTGAACTGCTGCTAGCTTCGGTACCAGCAAACCGGCTGTAGATGGGCACGTGGTGATTTTGGACCCGCATGTTGATGCCCGTAGTTCGGTTGGTAATGCACCGGGAGTAATGGTGCTCAACCGTGGTGACGGTAGGGAGATGGCCGGTAGAAGGTGGCCAGGGGGCCACACGAAACTGTGCAACCCCCTCTCCTAGGTTGCAGAGCTTGCTCTCTTTTGCTCCTTCTCCTACGTTGTTGCAGGGGGATCTCTCGAATGACTAATTGTTCTAAACTTCCACTACACTCTACCACTACACTCCGCCCACCAGGACCTGATTGGCCCTCTATGCTAGGTGATGCATGTAGGGTATGGATCTCTGAGTTAACTGTGTGATTGCTGGGTCAGAGAATATTGCTGCTGCATTTGTGGCTTCAATACCCTCCTGTGACGCACTCGGTGCGGGGCGCCACACATCTTTTTATAGAACAACACTGAAGATATGACACTTTGATAAAATGTAAAGTAGTAAGTGTACAGCTTATATAATATAGTAAATGTGGTGTGATAATGGGGGAAAGATGATGAATTCGGTTTTGTCCATGTTCAGTATTAGAAATCGAGCAGAAAAGAAGGATGAACTAGCAGACAGACATTTTGGTTAGTAAGGAGGTGACCTGATGGTCCAGAAAGCTAGATCTACATGTCATCAGCATAGAGATGATACTGAAACCTGAGGGACTCTATGAGCTGTCCCAGGATAAAGGTGTAGATGGAGCAACAGTTGAGAGAACCTGTAGAAAGTTGGAATGTTCTATATTCTTTAAACATCATGTGTAAAAATCTGAATTTTGTTTGACATTCCTTTTGCCTCAGCCAGATCATCTGATTTTCTGTAGGTTGAAGAATTCACATATGAACTCCTTGAATGTACTTCATTTTCCTACCAAATACCCCATTTACCTCAGTTGCTGTTGCTCTCCATTTGCATATATTGCTGACAATCCCAACTGGCTATATACACCTTTCCTGTTGTTACAGAATTATACGTGGTCTATTGAGAGACTTTTCACTTTGATTCAAAATAGGTTTGGGAAAACTATCTCTACGTGGCATTAACGATATATGTAAATTTCATCACATAACAAAGTTGGGGGTGTATAAAATATTATGTTTGCTGGTTTTATGAACAACTTTGAATGATTAATAAAATGATATTACTAGTCTATCTTCTGGAACTATACACATCTAATATCACACCTGTGGCTAGCGTGGCTGGTAAGTTCCGCCCTACTCACTATGGTCACTGCTCTGTTCTTCCGTCCATTGGTTTGCCTCTCTGAACTGCCTCCTCTAGCCTTTCCAAGTTTGCTGCATCCTCCTGCTGCTGGTGAGATCCACCTGGCAATAGGGAGGCACGGACAGTTTTTGTAGGAATTTAACCCCGCCGTGTTCTACAGAGATTGGGTTCCCTGGCGAATCCCGAGGCTTCACTCCTTGCTTGAACGTTGGTTCCTTGTTAGTGTGCTTGAGTCCTGTTTGTGCATTTGTTTGTACTAATTGTATTGAAACAGTTTGTATACACATCCTGCCTCACCCCTCTGCTGCTGACCCCAGCTTTGTACTCTGATCCTGTGGCTCCTGCCCCGACCTCAGACTGTTTACTATCCCTCTGTCACTCTTCTGTACCTCGATCCTAGATCTCTGACTCTGGTCAGGTGCTCCAGTCCTGGGGGCTACCCTAAAGTGGTATGTAATGTCTACCAGCAGCTTAATCTATCCTCATTATTGCGCGGCCCGTGGCGCAGTTGGTCCACACCCACCTTCGTTACATCTGCAGTACATAGTTACATACTATGTTTACAATACAAATATAGAGCTAAAATTATCATTTAAATTTATCAGGATTCTTAGACAACTGCTGTACTATAATGTACTGTACAGTCACAGTTTAGTAAGATGGCAAACTATGGTGCAGAAATCAAGAATAATTAGCCTAAAGACATTTGGTACAGTTATCAATCTGCAATCATACAGTCTCTGCTCTGTGACTTGTGTGTCTCAAAGGTTAGTAACAGCATCCAGCACTAAAGGGACAGGAAATCATTCAACTAATTGGTGCAGTGATCACTGGGAGCTGAGAACTTTCTTTATTGACCTTCTGAGACACATTCTAGAAGTTCAGATGTGAAAATAAAACAATTTTCATCTTTAGTTGTAAGCGGAGTTTCCATGTGCAAGTTATCATTGTCACTGATAGGAGACTGTTTTGCAGTGAGCTACATTTTAGCAGCCTAGAGTGATGTCCTTTGTTGATATGCTTCTTCACTACAAAGTAGATGAAACAAGGGCTAACTTGCAGGCACCTTTTTCATTAGTTTTAAGAATGATAAGTGTTAATCTGTAACATTTTTTATTGTATCTTAAAAAGAATATATACCGTACATACTTGAAAATTAAGCCAACCCAAATATAAGACGAGGCACATAAGTATACCACAAAAAACTGGGAACTTAGTATAAGCCAAGGGTGGGAAATGCAGCAGCTCCCGTCCTGGTATATTATCCCCCATCCTGGTATATCATTCCCCAGCCTTATATATCATTCCCAGCCTGGTATATCATCCCACAGTCTGCTACATAGCTTCAAATTGTGGTATATAGCCCTCTATCCTGGTATATCATCCCCCATACTGGAAAATAGCCTCCATCCTGGTATATAGCCCCCCATTCTGATCTATCATCCCCCATCCTGGTACATACTGTAGATTCATCCTGGTACATAGCTCCCATCCTGGTACATGGCCCTATGATGGTATAGGGCCGCCCCATCCTGGTATATAGCCTCCCATTCTGGCACACACAACACAAACTAATTAGTTCACATCTCCAATGCTCCTCTGCAGCACAGCAGCATCCTCTTGTCTTGTCTGGTCATGCAAGCAGCGCACACAGCAGTGATGTCACTGTCCTGCACTGCTCAAATGATCAGCTGCTCACACAAGACAGAAGTACACAGCGGTGCTGCGATACCTGCCCCACCACCACAAGAAGTAAGTCTCAGGACCCTCACTTGTGTAAATGCCCGGGGGGGTGCTTTTTGAGCATAAAAACTGTGCTGAAAAAGTCAACTTATACACAAGTATATATACTAAAAATCTCTGCAGTGTACAACTGCATAGTAGACCCTAAACTTTTACCTTTGAATTGTTGAAATGATCAACCTATGTATCATGTTGCTTAATTGTATATAATAATATTTGTACTTAAAGAGTTTTCCAGGACTTTCATAACATCAATATCATATTGGTGAGTGTCTAACACCCAGCCCCTACCTCACCTCATAAATTGTTTGCAGCTTCCCCGATGACGAAATCTCCACAATTCACAAAGCCTAACAGAAAGCCTCTATTAGGTGAGTCTTGCATCACCCAAAACGGCCACTGGCTCTCAGAAAAGGAGCGTGCAGCTCCATAGAAATACTTGCAGCTGTATGCTCCTCCCCAAAGCCGGCGGCAGTGCTGGGTGATGCATGTGAGACTTGCGCGAGTCTCTTGTATGTCTCTTGCCCAGTGTGACTCCAGCCTAAGCTGCATAGTATCTCTTCTTAGATAAAGCAGCTTATCTCTTATAACTTAGTGATGTTCTCACTACTTAGTGATGTTCTCACCCTCTATACACTGTGTACATCTAGCCCCTGATGAAACTGCGAACAGCTGATTATTGGGCGTGCGGTGGTATCGGGTCCCAATCGATCAATCTGATATTGATGACTCTATAAGGCCCCTTTCACATCAGCGGTAAGCGCTGATTGCGGCAGATGCAGTTTTTTCACAACTGCCGCGTTTACCGCACAATGGTCGCACTTGCGGTTCACCTGCATGCAATGTCTATGGGGCTTGCGGCAGGTGCGGCAAGTGTGATATAGTTGTGGTTTCGGCACTTGCCACAGATGCGGCCCGCGAAAAAAACGCTGTCAGCCGCGTTTTTTTCGTGGCCGCGTCTGCCGCAAGTGCCGAAACCGCACTTGCCGCACCTGCCGCACACTTACCGCAAGCTCCATAGACATTGCATGGGGCTTGCCGCAGGTGAACCGCAAGTGCGGCGGCCGTTATGCGGTAAATGCGGCAGATGTGTTTTTTTCACCGCAACTGCCGCGATCAGTGCTTACCGCTGATGTGAAAAGGCCCTAACTGGGCTGCAAGCCAACTCTTTTGCAGTGTTTCGATGAATGTGTGTATTGAACCAATACTCACGCCAAAGATTTTGCTACTGTCAACACAGCTGCAAAGGCATGTATGACAGTTCCAGGAGAGGTTTATTGCCAGGCTGAATTCTTGCATTATGTGCGCCATAACTGCAGGTCAAAAGATTATTTTTTAGCTAGGGATGTACAGAGGATAACAGGTCAAGTTTTCAGGATTTCCTTAGCATTGCACAGGGGTTGGAATCATCACCAGTGCAGGTGATTATATTGTCACCTGTGCAGTATTAAGGAAATCCTGAAAACATGACCTGTTGGTGGCCCTTGAGGCCTGAAATTCCCGGCCCATGGCTTAGCTGTGATATGATGAATAACAAGTCGGTGTTTATGAAAAAAAATAAATAATGATAATGTTTACCGACATCGATCAAAGTAGGTCGCATCTAGTAAAAATAAATAATCTTTTTTTGTTTTGAGGTTTTGTTGTACAGTGAAAGAAGAACATTCAAAAATGGACATAGCCGATACACTTTCTATACAACCTAATTTATAATGTGCAAATACATCCGCAGACAAACATAATTATATAGACAGACTATAGTACATCCATTGTGGGGGATACTTTACACCAAATCAAAGCGGGAAAAAGCATTACCAACAGTAGACAAAGGTTTTGTAGTTCTTTTTGTATTAGTTTTAAGACAATACAAAGAAAAAAGAAAAGTATTCAGTCATTTCACAAACGCAGTTTAAAATTTTGAAGCTATATAACATCAACCCTTTGTGACCACCCTCCCGCAAACCACCCTAATCCAACATCCCGCTGTATGTCATAACATATCACGCAGCAGCAAGATGCCAGGAAGATAGCATTTCATTATGACTGTATACATACAATCAGAATAGGCCTCCTGTAAAGTGTATATATCACTAAAACACTGAATCTATATCATGTGGTTAGGTGTGTATGCACTAATACAAGAACCTGAAATTGGCATTTGTAAAGCATCTATTTATTCTGGAATCAATACATGGGGAAAAGAGAATTTTAAAGAATTACCAGGGCTTGGATAAAAAGGAGTCGTGTCTGTAGAATGGCTATGCAAGGTATTGCAGCTCAGGTATATTTCAATTAGTGTACACCATTGGTATAACTTTGCATATTGAGATTTCAAATATTGCTAGATTCTAAAATATTTCATAGGGCCCAAGTCATGACGCTAAAAACTTTTGGCACAGAAGAGCTCATTTAACTTAACATGAAATCTGTTATCTTTCAGCACATTCAAGGTGCAATCTTGACTAATCACCATACTAATTTTTGCAATTTCTGGATTCTACTGAAGATATAGTGTTCAAGGTTGCTGATCCCTGAAATAGATATTGTAAAAATTCACCTACCATTTGAGGTCACCGGGGTGACTGTCAGTGCATGTCATGAGTTGTAGTTTCACAAAAGCTGAAGAGATGACTCATGAATAGTGTGCAACAAACGTTCTGTACTGCCGGTTGCCTGGAACTCTAAAGGTACCGTCACACGCCGCTATATGACTTTCATATAGCTGGCGATTTGATGTGAGCGCGCACGTTTCGGGCACTTTTTTAAGATTGCTGTGGACCTGTCACACGTAGCGATCTTGCAGGCGATCTTCGGTGATCCTGCATTCCGGAAATCGCCTGCAGACCACCGGAAGCAATCTTCCCTTCCCACATCGCCACGCCACAATCATAGCAGCGCTGTGGGCATACTGTTTTGATAGGGGCACACTAGAGTGTGTTTCACTGCGCCCCTATCACTGCGATTGGTGGACGGAACTGCATTCCCATTGGTCAGCCTTGCGTGAATGCACGGGTCATCAAATAAGACGCCTAGGACACGGCCAGCCGATCGGAACGCAGTATCACCCACCAATCACCGCAGATGCAGAACAAAAAAAACAACATCCAAGCACGCGTACGGGATTGATTTCAGTATCGCTATGTACCTCGCTATCGCCCTGTCACACGGCACAAGGTGCTGAGATCGCCTGGTGGATATCGCCTGATTTCACTGCAGTGCAGGACAATCAGGCGACGCTCCACCAGCGATTTCTCGCCATAGAATCGCCCAGTCACACGCTACTACGCACATGTGATGTGGTTTCCACATCGCCGAATTCGGGAGTTGCCAGTGTTCTCGCCAGTGTTATTGCGGCGTTTGACGGAACCTTAAGGTGATATCCAAAGAAGTACAACTATATTTGTTGTGTTTTCTAAGCTGTCAAATGAAGAATTCTCCTATAAATATTATTATCAGCGGGACATGTGACATTTGGTTCGATTTCACTATACGCCATCATAACTACTGCTTTTACTTTTCTCTCCAAAAAGTTAACAATGTTTCTTCCATCCGAGAGGATGAACAAATAGTTTTGTAGGCTCAGGGCTCTAATTAAGCAAATTGTAGAGATTTCCATCAACATCACAACATCACTTTCCTCTCCATACAGTAAATGTCATGTTTCACTGACACTCGGAAATAAGCCAATCATGAATGCTGTAGAAAGCCAAGAGAAAGTACTGGTAGCATCGGAGGATATTATAATTACAGGCTACAAATTATGACAAGGAAATAAACATAGGATGTCTTCTAGCAGAGGAGGTAAATAATGAAAGTCATGAGAGAAGAATGGTGTAAATAAGCACCTTCATTTCACTTGTACATTAGCTCAAGTCTGTCCTCTGATCGCGGTGTCTTCATGGCCTTTCTCTCGCTCCAATTAAGACAGTGCCAGTTTCTCATCAGCCATCTCTATGTCTCCAAATGACTTTTCAGTGTCAGGTCTGTCAGGAAATTAACTCGTCATGCCGTGACAGTTGCTAATTTTTCTCTTACATGTCAGATGGATTGCTGGCAGCAGATAATAATGAATCGCCAATCTCTGATTAGAAGGCTTCCGAAATCCAAAGCTGCCACTAGCGCTAACTTTTTTCTTTAGCTTAAATGACATCAACCTGTAAAAAAAAGGAATTACAGCAGAGTAGTGTCTACATGTTATGTGTTCATTTTTGTCTAATCTGTATAATAAAAGAGAAGCCGGGGCTGTTTTTGTCTTCAATCTGTTGACAGATGAACCGTCTGTCTATCACTGAGGCTTCTTGAGAGAACCACCGCTCCCTCTGAATCCTAATTGGTTTATTATACACACAGTTAAGGTAATAGATGAGCTATTCATTTATGTGGAACGTTACAGACTTAAGAGCATTCCAAAGACATAAAAGGCAAAGGAGAGAGAACATAAATGATCTCACCGGGGGGGACATTTATGAAAACCAAACTACAAAAAGATTAAAAAATGAAAAATGAAAAAATACTAAAGAGGGAATCCAATCAATTTTTTGTTGTTGTTTTCTTTCTAACAAATTTAAGAACATCATAATCTTTTTTGTGGGCAGCACCAGCATTCTTTTGAAATATTTCCCTATTAATACTCTTTAAAGGTGCTAATTTCTTACCTCTTTGTGAAAGGCCTGACAGAACTTAGTTGGGTTCATTTAACCTATGACCGGTCAAACACTGACATACAAATATTAGAAGAAGAATAAGGTAACACCACAAAATATAAATCATTTATAATCAATGAAACAAAGGTTTTGACTAGAAATTTCATCTAGAAATTAGGCAGAGGACATTCAAAAAGTGAAAAAGATGCCTAAATGATCATAAATAAGGACAACATGCCCAGACGTAAAAAAAAGAAAACCATAAAATATGTAAATAGTTCATCCCACAGCCAAGAAAAACCATGCATAAGCAATAGTTAAACACTACTGTATACAGATGAGTATGTCCACATTGACTATAGTATGGCCACCAGAAAGGAACACTGTAGAGACTAAATATATAGTCTTTAGTTGCAAGTTGGCAATCACTTCAGGTGTTCCAACCTCACAAGGTTGCTGGTTCTTTCTGTGAAAATCTACAAAAGGTGTGGGAAATGTGGAAAAGTACTCAAAACGTCTTAAGATAAAAGAAAACAGGTATTTCAGAGGGAAACTAACCTGCTTGACATGCTAAGCAAATCCAATCCTCCCTTCTCAGGTTACCACATTACTCTAAATGCCCAGTTACACACACAGATAATTGTGCAGATATTGTTCGCAGATCTCTGGTTGCAGTGAAATCATGGACACATTGTTCTATTTGTACACGGCTTAAACTGCACCAAAATTCACATTGTGTAATGCTGGCTCTTAATTTTGACCCATTGTTAAACTATATACCATATTCCATGGTTTTCTCCCCATCTGTTAGCTGGTTTACTTTGGTTTACTTTGGTTCAAAAAGTTTTGAGAACTTTTGGTGCAATTCTGGTGTGATTTAGGCTACAACCCTTTTACCATTCACTTTTTGATGTTCCATACCCGTCTTCAAGAATGTTAGAAAGATGTCCTGAATTTGTCCAAACCAAGAGAAAGTTTTGAGTGTGAAAAATATTTTCGATTTTCTGTTAAGTGGAGCTAAACTAGTTCCTCAACTGTCCATTAAATTTTGATTGACTTTTTTTGTATCTTGTAATAAGACATGCATATATTTTATAGGACTGAAAATGTATCGTTAATTGAGCCCATCAGTAAAAATAAAGCCCCTCTATCTTTGGTTGGATACATTAAACCAACTTACTGCCTAATCTGTCTATTTAAACCAAGAATTAGAAATAGAGCTACCTGAGATGATATTATGATTACTTTCAGGGTGCATACTCACGATCAGGGAACACAGTGTTTTGGACACAGAGTCTTACCGCTGCATCCAAAACCCTGCATTGAAAAGTAGCAGCATAATGGATAAGATTTCAAGAAATCCCATCCTCAAAATGCTTCTCCCGACCTCAGCGTTATTTCCGCTGTGGTGCGGTTTCTGGACTTCCGCATCATATTAATTTCATACTGCGGAGTCAGAAGAGCTCATCATCAGCTGCACGCAGGAAGAAGCCACCCTGCACCCACCACAGATCATGAGTACAAAGCGGCTGTGGTCTCCCTGTGTGCATATGCAGCACTTCCGGATTGTAAGCACATACCCTTATAGGGACATCACACACATCAATATCGCTTGCAATATCGCTGCTGCACATGACGTTGCAGCGATATTGACTTGTGTGACAGGGCGCATCAACCAGCGATAAATTGCTGGTTGATGGTCACCAAGTTTTAGAACCTCTCTAAAACCTGGCGATGGTCGCTCGGTGTACACGCAGCATTGCTTTGTGTGACACTGGGAGACGAGCGAGAAGCCAGCTCCCAGCTGCACATCACTTATATACCCGCTTGTTTACATGGTTAACAGTGATCTCGCTGGTACTGATCGCTGGTGAGTCTGCCTGTGTGACAGCCCCCCATCGAACAGCCTTCAATGTCGCCAGTGATGAGATCGCTAGCGATATTGATGTGTATGACGTCCCCATAAGAGCATGAAGTTATCTAAATCTGAGTGACTAATGGTGTGAGTCATTATCTTGGTCAGTTTCCATGTTAAAGCCTTAGATGTAAAAGCTTTAATTCTATGGCAAGTACAGATGTATGGGTCTATGGGTTGGTGTTTTTTGCTTGACTTTTGAAGATCCAAAAACTTTTTAACTATTTTTCCTTGGATCCTGCCAAATACACCTTCTTTGCGTGCTCCATGTGAATAGACTGTATTCAAGTATAATTTAATCAATTAATTCATTGCTGTAAATATGTTTTAGAATTTTTTAGATATAATTGAAAATAAAAAAAAAAAGAATGTAAAAAGAAAATAGGGAGGGGGACAAGAGGCGCAATAGTGCCCTATCACTAGTGACACTTATGTGTGATGGTGGTGCTGTGAAGCTGCTCACCTGGTCCAGTTGTGATCCCCACAACTGGTTTGAAGGCGTTTTTGGAATCTATGTTCCAGCTGCTGCAGGACCTCCACCGACCACTGGATAGTGGTTTGAATCCAAGAAATGATGGGAGTACTGGTGTGTCATGGTCCGCACTGCTGTGGTATGGATAAACTCACCAAAGAGCCAAATATATTTTCATCCTTTATTCCTCCTCTCTCCTACGCGTTTCAGCGCCACACCCGGGAATGTCCCTGAGGAAGGCGCCGGGTGTGGCGCTGAAACGCGTAGGAGAGAGGAGGAATAAAGGATGAAAATATATTTGGCTCTTTGATGAGTTTATCCATACCACAGCAGCGCGGACCGTGACACACCAGTACTCCCATCATTTCTTAAAAAAAAAGAATAGATTTCCCAGCAATCCATATAGTGATAGTGATAATATGATACTATATGGATTCCTGGGAAATATACTGTTGGTTCTTTTTTGAAGAGTTTTAATTATATCTAATAAATACGTTTTTTCTGGAAAAAAATTTCAGAACAAGTTGGTATCGGTTGAATGTTCCAGGAACCTATACCTTCAGTAAAGCAAGATTTTAACAGCAAGAGGTGGAAGCTACTATCACCACCCCTCTGATCCTTAGAGGGACTAATTAGAAGCGGTCAGAATAATGTAATAAAAATGAATATATGTAATATAGCAACACCCATTAATCATATGAATTTCATGTGTTTTTAATGAGATTTTAGAAAGCATATTATATAGAGTGCCTACAAGTAGTCTTCAACCCCCTGCAGATTTAGCTGGTTGACACATGCAGAATTAACTTGGCATTGTGACATTTGGACTGTAGATCAGCCTGGAAGTGGGAAATGCACTGCAGCCAAAAAGATTTTCTTTTTTTTTTTAAAGCGTTAAAAGTTAATTCAGAGGGTCATTTATTATTCAACCCCTCAAACCACCAGCATTCTGTTTGGTCCCCCTAAAGTATTAAGAAGTAGTTTAGGCACAAAGAACAATGAGCTTCACATGTGTGGATTAATTATCTCTTTTGCCAGCCTTTTCTGACTAATTAAGACCCTCCCCAAACTTGTGAACAGCACTCATACATGGTCAACATGGGAAAGACAAAGGAGCATTCAAAGACCATCAGAGACAAGATCGTGGAGGGTCACAAGGCTGGCAAGGGGTACAAAACCCTTTCCAAGGAGTTAGGCCTACCTGTCTCCACTATTGGGAGCATCATCCGGAAGTGGAAGGCTTGTGGAACTACTGTTAGCCTTCCACGGCCTGGACAGCCTTTGAAAGTTTCCTCCCGTGCCGAGGCCAGGCTTGTCCGAAGAGTCAAGGCTAACCCAAGGACAACAAGGAAGGAGCTCTGGGAAGATCTCATGGCAGTGGGGACATTGGTTTCAGTCAATACCATAAGTAACGTACTCCACCACAATGGCCTCCGTTCCAGACGAGCCCGTAAGGTACCTTTACTTTCAAAGCGTCATGTCAAGGCTCGTCTACAGTTTGCTCATGATCACTTGGAGGACTCTGAGACAGACTGGTTCAAGGTTTTATGGTCTGATGAGACCAAGATCGAGATCTTTGATGCCAACCACACACGTGACGTTTGGAGACTGAATGGCACTGCATACGACCCCAAGAATACCATCCCTACAGTCAAGCATGGTGGTGGCAGCATCATGCTGTGGGGATGTTTCTCAGCCAAGGGGCCTGGCCATCTGGTCCGCATCCATGGGAAGATGGATAGCACGGCCTACCTGGAGATTTTGGCCAAGAACCTCCACTCCTCCATCAAGGATCTTAAGATGGGTCGTAATTTCATCTTCCAACAAGACAACGACCCAAAGCACACAGCCAAGAAAACCAAGGCCTGGTTCAAGAGGGAATAAATCAAGGTGTTGGAGTTGCCTAGTCAGTCTCCTGACCTTAACCGAATTGAAAACTTGTGGAAGGAGCTCAAGATTACAGTCCACATGAGACACCCAAAGAACCTAGATAACTTGGAGAAGATCTGCATAGAGGAGTGGGCCAAGATAACTCCAGAGACCTGTGCCGGCCTGATCAGGTCTTATAAAAGACGATTATTAGCTGTAAACCAAACAAGGGTTATTCCACAAAATATTAAACCTAGGGGTTGAATAATAATTGACCCACACTTTTATGTTTAAAATTTATTAAAATTCAACTGAGCAACATAACTTTTTGGTTTGTAAGATTTATGCTTCTGTTAATAAATCCTACTCTCGTTTGCAGTTTGAAGGCTCTAACTTATTTGCATCTTATCAAACCACCTAAATCAGCAGGGGGTTGAAGGCTACTTGTAGGCACTGTATATAATATATATATATATATATTATGTATATTTATATAATAAACATCCTGAAACAGGGTTACAACGTCGGTACATCTCTTCACTTTTATTTATACAAGTGTATTAAGAAACAGAGGGATATCAACAAGCCATGAAGTAATAGAAGTAATAGGAGGTAGCACTGGGTCTACAATTTTCACAAGTGCTATATATATGTTTATCTACAGATTCCAAACAATTGGGTAGGGCCATACATGGTGCCCTCCAGACCCACAGCAGCAAAACCACTAACACACACATACGTTTGCTCCGGTGTTTAAATAATTTGAAGTCTTTCAATTACAGATGTTACCTTTAGTCCCATGTAACACTATGTACACCATTTTCAGTGGCGCTGTCATATGGCAACATTTTGCAGCTTGCTAGATGAAGTCTTCCAGGGTAATGATGAGTCTCCTGCAGACTGGCTGCTCCTGAAGCCAGTCTGCCATCTACTATGATCCTGCAGAGTGTAGCCTGAAGGACAAAAATACATAACCACAGGATCTGACAATTATTGATAGGGCTACTATGAACGTCGCACTATATAAGTGGACAAACTGAGAGCTCAATATGTGGGAAAATTAATAAAGGGCTTATCTGGGACCATTTTTCTCTAAGGGCCCTAAGCACCTACAGGCAGGTAGATTCTAAGTACCCGCATGTTCTTGCATGTGCTGTCAATCTTTTCCAACTTAGAGTGGTCACTGACCTGGAGACTGGATTTATTGCACCAGTAATGGCAGTAGGTGTCTGGGGTTAGAGAATGAGAGATTACAAGCATTGAATTAGTAACAAAACTTGGTGTTATCAAATCATTGTAGGATTTCTCAGCCACTCACAGCACCGAGCAGCAGCTGCCATTAATGAATGCTGACACCAGGGACCCTGCCTCCCGTGACTACAGCTTTGCAGCATGGAGAGATGCCGGCTAACCGTCACCTTGTGCTCTGTGAGAAGGAGAGTCCATAATGGCAGCTGGAGGAGAGGAGACACGTTCTGCACGGGATGGAAGACAGAGTCGCAGGAGATTTGGAGCCACAGAGAGGAGGAGCTGTAAAGGCCAGGCAGCTGCATGCACTGAGAGCCGCCAGTGAACGCCACTATGTAAGTTTCCAAATAAAATAAACTTTATTTACCATGGCAAAACTGCCAAGTGACACCCCTGTATATGTGACTGAAAGTGACGCAGCGGTGCGTCTCCTGCATCATGGAGCCAGCAGCATCACACTAGAGGTAAGGAAAGGGGCACCTTCCAGCCTCTTATCTTTTGTAAAGTGCAGAGTGGGGGCCCCTCCTCTGTCTACAAATGGCTCAGATTCGGCCCCTCCTCTTCTCTTAGTGTTGCTGCCGCTGGCTCTGTGATAGAGCAAAAACATTCAGCAGATGATCGGGGGCCCCCTCTCCTTCAAGGCCGCGGTGCACTGCACAGGCTGAACAGGCGATTTGTCCGAACCTGGAACTTACTATTGCTCATATTGCACATTTTGCCCTTCTATACAGGTAATTCTTCTCTTTTCCATTAGGTCTATGAAATGTGATTAAAATAGACAAGCTGAATCTTTCTGAGCACTATGTAGAAACACAAAGTCTCTTTTCCCTGCATAAGTCATCACTTCAACAGTTAATAACAAGGGGGAGGAGCAGAGTAGCTGGTTCAGTAGTTGAAGAAGGGAGTGACTCATGCAGGGAAAAGTGACTTCTTGTTTCTACATGGAGCAGAGAACAGAAAAGAATTAACTGGGTAGAAAATCAAAATAAGAAATTGTACAGTAAGTACAGAGTACTATATAATTTGGTGACTATAATATATTAAGAGGATAAACACTTTGTGTGAGTGTTTCTTTAAAAGAGTTATCCCCTACTAGGACAACTCCTTCTCAATCCTCATGTTTTGCCTCATTAAAATAAAAAATCCAAAAGAGAAGACTGATCCAGTGAACTAAGAAACTTAATTGGAGGTGATATTTTATAAAATTTCCCTTTTATTAGAAATCCATAAAAATGACAAATGCATCAGGTGGTCAGATTAGTTTCAAGAAATGCTGAGATGGAGTGACAATGTGATGCATTATGGCTACATTAAAGCCTTAGTCATGATCACATTAAAAACGTGTGGCTAAAACAACATTTTAGTTGCAAAAATTATATTATTTTTTTCATCACAATCCAATGGTATAAGACTCTGTGAGGCACATGTGGTGTAAACATATTTACTGAACTCCTTGGTGAATTTATTGAGGGGTGTAGTTTGTAAAGTGTGGTCTCCTTTTCTGGTATGTCAGGGCCTCTGCCAATGCGGCATGACAACCCCAAACATTCTAACTAAATCTTCACTCCAATATGGCGCTCCATCCCTTCCTAACTTCGTAGTTTTCAACAACATATGGGGTTTTAGTGAACTCAGAAGAAATTGGAGAACAAATTGTACTGTTTGTTTTCTTGTATTGCCCCTTTGGAAATTCACAGTATGGTGTAACCTTCATATGGGCCCTAGAGGGAAGACAAAAGAGAGGGGGTGCAATATCTAAATGCGGCACCCCTGCGTCTAGGCGCCACAGAGTAGTATTGCATTTATTATTTATGTGTAATATTATTTTGTAAGTTGCTGATTTAGGATTTAAATCTTATGGAGTCTATTTTTACACTCACTTAGGACCGCACCACTTAGAGTAGGGGGAACTGGTAATATAGTAGGTTTCACAGGTGGGGGCGGAGCTTAGGACTGAGTTAGAGTGACAGTTGACAGTTTACCTCAGACGGTGCTGGGAAGGCAGACAGAGTGGTTAGACCTGGCAGCCCAGCTGAGTGGAGGGTACCCCATCTTTATGTGGGGACCCAGGACAGAAGGCAATGGGCCAGGGCTGGTAGGAGCCAGCTGGTCATGTTGAGGGGACACCGGTGACACGGACAACCGAGGCAGCCAGGAGTTCAGCCCTGACTGCAAAGCCGACGAGCTGCAGGCCCAACCGAACCGGGTTGCTGACAGCACCACAAGGTACCTCTCCCCTCAGGACTGAAAACTGGTTCAGGACACTAGAAGAAACTAAAAGGGACAGACATATACTGCGGTACTGGATAGGAGCCTCTTTACTCTTTGTCCGGGTTGCCTTATCCAGACCGGGTAGTGGACAGACCTTGTCTTCTAGATACAGACCGTAGGACTGGCGGGGGAGCTCTTCAAAGGTGGTGAAAGACTGAAAGAACTAGAGTCAGAAAGAAAGTAGTAAAACCTGAAAGACAGAGAGAGGACATCTAGAGACTCCATAAGAGAAACCCTGAGTTGGCAACAACACCCTAAAACCAAATTGTACCATGTTTTGTTATGCCATCAGCCGGTACTGAGTAAAGCAGAGTTAAACTGGAACTGGTTTGAGTTATTCTTCCTGCTGCAGCCCGGAGGGCTTAACATCATCATGCAGAGGGGTAAGAACTGCACCACCATTACCATCACTGTCCTTCCTCACCGTCTCACCACAATAGCTGCCCTGAGGTAAAGCTCCACCTGTGGGGAGCTGCACCACACTTTGCTGCCCCCTCCATCACCTCAGTGGCCGGCTGGCGGTGCTGGTACCAAATTACTGGACACTACAGATGGCATCATGTTCCCCTGTAAATAACCCTTTTAACCCCCACCGTTTACCATCAACATCTGGTATAATTGATAGCCAGGGCACGGCCCGGGGTCCCGACCATCCGTGACTCCCCACACAGTAGCCCTGGTGTCCGAGTCCCTCACCCACCCTAGCTCTGGTTGAATCATAAGTGTAGAGAATCATTTGTTAAATGAGGTTTAACAGCAGGGCTGCTCACCTTGTGATGATCTTGAATTATGGCGTATCTATCTACTAGGGCATCCAGTCAAATCTCCATCTGGTCTGGTCTGCAGCCGCCTCCAATGTAGTGGGTGCTCTGTCCGAGGACCCTTCAGCAAATGTGTAGAAGATAATACCCAGAGTAAAGTTCTGTGGCGCTTCCAGACAGGACAATATGCGTTCATATGGATGAACATTTTGTTAATGCGCTTCAGAATAATAGTATTCAGAGTAATTATAACATGTTTCAGCTTTATATTACAGACTAAGCCTTCCTCAGGTACATGTCAAATGGTGTTATACCGTCAGAATGCATCATCTTGTCATGTCTGGAAATGCTATAGACCTTTACTCCAGATTTTATCTTCTACCCTTTTGAAATATAAAACCTTGGAGCCAAATAAAAAGTTTATTGCAAAAAAAGTATTTTTTTCATATGCTCAGCCCAATGAGCTAAAGCAAAAAGTAACATTTTCTTTTTTTTTTCTTCCACACTACTTTCATTCCTGTGAAGCATCTACAGGGTTAATAATCTTCTTAATTTTGATTTTGACACGTTGAGAAATGCAGTGTTTAGGATGGTGTCTTTTCTGTCAAATAAGCCCCTCAAAGTCACTACAAATGTGATGTGGACCTAAAAAAAAAAATATCTTAGTAAATTTTGTTGGAAAAATGAGAAATTGCTGTAAAACGTTTAATCCATAAAACTTCTACCAAAAAAAAAAATATGTTTCAAAAATGAGGCTAATGTAAAGTAGACATTTGGTAAATGTTTTTTATTGACTATTTTGCATGATAACTACCTGGTCTCAGGCCAAAAAAAGACAAAATTTGAAAATGGCAAAATTTTATACATTTTTGTCAACTTTTTAATTGCATAAATAAACTCAATTCACATTGACTGAATTTGCCACTAACATGAAGCACAACATGGTTCAAAAAAACATCTCAGAATATTTGGAATATGTTTAAGCATTCAAGGGCTATTACCATGCAATTGTAAAATTTGGCCTGGTGAGGAAGGTGAAAATAGGCTGGGGAGTGAATGGGTTAAGATTTTCACTCAAGCCATTGTAACAGTGCATGTTAATATACCTGTGATTGCTGCAATGATCGCCATAGCAATATCAGCTTGACTTATAGTATCATGGTAATATTCCAACACTGCTTGCTGTCATCTATTTTCACTCAAGCCATTGTAACAGTGCATGTTAATATACCTGTGATTGCTGCAATGATCGCCATAGCAATATCAGCTTGACTTATAGTCTCATGGTAATATTCCAACACTGCTTGCTGTCATCTATTTTCACTCAAGCCATTGTAACAGTGCATGTTAATATACCTGTGATTGCTGCAATGATCGCCATAGCAATATCAGCTTGACTTATAGTCTCATGGTAATATTCCAACACTGCTTGCTGTCATCTATTTTCACTCAAGCCATTGTAACAGTGCATGTTAATATACCTGTGATTGCTGCAATGATCGCCATAGCAATATCAGCTTGACTTATAGTCTCATGCTAATATTCCAACACTGCACTTATTGTTAAGCTTCCCGTGTCATCTCTATGCATTACATTACTCACTCACCAGTATATGACAATTTGGCAGATTGTAATAGTTATCTGTTGGAGTTGTTATAGTGTGGAGGGAGTCTTGCCCTTTCATCCTCTTGCACCCCTGCTGTTCCTTGTAGCTGCTAATTACCTGATACCATGTTTCCTCCCACAAGCCCCCTCACCTGATTCTGATAGTGTCTCCTATAAATTTAGCTCATTCTTAAGGGTACACGTGTGGGGGGTCAGACACGTGTGGCATCTCATGCAAAGTGGCATTGAATGCTAAGTGGATGCAGTTATTTCATGGCAGGTAGTCAGGGCAGGAGTCAGGTAAGACACTCTATTTAACAGGGAGAGGAAAAAAAAAAAAAAAATTAAAACGTCTTTTCCTTTCCCTATCACCATGTCCTTTACTTCACCATCTATTGTTCTATGTGCTCTTGCTGGAAGACAATGACATAGAGGGACACTCCAACACTGTGCATAACTCCATTCACTACTAATCTTTACCATGTCTTGTATTTCACTGTTTGTTTTCTTATGTGCTCTCGCCACCAATTTTTATCACCCCATCCCCCCTCCATCACCACTCATTCACATCAGACCCTCTCTCCTGCCCTACTCTATGTACAACTCCCATGCTATCTTCAGTTTACTGAAGACTCTCAGCCCATCATATTCCAAAGCTTGTCATAATAAATCATGTCCTAATCCCAAAAACTATCTGCTCTTTCTCTTTTTACTGCTGCTCCTCTCAGGTGATATCTCTCCCAACCCTGGTCCGCCATCTGCTAACTTCAACCCATCTCCCACCTCACACAGAAACCCCACTAACCTTATTAATATCACCTGCACACCTTCACCTCCCTCTTTTAATTGCGCTCTCTGGAATCCACGGTCTGTATGCAACAAACTTCCTTTCATTCACAATTACTTTCTTACCAACTCTCTTAACCTGCTGGCCCTCACAGAAACCTGGATCCAGGATTCAGACACTGCTTCCCCTGCTGCTATTTCTTACGGCGGCTTACACTTCTCTCACTCCCCTAGACCTGGGAACAGACGTGGCGGTGGAGTCGGCCTCCTCCTGTCCCCACAATGTACTTTCCAGGTCATTCCTCCAGCCCCATCACTCTCATTCCCTTCTTTTGAGGTCCATACCATTAGGCTATTCCATCCCCTCCCCCTCAAAGTAGCAGTGGTATACCGCCCCCCAGGGTCACCCACCCAGTTCCTCGACCATTTCTCCGCCTGGCTCCCGCATTTCATGTCCTCAGATTTACCAACCCTTATTCTGGGAGACTTTAACATCCCCATAAACAGCCCCATCTCCCCATCTGCATCCCAGCTCCTATCTCTAACTACCTCTCTTGGCCTATCACAGCTCTCAACCTCTAAGACACACGAAAACGGTAACACCCTTGACCTTGTCTTTACCCGGCTCTGCTCATCCTCCCCCTTGGATAACTCAACTCTACTCTCTGACCACAACATTCTTTCCTTCTCACTCACTAACCCTCGGCCAACACAGCCCAAGCCTACCTATCACACATCCAGAAATCTACAGGCCATTAACCCTCAAGCACTCACAGACTCCCTCATTTCATCTCTGTCCCCAATCTCTTCAATCTCTTCTCCAGATCAGGCAGTAAATCACTACAATGACCCTCTCAGAAGCTCCCTGGACCAAGTAGCCCCCCTCACCCGCAGAACCTCCAAACAGAGAACAAAACAGCCCTGGCTCACATCACAAACCCGATTCCTCCAGCGATGCTCCAGGAGTGCTGAACGCCTATGGAGGAAAACTCGCTCACCAGGAGACTTCATCCACTATAAATTCATGCTCAAAACCTACAACTCTGCCCTTCACCTTGCCAAACAGACCTACTTCACCACCCTGGTCTCCTCACTATCCAACAATCCAAAAAAACTCTTCGACACCTTTCACTCTCTCCTCAGTCCTAAAGTGCAGGCCCCCATCACCGACCTCTGTGCTGATGACCTGGCTTCCTACTTCATGGATAAAATAGACAACATCCGCCAGGAAATCAGCTCTCAGCCTCCAAGCACTGCCACCCCCATTCTTCCTCACATCCCCTCCGGTTCACTTTCCACATTTGACCCAGTCACAGAAGAAGAAGTCTCCAGGCTCCTATCTTCCTCTCGTCCCACCACATGCACTACCGACCCCATTCCCTCACACCTGCTCCAATCCCTCTCTCCAGTCGTCACCACTCATCTAACCAAAATCTTCAATCTCTCCCTCTCTTCTGGCATTTTCCCCTCCTCCTTCAAACACTCGATCATTACTCCATTATTAAAGAAAACCACTCTCGACCCAACCTGCACAAATAACTACAGACCAGTCTCCAATCTCCCCTTCATCTCTAAACTCTTGGAGCGCCTGGTCTATTCCCGCCTCACCCGTTACCTCTCCGCTCACTCTCTTCTAGATCCATTACAGTCTGGTTTCCGCCCCCTTCACTCCACAGAAACTGCCCTCATCAAAGTGACCAATGACCTTCTGACAGCAAAACGTAATGGTAACCACTCTCTGCTTATTCTCCTTGATCTCTCTGCAGCTTTTGACACTGTCGACCATCAGCTCCTACTCTCTATGCTGCACTCCATTGGCATAAAGGACACTGCTCTCTCCTGGCTCTCCTCCTATCTTTCTGACCGCTCTTTCAGTGTATCTTTTGCAGGCTCCACTTCCCCCCCTCTTCCCCTCACTATTGGGGTCCCTCAGGGTTCAGTCCTTGGCCCTCTCCTCTTCTCTCTCTACACGGCCCCGATTGGACAGACCATCAGCAGATTTGGCTTCCAGTACCATCTTTATGCTGATGACACTCAACTATACACTTCAGCCCCTGACCTTACCCCTGCGGTAGTAAAGAACACCAATGACTGTCTAGCTGCAGTTTCCAATATCATGTCCACTCTCTATTTGAAACTAAACCTTTCCAAAACTGAACTTCTTCTGCTCCCCCCATCCACTAACCTCCCTAAATCGGACATCTCTCTTTCAGTGTGCGGCACCACGATAACGCCTAGACAGCAAGCTCGCTGTCTGGGTGTTATATTTGACACCGATCTCTCCTTCTCCTCCCACACGCAATCTCTCGTCCGCTCCTGTCACTTACACCTGAAGAATATCTCTAGAGTCCGCCCCTTTCTCACCCTGGAAACAACAAAAACCCTCACCGTTGCCCTAATCCATTCCCGCCTTGACTATTGCAACTCTCTATTAAGCGGCCTCCCCCTCACCAGACTTTCTCCTCTCCAGTCCATCCTTAATGCAGCAGCCAGGATCACCCATCTGGCCAATCGTTACTCAGATGCCTCTTGTCACGCTGGGAGTGGGGAAGACACCCAGCGTAGGATAACGACGGGGGGGGGGAATAAGGAGTCCCTAACGCTAAGGGCACAAGAAGGAGACGGTGACCCCTAGACTTCCTAGAGCTGACCCTGTCTGCCCTAACGTCCCTATACAGTCTCCTCAACTGTCGCCGACCATGAACCTCGTCCCTCTCTGATCCTAGCACTATCTTATCTAAGGATCAGATGGAGGGGTTCACTAGACCCCTCCACTATCAACTAAAGACAAACACCAGGGAAGACAGACATTTGGGAAAAGGAAACACTTATCTGACAGCAGAGCTCAGCAACCTCCACAACCTCCGCGTCTGCTGGAGCAAGGATAATGAGTGCACAAGGAACTATCACCTGCACCGAGGAAGGGTGATGAACCTCCTTATAAAAGTGGAAGGAATCCGCTGGGTCCTAGTGACCTACAATATTGGTGGATAAAACCAGACCGAGCACAAGACCTCCACAGCCGTCCCCCCATAACAGCGAGATCCCATCACACCCTCTCTCCATCTACACAGAAGGTAAATGCCCCTGAAAGAGACGGACCATCCTCCACCATTATGGCTGGTGGGCCACACGCTGGGATCGTCTGCGCGTGGCCTCCACCCTGTCATCCGTGCCACCCGTGACACCTCTGCTCTGTGCCAGTCATTGCACTGGCTGCCTGTATATTACAGGATCAAATTCAAATTGCTTGTTCTCACCCACAAAGCTCTTCACAGTGCAGCTCCCCCCTACCTCTCCTCCCTCATCTCTGTCTATCACCCCACCCGCTCTCTACGTTCCTCAAATGACCTTCAACTAACATCTGCACTAATCCGATCCTCCCACTCCCGGCTCCAAGACTTTTCCAGAGCTGCACCAAACCTCTGGAATGCTTTACCCAAAGAAATCAGGACTATCCACAACTTGCATGGCTTCAGACGATCCCTAAAGACGCATCTTTTTAAGGCGGCCTATCATACTCCCTAACATGTCCATTGTACTGTAGACAGTGAATGGGCTATCCTCTGGACATTATTCTTCTACAAACTCCACCAAACCATAAAGGTCTACACAGACTGATGACCATTCATGTAAGCTTAGCCCTATACCCCATTTCCTCAAGATGCCTGGACCACCAGTGCAATAAGCCCCGGCACCTTGTACAACCCCTATCCCGTTGTAGATTGTAAGCTCTTTTGAGCAGGGTCACCTTCATTTCTTGCTTTATTTATTGTATTTTTTTTTTTTTTTTTTTTTCACATTGATTCTATGCCTATTGTTTTTGTATCCAATGATTGTACTTTATTTGTTCTCTATTGTAATTACTTACTGTATATTTTCTGTACGCTAACCCTACATTGTAAAGCGCTGCGGAATATGTTGGCGCTATATAAATAAAGCTTTATTATTATTATTATTATTATTATTATTAAGATTAAGCACAGCTGACGGTAGGTAGAACAAGGTACTGAGAGCCAAGAGTGCTTGTCAGTTGGCACAACACAAGCCTTACAGAACTATTTAGGACTGCTGAAAATTGACCCTGCTGAAAGAAAATAAGTACAGAACAGGTTTGAAAATTTTGAGGGGTTACTGAACCTGATGACTAAAAGTTGGCAGCTTTGGAATAGAGAAATGACTTGCAGTATGTGATTCTTCAGCCTGCCTGTGGCAACACCACCTATTCTTGGAGAGATAGTCTGGCCTAAGAAACACCATAATATGTGCTATGATAACTGCCTCAAACCCTATATATTGTGATGTTATTTTGAGAGGACAAGTCGCCAGCTATGTGTTTTAAAGAGATAGTACCTGTTACCACAACAATATGATCCATTCCTCCTTGTATTACAACCTCCAAGCTTTGTATCTACTAGAATATAACCCTCAAACTCTCTCTATTAGTGTAAATGTAGAATAAATTTATACATACTGTGAGGTAGCGACCAGCTATATTGAAAGTGGCCGGTATGTGTCGCACACACAGAGGTCTGCTGCAATCTAAATCCATGTGTTTTGCTGGAACTTGTTCCACAGGTCTTCATAGTGTTAAGAGCTGGATTTAAGAGTTGGCCAGAAAGTGATTGACGGGTCTGGCTAACCACATAACTCCAATGGGTGTATCTCATCTGATATAAGGAGACTACTCTCAGGTCACATGTCTCTGATATCAGCTAGGTCCTGTAAGCTGCAGATGTCCTGGTGGAGCACATGTGAAGAGACAGTATGATTGCAAAGTGTGAGTCTCTGAGGCCGAGATGCTATCGTCCTGCTGGGAACCTAGATTGACAGGAGGCAGTGTATGGAGCCAGCCATTCCCCTAAAAGGTAACCTCAAAGTCAGGAGGTTGTTTACTGATTGTGGTAAGTCTCTGGACAGTGTAGCTCCTGCACTGCATATCCAGAACGGGGAGGGCGTACCCCGCAATTGAAATGTTGAGGACTGTGTATTTCTGTGTCTGTAAAGCCGTAGCACAATACTTAATATGTGCGAACAAGCTGGTTTACGGCCGTCAATTAAACCAGTTGGACTTATTTAAATGAGAAACAGTTGCTGTGTGCTTAAATATTGCTGCCAAGTGAGTGTCTCCTACTACATTCTGCGAGCACTGCCTCACAATATGTATACTTTTCCTGTCAGTGTGTAACTGCCAAGTAGAGGAGAGCAAATCGGACTTTAAAGTTTGGTGTTCATTCTGAATACAGAGTTTACAAGAAATGTTTAGTGTTCGGGTTTGGGTGCTTTGCATATGCAAATCACTGGAGTGAGCATCACTGTGCTCGGGTGCACTCCGTGCTTGGCCCAGTACAAGCCACTTGCAGTGTTTGAATGGATCGCATTGGGGGTAAATTCAGCGTTATTGGATGTAGTGTGTACTGATAAAGAAAATGAAAACACCCAACCCCCCCCTTCCCCGGAAGGGCTTTGTTTATGGCTGGCTGTATGTGGACAGAGAGCTGAACTGCCCAATCAGTGATTTCTAATGAGGTTCAGGTCTAGTTTGGGTCCAGAACAAAATTTTATAAAAGGTCCGAATGAAATATCAGAACCTGAACTTCCACGAGTCCTCTCATCTCTACTGACAAGCTAAATTTTTTAACGTAAGACACAAAAATCATGCCTGAGTACTGAAAATTATTAAGCTTGTACCCTTTCATGCCAATGTCTGTCATATAATATTTTTGATCTGGAAGCCATGTTGGAGGTCAAATTCCAACCTGCTTACTTTTGCATCAGCTGTATAATGTGGCAAGAATTCTACATAGGGAAGTTAGGATGATGAATATTTATTCTACAATCTCCACCAAAGACTAAAAATGATTCTCATCTTTTCACTTGAGCATCTTGGTCCATTCCTATATTTCATAGTTGATAATAATGAAAGCTACATTTTTTTAATTATATTTGCCTTCCTCTTTCTCCATACAGATATCCCTCCATATGATCATTTGATGAATTAAAATGAATTGATGACCTTATTATCTATATATACACTATAATATATATCTGAACATACATTTATGTACTATAAATGTACATACACACAGATCCTTTTTCATCATAACTTCATTTCTATACGCTAAATGGACCACCCACATTTGAGGTACATGGATGCCAACATTAAAATATATTACTAAGGACAAATGTGCAAATATGCTTTGGCACACTCACCAGATGCCTTCCTCTGCCAGAAATCCTGTTATATTAATAGCTTCTTAAAACAACATTTCCCTCTCTTTCACCATATTATAGAATATAGCCACTTTTTTAAAAAGCGTTCCAGTAAAGTGGTAATAATGATTTGTGAATTTAGAACTTTTTTCATTCTGTGATGTTTCTTAACCACGTTAAAGTATATAATATATATACACATTTATTCAAATTTCTGCAGAGCGGACAATGAATATCTAAGGCATGAACAATCTATTCACATTTATATATTAACAAAAAAAAGACTTAAGGCTATATATTAACCTTTCGCCACAATTCGTTTATATTGTTATTATATACATAACATGAAAAAAGAAGCTACTCTACAAAAGATCATAAAAGTATTCTTCTGTTGCTCTAGCTATTATGCGTAATGAGGGGCACAGTTCATAGTTGCCTAGCAGAGCTACAAAGAACAGACTTGCCACTAGAAATTTCAGGGCCCCACACTGGCAAAAATTTTGGGGCTCCCCTGAGACTCCACTTAGCTGCGCCTCCACACCTTAAACCTTCCACAGCTCTACCCCCCACTATTGGAAAAGCTCCAGTTCTGCACCACATCCTCAGAAATCATACATTAACAGTTCTCATCAAACACCAGATTACAAACAAACATAGCAATTAACTTTGTTTGGCCAAAACATAATATTTTTTTAAGCCTCCCACCACGACAAGGTAGACTCTCTTTTCAGTGCCCTACTCTACTCTTTTTTTCACACCATGAGCAGAATGCACATTACCACCATAGAGTGACAGAATAATACCATATACGAGAAGAAATACCACCCCACCATGAACACATCAAGTCTGAGAGTCTTATTCAGGTCTTGTTCTGGCTCACAGACATTCATTTGAGGGCTTGTGAGAACAGCTTCTGACTTCTCTCCCATGTGCGCTGTCTCTCCCCTATGACTCTCTCCCCCTCTATGCTGTGTCTCCTCCCTCGGTACCTGTTGTCCCTGTGTGCTGTGTCTCCTGTCTGTGCCTGTCTCCTACCTGTTTGCCATGTCTCCTCCCTCTCTGTGACTGTCTCCTACCTTTACACTGTGTCTCCTCCCTCTATGCACCTGTCCCCCTGTGCTTCCTCTCTGTGTCTGTCCCCTGTGCCTATACCCTCCTGTACACTGTGACTGCAATATGTGCCTAGCCCCCATGTGCCTATACTCTACCGTACACTGTGCCTCCACACTTTGCCTGTCCCTGCATGCCTATACCCTCCCATACACTGTGCCTCCACTCTGTGACTGTCCTCGCGTGCCTATAACCCCCTGTACACTGTTCCTCCTCTCTGTGCCTGTCTCCCAGTTTACCCTGTGCTTCCCCTCTGTGCCTGTCTCCCCTGTATGCTGTGCCTCTCCTCTGTGCCTGTCCCCCTGTATGCTGTCTTCTGTACCCGTCTCCCCCTTTACCTGTCCCCCTCCTGTGCCTCCTCTCTGTGCCTGCCCTCCTGTGCCTGTAATCCCCCTGGGCATCCCCTCTGTGCCTGTAATCCCCCTCTGCCTGTCCCCCACCTGTGCTTCCTCTCTGTGCCTGCCCCCTATGCCTGTAATCCCCCTGTGCCTCCTGTCTCTGCCTGACCGCTCGTTGCCTGTAATCCCCCTGTGCCTGCCCCCCACCTGTGCATTTCCCCCTATGCTCTCTCCCTCCCCATGTCTCATCTATCCCCTGCTCTCCCTGCTAACCTGAGCTATGTATCAGCATCCAACTGTAGTGAACTCCCAGCAGCAGATCTCTATTTCCTGTATTGTAATCTGCAGGAATAGAGTATACTCGTAGTGGCTGTGGTGCAGGAGTTAGAGATCTGCTGTTGGGGAGCTCACTACAGTCAGATGCTGATGCGCATCCCCTTCTGTACAGCACAGGTTAGGAGGGAGGAGGAAGGAAGCAGGGCAGAGTTCAGCCCAATGGCAGACTTCACGGCACTTACCTCCGATACTAAGTCCACACACTGCTGCACGCCCTGCACCCGCACTTTCAGGCGCCGGATCAAGCTTAATGAAGATAGTGGGTGGTTCTGGCTGTGCTTTGATGGGTGGGCTCGGCCTTGCTTTGGGGTAAACAACCCTGCCACTTGGTGCCCGCGGCCGGGCCCTCGCCAGCCACCGGCCCCTGACGTGAGTCATTCCAGTCAGGTCCTGTTGGTGTCCATTTATCAGATCTCAGAGGTTGCTCTAGGCTTCTCCCTTTCACCTCTGCACAGGGATCTAGTCTTACACAGCGACCTCTGGGAGGACCCAAGGCTTTTCCTGATGTTTGGTGGTACAAGCTAATCGGAATTGTCAGGGTGCCTGGTCAGAATGAGGAGAACAGACAAGGTACTAACTCACCCCAGGGCTGGGGTACTCGGATCCCGGGCGCCTGTTATGTATGCTGTGTCACTGGTGGCCGGTGCCTGGGTCCGTGGACCTGGTGGTCGATAAAAAAGGGTTTAGTATAATTAAAATAAAGAATAGTTCGAGATTAAATGTTCGTGAAGCCACCTACGGTGTCTGGTGAATACACCAGCGCTACTGCAGACATCTGCGGATGATGGATAGGTAGCCAGATGATGTCACTCCCTGCAGGTTGAGCGGAGTCCCCAGGGCAGACCTGTAGTACTGGTTGTCGATGTTGTTCTCACAGCAGTAGCTCAACAGGATCAGAGAATGAAACAATCTCTTCACTGAGACTGGAATGCAGTTTAGCAGCTTAATGGAAATGAGACACCGAGACCTTCTTGCTCTGCACGGGTATTTACTGGCAACTTGTCAAGGCATTTCTCATCGGTACACAGTCAAAGGGCAGCTGGCCGGGTAGTCACCAAAGGATGCAAAGTCTCTCTGAGGCCCCCCAATCATGTTCCTTCAAATTTCACTCCCTGTCCTTTTTTCTCACAGCACTCTCCTTACTATCCGTGTGCTGCCCTGCACGGAGCCTTCTTACTACCAGGCCTGTTGGCTATGTAGAGGTTACCCTTCTCTCCAAGGGTCTCAACCCGGTTTGGAGCTCCTGTTGGGGACATGCATGTCAGATCAGGTCAGGGCTATATAAACGACCTGCGACCCACGGTGTTTGGTGGCTTAGAGCTGAATTTCCTGCACCGCACTCGGAGCCGGTTCTCCGTCTTGGATCGAGTTCCCTCCTGGACTGGCTATTGGTACAGTCCGGCATGGGCTTGCACAAGTCAGGGATCCCCCTTCTGTCTGGGTTGCCTTCCTTTTCTGGCATGCTCCACTGTGAGCCTCGTAAGGTCCTCTCTTCTCGACATCCCTCACGGTTCTTTACTTCACTCCGACTGCAACTGACTAACTGTTTGTCTGTTTGTCCTTCCCGATCTTTTCTCTCCACTTAAGCTCCTCCTAACAGAACTGGTTACCCTGGTTATGGGTTTAGCCAATTGGTTCCCTAGCTCTAAGTGTATAAAAGCGGGGATGGGGCCTCAGGTTGAACATTCCCATCCTCTGGTGACAGGGATACCATACACGTTAGTTTGGGAGTAGTACCCCTTCTGTGGCGCACTGACCAGTGGGGCACCACAGTACAAAAACAACCAACGACAACATGGTCTGTAAACGAGCTGAGGTCAGAAAAATCTACCAGAAACCACCCAAGTGCAGAGGATCAGAGTGTAAAAATCAGGCAAGCAGAGCCTTATCTGACAACCTCCAGCAGAAAGCTGTGAGATTTAAAAGGGTTTTCATACTGTCGAGTTAGCCAAGAAAGGGAGTGGATTACAAAGGCACACATATCGATACTGCAAGATGCACTACTTGTCCAAGTCACTGGCTGGATGGAGCCTTCAGTGCCCAGCATTTCTAGTCCCAACAACTCCCCCAACCACTCCCCATTACCGTTAGAAGAGTAAATACAATAGCAAGTGGTGGCGGTTCAGATGTCGAAAGAACAGGTCTCAGAGGCGGCGTAACTTAATGACAATCTAATCATCGCATGGCAATAGACTACAATCAAACTCTGTAATCTGATCCTGCAACCAAACCTTGTTTCATCTGTCCCCTTCATAACTTTGTGGTTGGTTGTTAATAAGTATAGGACAGGATAGTAATAAGTATTGGATCTCTAGAAGGAGGAATGACTGCAAGATATTTATGCTATGGATATGAGAAAAAAGTACAAAAATAATTGTGTCAAAAGAAGCGTTACCGCTCTAATTGGGAGATATAGCATTTGATTCTAGTATTTCCAATGTTTTTTCTGCATAATTCAGTGTTTCCTGAAGTCAGTATATTACTCACTTGGTATATGTTTATTGCACTATAAAGTGCATATTCACTTCCTTGTTAATGTGATGATGATGGTATGGAGTTTTTTAAGTAGACTTTCCAAGTCTGTGGTTTTGAAGATAGTGTTTTCTTGTATGAATGCTTCTCTTCTGTGTGTGAATAGGATACATCCGACAGGATACAACCTCAACCCCTCACATAGGTCCCCATTCATCCCCTCTCGTATACAGTATAATTTTATTTTAATGTTTGTTCATAAAAGGGACCTGAACATACTACTAAGATTTCTTTATTCTACTGCCATACTTTATTGTTGTTAGTAGAAAATATTTTTTTTATCTATATCTTACTTGCAAACCTCTTTATTTGTCATACTGTATCTAGGGAGTAATGCGGCCCCATGTTAGACTAGATATACAGTTTTACTGTTTTAGGTAGTGTATGCAAATAAATCTTTAGTTTTACATCCAAATCTCAATTATATTAATTTAAAAAAAAAAATCCAACTTTAATGTGTTTTTACAAGCTTTTTTAGTTTTTTTTTTTTTTTAATTCACACATCTTTTAAAAGAATTTTTCACTTTTTTTGTTATTTAACTTCTATAGAGAAATTTATGAGAATATATGTGGAAGACCAATTGGTTCACATGAATACAGCGGGTCACAAGCTATGAGTGGAGCCAGACCATTACTGAAAAAGCGGCCTTTATTTATGAACAGCAAGTTTAGGGAGGAATTGATGAACTTTTCACACAGGGTATACCACAAGGAAAAAAATCTATATTACACTTGACCCGAGGAACTGAGGTCAATGTACTGTGTCAAAGACACCCTCCAGTGTATCTGTAACTTCAGGTACAATATGCCTAACAAATACCCAAATACTACTACAAGAAGGCGTCTATTCTAATAAACGGGTATAAATTGATGGGTGAGCAGCAAGGCTTGTTTCTGGGCCTGCACAATGACTAACAATCTAAATTATAAAATCTATTGTCCCCTTCACACACGCACAATAAAGGAGATACCCGCATATCAGTCCGGTACAGGCCTGTAGAATCCAGCTGCAGCATACTAGGCCAATTTGGCATAAAGAAAAAAACATTCTAACAATCCCCGCCAACAGTGCATATGCGGGGCCCAAGCTCAGGACTTATGGTTTTACCTGACAAATGCAAAAGAAAACGGGCCCACAAAAGGTATGTTTAATTCTGGAGGTTTGTTGTCAACCATAGTCACCCAAGAGCATTCTACTCAGTGGCAGGAAAAGCCGTCCAGTCATACTCTGGCAACAAATCTCTGTCCAGCAACAAACCCCAAGCTACCAGATAGTCTTGATCATTCAAGAAATAAATAATAAATATCGAACTTATTTATAATTTGTAAGACCCCGTGCCCACGGTGCAGTGTTTGATGCTTTTTTTACGCAGATTTTGAGAATCGTCATCAAAAGTTGTATGTCTAGCCTGAGGTCAGAAAAGTCTATTAGGATCATACAGAACAAATCTGCCTTCTGGTATTTAATGTTATTACATTGAAGGCTGCAGGCTGATAATGCTGAGGCGGCCGTCACACGCTACAATATCGTGAGCGATATTGTTAGCGATCACGTGCACGCGCGCTCGCTAACGATATCGCTCACATCGCTGGTGAGCTGTCACACAGACAGACTCACCAGCGATGTGGGCCAGCGAGATCGCTGGTAACTATGGTACACATCGGGTTACTAGGCGCCGCGCGGCTATAGGCCATGTGCTAGCTGTCGCTGGGAGATCGTTCATCGTGGTGTCATACACCACGATTAAGCAGATTGAACAAGCGATTATTGCTTGATATGAGCTCCGGCTCTCATATCTGCGATGTCACGATCAAGCGATTTTACATTGTAAAATCGCTTGATTACACGCAGCGATGCACAAACGATATCGCTTAAGCGATCAAAACGCAGATCGCTTAAGCGATATCGTGCATTAAATTGAACCGTGTGACGGCCGCCTGAGAACGTTGATGGTATCCATGGTACATTTATGTAATTAAAGGGACTGTCAGGTAATTTTTAAGTATGGTACTAATAGTATCTTTAAATATTGCCTGGGCAGTCCTTTAAAAACATGTAAAAATCATTACTGTACCCTTTGTAGTTATCTTGCTATAAGCATCTTCACATCCTGCAGTTAGCTGCCGCACTACTCCAACTCATTACTTTCACAGCTAATAGTCCACAGTACAGTATGTAAATGTTATTCAAATGTCCACACCCACGGAAGCTGTTATTCTGTCCCTCCACTCTGCGCTCTGTGTCTCCTGCTAGTGTAGTGTAGTGTAGCTTTCATTTTCATTTTTGCCTGTCCTGCTTCTGAGGGGGAGAGGGAGAGCTGGCAGGCACATATCTAGTTACAGATAACTTGCTCTGAGCACACGCCGTGCTGTCTGAGACATTCTGTGTGTTTTCATTTGAATACTTGTTTTGCTGTAGGAAGGAGAGTACACATCAATGTGAGTGATTTCTACTGAGGGAAGTACAGAGGCGGCAGTGATGTCACTACATGAATATTCATTCCTTGGGGACTGAGCAGCAGAGAGTTAAGTGATCCCTCACTGTGATTGACAGATGGAATGAATCTCTTTATTTGCAGTTTACAGAGGATGGGGGGGGGACGACTATATTATAAAAAAAGACATGAATAGATAGAGCTTTAACATAGGAATTAGAAAATGATAGCAGTTACATAAGGATTTTTGACCTGACAGAATCCCTTGAATTAAGTCAAAGGTAATTCCAGAGTGGTCTTTTTATTAAATGGCCTGTCACATCTTTCCGATATTTACTATTGTAAATATTGAAGGCTTTATTTAGTGGTAGAATTTTGTAACTCAGTACACATGGAGTAAAAAAGCATTTTTAATTTAAGGTCAACTGAAAGAATACTTTTTTGCTAGCATTTGCATACACATCCTAGAAACTTTCTGTAGTCTAGATTATGGGTCTGAATCAGCACTAGAACTAAGCAGATCTTTTTGAATTTGTTTTTGATGACTACACTGAATTTCCACCCAAAATTTGATTCATGAAGAATATATTTGTGTGGACCTTAATACTGGAAAGCTTTTATATGAGAATACAAAAAAAAGGAAAGAAATAGGACCCCATTGACCATAAGGGTACCTTTACACGCCGCTACAACATGGTGGAAACAACCGGGTGCTTCACGTGCACGAGCACGCAGTAACGGTTACAAACGGTACCCGCATCGCCTTTACACGCCGCTATAAGGTGCACTACAGAAGGTTGAATCTATCTCTGGATGCACCGCCGGGTGCCTAAAGTTACCTTCTGTAGAGCACCTTACCTCATTTACACGCCACTACAACAAGGTAATATGGGTGGACCTGGTGCAGCAGGGACAACAGATAGGCGTGCCAGAATTGTGGATTACGAGAATTTCGTACGCTGATAGGACAAAGCAATAGCATCATGATTGGCCAGCCAGCGCAGGAGGCTGACTAATACATGACGCTCGAGCAATTAGTGTAGTGTGACTGGTCAGCTCCTTAAATATGCCGCCCTATGCAGCGACTACCAATCGTAAGGCAGGAGTTTCCTCCAATAATCGCTGAAGGGGGATGGTTTCTCGGAGGCTGTGTCACGCCCCGGGGAGTTAACTAGGTGACGAATAAACCTTACCCTACCGTATTTACACACCGTTACCATCAGGTTGAAATCAACCTGTTTTAGGGCTCGGCTCTGAAACAGGTGCCGCAAGTGACGAGTGGAAACAACCGCCTTTACACGCTGCTACCTCGGGTTGATTTGGCGGTGCAAGATACATTTCTCTCATCAACCCGGTTGTTTCCACCATGTTGTAGCGGCGTGTAAAAGTACCCTAAGTGCTTAAAGTTTACAGGCTGAGAGAGAGAGCAAGGACCCTGCTGACTACAAGAGCTTTAACTTTTCAAAAGAGAGAAGACCTCACTGACCATAAGAACGTACAATCTACTGGAGAGAGAGACTTAATCAGTGACTTTAGACATGGAAAACAACTGCCATACAAGCTTTGCTCCACTGGGAACAAGTGACCTGAGATGGCCTAGGAACTGATATCCACTGCATTTTTGGATTGATATCCACTGCACAAGGTGTGATAGGCTGTAATATGTCATAGCTGCATGATATTTTGGGTAGGCTGCACAACAATGCAATATCTCATTACCACACTCTTTAAAGAGGTGGATCACTACAAGGTATAGTGTCCAAAAGCTGTTTGAATACCTTAGCGTTTCCTTCCAATCAGAGTGCAGCTGTTTATTTAATAATTATATTTCATGCTCAGTTTTACACCTGTTCATACTTGTTAGGAAGTGCCAACATATTTTCATTTTAAATTGCCATCAATGCAAGAGTAATAAAAGCCCAAAATTTTTATTCTGACATATAAAAGCACTGGTAGTCAATAAGATAATTGATGACCGTGAGCAGAAAAAAACATTTGATTTTGGTATTGTCAAAAATTAAAAAAAACCGATAATTTGTTAATAAAAATATTTTAAAAAAATTCTGACTTTTGATAAAAAAAAAATACAGAGATGATCATAGCACAAAATACGGCTGCCTTATTTTCACAATTACAATTCACATTCTATAGGCATGTACATCGGATCGTTTTTGATGCAAGACAGTCATGCGAGTGCTTTCCGTATGGTCGTGCGAGTGGGGCGTGACTGTGGTGGGAGTGTGGTCCATGTGCAATTAGTTTTTAACATGCTCTTTCTCATGCTGTATAAAGTGAGAAAAGAGTAGATAGATAGAATAGCTAGTTAAGGCTTAACAGTCTCCCACTGCTGCTTCCAGGGCCGCTAATTAAGCTAATTGCATGTTCACTGCAGTGTTAGGCCGGCTTCAGACTGCGTGTCTGATCCGATCCGTAGCTGTCCGCTTGAAGCAGACAGCCGCGGACCGGATCATCAGCACACAGGACTGGGGGCTATTATGCCCTCCGATCCTGTGTGCAGCCGCACGCAGTTCCTGCTGCTAATAGGTGAGGACCGCGGGCGCCGCGGTCCTGACCTGTCAGCTGGTTCAGCTGCGTGCGGCTGCACACAGGATCGGAGGGCATAATAGCCCCCAGTCCTGTGTGCTGGTCCGGTCCGCGGCTGTCTGCTTCAAGCTGACAGCTACGGATCGGATATCAGACGCAGTCTGAAGCCGGCCTTAGACAAAAAGCCAATCACAGTTGAACAAACTCTGTGAGAGTCTCTGTGATTCGCTGTTGTAGTCAGACTCGATTTCCTCAATCTGAACAGTGATTCTGCTTGATTGCTATACACATTAGTGTATGGCAACCAATATGCCATCATAGAGTGTTAATAAATAATAAATATTTAAAAAAAACACATGGGGCTTCGCAGTATTTTTAACTCTAGCCCGATGAAAGCAGACAGCTGCGAGCTGCCACCTTCAGCTGCCTAATTTTACCATGGCTGGCAAAGAAAAATGCGATGACAGGGTAAGCAGAGAGTTAAGTCCTGCGGCTCCTGTATAAGCCGCTCATTCATGAGTCGTGGTAACAGCAGCCCCGGTAGGCAGGGAGTTAACTCATGTGGCTCCTGCATGAGTCGCTCATGCAGGAGTCGCGGTGATCTAGACACCAGTTGTTGCTATAGAAACCACTTGTTTGGTTACTATGGAAACAGCGTCAGCGGTGACGTCATCGCTTACCGCCCACAGACTCTGCTCATTCAGTGATCACAGAACATGGGGTGGAAGCGTTCTTTCTCCTTGTGCTTTGTGATGTAGCAGAGCTGCATCATTTGAAGAAGAGAGAAGACAGAAGACCAGATCGTGGAGGGTTGCGTGGGGGTAATACAGATTGAATGTCTGTGTCTTTCTTTCTAATAAATTATTTTTTACGGGTATAACTTGGCCTGACATTAAGAATCTCAGGGCTTAATACCAGCTGGTAAAACAAGGCTGATGTTAACCTCTTATTATGCAGCGTGCCACCCGCCACCATAGCCGCTGGAAGAGCCTGATAAAGTGCCTGGAAATGGCACTTCTTATAAAGGCGCCATTTTCAGAGGCAGCTGCAGGCTGTTATTCTTTAGCGTGTGGGGGGCACTAAAACAATGGGCCCTCACCCCACTTAGAATACCAGCCCTCAGCTGCCTAGTTTTACCTTTGCTGGCATTTAAAAATAGGATGAAGCCCACACTATTTTTGCCAGCCAAGTTCAAATTAGGTAGCTGAGGGTGGCAGCTTGCAGCTGTCTGCTTTCATCAGGCTAGACTTAAAAATACTGCAAAGCTCCATGCGTTTTTTTAAAAATGTATTTATTTATTTAACATCCTATGATGGCAGGTTGGTTGCCATACACTAATGTGTATGGCAACCAAGCAAAATCCCTGTCCGGATGGAGGAAATCCGGTCTGATTACAACAGCAAATGACAGAGGCTCTCACAGAGTGTGAGCTTCCATGATTGACTGTTTGTCTGACAGTGCAGTGAATATGCAATTAGCATAATAGGGGGCCCCGAAAGTAGCAGCGGGGGCCTGGTAAGCCCGATCTAGCTAATCTATCTGTCTATTCTAACTTTTACCAGCATGGGAAAGCCCATGCTGCAAACTTGCACAGCGTGCTGTCTGGGTGCAATTTTTTTCCTGCACCCATAGACTTTCATTGGCCTCTCGCATGTGAAACACGCATACAATCGCAGCACTGCGATTGGACTCATATTTGACTCGCAATGCAAGTTCAGTAGAGGAAAAAACGCAACAATCTGACCTGTCTGATTGCTTAACATTGGTCAGAGTACAATTCAGTTTTTCTCGCATTGCACTTGCACGAGCTTCACCCAGTGTGCATGCACCCTTTCAAAAATAATTCCTTTTGGTTTAGCTCTGCTCCTTCCTGAGGCAAGGTAGGACGTGCCCATTGCATGCAGTAGATGTACACCCACTACAGATATGTTGCCTAAAAGATACATTGTTCACTAGTCACTCTACCTGCCGTGTTTCCCCGAAAATAAGACAGCGTCTTATATTAATTTTTGCTTAGAAAGATGTGCCATGCCTTATTTTCAGGGGGGGGGGGGGTGTCTTATTTTATTCATCCCCTTGCAGCCCCCAATAAAGAAACCACAATCAGACACACACACACATGGGCACATAAACACAGGGGCACATAAACACACAGGGACACACACAGGGGCGCATACACACAGACAGGGACACTTCTCACCGGTCCCTGCTGCATTCCGGCGACGCTCTGAGCTGCCCGCTGCTGTCCTGGTGCCCGACGCTGTCTCGGTGCTCACTGCTGCAAGGAGGATGGCACCGCTCTCATCTCCGCAGTACGGTGCTGCTGTCCCAACCAATTACAGGCCAGGAGCCGCCCGGGCAGCCAATCACAGGCCAGAATCTGACGTCATGCAGTGACTGGCCTGTGATTGGCCGCTGGTCAGTTCCTGGCCTGTGATTGGCCGGTACAGTGGCGGGGGGCTTGAAGAAGCGAGCGGTGCCAGTCTACATGCATCTGCGGCACCGCTCACAGCGACGGGCACCGGGACACGAACGGGGGGTGGGCTGGAGGCGGGGGCTGACTGGAGGAGTCACAGGCATACTGATTTAAAAAAAATAGAGACATGCCTTATTTTTGGGGGGTGCCTTATATTTGCAGGCACATTAAACCCTCTGGTATGCCTTACTTTCAGGGGGTGCCCTATTTTCGGGGAAACACGGTAACCTAAATTGTCAGGGCTTGTCCCAACGCATTTTTGCCATGGATTTCGCTGTGGAAAAGGTGCAGGATTGTGTAAGCCAGTAAAGTCTATGATAATTCTGAACTGTGGTGCTTATGGTGCTTTTTATTTCCACTTCAGAAAAGGTGCGGATTTTGTTGCGGAAAAATGCAGTGTCAATTCTTGCAGAGGATTTTTCAGTACTTTTCCAGAAATCCGCAAGCACCATTCTACACCATTTCAGCACCAAAAATGCACCAGTTCTGCAACCCAATTTTGGTGCGTTTTTTTTGGCACATGGTGTGGATTTGGTTCCCAAAAAACCTGAAAGCAAATGCTCAGCGTCTGCACACAGCCTTACAGTGAAAGCTCCATAATACTGTGATCTGCAGAACAAGAACTGGGAGATTGTGAGAAGAGACATGACACAGTTAGACCCTGTATTGTATGTGGAGAGGTTCACAATTGACTGCTACTTCCAGCGAACATTAGATTTGTGTTTTACCTAACTTTTGACGGACTGATTAGACATCCTTATTGATAATAGTTTGATAATCCTCTGCAAGGTTGCTAACTTTACTTTTTAATTTTTCTGGACAGCTTTTCAAAAAATCAGACAGACAATATTTTTTACAAAGAAATTGTAAACCATAAGAAATCATTATGATTATAAGTGATTCATGTCTACAGCCCTACATACTGATATAAATACATCAGCTGTAATCACTGTAAACTGATGATTATTACAGTCAAAGTAATATGAACAAGTTTCTTCAGCTTCAAAAAACATCACAGGCAAATTAAATTGATTTTTAGTACAGGACAAAAAACTGCCCTATTTGTACGTACTGTCCATGAATTACTGGACATTTGCCAACCCAGATTTTCCATTCTTCAACATTCATAGTCAAGAAGTAGGACAGGTATCCACAGCAAAGTAAAGAGTGGACTGAGCTGTAGGTTAGCAATAGAATCGCTCTCAGCAGTAGATCAGTACTGAGACTATGCTATTAATTTGCACTTTTCTAAGCAAGAGTGATAATTAATTTAGCAAATTCATAACAGTTATAACAAATTAAGAGACTTACATATGCTTCACTGTTAAATGAATCTGCAGCGTGCTCTTTTTCTCTCCTAATTAACACATCCAAGACTTGTTTCTTGAATTAGGTCATCCTTAGGTAATATCACTGCGTGGGGCCAAAAATACTTTTTTACCCCCTTTACTGCAAGCTACTTGCTGCTTCAGCAGTGTACAAACAAAATGTCACATTACTTTGTCTACAAAACAAGAGTAACAATTATTTTATTCTAATTTGTGGCTAAATTCAAGGAAGAAAATATGAACCTATCAGTGCAATACTATTTCTGGCCTAAGCCTTGCCTCGGGCTGTTATAAGACTAAAAAAGGTTGGTTAGAAATGGTTGTGTGGCACCGCTGTGTTGAACACAGATATGACATTGGGTTAGGCTGGTTTCACACTGGTGTTTTTTGCCATTCATGTGTATCCAGCTTGAACTGGATGCACCCGTATAAATTTTTGGCCCCGTTAACTTTCAATGGGGCCGCAGGCACTTGAGGGTTCTTCCTCTTTGCCCTGGATCCGGGTGTCACCGGTTTTTGCACTGAGAGTGAAAACCACATTTTGTTGTAATATTGGTCTCAGAGACAAAACATGGGAACACCCGGATTCGGGGTAATTCAGGACAAATTAAAATAGGGCTCTATGTAACCTGGATCCGGCGGACTTTGGATCCTTTTAGATTCGGGTGCAGGATCTAGATTTTTGGTCTGCGCATGCACATAACGCAATTCTAAATGACATGCCCCCTAGCGAGCTTGTCATTTGTCCCCAGATCTGGGGGAAATAGGTATAAAGCCAGAAGCAACCGTCTGCTCCTGCACCAGTATTATCATTGATCCATGCATCAGTTTTTAAAATCCAGGGGGGCCAGAAGAATCTGGATTCAAAAAACCGCCAGTGTGAAACTAGCCTTAACTGACTGGTTTTATATAGATATACTTGACACTTTATATATGAGGAGTTACTGATTTTTTTTTTCTTTTCTATGCAACACCAATTTTCCAAAACTTGGGACATGGTGTAAAATTCATTGAAAAAAAAATGTAATGTATGAAACACGGCATACAGAATTTGAAAGTTGAACATTTTGTCCTTGATTTTCAAAAAGATAACTAATTTAGAAATTGATGGCCGTAACATCTAAAAAAAAGTTGGGCCAAAGTTAATGAAAAAATGCTGTATACGTAGTTGGTACTAATGAAAAACAGATGGAGGGTCAATGTTTAAGTAAGGCTGCTTTCACACTGCAGTTTTTTCCTGATCAGGATTTATCAGAATTTGTGTGCCAAAACCCGAAGTGTCTCCAAAACCCAGAACAGGCGTCAATCTTTCAATTATAGTTTTTCTCTGCAAGTTTCACCCATGGTTTTGGCACACAAACCTGATCAGGGAAAAAAACTGCAGTGTGAAAGCAGCCTAAGTGACATGACTATGTATTAAAAGAGCATGTTAGAGAGGCAGAGTCTCTTACAAGCAAATATGGTCACAGGTTAACCAAGCTGGAACAACCATCTAAAAATGGTGAAAATTTCAGAAAAGATGTTCAACATAAAACTGCAAACAATTCGAATATCCTTCCATCTACAGTACATAATATCATGAAAAAATTCAGACACACCAGAGAAATTCATGTAAGTTAAAGGATACTCATGACCTGCAGGCCGTCAGGCAGCATGACCTGAAAAGAGGCATTAAAAAAGCCTACATGACATGAAAGGCTCTATCAATGCTGGAATTATATATAGGTTTTAGAACAACATATCCACACATCTATTTCAGGAAAGTCCTTGCATGTTTCAGCAAGATGATACTAAACCACTTACTGCAGTCATCGCTACAGCATGGCTTCACAGAAGAGTTTGGGTGACGAACTGGTCGCTTGCAGTTCAGACCTTTCACCAATAAGAACATTTGCCATATCATGAAATAAAACTCCAGGATAGAAGACCCAGGAGTGTTGAGCAGTGTCATTGCATTTTTGCTTGCTTTACATCTTACAAGTGCATCTCAAAAAATTAGAAAATCACCAAAAAGATATATATTTCAATTAATTAAATACAAAAAGTGACACGCATATAATATATAGTCATTACAGAGTGATGTAATTCAACTGTTTATTTCTGTAAAGGTTGATGATTAAGGCTTACAGCTAATGAAAACCCAAAAGTTATCTCAGAAAATTAGAATATTACCGTATATACTCGTGTATAAGCCGACCCCCTACTTTTGCCCCCAAAACCTGGGAAACAAACTCGTGTATAAGCTGAGGGTGGACCCCAGCACAGGTATACAGCCCCCAGCAGTGTGGTATACAGGCCCCAGAAGGGTACACAGCAGCCCCAGCAGGTTACGCAGCAGCCCCAGCAGGTTACGCAGCAGCCCCAGCGGTATACAGCACCCCCCCCCGCATCAGTGGTATACAGGGCATACAGGGCCCCCCCTTGCTGCTGCACACCTGTAAAGTAATAGATCATTATACTTATCCCTGTCGCCCCGCCGCTCTGCACCGCGCTCCTCCGGGTCTGCATGCTTCTCCTCCGGTGCACAGGCAATGACGTCATTGCCTGTGCAGCTGGAGGAGTAAGCATGAAGACCCGGAGGAGCGCGATGCAGAGCGCGGCGGCGACAGGGTTAAGTATAATGATTTATTACTTTACAGGTGTGCGGCAGCAAGGGGGGGCCCTGTATGCCCTGTATACCACTGATGGGGGGGGGGGGGCACTGTATACTGCTATGACTTGTGTATAAGCCGAGGAGGGACTTTTCAGCACATTTTTTGTGCTGAAAAACTCAGCTTATACACGAGTATATACGGTATATAAGACCAACTGAAAAAATGATTTTTAAATCATAAATGTTGGCCTAGTAAAACGTATGTACAGTAAATGCACTCAAACTTGGTCTTTTTGCATGAATTATTACATCAATGTGGCATGGAGGCTATCAGCCTGTGGCACTGCTGAGGTGTTATGGAAGCCCGGGTTGCTTTGATAGCAGCCTTCAGCTCGTCTGCATTGTTGGGTCTGGTGTCTCTCATGCAGTCTTCTCCCGCCATGTGCTCTCACCTTTGAGCTGTCTCCCTGTGTGTAGTCTCTCTTTCTCCTGTGCTGTCTGTTCCCCTCTGGTGCTCTCTCCTTTGAGTGGTCTCTTCCTCTGCACTCTCTCCCCTCTTGTGCACTCTCCTTCTCCCTGTGCGCTCTCTCATCCCCCAGTGCATTTTCTCTTCCCCTTGTGTGCTCTCTCATCCACCTGTGTGCTTTCTCTTCCCCCTATGCTGTCTTTTCCCATGCACTTTCTCTCCCCACTGTGAGTGGTCTCTCCCCCTGGCCCCTGTGCTTTGTCACTCCCCTGTGCACTCTGTGCCCCTTCTGTGCCTGCTCTCTCCCTCCTTTTCCCCCTTGTGAGCTCTCTGTGTCTCCTATATGCCCTCTCTGCCTCCCCGTGCATTTTCTGTGCTCCTCCTTTGCTCCCTGTGTGTTGTCTGCGCTCCCTATGCACCCAGTGCCCTATTGTGCCTATCTGTACCCTTCTCACCTTGCTTCCCTGAGCATTCTCTGTGCCTTCTCTCAGGCCCCTGTGTGCACCCACTTTCACTCCCCGTGTGTTCTCTGAGCCCCATGAATGTTTCCTGTGCTCTCTATGTGCCCTCTCTGTGCCCCCTGTTATGATCCGGTGACCTTGGAGCTGCATGATTAAAATTCACAATATATGTATACTGACACAAAAAGCTGAACAAGCCCATAACAAATGAATAGCACAAAAATCCTAGGAAGAAAACTTCCTAACAGAGAGCAAGTTAACACAGCATGCACTCTGAGTAAAAATAGACCATTTCAGAAAACAAGCACACAGCATGCGTGCCACAAAAAGACTAAACCATACACTTAGCTTGGAAGTCTTGCAGCAGGGCAGGAGAGACCAGACAGAGGTGAAACACCTCCAGTGTCTACACTGTGTTCCAAATTATTATGCAAATGTTCTTTTTCTCTGATTTTTTAAATGGTTGGTGCAAATGACAGTCAGTGTAATAAAAGTCATCACCCGTCAGAGTATACATCAAATTTTATTGAAGAAATCTCCCTATGATAACAGTATAATTTTCAAAATTAAAAAAACTCTAAAAGCACTGTTCCAAATTATTACGCACAGTAGAGTTTGTAGACATTTGATATGTTTGAAAGAACTGAAAATGCTCATTTGTTGAATTTGCAGCATAAACAGGTCACATTCACTGAAGTAAAAAGCTATTTAACACCAAAACATCCTAACAGGCCAAGTTAAATGTTAACATAGGAACCCTACTTTGAGATCACCTTCACAATTTTAGCATTCATTGATATGAGAGTTTCTGGAGAGTTTCTGCTTGTATTTCTTTGGATGATGCCTCCCAGAGCTGCTGTTTTGATGTGAACTGCCTCCCCCCCTCATAGATCTTTTGCTTGATTATACTCCTAAGGTTCTCTATAAGATTGAGGTCAGAGGAAGATGGTGGCAACACCACGAATTTATCTCCTTTTATGCCCATAGCAACCAATGGCACAGAGGTATTCTTTGTAGCATGAGATGGTGCATTGACATGCATGAGGATGATTTTGCTCCTAAAGGCACGTTTTTGCTTTTTGTACCATGGAAGAAAGTTCTCAGTTGGAAACTCTATATACGTTGCAGAGGTCATTTTCACACCTTCAGGAACCTTAAAGGGGCCTACCAGCTGTTTCCCAATGATTCCAGCCCAAAACATGACTCCTCCACCTCCTTGCTGACGTCGCAGCCTTGTTGGGACATGGTGGCATCCACCAACCATCCACTACTCTATTCATCTGGACCATCCAGGGTTGCTCGGCACTCATCAATAAACAAGACTGTTTGAAAATGAGTCTTCATGTATATCTGTACCCACTGCAACTGTTTCTGCTTGTGAGCACTGTTTAGGGGTGGCCGAATAGTAGGTTTATGCACCACAGCAAGCCTTTGAAGGATCCTACACCTTGAGGTTCAAGGGACTCAGAGGTTCCAGCAGCTTCAAATATCTGTTGTTGGCTTGTAAGGCCTTTTTAGCAGCTGCTCTCTTAATCTGATGAACTTGCCTGGCAGAAACCTTCCTCATTCTCTCTTTATCTGCACGAACACATCTGTGCTCAGAATCAGCCACAAATCTCTTCACAAAACGATGATCACGCTTAAGTTTTCGTGCAATATCAATATTTTCATCCCTTGTCCAAGGCATTGCACTATTTGTTGCTTTTCAACAGCAGAGACATCTTTTCTTTCCCATGTTACTTGAAAACTGTGGCCTGCTTAATATTGTGGAAAACCCAGTTTTCCTTTTATTGGGCTCACCTGCCAAACTAATTATCACAGATATCTGAGATTGATTTAAATGATCCAAAGAACCCTGAGACACAATACCATCAATGGGTTTCATTGAAAAAAAATGAAAATAAAACCCTATGACACGTAAAACCAATTTGCATAATAATTTGGAACACAGTGTAGAAGACAACCAGACCAAATCGCCAACCCGAAGCCGGGCACCAACACACTGAGGACGGTTAGCAAAGTGCTGAGCAGACTCCTGAGACAGCACCAAATTGTACACCACATGAGCCCAAATCCGCTGTAGCCGCTCCACCACCGAATCCACACCTTGACAGGCAGAAGGCTCAACTTGCCCTGAAGAAAAACGAGGATGAAAAACAAAATTACAAAAGAAGGGCGAAACCAAGGTAGCAGAACTAGCTCTATTGTTCAGTGCAAACTCAGCCAAGGGCAAAAAAGCCACCCAATCATCCTGATCAGCAGACACAAAGCATCTCAAATAAGTCTCCAAAGTTTGATTAGTCCTCTCTGTCTGACCATTGGACTGGGGATGAAAAGCAGCCACAAAGGACAAATCAATACCCAGTTTAGTACAGAAAGGCCGCCAAAACATAGAAACAAATTGGTAACCCCTGTCATACACTATATTTTCCAGAATACCATGCAAACGAACAACATGTTGAAAAAATAACGGAACCAAGTCCGAAGAGGAAGGCAATTGAGGCAAAGGCACCAAATGAACCATCTTCGAGAACCTGTCACATACAACCCAGATAACCGACATCCTCTGGGAGACCGGAAGATCCGAAATAAAATCCATAAAATATGCGTCCAAGGCCTCTCAGGTACTGGCAAGGGCAAAAGCAACCCACTAGAACGTGAACAACATGGGTTGGCCTACGCACAAGTCGCACAGGACTGCACAAAAGAATGCACATCACGGGACAAGGAAGGCCACCAAAAAGATCGACTGACCAAGTCCCTGGTACCAAAAATGCCAGGATGACCGGCCAACACAGAACAGAGAACCTCAGAAATCACTCTACTAGTCCATCTGTCAGGAACAAACAACTTCCCCAGTGGACATCGCTCAGGCCTGTCAGCCTGAAATTCCTGAAGAGCCCGTCGTAAATCAGGAGAAATGGCAGAAAGAACCACCCCTTCCTTCAAAATGCCGACCGGTTCAGAAACCTCAGGAGAATCAATCAAAAAACTCCTAGACAGAGCATCAGCCTTAATATACTTAGAACCAGGAAGGTACAAGACCAAAAACCAAAATGGGTAAAAAACAAGGACCATCTAGCTTGTCTAGGATTGAGCCGTTTGGCTGACTCGAGGTAAAACAGATTCTTGTGATCGGTCAAGACCACAATACGATGCGTAGCCCCCTCAAGCCAATGCCTCCACTCCTCAAATGCCCACTTCATAGCCAACAACTTCCAATTGCCGACATCATAATTGCGTTCAGCAGCCGAAAACTTATGGGAAAAGAAGGCACACGGCTTCATGGAGGAACTGACAGGATCCCGCTGAGACAAAACGGCCCCAGCCCCACTTTCAGAAGCATCAATCTCAACCTGAAATGGAAGAGAGACATCCGGTTGGCACAACACAGGAGCAGAAGTAAACCAGCGTTTAAGCTCCGGAAAGGCAGGAACAGCCACAGGGGACCAGTTCTCCACATTCTTTGTCAAATCGGTTAAAGGTTTAACAATGCTGGAAAAATTGGCAATGAATCGTCGATAAAAATTAGGAAAACCCAGAAATTTCTGAAGGCTCTTCACAGACGTGGGCCGAACCCAATCATGAATGGCCTGAACCTTAACCGGATCCATCTCCATAGACGAGGGGAAAAAAATGAAGCCCAAAAAGGAAACCTTCTGAACCCCAGAGAGACATTTAGACCCCTTAACATACAAAGCATTGTCCCGGAGGATCCATAACACCGTCCTGACCTGTTCACATGAGAATCCCAATCATCGTGAAAAATCAAAATATCATCCAAATAAACAATCAAAAACTTATCAATATAATTCCTAAAGATGTCATGCATAAAGGACTGAAAAATGGGAAAGAGCATTCGTGAGCCTGAACAGCATCACAGGGTATTCAAAATGGCCTTCGGGCGTGTTGAACGCAGTCTTCCATTCGTGACCCTGCTTAATACACACAAGATTATACGCCCCCGAAGGTCAATTTTTTTTTGAACCATCGTTTTTATTGAGCATAAAATTTTTCCAGAGAAAAAAGAATAGAAAACAGAAAACAAAATGTGGTCTTTGTCATTTGCAACATTCATAGTTAAATAAATGAATGACCACAGCTTAATTATCTCATACATATTAACATGTAATAATAACAAATAATATAAGAATCCCTTCCAACCCTCCCCCTATTCTTTTTCTATCAATTTTTACTACTTGGTTATCTGTGCCTAGCTAAAACATATATTAACTATAGAAATCCCTTGCAAGAGTTAAGTGCTACCTCTCAATTTGCCTAGAGTGCCTCTCAAATCTTCCAAAGCATACCACTCTGTGTGTTTGTAGGGTGTCATGAATCTATCTCTACATCTGAAAACATTTTCAAAATAAATGGCTTCCATTTATGGAAAAATTTTTGGGTCAATTTAGTAGGGTTTCTAAGTGTCTCCATGGACTCAAGCTCCAAGGACTCCTAAGTATGTTTCGTACTATTTCAATTGAAGGGACAGCTTCCTGGAGCCAGTGTAGCAAGAGTAGTCTCTTGGCCACAAGAGATATTGTGTGGAATAGGACATGTATCTGCCCACCCATTGTGGTATCAACTGAGTAGTGGAATAGCCATAACATCGGATCATCCCTACATTCAACAGGAAATAATCCCGAGGCAAGAATTCTCACCTCCCTCCAATATTTTTGTGTTTCCGTGCAAGACCAAATCCCATGTTCAAGATCGGTCATGGGAGCTTTACATTTAGGGCACTGTACCCATCTTTCGCTATTAGCCGGAGAAGGTGGAATATTGAAGCCTTTGATTGTTCCATGTATTAGTCTATAGTAGGTATCCCTCCATTTTTCATTTATAATATGTTTCCTTATTAAGTCCCAGCCTTTTAGTATATTTCTGAGTTAGATCTGGATCAGCGAAATGTCTCTTCCATATGTAAAATAGTTTATGAGACATCAAGGGTCTGAGGGTTTTTTGTAGCTTACTATACAAGGTGGATATAGATATGTCGTCGGGAGTAATTCCCACCAATGCTCCCCATTCACCCCCTTCTATTTCTGCCGTAACATTACGCCAAAGGGACAGGAGATGTCGCTGTATTTGTAAACATGGTAGCCAATGAGATTCCGAGGAGATTAAATTTGTTTTGAATTTCTGGTCCCTTCAACCATCTCTTCTCCCCCATATGCATGAGTTCACCCAGATTTTTTACACCCCTCTCCCTCCATGTACGAAATAGCATATTGTCAGCTCCTTGCAGGAATGATGGAGCGGCCCTGGGGTTCAAAATTTTAGATATCTGCCACGAAAGATTCATTTTTTCCTCACTGCATTCCAAGCCATCACTGTGTCTCTGCAGATAGATGTACACTTGATTCTTGGGGGCAGTACTTTCAGTAAGGAATGTAACAGGGCCGATAGATCCCAAGGTTTGGAGAACTCTCCCTCAAGGGCCACATCAGAGAACCTGGAGGTATTATTGATCCAATCTAGGACATTTCTCATGACGCACGCCAAATTATAACCCCTAATATCTGGGACTCTCAATCCCCCCTCTTCTCTTGCTTGCATTAGGGTGGTTAGTTTAATTCTGGCTCTTTTGCCTCCCCACAGAAATTTGGAGAACGCAGTATTCAGTCTTCTAACATCTACATGTTTTAATAACATTGGAATCGTTTGGAGCGGATAGAGCAGTCTTGCGAAGCTAATCAATTCGATCAAGTGAGATCGGCCCAGCAGCGACAGGGGAAGATTTTTCCAGCACTCCAATTCTCTCTCTATTTTTTCTATTATTGGAAGAAAGTTCAATTTGTATATCTGTTCGGGTGATCTAGCCAGCTGAACTCCTAGGTATTTCAAGTTATTTTTGGCAACGGGGATACTGCATAGTGTGTTTACAGGTCTATTGTGACTCCCATTTTTGAGAAAGAGAATTTCACATTTGTCTCTATTCAATATGAATCCTGATAGTGTCCCTATTTTTTCTATGGTGTCTAGGATTCTTTTAAGATCTCTTAGGGGGTGTTGCACAAATAATATAATATCATCGGCAAAAAGGGATAGCTTAACTTCCTTTTCTCCTACTCTAAGTGAGTGATCTGGGCGGATAAATACAACGCTAGTGGTTCGATCGCTAAGTTAAAAAGAAGAGGCGACAGCGGGCAGCCTGGCGAGTTCCCGTCTCCAATGTAAATGTTTCCGACAGGAATCCCGGAATGCTAACGCATGCCTTCGAGTTGTTGTATAATGATCTTAAAAATTGGCGAAAGGGTCTCTCCAATCCAATAGCGTCCAGGACCCAATCCAGCCATGACCACCTCACATTGTCAAATGCTTTCTCTGCATCGAGGGTGATCATGGCTGGATCTCCCATTCCGTCCATTTCATTATGTCTTGTTACATCAATGAGTAGCATACCTCTCCTGATGTTGGTAATTGTCGACCTACCTCTTACAAAACCTGATTGATGTGGTTGGATCAGTCTCGGTAGTATCGATGCCAACCTATCCGCTAAAATTTTTGAGAGGAGTTTTAAATCTTGATTTATCAAAGAGATAGGTCTTTAACTAGATGGGTCCGACGGGGGCTTGCCAGCCTTGAGGATCAATTTTATGTGGGCCATATTCATTCTCTCTGGGATCGGAGAGCGTCTCATTATAGAATTGTATAGTTCCATCAAAACAGGAGAAATCTGATCTTTTAGTGCTTTAAAAAAGGCCCCATTGTAGCCATCAGGTCCCGGTGCTTTGCCAGGGTTTAGTGAATTAATTGTCATTTTTATTTCATCTGTTGAGACGGGACTATTTAAGTGAAGTTTGTCATCTTCTGTCAGACCAGGCATATTGATGGCATTCAGCCATGAAACATCCGTCATTCTATTAACGTTACTTTCCTTATACAACGTTGCATAATGTTTTCCCAGTATCTGGGAAATTTTTTTGGGATCAGACCAAAGTTTGCCGTGTTTATCGGCAATTGTTAATATAGATGTGGTTGGTCTCCTACCCCTCGCTAATCTCGCCATTAGGTGTCCGGCCTTGTCGCCATATCTATTCAATTCTATTTCCAGATGGTTTTTATATAGTTCTTCCCTTCTAGCTGCCCAAGTATCAAACGACCTCTTTGCCGATATCCAATTTTCTCTATCTGCCTCGCCCATAGTCTTTTTATATGTGAGATACATCTCTCTCACTTTGATACTGGCTGAAATATATTTTTCTTTGACTTTTTTGTTCAATTTGGCGCTGTGGGCCATGATATGTCCCCACAAGACTGTCTTCGCAGTTTCCCAAAACAATCCTGGAGTAGACACATGGGCTGCATTGTTAGTATGAAAATCAGACCACCATTCTTTAAGTAGTTTACCAAAATTCTCATCTCTTGTCATTGTGTCAGGGAACCTCCACAAATAATCTGTTCCCTTGGGGAAGACATCTTTGGTCTCAAGTATCATCGGACTATGGTCAGATATGACAATGTCTCCTATCTCCGCCTCCGTCACTCTCTGAAACAACAAGGTCGAGGTGAAGAACATGTCCAGTCTCGACCATGTTTTATGAGCATGAGAAAATTAGGTAAACTCCATTTCAAGGGGGTGTAGTGTGCGCCAAGTGTCAACCAGACTGCAATTGGTAAGCAGATTTTCTAACAGATTTGGTCTTTAAGAAGGTCTCACGTCCCCTCCCGAAAAACCTAGCACATCTTCTCTCTTTCTATCTTCTAGCTCATTAAGCACCCAGTTATAGTCTCCCCCTAGTATTTTGTTGCTTTCTTGGTCTATCAGAATTTGATCGGTCAAGCTTTGAAAAAAGGTTTTTTGTAATGTATTCGGGGCATTGTCACCTGTAGTCAGGGCCGTATTTGCCCTTAGGCACTCGTAGGCACGTGCCTAGGGCGCCGGGGATGCGGGGAGGGCGGTGGCTGAACAAGTTCTTTTTTTTTTTTTTGTTTTTTTTTAATTTAACCTCCGGGGTCTGGTGGGACCGCCCCGCCCCCTAAGCCCCGCCCACCCCATCGTCCCACGCCCGCCCCGTACCTCAAGTATTGCTGCAGGGGCCTCCCACGTCATGGAGTAAGGACTGGAGGACTCGGAGGACTTGAAAGTTCCCGCGCAGCCACATTTCCGGAGGCTCAGCGACAGCGGTATGTGAAATTAGCTGAGCGAGCTGCCTGATGGCGGGCGGCGGGATGCATCGCTCTGTGTGTGCACTGACCACGATGTCCTGGCAAGGAAACTGCCTGTCTGTGCACACTACAGGCAGTGCCAGCCAGGACATGGCTGGTAGACAGTGTGGGGATGCGATCCCCTGCAGTCACACAGATGCACTGTGTGCCATATGTCTGGTGCTACCTGGTGTCGGGTGACGCTGGGTGCCACCATACTCAGGAATATGAAGATCGGGTCTCCCTGTGCTGCAGCACATTCACTGCTGCTTAGTCAGGAGAGGGAAAAGTGAAAGTCCTAAGTGCGCTCCCGACCTGTGCCTGCGATAGAGAAACAGAACACTGAGCACTGCAGCACCAGGCAGGGAAGTGCTGATCTCTGGACAGGCTGTGCTAATAACTCTGCCTCATGTCCTGGTGATTGCTGCACTGTCCATAACTCCATCACAGGCAGAGGTCAGAGCGCACTTCACCTCAGCAGATCCGGACACTGAGATGAGGTGAGCAGCTCTCCTGACATGATGGAGCTATAGGTAACACTGGCCAGCAGCACTGGCAGGACAGGGGACAGAGAGATCCCCACATCCAGTGATTTGTGGCTCAGTTGTGGTGTCAGAGGTCATAGTCCTGCTCACCTCTGCTGAGTCTGCTCTTCTTCTGTTAAAGGGAACCTGACCCCCAGGGGCTGACTGGCAGATCTGGGGGGCAGCCAAGTGAGAAACAGGGGGGGGGGGGATCGCTAGCAGTCCGGAGGCCATGTGAGGTGACGGAGGAGAAGAGGACAGAGGCGCAGGGGGACGGAGGAGAAGAAGACAGAGGCGCAGGGGGACGGAGGAGAAGATGACAGAGGCGCAGGGGGACGGAGGAGAAGAGGACAGAGGCGCAGGGGGACGGAGGAGAAGATGACAGAGGCGCAGGGGGACGGAGGAGAAGAGGACAGAGGCGCAGGGGGACGGAGGAGAAGAGGACAGAGGCGGGGGGGGGGGATCGCTAGCAGTCCGGAGGCCATGTGAGGTGACGGAGGAGAAGAGGACAGAGGCGCAGGGGGACGGAGGAGAAGATGACAGAGGCGCAGGGGGACGGAGGAGAAGAGGACAGAGGCGCAGGGGGACGGAGGAGAAGATGACAGAGGCGCAGGGGGACGGAGGAGAAGAGGACAGAGGCGCAGGGGGACGGAGGAGAAGAGGACAGAGGCGCAGGGGGACAGAGGAGAAGAGGACAGAGGCGCAGGGGGACGGAGGAGAAGATGACAGAGGCGCAGGGGGACGGAGGAGAAGAGGACAGAGGCGCAGGGGGACGGAGGAGAAGAGGACAGAGGCGCAGGGGGACGTAGGAGAAGAGGACAGAGGCGCAGGGGGACGTAGAAGAAGAGGACAGAGGCGCAGGGGGACGTAGAAGAAGAGGACAGAGGCGCAGGGGGACGGAGGAGAAGATGACAGAGGCGCAGGGGGACGGAGGAGAAGAGGACAGAGGCGCAGGGGGACGGAGGAGAAGAGGACAGAGGCGCAGGGGGACGGAGGAGAAGAGGACAGAGGCGTAGGGGGACGGAGGAGAAGAGGACAGAGGCACAGGGGGACGGAGGAGAAGAGGACAGAGGCGCAGGGGGACGGAGGAGAAGAGGACAGAGGTGCAGGGGGATGGAGGAGAAGAGGACAGAGGCACAGGAGGACCGTGGAGAAGAGGACAGAGGCACATTGGGACTGAAGAGAAGAGGACACAGAGGCAGAAGGACAGAGACAGGGGGACAGAAGGGCAGAAGGACAGAAACAGGGGGACAGAGGGGCAGGAAAACAGAAACAGGGGGACCGAGGAAAAGAGAACAGAGGTGCAGGGGGACAGGAGAAGAGGAAAGAGGGGCAGAACGAGGGGGACAGAGGAGCAGTAGGAGGGACAGAGGAGAGGAGGACTGGGGTGCAGGAGGACAGAGGAGCAGCAGGAGGGACAAAGGAGAGAAAGACGGGGGTGCAAGAGGACAGGAGCAGCAGGAGGGACAGAGAAGAGGAGGACGGGGTGCAGGAGGACAGAGGAGAGGAGGACGGGGGTCCAGGAGGACAGCCGAGCAGCAGGAGGGACAGAGGAGGAGAGGATGGGGGTGCAGGAGGACAGAGGAGAGGAAAACAGGGGTGCAGGAGGACAGAGGAGAGGAGGACGGAAGTGCAGGAGGACAGAGGAGAGGAGGACGGGGGTGCGAAAGGACAGAGGAGAGGAGGATGGGGGTGCAGGAGGATAGAGGAGCAGCAGGTGGGACAGAGGAGAGGAGGATGGGGGTGCAGGAGGATAGAGCAGCAGCAGAAGGGGCAGAGGAGAGGAGGACAGAGGAGCAGCAGGAGGGATAGAGGAGAGGAGGACGGGGGTGCAGGAGGGCTGTGGCTGGCGCTGTGTGTTGTGATATTGGCAGCTGTACCGTGTGTCTGCCTCCATGCAGCTGCCGCCACCTTCCTGTGTTGTCAGGGTGTGGCATGCTGGGAGTTGTAGTTCTTCTGCCTGTCCTATATGATTTCTGGGCAGTGTGTTGGGTGCTGGGAGTTGTTGTTCTTCCAGGTGGGCTCAGTGTTGTCCCGCCACCCGTCTGTGGCCTGTCTGTCTCTTCTGGGATGTCCTCAGCTCTGTGCTGTGCACAGACAGTGTACCACCATCTCCCTAGCTCTGTGCTGTGCACAGTGTACCACCATGTACCTAGCTCTGTGCTGTGCACAGAGAGTGTACCACCATGTCCCCAGCTCCGTGCTGTGCACAGCGTACCACCATTTCCTCAGCTCCGTGCTGTGCACATACAGTGTACCACCATGTCCTCAGCTCTGTGCTGTGCACAGACAGTGTACCAGCATGTCCCCAGCCCTGTACTGTGCACAGTCTACCACCATGTCCTCAGCTCTGTGCTGTGCACAGACAGTGTGCACAGCACAGAGCTGAGGACATGGTGGTACAGACAGTGTACAGTACACTATATGTGCACAGCACGGAGCTTAGGACATGGTGGTAGACTGTGCACAGCACGGGGCTGGAGACATGGTGGTACACTGTCTGTGCACAGCACGGAGCTGAAGACATGATGCTACACTGTCTGTGCACAGCAGGGAGCTGAGGACACGGTGGTACACTGTATCCCGCCGCCTTAAATTTGGTCTGTTTCTCATCCAGGAGAGTCAGATGAGTGTCATCCGTTTTTTGGTCCGTTTGGCATCCAAACTGCTGTGCGAGTGTCCGACATTTCTCTCAGATCACATCCGTGTGCAATCTGTTCTTTCCTCAGCAGCTATTAGTGTAGAATCATTTACAGGAATATTTTACAGTGTTCTCAGTTACAGAATGATAATGTATCCGTGAAAAAAAATGATGCCTCTCGGATGGTCCGTGTGCTGTCAGTGTGCGGTATGTAATTTTGTCAGACCCATAGACTTGCATCGGCGAGTCTTGTACGTGAATTACATACTGTCGCAGCATGTTGCGACTTTTTTGTCATCCTGAATCTGGCTGAGAAAAAAGTGTCCGACACTCGCCAATCTGCTCTCAGACATTGATTAACATTGGTCCGACTGCAATGCGATAAAATCATGCATTGCACTCATCCGAGTTTCAGTGTGTCCGTACCCTAATAATAAAATCCATATAGTAATCCTACAATGTCTGCTGGACATGGTATGAGGAGGGTTTATGGCTCAGTTAGTACACACACCATACTTCATGGTATGGGGAGGGTTTATGGCTCAGTAAGGCTGCTTTCACATAACGGATTTTTCAGATCCGATGCTGTCCGATCAAAATCGGACAGCATCGGATCCGAATTTGGCCCCATGCAGCCCTATGGGCATCGGACCGAATCGGATGTGCACTAAATGCCATCCGATTTGGTCCGATCCGATTCTGTCCGATTTTATTATCGGTGCAAAAATCGGAGCCTGCTCCGATTTTTGCACAGAAAATAAAATCTGACAGATTCGGATCGGAGCAAATCGGATGGCATTTAGTGCACATCCGATCTGACCCGATCCCTATAACATGGGGCCCTATGGAGAAGGGTCCGAGGAAACATCTGATGTCTCCTCGGACCGATTTTATTGTACTGAGCATGCTCAGTACAGTAAAACTGCTCCTGGGAGCACAAGGGTTAAAAAAAAAAAAAAGTTTATGCTCACCTCCCCCCGAGCCCCTGCCGTCTCTCGCCGTCTTCCTGGTGGCTCCCGGTGGCTCCCGCTATCTGCAGAGGTCTTCTTCATGTGTAAAGGACCTGCGGTGATGTCAGTCATGTGACCCACGGGTTACCATGGTGGAACCCGCGGTCACGTGACTGTGACATCACCGAAGGTCCTGAACACATGCAGAAGACCTCTGCAGCCCGCGGGAGCCACCGGGAACCTTCAGGGAGACAGTGGGGGCTCGGGGAGAGGTGAGCATAAGGTTTTTTTTTTTTTTTTTTTCAGCCGGAGGCGCCAATTTTATGCCGGAATCGGGTGCCTATTTGGCACCCGATTCCAGGCATCAGAAGGGAGCCGATGCTGTCCGATTTATATTGGACAGCATCGGCTCCCTACAAATCGTAATGTGAATGTAGCCTTAGTACACACACCATACTTCATGGTATGGGGAGGATTTATGGCTCAGTTAGTACACACACCATACTTAATGGTATGGGGAGGGTTTATGGCTCAGTTAGTACACACTCCATACTTCTTGTTATTAACCAGTTAATGCTCTCTTGTCCACCGCACTGCAGTGTCAAAAAAGGATGACAGCGAGACAGAGAGCAACATGGTATCAGAGAGCCCCTGACCTCGAAATACAAGATCCTCAGATCCCGGTATTGTGACATAATATTAAGAATAATACTTTTTGCATTTATATTACACTATGAACTCCACAGCACTTTACATACATCATCAACACTGTCCCCATTGGGGCTCACAATGTAAACATCCTATCAGTATGTCTCTGTAGTGTGGTTGGACGAACCTTTTATTTGTACTACATGATGAAATGTGGGGGGAGAAGCTATATGAAGCTTGGGGGGGGGAAGGCCGCGACTGGGGGGAAGATTGTCTGTAACTGGGGGAGGAGCCATTATGGGGGAGGAGCTGCAATAGGGGAGGGGCCACAACAGGGGGAGGAGCCATGACAGGGGGGGGCGGCGGCCGCTGACAGTGCCTAGGGCAGCAGAAACTCCAAATACGGCCTGCCTGTAGTCTATATGATATCTTTTTGAATCTGAACACACATATGATATAATCGTCCTTTATCATCTGATGATGAGGATAATATCTTGTGGGCAAGGGTTTTGCTAATAAGGATCATGACTCCAGCTTTCCTGTCATCAGCCCCCGAGCCGTACACCTCCCCCACCCATAATTTTTTAAGTCTAAAGAAGTCGGTTGGAGTGAGGTGCGTTTCCTGCAGCAATGCCACATCAGCTCCAAGTCTCTTAAGGTGACGGAGAACCATCATACGTTTAGCCGGGGATCGTAGGCTCTTAACATTCCACGAAACCCATTTCACCATCTTTGCTGTGTGGGAGCGATTTCAAATAACAGATGTTTGGTATGTATCTTGGATGTAGAGTAGTAATGCATCTGGTCGTATTCACTAGGCAAATGTCAGTGTTAGCAAGGCTGTATTTTCTCCCCTTTTCTTAAAACTCCCTTCCAACTTAGCTTCTCTCCTCATTCTCTCCACTCCACCCTTAAGTTTTGGTGACTTCGCTTACATATTCGATAATACTATCGGTAGAATCTATAATATGGTCCCAGACCCCAAGAACATAAACAAGAAATTATTAATGGTCTGCATTGTTGGGGAGTGAAATACTATCCCCTCGCATATGAAGTAGAATAACCTCACTGAACCTCAAGTACACATTAGGTGTGTGTCTAATATATCTTTTGACCTTCCCCCATCTCCCCCCCCCCCGCAATTTAGGCGACATTTATCTCATCCCCTCTTGACCCAAAAAACAGAGTCCTAGAGAATAAAGAATTAGGAATCATTTAGACCTTCTCCTGTTGCCGGTCCCGTCCATGAAACGTCAACTCTAGGAAGAAGGAGAAAAGAGGGGAAAAAAAAAAGGGGGGGGAAAAAAAGAGGGAGAAGGCAGGGGGGGGGGGGGGGGGAGGCGAAAAATAAGGGGGAGCACCCCCACGTTATAAATCCCTCTCTCCATCATCTTGAAAAGGCGTATCCATATCAGATTATATCCAAAGTATGGGGATCGCTCAGGTCAGTGATAATCAGCAAAAAACGCAGTCGTTCGACGCTCAAGGTTTTTTGAAGTAAGAAGTATCTATGTCTCGGTCTCTCTCCAGTCAAGTGGGTTGTCACGTTTTTTTTCTGTTCCATCTGGACGCAGGTTGGCGTTGTTGTCTAGGAGATTGCAGCTTCTCCTGGGAGCGTTGTGGCAAAGATTCTGACCGCAGTCTGTATGTTCTTGATGATACAATTCCACTATCCAATCCTCTCTCAGGTGCAGTAGTTTCTCCTCCTCCTCTTGGGCTACTCGAACTCGACCCATTTCTGTCCGGCGTGGTGTTTTTTTCATTAATTGACTCCATAGCCTCTGCAGGGTCTGTGAAAGACACCATGTCGCCTGCTGGGGTCCTAAATCGTAGGGTGGCCGGGTAGTTAAGTTGAAACCTGACGTTTATTTTAAACAATATTGTACAGGTGTCGCTGAAAGCTCTTCTCCTCCTGGTTACCTCCACTGAATAGTCAGCAAATAGTAAGACTCTATGGCCCAAGATCAGGAGTGGATGCCTTTTAGCCTTGTATGCACGCAGTATCTCCTCTTTATCCCTGTGGTTAAGATATTTGGCAATGGCATGCCTTGGTTTATCTGAGTCTCTATCGCGTGTAGAGCCATTGTTTGCATTTTCCCTGGGAACATCTCTTGGGGGTCTTATTCTATGGGTGCGTTCGGTTCTGCATTTATGGGAAAAACCAGTTCTTTAGGTAGTTCAACCTCAAATATCTCTACGAGCTGTCCCGGGGAGATGGATTCAGGGAGACCCACGATTTTAAGATTACTGCGGCGGGTTCTATCTTCAATATCGTCAAGTTTATTCAAAGTGTATAATAGACTGTTTCTGTAGATCATGCACCTGTTGTTCTAAGTCCAGCACTCTCTCTTCTGCTGCAGCAATCCTATCCTCAGCTTCCTGCAGTTGTTGGTCATGGTGCTTGATTTTAGTATGCAGGTCTTTTGTAGTAGCTGCCACCAAATCTTTGACTGTCTGTCTGAATTCTTCTGCTAAATGTGTTGCCATTTCCTTGGCTAGCAGCTTGTAAGCTATCTGCTGAAGACCAGATGCAGTATTATCTGGTCTTCCCTGCAGCCCGGCTTCTCCCTGTTGCTGGGACCCTTGTGCCCTTTCAGTGTTCCCCTCTGGGTAATTTTCTCTCTCCAGATCTCCTGGTAACTTCCCCTCCTCTGTGGCCCTTTCGCTCCCCGCAGCTGTGGGAGCAGTCTGGGTCGGCTGTCCCTCCGCCGCCATTATGCGCTTTCCGCGCTTTGTCTCCGGTCCCTGCGCCGCCCCGCTTGCCTCCGTCTCACCTCCTCTCGTCACATACCGGTCCATGGTGCCCGGTGTGCTGCATCCTCCGCCGCTCATTTCAGAGGGATTAGGCGTCCCGGGGTCTGGGGATTGTTTCGGATTGTGAGGAGGGCTCTGGAGCTTCCTTAGCTGCTGCTGCACATGGCGGCGCTGGAACCGGAAGTCCCGAAGGTCAATATTAGTAAACCAACTTGCCCCCTTGATCCTAAGAAACAAGTTAGAAATCACAGGTAAAGGGTATTGAAACTTGACTGATTTTATTCAAGAGGCAATAATCAATACAGGTTCTCAAGGAGCCATCTTTCTTAGCAACAAAATAAAAAACCCCACTCCCAACACTGAAGAAGATGGTCGAATATGCCCTTTCTCCAAAGACTCCTAAATATAATTCCGTGTGGCAGCATGTTCAGGCACAGACAAGTTGAAAAGTCGACCCTTAGGAAACTTACAGCCCGGAACCAAGTCAATTGCACTCCCTATGTGGTGGAAGAAAACTGGACTTGGGTTCATCAAAAACATCCTGAAAATCAGACAAAAATTCCGAATCTCATGAGAGGGAGAGGAGATGGACATCAAAGGAACATCCTCATGTACCCCCTGACAACCCCAACTAGTCACAGACAAAGACTTCCAATCTAAAACAGGATTATGTACCTGCAACCACGGAAAACCCACACATCGTGCAAATTATGAAAAACCAGAAATCGACAATCTTCCTGATGAGCTGGCGCCATGCGCATGGTCACCTGAGTCCAAACTGTGACTAATTTTTAGCCAAGGGTGTAGCATCGATGCCCCTTAAAGGAATACGGTTCTGAAAGGCTGCAAAGAAAAGCCACAATGCCTGGCGAACTCAAAAATCCATTAAGTTCAAGGCAGTACCTGAATCCACAAACGCCATAACAGAAAATGATGACAATGAACAAATCAAGGACACAGATAATAAAAATTTAGGTTGCACAGTACTGATGGTAAACGAACTAGAGACCCTCTTTGTCCGCTTAGGGCAGACAGAAATGACATGAGAAGTGTCGCCACAATAATAACACAACCTATTCTGGTCGTCTAAAACCTTGGCATTCAGTTCTGGATAGAATCCTATCACACTGCATAGGCTCAGGATGCTGCTCTGAGGACAACGCCACAGAGCGCACAAGTCTGCGCTCCCGCAACCGCTGATCAATCTGAATGGATAGAGACATAGAATCACTCAGACCAGAAGGTGTTGGAAACCCCACCATTACATCCTTAACCGATTCAGAAAGACCTTCTCTGAAAATTGACGCTAAAGCATCATCATTCCATTTAGTTAATTCAGACCGTTTTCTGGCAAATAACAGTTTACAGTTGTTTTTAAAGCTCAAAAATGTATCACCAAAAGAACAAATCAAGAGTTGGAATTTTTGGCTCCAAAACGGGAGTCTGAACAATATACTCTGAAATTCCCGGTACCCTTGCAGCAAGCTGGTCTAAACGAGAAGCTAATTCCTGAACATTCATGCTAGCAAAAGACTACTCTGCCACCCAGAGAAAAAGAGGGAAGAAAAGACAAAGCAGACTGCAGAAAAAAAAGCCTAAACACTTTTCTTCCCTTCTTCTGAGATGCATTTAACTCATTAAAGGCCAGTTGTTCTGTTATGATCCGGTGACCTTGGAGCTGCATGAATAAAATTCACAATATATGTATACTGACACAAAAAGCTGAACAAGCCCATAACAAATGAATAGCACAAAAATCCTAGGAAGAAAACTTCCTAACAGAGAGCAAGTTAACACAGCATGCACTCTGAGTAAAAATAGACCATTTCAGAAAACAAGCACACAGCATGTGTGCCACAAAAAGACTAAACCATACACTAAGGCTACCTTCACATTTGCGTTCCGCAATATGACCGCAGCACCGCAAGCTCCTATCTTTATAATGGGAGCGCACGGTGCTGCGCTTGACTGCGCATGACCATGCGCACCCATTCACTGCCATATGTGATCTGTGCGCAGGCGGATGCTTGCGCACAAATCACCGTGTCTCGTCCGCACCAGAAATGCAACATGTCTCTAATTTGTGTAATTAACAGCACCTGTAACTTATCTGTGGCACCTAACAGGTGTTGGCAATAACTAAATCACACTTGCAGCCAGTTGACATGGATTAAAGTTGACTCAACCTCTGTCCTGCGTCCTTGTGTGTACCACATTGAGTATGGAGAAAAGAAAGAAGATCAAAGAACTGTCTGAGGACTTGAGAAACCAAAGTGTGAGGAAGCATGAGCAATTTCAAGGCTACAAGTCCATCTCCAAAGACCTAAATGTTCCTATGTCTACCGTGCTCAGTGTCATCAAGACGTTTAAAGCCCATGGCACTGTGGCTAACTTCCCTAGATGTGGACGGAAAAGGAAAATTTCAATGCAAGATTGTACGGATGGTGGATAAAGAATCTCGACTAACATCCAAACAAGTTCAAGCTGCCCTGCAGTCCAAGGGTGCAACAGTGTCAACCCATACTATCAGTCATCATCTGAATGAAAAGGGACTGTATGGTAGGAGACCCAGGAAGTCCCCACTTCTTACCCCGAGACATAAAAAAGCCAGGCTGGAGTTTGCCAAAACTTACCTGAGAAAGCCTAAAACGTTTTGGAAGAATGTTCTCTCTTTTTCGGCAAAGGAATCAACATAGAGTTTACAGGAGAAAAAAAGAGGCATTCAAAGAAAACAACACAGTCCCTACAGTCAAACATGGCGGAGGTTCCCTGATGTTTAGGGGTTGCTTTGCTGCCTCTGGCACTGGACTGCTTTACCGTGTGCATGGCATTATGAAGTCTGAAGACTACCAACAAATTTTGCAGCATAATGTAGGGCCCAGTGTGAGAATGCTGGGTCTCCCTCAGAGGTCATGGGTCTTCCAGCAAGACAATGACCCAAAACACACTTCAAAAATCACTAGATAATGGTTTTAGAGAAAGCACTGGAGACTTCTAAGGTGGTCAGCAATGAGTCCAGACCTGAATCCCATAGAACACCTGTGGAGAGATCTAAAAATGGCAGTTTGGAGAAGGCACCCTTCAAATATCAGGAACCTGGAGCAGCTTGCCAAAGAAGAATAGTCTAAAATTCCAGCAGACCATTGTAAGAAACTCATTGATGGTTACCGGAAGCGGTTGATCGCAGTTATTTTGGCTAAAGGTTGTGCAACTAAGTATTAGGCTGAGGGTGCCAATACTTTTGTCCGGCCCATTTTTGGAGTTTTGTGTGAAATGATCAATGTTTTGTTTTTTGCTTCATTCTCTTTTATGTTTTTTCATTTAAGACAAATTAAATGAAGATAATAATACCAAAGATTTTGTGATTGCAATCATTTTCAGGAAGAAACTGAGTATTATCTGACAGAATTGCAGGGGTGTCAATACTTTTGGCCAACACTGTATAAGATTGCAGAGGATGCCCTCAAAAGAATAAAAATCAAGGTTAAGGGAAACAGGGACAGGCACAGCAATCAGAAGTAAGGTGGTTGCATGTAGCGTGTCAATGTCACAATGGACTGTGACAAGGCTGATGGTAGCTGCTCTATCATTAGCACCGATCCTCAGGTATTACGGGAGGAAGGTAAACTTATACCCACATCCGGTCAAAGTAATGGGTACGTTCTACCCACCGCCTGTCAGGATGATGATGGAAGCATTATACTCACTGCCTATCAGTATGATGGGAAAGTGTCTCCCACAACCTGCCAGAGTGATCGGAAAGTGTTACCTTCAGCCTGTCAGTATGGAGAAAGGTGTCACCCACAGATTGTCGGGGTGATGGGAAAGTGTTATTCCGAGCCATTCCAGCAGATGGGAAGGTGTCATTTTTCCCCATGGAGACAGCCTACATAGCTGCTGTCACCTGCAGTCAGAGTGCTGAGAAAGCAGGCAATGCACTGCATTCTGGGTCTTCATCCTCCAGGGGAAAGACAGAACCAGTTACTGATCCCAGAGAGTTCCTGTGAAGTTGGGGGCCTTATTGCTACTTCCGACTTCCTCTCACCAGAGGTTTCAGACTGCATTATTAGTAGATGTTAGTCTGGAGGCGCTGGGTGAACTCACGGCGACAGCTGTTTCTGAGCCCAAAATGGAGAGGGTGTTTTGGGATCCGAGAAGGTCATGCAAGAGTGTCGTGCTTGGGAGACCAGGAACTGTGGAGGAAGGAGAGCGCAATATGGTCTTATCTGTAAAATAACAAAATGCATGCAGTATAAATATAACTGCTCACCTGAGTTAGTTATACCACCCGCAACTGGTATCAAAGTGTATAGTATGGCTGTCGCAGGATCTAACACTCCACTGGAACATGGGAATCAATGAAGGCAACAAATGGACAGTGTCCTCGGAACCGCGCTGCTCATATGATGGAAGAGACGGTCAGATAGATGAAGGTGCAAAGGTGGCTTTTATTTCATCCAACACATTTTGGAATCATATCCTGACCCCTTCCTCAGGGAGCCAAGAGAGTGCACTCGGTACATCATGCTAGTGATAAATTTAAGACGATATTTTATGTTTACCGTATATACCCGTGTATAAGCCGACCCGTGTATAAGCCGACCCCCCTACTTTTGCCCCCAAAACCTGGGAAAACGTATTGACTCGTGTATAAGCCGAGGGTGGACCCCAGCACAGGTATACAGTCCCCCCCCCAGTGGTATATAGCAGCCTCCCCAGTGGTAGTATACAGCAGCCACAGAGGTATATACAGCAGCCTCCCCAGTAGTAGTATACAGCAGCCTCCCCAGTAGTAGTATACAGCAGCCTCCCCAGTGGTAGTATACAGCAGTCTCCCCCTGTGGTAGTATACAGCAGTCTCCCCCTGTGGTAGTATACAGCAGTCTCCCCCTGTGGTAGTATACAGCAGTCTCCCCCTGTGGTAGTATACAGCAGTCTCCCCCTGTGGTAGTATACAGCAGTCTCCCCCTGTAGTAGTATACAGCAGCCACAGAGGTATATACAGCAGCCCCTCCCCTGTGGTAGTATACAGCAGCCCCCCCTGTGGGTATACAGCAGTGCCTCCCCCTGTGGTATATACTGCAGCCCCTCCCCTGTGGTAGTATACAGCAGCCCCCCCCTGTGGGTATACAGCAGCCCCTCCCCTGTGGGTATACAGCAGCCCCCCCCTGTGGTATATACAGCAGCCCCTCCCCTGTGGTAGTATACAGCAGCCCCTCCCCTGTGGTAGTATACAGCGGCCCCTCCCCTGTGGGTATACAGCAGCCCCCCCGTGGTAGTATACAGCAGCTCCCCCGTAGTATATACAGCAGCCCCTCCCCTGTGGTAGTATACAGCAGCCCCCCCGTGGTAGTATACAGCAGCCCCCCCCTGTGGGTATATACAGCCCCCCCCCGTTGCTGCCGCACACCTGTAAAAAGAAGATCTTTCATACTTATCCTCCTGCGGTCACCGCGCGCGCATCCTCCGCTCTCCTTCTTGCTTGCACCCGGGCCCCGGCGTCCATCCATATGACCGCGCACCAATAATGACGTCATTATTTGTGCGCGGCCACGTGGATGGACGCCGGGTGCAAGCAAGAAGGAGAGCGGAGGATGCGCGCGCGGTGACAGCAGGAGGATAAGTATGAAAGATCTTCTTTTTACAGGTGTGCGGCAGCAACGGGGGGGGCTGTATATACCCACAGGGGGGGGCTGCTGTATACTACCACGGGGGGGCTGCTGTATACTACCACAGGGGAGGGGCTGCTGTATATACTACGGGGGTGCTGCTGTATACTACCACGGGGGGCTGCTGTATACCCACAAAGGGGGCTGCTGTATACTACCACAGGGGGGCGGGAGAGCACTGACAGTGCTATGTAATATGCACGGCTCCCCCTGCCGCTGATGGACAGGGGGATGCAGTGCATATTGCATTGCACTAATGAGCGGCCCCACGTGACCGGCCGCTCATAATACAGCCTCCCCCTGCCTCCTCCAGCCCCCGGACACCGGCCCCACACAGTCAGCCGTCACTGACTTGTGTATAAGCCGAGGGGGGCACTTTTCAGCACAATTTCTGTGCTGAAAAACTCGGCTTATACACGAGTATATACGGTACTTAAAAATTTTGAGAAAATGTTGAACAATTCACTATTTTAAAACTTTTAATTTTTATGCCCTTTACCCAGATTTATATCTCACAAAATAGTTAATAAATAACATTTTCCATATCTTCTTTACATCAGCACAGTTTTTGAAACATAACTTATTTTTGTTAGGAAGTTAGAAGGGTTCAAAGTTTATCAGCAATTTCTCATTTTCCAACAAAATTTACAAAACCACTTTTTTTTTTGTAAGGGACTACATTATATTTTAAGTGACTTTGAGGATCCTATTTGACAGAAAAAACAAACAAAAGTAAAACCATTCTAAAAACTGCACCCCTCAAACTGCTCAAAACCACAATCAAGTAGTTTATTAACCCTTCAGGTGCTTGACAGAAACTAAAGCAAAGTGGAAGGTAAAAATGAAAATGTAACTTATTTAATCAAAAATGTTACTTTAGCCCTAAATTTTGCATTTCCACAAGTGTAACAAGAGAAAATTGGGCATCAAAATTGGTTGTGCAATTTCTCCTGAGTACACCGATAACCTATATGTGATGTAAAACTATTGTTTGGGGGCATAACAGGGCATGGAAGGGAAGGAGCGTCATTTGACTTTTCAAGCACAAAATTGGCTGGAATTATTAGTGGATGCCATATTGCGTTTGGAGAGCCCCTGATGTGCCTAAACAGTGGAAATCCCCACAACTGACAATTTTTTAAACTAGACCCCTCATCTTATCTAGATGTCTGGTGAGCATCTTGAACTTGCAGGTGCTTCACAGAATTTTAGAACCTTGATCAATAATCACATTTTCTTCATAAAAATGTTCTTGAAGCTCAATATTTTTTATTTTCACAAGGATAACAGAAAACATTGAACAATACAATTTGTTGTTCAGTCTCTCCCGAGTATGTAGATACCCCATATGTGGTGGAAAACTGTTTGGACGCATGGCAGGGCTCGGGAGGAAAGGAGTGCCATTTGACTTTTTAAATTCAAAATTTGCTGGGATCATTAATGGATGCAATGTCGCATTTGGAGAGTCCCTGATGTGCCTGAACCATGGAAGCCCCCTGTAAGTGATCTAGTTTTGAAAACACGGGACTACTTTGAACCTCCAAGTCCTTCACATAATTTTAGGACACCGAGCCATGAAAAGAAAAAAAAAAAAAAAAAATCACATTTACCATCAAAAATGTTTTTTAGCACCAAATGTTGTATTTTCACAAGGTTAGCAGGAGAAAAATTACCATAAAATTTGTTGTGCAATCTCTTGGGAGTACACAAATACCTCATATGTGATTGCAAACTACTTTTGAGGTTCAGTGCAAAGCTCAGAAGGGACAGTGCGCCATACTGGATTTCAGACTTTGCCTATGCAACACCTCCAAATCATTCCAGCTGAGTTCCTAAAATGCCAGAATAACCAAAATCTCCCACAAGTGACTTCATTTTATAAACTGCACCCCTCACTGAATTCATCTAAGGGTGCAGTGAGCATATTGACACCATAGGTGTGTTACAAAAGAGAAAATAATACCACTATTAACACTAAAATGTCAAAGTTGCACAAACTGAGATTGACCATACTTTTGTGAACACCTAAAAAGACACTTAAAAAGTTGGAAACTGCCAGACCAAACTTCAGATGGGAGTTCAAAGATACTCCGTCTGCCTCTGGTAAAAAATGTTTATACCGTGTTAGCCAGCAGATAGAAAAATATTAGAATCTGAGAGTCCTCAGTGGTTGATACCTTTTAATGGCTAACTGAAAAGATAGTAAGTAAAGCAAGCTTTCGAGACACTATGGCCTCTTCATGAAGCTGATATTCACACAAATTCTGAAGACACACACATATATACATATACAGGGTGGGATGATGTAGTAAATATGACAGGTGACGTAAAGCAGAATCAGTCTAGGAAGGGGACGAGGAGCTGGGGAGGTAAAATGAAAATTCTGAGATAAGAGGAACAGATTATATTATTGCTCTATGATAAGTGGTCTGTGTATACCTGAAAATTCCTCAGTGAGTGTAGAAAGCTATAAATCCATGTGAGACAGTTCACATAAGAAGAGTCAAAAGTTTAATTATAAACAAGTGGAATGCTCTATCCACCTTCCAAGTCATGTAATAAAATCACTTGATGTAATTCAGCTATATACTCTCTTTCCTTTTTTTGTATTCATATCTGAGTGGCTCGACAGGGCAACTTTCCCCCAGTGGGTGCACTGTCGTATATGGAACTTTATATACTAATTGCTGTTTCTGTGGTTTCCACAGTGATCCATAACATGGATTTCCAGGCACATGATGAGATGTGGCTCTCTGACTTGGAGAAAGCTTTGGATGAGGCTGGTGGTGCGGCAGGGGAACCAAGCGGTGACGGCTTAACTGAGGAGGCAATCAAGTTGTATAGGGGTTTCCTACGCAAGAGAACCAGGGTTTGGCGGAACAGGGCCTTCCTGGTCTAGTACATAGAGAAAGGTCTAATTCCAAGGGGCCTTAGAGTACAAGTGTTTCCATCCTACCAGATAGATGACGAGTCCTTCCGGACCGAGTGGGAGAATTTGGCGAGGGCCTGTTCCTTGGGATTTCTCAGTCTATTGCAAGATCTAAACACTGCATCTGTTGAAGAATTGGAGAGTGAGATGGAGGGGTTGCTAGCCCAGATTAATGGCAAATTGTCACCTGATGAGCTTACAAAATTTTAAACTCAAAATAAGAACGATTTGAAAAAGATGGAGAAAGAAGTTAAGGGCACAAAGATTAAGAAATTTCAAAGAGATCAAACAGACTAACTCTGATCGGGTTTATAAATGGAAAACCGAAGCCTCATTTCAACCCGAAACCTAAACCTCGACCAGGCCCACTTCCTAAGACAGTACCATCTGACCACGGACACCTAGTGGCACTGATGAGTCGGATGCAGAATCGATTCCCAGTGAAATTGTCCTTACCCGGTTCCGGGCAAGAAATCATCCTGATACAGGTTCATCAGGGACAGGCAGGACATTGCAGGTGATCAATCTCTCATCTCACTCTCATTCTAAAACACATATTGAAGTCCCTCCAAGGGGCTGTCCTTCTCACCCTTGAGTCCGTTTCATTTTTTCACAGCTCTAAAAGATCTCCAATTCTGTCGAAAGTTGGTTTTGAAGAAACTTCATACTAAGAAGACGCTGCGACCAAATGAGATGGACTCGGGGAAGGTGGAGGCCTTGAGGAATTTAGAGCACCTGATGGAAGAAACCAATAGAACTGGTGAGTTTCCATCGTTCACACGACCTAAATCTACAAAGTTTCCTCCCTTGTCTGTATGCTCAGCAGTTGATATATTCTCATTGGTAGTAATTGAGGACCTAAAAAAGGTTCCAACATACTGCCAATCTGGTAATCTCAACTTCCAACAGAGACGAGCAATGCTCGCTCTAGAACACGACTGACATAGTAATAAAACCTGTGGACAAGGGGGGAAATATTGTGATTTGGCCGGTGGAGAAATACGAGCGAGACGTTTTTCGCCAGCTCCGTGATAAGAACACCTACTCTAGTCTGACTTGTAGCCCTGTGTCCCCTTTCCTTAGAGATCTCCAGGCCATTCTCGGGTGAGCGTGTGATAAGGGTATAATTACAAAACAGGTTGTGGAGAGCCTGACTGTCAAGTATCCGAAAATACTGACATTATATTTACTACCTAAGATCCACAAGGATCCCGTCGCTCTCCCGAGACATCCGATTGTGTCCGTATAGGAGGCTTATTCAATCCAGTGTGCCAATTTATTGACCACTATTTGAAACTACTTGTGGAAAATTTACCCTCCTATATCTGTGATACTGGGGATGTCCTGAGGCAGACCAACGGGATCTTTGTGGAACCAGGAACCATACTGGTTATTGCTGATGTGGAGTCCTATTATACCTGCATACGCCACAAGGATGGTCTGGAGGCCGCAGCTTCTTTCTATTGCCCAGTGGACAGGACGGTATATTATGCAAATTGATTCTCGAGCTGCTCCATTTCGTCGTTACCTACAATTTCTTTGTATTTAAAGACCATTACTATTTACAGACCCGCGGCACTGCCATGGGCATGGCCTGTGACCCCTCATGCGCAAACTTCTTCCTGGGTTACTGGGAGAGGGGTTTGGTGTGCGAGGGGATAGGTCCGGCTGATGCTCATGTACAGTGCTGGTGAGGTATATAGATGACTTAATGATTTTGTGGGGGGGCGGTGTGGAGCAGTTGGAGACTTTTCGGCCATCTCGCAGATAAGAACATCAACATTAGACTTACATATAAGTCTGACGTGAGGCAAATTGAGTTTTTGGACATTTGTATGACTGTGGGTTCCAATAATACTCTGCATACGGATTTGTATTGGAAATCCACATCCGTAAATTCTCTTTTGCATGGGAGTTCGGCCCATACTGCATCAACAATACTTGCCGTCCCCACTGGCCAATTCCTTCGGATGAGACATATATGCTCCTCTGAGGATGTTTTTGAGATGCGGGTGGTAGAATTAAAACAACGCTAGCAACAGGTCAGTTAAGAGGGCTAACTTAAGAGCTAAACACGCATCACGTAACAAACTACTCTATGGGCAAAGAGCGGTGGTGACAGATTCTGCACAACCGACTCGATTTATTTCCACCTTCAACCAGAGTTGGCGGGTGTTGCGTGATGTGCTGAATAGCATTGGCCAATTCTCCAATCAGATCCCATACTTAAGGAAGCACTATCTGATAGGCCCCTTTTGACTGCTCGACGTTCGCGTAATTTAGCGACATCTTGGTCAGGAGCCATTATGTCCCTGCTCCTACAAACCCTTTCGGCTCTGCAGGTCCCCGTCGTGGATGGTTTTCTTGTGGTCACTGTGTGGCCTGCTGAACATCCTATGCATTAATTCCGTCACCTCCTCCGATGGCTCCCGAAACTATAACATTAAAGAATATATGTCGTGCGGGTGATGCAATGTGATCTATTATGCTACATGCGTCTGCCATTTGATATATATTGGTATGACATCTAGGGAGCTAAGGAGGAGGGTGAGAGAACATGTAAAGGACGTTCTGGCGGCACCACAAGTGATAGACAAGGCCACTTTAAAGACACTACCATGACATTTCCTAGAACACCACGATGGTGACCCACCCTCCCTGATGTTTAGGGTAATTGATGCCATTCATGGGGGGATTCGGGGTGCTAATACTAGGAAATTGTTAGCACAAAGAGAAACACAGTGGACAGTGTCACTTAATACAATGTCACCACACGGCCATAACGAACACCTTAGTTTTGCCTCCTTCCTTTAGCCGTTGACGCTTAGGTTAGATATAAATACCCTAGATCTATTTAATAATTGGTCCTGTACCAAATTTTACTTGTTATTATGGGCATTTATTTCTGTGGTTACAGGCTGCATTGTGCCCGGAGGAACCCTCAATACTGCTGTTTTTGTCTAAATATTGCATTATGAACATTCCTTCTGAGTGCTCTGGATATACAAGAAGACATAATGAATGCAATGACTACATTTGAAACCTATGGAATTCTTGTGCTAAATGCTATGATGTTTTGTGCCTTCACTATGATTTCTCTCTTGTTCTGTACTTATATTTGGATGTCCTATATTTGATATGCATTGTCGCTGCCTGCTCCCTGCCCCCAGGCACGCTATTAACCAACAGCTTGTTACCCTGGTGACGCATCCCAGTTAATACTACGCTGTAAGGTTTGTGTGCCTGGAGTGGGCGGGTGGAGCGTAGTTGCCGCAGCGACTCATTACATGCGGTCATGTGACACAGTGATGTGTGCGGCCCGCCCCGCGATGACACGGGTGTGACCGGCGTGTCACTTCCGGTCATGTGACCGCTCACCAGCGTCACTTCCGGTGTGCGGTGATGCGGACACACAGCGGTATAAGTAGTCGGGCTCCAGGCAGCCTTCCTATACCTCCCCCTGATAAAGTGGCTATAGGTCATCTAGGCCACGAAAAGCCGTAGGGAAACGCAGCCCTGACCTTCCCCTGCCTCTGTTGCCCCCACCTGTGATTACTAGTGGTAACTTGTGGTTTCACTGATTTAACTGATGGTTCACATTGTAAATCATTGTTCTTAATTTATGTACGGTTATCTTTAACTATTTTTGCAAAGTTCATATGGGTTATACTGATGGAATAAGTATATCATGAATCCCTTATGGAAGCTTTTTGAGGGCTGACAGCTTTCTATATGCAATTTAAGAACTGTTAAATCTGTTTGGACAAATGGCTCATGTGATGCATGTTGTATGTAACCATCTGTAACCTATGTTGGTGATTACCACCTCATGCTATCTATATATACAGAGGTTGATGTAACTAATTTTTGCACTGTATCCTATATGCTCAGGCCTTTGGACCGCGTCATTTCCGGGTCCTCCCCGCTATGAAGCTATCATGTGACCGCGGGGAAGACCCGGAAATGACGCGGTCCAAAGCCCTGAAAGTATTACACTGAGCATATAGGATTCGGGGGAAGAAATAGGAAGAGGGACATAATATACCCCGCAAACTGGAAGTGACAGGGCCAGGGGGGATTTTAGTGCGCGGACCGGCGATTTAGAGTAACAGGTGCCACTAATAATAAAGGAGGACACTATATAAAGGTAGAACTTCCTCACTTTACACACCCTGAGGAAGAGGTTTTTTCTACAACTTTGAAACGTACATTGGCGGTGGAAATCAGACAGGGATACAGAGGCAGCAGAGGGACAAAGTGTGATCCATTATAAGAAACGTTCTGCTCCAGGTACTGTTCAGTATCGTATATACTCGAGTATAAGCAGAGTTTTTCAGTACAATTTTTGTGCTGAAATGTGCCCCCCATCGGCTTATACTCAAGTCAGTATACGGCTGAGTGAGGGGGGGCAGTGACCGGGGGCTGGTGGAGGCGGGGGGAGGCTGTAGTAGTAGCGGGCGGTCACGTGCCCCTTGCTCATTAGTTTAATGCAATATGCACTGCATCCCCCTGTCAATCAGCGGCAGGGGGAGCGGTGCATATTACTTTGCACTACTCGCCCCCCCCATCCCTGATATGGGGCTCATGGTGGCGCTGACCATAAAATAACAAACTTGTTACTCACCTTCCGAAGATCTGGTGCACTGTCTGGGGGCTCCATGGCTCCTCCCTCCGGTCTGCCGGCTTGTAATCACGTGACCGGCGGTCACATGATTACAAGCCGGCAGACCGGAGGGAGGATGCATGGAGCCAGCAGACAGCGCACCGAATCGTCGGAAGGTGAGTAACAAGTTTGTTATTTTATGGTCCGCGCCACCATGGGGACTCTGCACAGGGATGGGGGACTCTGCACAGGGATGGGGGACTCTGCACAGGGATGGGGGACTCTGCACAGGGATGGGGGACTCTGCACAGGGATGGGGGACTCTGCACAGGGATGGGGGACTCTGCACAGGGATGGGGGACTCTGCACAGGGATGGGGGACTCTGCACAGGATGGGGGACTCTGCACAGGATGGGGGACTCTGCACAGGGATGGGGGCTTATATCAGGATGGGGGCTTATATCAGGGATGGGGGCTCTGCACAGGGATGGGGGCACTGCACAGGGATGGGGGCACTGCACAGGGATGGGGGCTCTGCACAGGGATGGGGGCTCTGCACAGGGATGGGGGCTCTGCACACCAGGGATGGGGGAGCCGCACATCAGGGATGGGGAGCCGCACATCAGGGATGGGGGAGCCGCACATCAGGGATGGGGAGCCGCACATCAGGGATGGGGGAGCCGCACATCAGGATGGGGGCCGCACATCAGGGATAGGGGCCACGTACCAGGATGGGGTTGCTATACCCGTGATGGGGGGCTATATATTGTAATGAGGAGCTATATACCAGTTATGGAGGCTATACAACAGTGATGAGGGGCTATGTACTGTAATGGGAGGCATATACTGTGATGGGGAGCTATATACCAGTGCTGGGGACATATACTGTGATGGGGGAGATATATGCCAGTGATGGGGGCACTATATACCAGTGATGGGGAGCTATATACCAGTAATGGTAATGGGGGCACAATATTATGAGGGGCTATATATATATATATATACACAGTGTATATAAAGGGCTATATACACATTATGAGGTGCTATCTACAGTGATGAGGGGTTATATACCAGGGTGGTGGGGTGCTGCACTTCCCACCCTAGGCTTATACTCGAGTCAATAGGTTTCCCGAGTTTTTGGGGGTAAAATTAGGGGCCTCGGCTTATACTTGGGTCAGCTTATACTCGAGTATATACGGTATATACTTTGAACATAATCTCCATATGGTAAATAGCAGCTGGACTGCTTCAGACACAGAGGATAATTTTAAACTATGGGAAGTTTGAGAAGGGTTCTTAGATGGGTACAAAAGTGATGGTGCTATATGTATTCACACATAAATAGTTTGGTCCCCTATGTATTTAAATGCCAACCCTGTAAAAAGTGCATAAAGGGACTGTAGGCCCTCTAATATGTTATGTAATTGTACTGTTGAAAATATTTTAATGAAAAATTGTTTTAATCAATAAAGTGATTTATTTTTGCCAAGAAAAGTTTGGTGTGTGAATTCACTCTAAAAATATCAATAAAACCCCTTGCAGGGTTATAGGGATATTTTGTAAGGTACAAGAAATTGGAGTCTGACCCCACACAGGACGATCACAAGGAATTAAACAGACTGGTCTCTTGTCTACCTGACATATCCTAAAGAGCTGATAACCTAATACCAGAATGTCCAAGAACTTAGGCACATTCTACATGCTTCTCAAAAGTCACAAATCAGGAAATCCAGGACAACCAATCATTTCATGTGTGGGCGCCCTGGGTGGGTAGAGGGTGTTCTCAAACCCCTAGTAAAAGAGACACCCATCTACATTCAGGACACAACTGACCTATTGAATAAACTCAAACTCTCAGCAATAGGTCCTCTACCAGAAGGAACCACCCACCATGGATGTGGAAAATCTCTGTATGTAACATCCCACACCAGGATGGATTAAATGCCTGCAAAACCTTCCTGGAAAACACAGGGATTGATGCTGACTCTGTGGTGAAGCTTACAATATTAATTCTTACACACAACTATTGTACATTTGACGACAACATACATTTCCAGGAGACTGGCAGAGCAATGGGAAGCAAAATGGCACCACAATATGCAAATCTTTTCATGGCCCAGCTTGAAGGTGACTTTTTACCCTAGTCTCCTGAAGTAATCCTTCATGTCGCTGAACAGTTCAATTTTATCCAGAGCTTTAGTGTAGGCAAAATGAGAGTCCCCTAGAAAGCACAGCAAGTTCCACTTTGTTGGGTTTGTAATCCGAAAGGTTGATTACACAATTAGAAGCTTTTTGACAGGAGGAGTTGTCCAAGTTGTCAGGATTTGTCTTTGTTTTGTTTGTATTGAGTCCTGAATTGATGCGCCGTCTATGTAATTTCTTTTCCTTGTTATGAATCAAACGAGTTTGTAATTTATAGTAATATTGTTGTAATGTGTTCCATGGCTTCTGTGTGTTCCTCAGTGTTTCGAATTTGTGTCATAATCGGCCTGACGAAGGGGCCATAGTGACAAAAGCTTGCTATGTTTACCATCTTTTCAGTTAGCCATTAAAAGGTATCAACCACTGAGGACTCTCAGATTCCAATATATTTCATATTTTTCAGAGATTCACACAATCACATTCAGCATGGATCACAGGATAAATGTTATAGACTGCAATCTTTGGGAGGCAGAATAAACAAATCAGCAGCAGTTGAAGAAATGGCTTTATTTCTATTTTTATGCCGTTCACTTTGCATCATAAGTGTTTAGACAGCTTTATTCAGCAGATCAATGCGATCACAGCGATACCAGATTTATATAGTTTTTTTTTTTTAGGTTTGGCTACTATGACAGTAAAAACGCTTTTCTTTGTTCTGCTGTCAGTCATATGAGGGCTTTTATTGCAGGATCAGACGGAGTTTTTATTTTTACCATTTTGGGCCACACAATGTTTTTTTATTGCTTTTTATTACACTTTTTGTGAGGTAGAATCAAGAAAAAACAGCTATTTGGGAAGTTTTTCCTAAACGCCATTCACCATTTTGTAAAAGTGGTAAGACAGTATTATGCTACGGGGTCCCTACAATTACAGCGACACCACATTTAAATCATTTTTTTTTTTATGTTTTGTCGCTTTTACACTATGAAAACAATAGAACAAGAATTGCTTTTTTCATTGCTGTATTCTGAGAGCTATAGCTCTTTCATTTTTTACTGACGGAACTGTGTGGCAGATTGTTTTTTGAAGGACAAGATGACGTTTTTAGCAATACCATTTTTATTTACGTGATTTTTTTTATTGCATTTTTATAGCATTTTATGGGACTTTTTTGGCAGTATGATAAGCATTGTTTGCCAGGTTTTTTTTTTTTTTACTGTTCTCACTGTAGAGAGATCAGATCATTTTGGATGCGGCATTACCAAATTCATGTACTTTTTTGTTTACTTTTTTTTCTTTTACATAAATATATGTACTTATTGAAATTCTTTTTGCTTTTTTAAAAATATTTTGACATTTTATTGTTTTTACTTAGTTACTTATGTGATATTACTTTTTATCACTCTGATCACTGATATAATCCATTGCAATGAATTGCTATTGATCATTGCATTTAGGGGGTCAAACTTCCCTGGGCAGCAGTGCAGCAGAGTATCGGCCTTAACATATCCCGGAGGCCTGGCATCGATCACATGGGCAGAGCTGCTGTTCCCGAAAATGGCCATGATGTACTGCGTACGTGCCTTGTCCGGCAAATCACTACCTATCCGGACATAACCAGTACATCCAATGTCGGGGAAGGGGATCAACATTTAACAAAAAAAAAATATGTTTCACAAATGGTGCTTATGTAAAGTAGACATGTGGCAAATGTTATGATGTTTTTGTGTGATATAACTATCTAGTTTAAGGGCGTAAAAACTCAAGTTGCAAAGTTTTTACATTTTTAAGCAAATTTTCATTATTTTCATTAACGCGAATTAAATTGATCAAGATTTATCACCAATATGAAATACAAATGGATCACTGGAAAATATTGAAGCATTCCAGAATTATTACATTATTAAGTGACACTGGTCAGAATAGTAACATTTGGCCTAGTCAGGAATATAAAAACAGGCAAGGGGGCTCAGGGGTTAAATATTGGGGCGAGTTCCAATTCCCTGTTTCCCTTCACACAATTATTGTTAAACCATAAAATGCTGACTGTGTTAGTGATCAGTATGGGAGATTAGCATGCTAATTTATACAAAACATGTCTCCCCCTAGTGGTGACTGAATGCAGGTGGGATGTTATCATGTACCTGTGCATATATGAAATGAAGCAGAGCATTTGAAGCTATGTATTAGATACAAATATATTTCAAAAATAATAAGCAAAGACATTTGAAACAAAAACAAAATGATAAAATAAACCCATAGTTTGAGGAGCCCCTAAACAGGGCAGGTTTTAATTAAGAACTTTCAAAGTAACATGTGCTGTAAAATATTCCAAAAACGTTTCAACATTTCAAATATTTATTTGAAAACAACAATTGCAACAATTTGATAAGAAAAGACATTGCATGTGACGTTACATCACTTAAATTGCCTCTGAAAGCATTTATCTAACATTACACACCAATCGGAATACCAGCAATATGAAGCACAATGCTTGGATGTCATGTTACCAGAAGGGTCTATAGCCAAGTCTAGAGCAGTACTCAAGAAGAAGCAATTGAGTCATACAGGTAGCGAATCTGCCACTTCTGGGTTGAAGAGTCTGTCAACCCCAAAACTGAATTTTAATTATTTAAACATTGATATAAGGAACTGATTCTGTAGACTTCATTAATTTAATTTTATGTAAGAAAAAAAAAGTTTGTCGATATTTAATTAAGGGGACTTTGGTTCACCCATCACATGGCCAAGGGCTCAGCACACCATACCGTCCAATTACCATCCTCCGCCCCTTCCCTCTTGATGATTGATGGCATTCACTGTGCCCATGATCTTATATTTTCCCCAGTCCATGCACATACTGACACTGCAAGCCAAGAGCAGACATACAGTTTCAGTATAGGAGGGGCCGAATTCTTTTCCCTCTCTGGTGTGTAGCGACCACTTGGCACACACAAAATCACAAAGCAGCCGATGCTGACAGGAGGAGGAGATGAGAATTTGCACAATGTTAGTGTGTGGGCGCTCTCATCTACCTCTCATGCCCCACTGCTGTGCGATTCTGTGTGTAGCGAGCGGCCACAACACACAGACGGGAAAGACATTACTATGTGTGTGTACTCATCTTCTCATGTCAGCATCGGCTGCCTGCTGCTTTCTGATCCTGTATGAAGCAAACCCAAGGGTACACACAAGAGAACAATGGTAATGCTCCTACAAGTACTGACACTATGTGTACTCTTGGCCACTGCAGTGTGAGTACATGCAGAGTGAGTGCTGTCAATCACCATTGGGAAGCAGTGGATAATGGTAATTGAGGGGGTGGAACTGCACACTGAACCCTCGGCCTCACAGGGGTGCACTGGATCACCCCCTAACTTACATCTGCCAGAGCTATTTTATATACAAAAGGAAACTACTAATATCTACAGTACCAGAATGATTTTAGAGGCTCTAAATCCCCTATATAAATATCAGAATAGTTCAGTCTGTTTTTGAGTTGACAGACTCCCTTTTACATAAAAAAACAAACAAACAAAAACAGTAAAAAAAATTACCCACAAAATAGTAGTAGTCCTTTCTGGGTTATTGCTAGATTTCAATAGGTATATTTATTTTTCTGATTTGGTATTTACCTCCAAGTAAATAAAGGGTAGAGTGTAGCAATTTAATATGCAATGGATGCACCTTAAGCTATGATATCAGTACATGGCTTAATGCCTGGAATGCCTTGGTGGCACATAATAGTGAATGTGCCAGTCAGTGCAGGTATCCATACATAGGCAGCCTGTGTACACGTCCTAAGCACCTTGTGATGCTAAATGTTTCGGAGATCACAAAGTAAGCAGTAGTATCAAGCTATATTATTTATCAAGTATTATAGAATTCTATCATTCTCCACGTGTCCTTACACATACCCTATACCTAGGTGGTAGTGGAGAAAGCCATGTAAATGTGCACAATGGACTAAGGCTATTTTTTATAAATGTGTTTACAGCTCCTAAATTGGCAGGTGCATCACTTTTGATGGCAAGAATAATGGAGTACTTTTTTGCTGTAAAGTAACTGAATCTATTGTAGGAATCTATTGTAAGAGTGGCTCGGCACAGCGCCAAGGTTTTCATTATGAATGGAAGCCACGACACAGAATTGCCGTAAACTGAGTCCATCTTGCAAACATAATAATAAAAGTGAGTCAAAAAATGCTGGCCAGAAAGGGAAAAATAATCAGAAAAAATAGGAAGACAATGGAGATCTTCTATGAATGGGGTTTCCTTGCACTGTATTATTGATGGGCTATCCTGCTCCTGTCAATCAGTTGACTGAAGGAGCAGCATCAACTATATAGTGTACCAGACACAACTCTGTACTATTAAAAGTGGTCATGTCTGGAATCGCAGTTGAGTGCAATTTATGTCACTTTAGTCAATAGATTAGCAGTATACTGGAAATGGTGTCTCCAGAGATTTCATATTGGTGGCCTACATTAAGGATAAGTTATCAATCTTACATTTCTGCAAAATACACTTACATCCTAAGGTAGTTTGTTGCAGCCAACATCTGATGTGTGCAATTTGTAATAAAAGGATATTAAACAGAGTATCGTGACCGGGGAACTCCTAGTAAGTAACTTTAATGCACCCGTGATCAAATGTATGAAAACAAATGGGAAATAGAGAAGAAAATAATAATAAAAAAATAAAACCAATTGTGTGTATATGAGAGTATGTATAGATCTAGTAATTAACATTGAAAGTAAAATTCTGAACATCTCAATATTTGGCTAAAATGACACTGTATTACAACTTTAACAGATGAATGCAAGAATAATGGAAAACACTGTAGAGCAGCCCCTGGCATCGATATAACACCGCTATACAATGTAATTACTCATTATTGGATTATCTATCAGCTAGTGATTTTGTTTTCTGTATGGAGTTTGTGTAATTCTTCTTTCTCTAACTCTTCTGAATGTTTTGCTTTGTAGGGGGGAATAAAAAACATGGTTTCTAATAACAGATGAGAAAACATTAGATGCCACGAAATATAATCGCTTGTCGCTTCCTGGTCTTACATAATGGTTTGGAGTCTGGTTTATGGTTGAAGATCAGTCTGTATAGACAACCATGCTGTGTACATCTTGGGTGGTGTTATCATCAGGCATCTGTGTGTCCATAATAGTTTCAGTATGAAGAATGCCGCTATTTTCACTGGTTTCGATGACTGTATGTGAATACATGTTGGATACTTTGTCTTCCTGTGGTAGTTCAGTTACGATATAATGTGTGGTACCTTCCTGATAACTGTCATTACCATTCCGAACCATGGCTCTGGCTAATTCTTCAGTCACAATAATCTGCGATATTTCTCCATTTTCACACTCAACTAAACGCATTCGTTGATCAGGCAGGCTAAGAGTATGGCTTTCTGTGTTGTGCATTATTATATGAGGACCCTCTGTGGAAACCATGTGAACAGTGCCTTCTTCATTTAAAATGACTTGGGTGACTCCTTCTTGAATCAGCTGATCGGCCGCAGCAGAATCACATACTGCAAACTGTAAGACCCCTGGACCATGTTTTTGAAAGCAGATTCCTGGGAAGCAGAAAATTCAGAAGGATGGATGACTTGCTGAACAACTCCTATTTGTTCAACATTTTGCTGATCTTCATGCACTTCATGATACACCTGGATTTCTTCAGTATTTGATGCCACACACCCCTGATCATTTGCCAACCTCACCAATGACTCTTCAACTGCTTGAGTTTCTAGACTGTGCTGTCTCTCTGCATCTCCAACATTACCTATCTCTGTTACAGCACAAAGCAAAGCATCTAGAGCAGAAGAGGAATCAGATGTGTGTATGGCTTGTGATGTATCTAAAATACTCTGTGCCATCACCTGCTGCACCACGTTACCATCAGAGTCCGTTAAAGTCTCTATAGCAACAGATTCTGCAACATCTGCTCCTTCCATCGGTCCTTCAACCACAACAACTTGTGTGGCTCCTTCAGCCAACTGCTCACTAAGGATTTCACCAGGAATGATGTCTCCCATGTGAGCTGTCTGATTGGTTGCTATAACTTGACCATCTTCTGTGATGTGCACAACTCTTGCCACCTGACCAGCCATGGCCAAGGTCTGTAGAGTGGCTGCTGCAGTTTCCTCCACAGAAGTGTCAATGGAGAAATTACCCTCATACTCATCAGAAAATCCTTGAATGATAATGACTTGCTGAACTTGCTCGGGAGACTGGGAGGCTTTCCTAGTGGTTCGGACGTATTCTTTCACTGGAGAAGGTTCTACAGATGAACTTGCAGTGAATGGGCTATTTGTTTCTACAAAGTTTGCACCTTGTCCCTTTAGACGACATTCAAATGATTTTGAGACAATACCTACAAAAAAGAAAATGTGTAAATTAATAAAAGAGAAAAGAAGGAGCTTTGATGCAAAATCAATAGTAACCAGTTCTAGAATAAAAAACAGGGATCTCCTGAATTAAAGGGATCCTGTCACCTCCAAATCTCCTCCTAAGCTATCAAAACATGTCCCTGCAGCATCCTATCACTAATCTCGCACTTCTTTTGTCTCCTAAAAGCATCCTGTGAAAGTGGAGAAAAACTTTTTAATACTCACTCATTAGTGATTATAATTAGCAGGGGCCATATTCTTTAGTCACCAGGGGGTGTTTTGCAGCCTTCGAGGATCCACCCTCTCTCTCTCTGTGCTGCTGTGAAACTGAAACTGAAGGCAGGACTAATGATTTGCATTCTGTGAGTGATAGAGAGGGGAGGGCAATGCCTGCACATCACAGCAAACACACAGACAGGGTGGATCTGGAGCTGCATAATAGCCCGCCTTGGTGACTAAAGAATAGTCACTGCTAATTATAATCACTAATGAGTGAGTATTAAAATGTTTTTATGCACTTTCACAGGATGCTTTTAGGAGACAAAAGGAGTGTGAGATTATTGATGGGATGCTGCAGGGACATGTTTTGCTAGCTTAGGAGGCGTTTTGGAGGTGACAGGATCCCTTTAGAAATTTATGGACAGATCATTTCCAATAGGAAACAAGGAACAGTAAAATATTTTACTCTACCTATTGTCAGTATTCATATTTAGAGTTAGTTTTATCAATATATTTTTTTTACTCCCTAGGCTTTAAAGGTTAAAAAACAACAACTGAATATCATTCACCTACCCCTGCTCCAGCACTGCCTGTCCGCTGCTGCCCCCAGTGTTTGCTGACGCTATGACTACATTACATGTGACTGCTGCAGCCAATCACTGGACTTTTGTTGCTGTTTTTTATAACTCATTTTTAAATCACCACTCCTTATGTTATACTTACCTTCCAGCAGCTTAATCTTTTATTGCTATCACTCCATCTACGGTGATTTGTGACCTGTCTCATGGAGTGATCAGAAGGACACAACTCAATGTAACTCTATGAGAGCCTCATTCTTGCTTAGCCCTGGTTCTCAGAGACGCACTGGGAGCTTGCGATGCAGCTTGTGACATAACTTTTGACTTCTAGTCAATCAGAAGTTACAGTCACAAGATGGTGCCGTGGGATCGGAGCAGCTTAAACTGACATGTGGCATGGCTTCCCAAGCCTCAGCATGTCAATTTATGCTTCCAGAGACATGAGTGTTCAATGGCAGGACAACACAGCAAAAATATGCTGCACCCAGACTCCTGATCCGGGCACAATGCTGCATTCTCCCACCAAGAACACTTATTTCTCTGCAGAAGAAGACACCCTGGTCCAGAACACAGAGTGTCCTTATTGTGGGCCTAAGCCTGACAGTTCAGACCAGCAGTATGGTGGCGCTGCTAGTCAAAACTGTGTGCCCTCGATAGCGGCTTGTAGAGGCATCTTTGCCTCAACAGCAAGAAATAAGAATGGGGGAAATGAAGCTGGCCAGATTCTGCATATGGCCAGCTTCAGAGTGCTGTGAAAGGCTCTAAATCGTAGAGCTTGCTAGCGGTGTATGCTGTTTGCCTAGGTTACCCACCACTTGTAGTGCAGAGTGGCCGGTAACCTAAGATATGAGCAGTATACTGTCCCTCCATTTTTGAGAACAGAGAACATTTTCAAAAAGAGGAAGGTTGTTAGTTTTTACAAACTCTCTGCAATGTTACCCATTTAGGAGACAACACTTGAAATGTCTCAATTATACAAACACAGTAGTCATTGGTGAAGTTTTAGCTAAAACCAGAAATGGATAAAAAAAAATAAAAAAAAAAAAAAGGGACAGATTTCAGTTATCCCTTAGCAAAAAACAATTAAGTTAAAAAAAATCATATGGGAGCAAAAATGGTGTGTGTAAAATCAGCTTTCAGGTCGGTTACATGCTTCAATGTTGTAACGATATCACCAGCAATCTCACGGCAGTGCGGTCAATAGGACATCTTTTTGAGATCGTTTGTGAGATGTCACACGTCTAGATAACGTGGATGGCACACCAACGTTTTAGCAAGCAGCTATCGATCGCTCAAGCCAGCGAACGATACTTGTTCACTATTGTGAATAGGCGAAGTCGTTAACGACATCGTTATCGCAGTGTCACACACAATGGTGCAGCAGATTGGCTGATTGTGATTCGTCTGATTTGAGAACATGTTCTCAAATCATCGATCAACGATCCACGATTTATCGTAGTCTTATCTCGGTGTCACACGCAACGACGTCCTAACGATGTCATTTGAACGACTCCAAACCCGTGACGTTTGCGCGATATCGTTCACGATCTCGTACCATGTAACGGGGCATTTAGACTTTTTATGCTTATGGAGCACATATTGTATATCCAGTTTACTTCTTAAACAAACATTTCTTACCATACTGAAGAAATCACAAGTCTACACTAGAGTGAAGTGCAGTGTAGGTCCTAGTACTTGTAACAGCTACAGGGGTTAAAGCAGATGCTATAAACATTTATTTCATTTCTATATTTTTGGCCAGCAGGGCTCTATGAGTGGCTGTCATGGGAAAAGGAAGACGAAAATGAACATTTTCAAAGCATTAAACAGTTTCTAGGTAATATTATACAATGAATCTGGCACAATGCTGTTGAATTAATTTTTGGCAGGGCTTGTGCTGCAGAGGCACGCACTATGATATCAGTACTTTCCACTAGCAATTTGAGTCTCATTCTGGAGCTTGGAAGAGTGAAGAAATATTGCAAGGAGGAAAAGGGAATATGCCAAATGGTCAGGCCGAGGAATATGACCGCTTCTGAGTGCTGTTCATGGTTATTACATATAATCACGTATATAGATGTGTGTGTTTCTACAAACAAAAAGGTGGAGAGTAGAAAAAAGAAAGAGGGTGAAGCTGGACAGAGGTTGAGTAATCACTGTTCTTTAGAATGTCTTGTAAGAAAAACTGAGGTTGCAATAATATTTAGATAATAGATGAAATGACAAGTGGATAAAACTTTCACTACTTTAGACCACTAGAACTAATGCAATTAACAGTTTTGTTCCACTTAACCACCAGAAAGGTTGGAATTAACCCCTACATTGCCCTAGACCATAAGAAAACATGATAGCCCTAAATTGAACCTGCCAGCAGTATTCCCACTCCCACCTATGTATATGTGCATTTAGCACTTTCAAAGACAAGTTTTGCAATATATTTACATTGCCAGTCTGTTCCTCAGTGCCTGAGAAATCAGTATTTTATATTATATATGCAAATGACTGTAGAGATTTGAAGCCTCTGTCACTCCAGCTCTATTCCCTGCCCAGCTTGCCTCCTCCTCTTTACTGAAAACCTCTATGCTGTACGGATTCAGGCAAAGCAGCTGTCAGTCAAGTAGAAGAATACAGCGCATGAGGGGGATATAGAACTGGAGTGACACTTTAAATCTAAAGTCTCATTTGCATATCCATTTAAAAGCTGATTTCTCATTAATTGAGGAAAAGACAGCCCACATAAAGGTACCGCTGGACTTGTCTTCAAAGTGCTAAATGCACATATAAATATTTGGGGGTGTGAAATCCTGCTGACAGACTCCCTTTAAATCATTAACTACCTTAAAGCACCAGGGAGGCTTCAATGTCATAGACCACAAGTGCTTCTGGCTTTAATCTGCTCAGAATTCTACATAATATAGGTGGTGGCAGTAACCTCTTACACACTAGACCAGCAAACATTCAGTCATTAACCACTTTAAGACCTATAATTAAAGCACACCTTCTCTATACTATAGAAATAAACACCTGACTTGCTGACTATTGGACCCATCACATACTTCCATAAGAGATTATAATAAATATACACAATATTTAATGTGAATCAATGATGTGACATGAGATTTAAAGCTTAGTGCAAAATCCTTAGACAGAGGTCATCTCTTAAATATTCAGATGGCATATAAATGAAAAAAACTTTTCAGCCCTCCTGACTGGAGACATTGTATAGGAGCTCTATATTAGTACAAGGTTGATGTTATACTTTGTATTACACTACTAATATAGTCTAAGACTGGATATTGGAGGAATAATTTCTTAAAATGTGACATTTTTTATTTTTTTTAATTTCTAGATCTAAACACCCAATTCAGAACTGCATACTTAATGTATTTCAGTCCACAAATGTGTTAGGTAACCGTCAGTCAAGCTACAGTACACGGGTAAATACTGCTGTCACTGAGGGTTGTGATGGAGTTTAAGTACTCCAACACTTTAACCTCGGCTTCGTGAAACCCTTGCTATTCCATCACAGTTCATAAATGTGATTGCAGGTCCATCTTTTGATTCAGCAATTTAATAACTGCAAGTGCTGTCAGTATTGCTTTGAAAAATTGCTCCTATAAAATATAACAGCCTCAATCATACTGTAAAGGATTTGCCCACTGAAGAATTCTCTATTTCAACTTTAATGAATTAATGGAAGTTGAAGAAAAGGATAATTTTAAAGGAAATAAAGCCATGTTAACCCTTTGAATAATGCCATTGTATCAACAGTAGACAAAACAAAATCTAGTAATGTTCTTGATTGACAAGTGCATGGATCCTTCTTGAGAACATTCCCTTTCAGTTATAAGGAGTTATGAAACCTTTTTGAGGTGTATTCAATCTTTGTTTTTTAATTTTCATGTATGAATGTATGGTCAGTCGTTGTAATGTATAATACTAAAAGAATATGACATCAAATAGAACTTATCCATTGGTCCCATTGTGAATTGTGAAGGATAAAACATTTTAGGACGCTGTAGAATTTGAGAATTTTATAGCATCTGCCCAAATAGAAAATTAATTTACTAGATGTAGCAAACCTGGCAAATAACGGTGGATCTTCTTACTGAAATGATAGATTCGATGCACTGCCTATAGCCTGATTGCTAACAGTGTCTCTCTATAGCAATAGAGAAATCAGGGCCTTGTTATTGGCTGCTACCATTCTAAAAATTCAGCCAATAAAACGGTTATGGTACCTTTACACGCCGCGACGGCAGGCTGGATACATCGCGCTACAGGCTACAAATGTAGCTTGTAGCGTCAATGTAGCCCGTCGTAGCGGCGTCTGAAGACGCGACGCTACAGCCGGCGACAGATACATCTGTTTATGCGCTCTGCTCGAAAACAGATGGCTATATCGCCGATGGTAGCGAGCTGTATCGGCGTGTAAAGAAGCAACGGAAGGGAACTCTGGACATCCTGCGCTGTAGCTGCAATGTAGCTAAGGCGTGACCTCGGCTCCATGTTACCGCGCCCCATGTGCGATCATTGGTGGAAGCTGCTGCATGACGATTGGTAGTCGCTGCATAGGGAGGCATATTTAAGGAGCTGACGAGTCACACTACACAATCGCTCGAGCGTGCTGTATTACTCAGCCTCCTGCGATGCCTGCCCAATCAGGATGTTATTGCTTCGTCCTATCAGCGTACGGAAGTCTTGTAATCCACAATTGGAGCACGCCTATGTGCTGTCCCTGCTGCACCAGGTCCGCCCATAGTAGCTGGTTGTAGCGGTGTGTAAATGAGCAACAGCTGGCTACTTGAGACACCCGGCGATGTAGCTAGCTATAGTTGTAGCGTGGCGTAGCGCACCTAGTCGCGGCGTGTAAAGGAGATGCGTTGACCGTTTGTAGCCGTTTGAGCGTGCTCGTGCACGTGAAGTAGCGCGATGTATCCAGCCTGCCGTCGCGGCGTGTAAAGGTACCATTAGAGATGCCTCATGGTTAGGACACCAATGGGTACAAAGCCTTAGGTCATGTGCACACGTTGAGTAATTGGTGAGTTTTTTACCACAGTATTTGTAAGCCAAAGCCAGGAGTGGAGCGGTCATGGGAAAAGTATAATAGAAACACCTGCACCATTTCAACATTTTTACCCACTACTGATTTTGGCTAAAAATATGGAGGTAAAAATCTCATCCAATACTCAACGTTAGAACATGGCCTTTGATGACCATGTGTGATGTCCAATGTTCACAACAGAACTTGTATGCTGCCTTGACTCCCTAGATCAATAAACTACGGTTCACCATCTCGTAGCCTGACACACAAAAGCAAAACAGGTTGAAGCCATGGGAATGTTTTCTTAATTGTTAGCAACCGCTATAAAGTTTCTAATTGATTAACGTCACGTTTGTTAATATTTTAAAATCATGTTTCTGTACGTGCGTCAATAGATTGGTGTGCTTCCATCGTTGCGGCAACATTTAGAGGACATGCCTCACTGTTTCAATATTACATTGCCATAGGCAAAAAGCAATTTACTTGAAAAGATGCCAGTTATATGTTTCACTGGACTTCATAATGCCATGATAATACATTAGTCATCCAGGTTTAAAATTAAAAAAAAAAGAAGGGATTTTTTTTCTTAAAAGAGTGTTATTTTTCCCACAGGTTGTGTGTGGAGTAAAATGCTAGCTTTCGGCAGATGTGCAGTTTTACATGAAGAAACAAACCATGATGAATTCTATGAAAAGAAAAAACAAGAGGTTGCGCCACGCTGATCCCACACATAGAATAAGGGTTAATCAGGGATACACTCATCTGGAACTGTAGAGCCGAACATCCACTTGAAAAAGACGTTTGTCGAAATGCGTTGTGGCTGAGGGCTCGCTTTACCCACTTTTTAATAAACCTAGAGGTAATTCTCTTAATTTTCAGTTCCCTGGTCTTTTCTAGCGCTCACTTCCATACTGTTTTTCCTTTTTATGATGAATTCTATATAAGTAGAGAAAAGACTTTAGCCGCAAATCCATTCCGGATAAATTAAAGAAAATCATTTTTTACTCTATGTTAAAAATACAGAAAATTGCTAAACTGACACCTAGTTTTCTGTTCAGCAATTTTCTGTATTTTTCACATGTATCAAATAAAATAATTTTTCATTCTATCTGGAGTAGATTTGCGGCTAAAGTCTTTTCTCTAGTTATCATATTTGCACTGGAGTTGTCCACCAGCGACTTCGGCACCCTCCTGGAGACAGCAGGCATCTACGATCTCAACATTCAAAGTGCTGAACAATCTAAAACTCTTTTTTAACAATTAATGATTAATTCTAACCTTGGACTATCCCATTTAGAATACAGATGTGTTGACCCTGAATTTGTTTACGTTTATTAAAATCTCCAAGATCACATAAAACAAGTTTAATTTAATATAATCACATAGTAGCTGAACCTTTGATAGGAGAGAGTTTACGTCACAATCTCTGGGTGGCCATGCACAGTCATACAAAGCATAGACATCTCATGACAGAGTAACACAAAATCATGTTTTTTTCAGAAGCTAGTCAGTCATCTTTGACCACATATTTTGGGATGTTTAGCCAATTGCAACGGTAAGAAAGGCCTCAGATATGAACTGAAATGTCAACACTTATGATTGGGACTGATACTTGCTGATAAAGGCTAACTAAAAATCCCCAATCATAATATATTGCATATAGCATAGCACAAAAAGGTGTTAATCTGTCAGAATGAGCCTAATATCCATAAATGTAAAGTTTGCTTCTCCTTTCGTTCTACAGCAAATAGAGTAGAGAGAATAAAAGACAATTTGCAGCAAAGAATGACCTTTAACTGTTTAATTGCGAACTACAAGTAAAAAGGGTATTAACTCTGATGAATAATGATGATGATGCTTATACAAGTTAGTGCCTATTATACAATGAAATAAAATTGCTGGATTAAGTAAGAATTTCATGAAAATATGTATACTTCATTTTGAAAATACAGTGCTGTGCCAATTAATTGGGACAAAGCATTTTTGTAAGTAAAATCATAAGTTGAGGTTACCAGTCAGTGATTCAAACCAGTTTTAACTGCTTTGAACAGGTTGTGAGAGTACAACCTTGAGTAACAAAATGTGGTTTGACTGGTTTAGTCAGAACATAACAGCTAGCTGCCCCTCTCAGCTTCAGTTGAGAGCTTGTTTCTGTGAGGAGTGGTTTAGTGTACTTTTTCTCAGTGTAATTCGTGCCTGTAAAAATGGATGTTACTCCACGGAAGAGGTCTAGAATTATTATATTACTCTTAATGAACATACAAGTCTGACTGTAAGAGAAATCGCTTCCACCATTCGTATTGGAAAATCTACCGTTTCAAGAATCATTTGCACACACAATGAAACTGGAAAACGAAAAGGGAAATGTGGAAGAAAAAGGAAAACGACACCAAGAACTGATAAAACACTTATCAGCAATAGTAAAATTAATGCAAGAAAAACAAGTAAAGACTTGCTTTGTCCCAATTAATTTGCACAGCACTGTAGATGCATAAAATTAGAAAATGAAGATGATCGGATTAAAGTTTCTAAAACATCTGTAATATCATTGCATCCTGGTAAGGGCTGGCTAAAGTTACACATGTTACTGACTACAATTTAAGAATCATCCTTGAGTTCTATACAATAAAACAGTATCTCCACAGTGCGCCCGGATGGCACAAGTCGACTCTATAAAGACAGTTTTATGGTAATTGTCCTGAAAGTAAAGTTCTGTGTTCCTTTTGAGCTCTAAGTGATTGTGAAGCGACGGTTCTAATTCAGAGCGACTACTAAAGAGGTGTTTCATTTCGAGGGATGCAGTGAACAGAGAGCTGGTCCCCTTCCAAGAAATCTGTCTCTTTTGCAGAACTGTTATTTATCAACCATAGTCTTTAGTGAATATTTTAACCCCCTCCCTCTTACCTACAAATGTCATGATTTTTAAACATGAACTTCAGATTTGCATTTTCCTTCCATCTTTTCCTAAATATGGCTCGAGCTTCTCGTGCCAGGTTGAATAGAATTAAACTGCAATTTAATATCTCCCCCTTCTCATCTCCTCAAAGCCCTCCTTCATTTTTTGGTTTATGTAGAAGGGGGAGAGGAGCATGTACCTGGCAACGCTGTGTGTTGTTCTTTATTCACTGTCATTATTTTTCTTCCCCTAAGACAGAATTCACGGAATAAATACTTTATGCTTTTGTTAAGCGCACATTTAATTAAAATGTACAGAATTTGTGCAGTAAACGCGAATGAAACAAATAAAACAAGGGCCCCCCTCTCTCGAAGGCATACGTTGTGAATGAAAAATGTCATTACATGCTAAAAAATTTTGCAGTAAACAGGGTCTACAGAGAGAAGTTTCCCTTGTAATGACATCCATAAAATACACAAATGGCACTTTTAGTACCATCCTGAATATGGCATTTTCTGTGCTCTACACACAATCTAAATGGTTTGATCATAGAGCATAATACTCCATTGGGTTTATAGAACAATCAATGTTCCATAAAATGATGTATTTATCCAATAGTAGGCTCAGCAGCTAGTGGTGTATGACATTGTAGGGCACTGGTGTTGTACTATTCTGAGGCGCACATGCTGGTTGTAAAACTTACCTAACACTACTTCACCAACTTCATCTCATCTGTGTCAAGCAATTTGTTGAAGCTTCAGCTTAGTTTAAAAAAATATATATAAGAGACTTGTAATAAAAATTCATGGAATTTTCAGGGGAAGAAAATGGTGACAGAAGAAAGGTCACACTGTGTCGGCACTAAAGGGGTCAAGAGTCATTTGCTGTCCTAAAACAGAAAGTAGATTTCATGCATCGCATAGCAGATAAATATGACATTAAGGGAGCTTGATTTTAAAAGAAAAGCTTCATCTCGGAAGAAAGTCCACTAGTCTGTTAACCTTCAGCCTTTAATGTGATGGAGAGTGAGTGTTAAGGCAGAGACTTTCAGGAATTATAAATTAGACTAATCTTTATATGTGTGAGATGCGCTATTATGGCCATAATACACATAGTATATTTCTGCAATGGAAGAAGAATCCTAAATACATGTTTAAGCCAAAAATAGGAGCACACCGATGAGCAGAAGGGTAACAATGTTTTGAACTTTTGACTTTCATGCTCTATATCTCACCATTGAATACAGCTTTAATCTTAAGACTACCTTCATTTTATAGACAATCAATCATCTTGGCTACCACATACATCAATTCAACTTGCAACTATTTAACATATGATTAATTATGCAGTTTCTTGTTAAGTCACTGCATTGTTGTTTAGCTCACTGTTGTGCTTTAAAAATCTTTTTTTTACCTCATACTACAAATTACAACCTGTTCTCACATTTCCAAATAGCTCAATGTGTAAAGGTCACCGATTTAAATCAAGGAGCAGCCATGAAGAAGATTTCCAAGAAAAGAGAAACAGCATCATACAGCTCATTGATAGCAGTCTCTCAGCCAAGAAAACAGGCATATTGCATCATGTGACTGCCATGAGAGTTGGAAGAATATGAAATGAAGTTTATCCATCCCTTCAAAAGCCAAGAGGTAGCTGTCCAGGCAAAATATCAAAGGTTGTCACAAGGTCTATCAGTTACGATGCGACAAACATGGCAGTGGAGGTGGCTCGTATTCTTTGTAATCGTGACATCACAGATGTGCATTCAAGCAACGCACATTAAATCTGGAATAGAGGCCTAAAAAAGATGAAAATGCCTCGACTTCAATATTGTCTTAGGAAGCATCGGCTCGAGTTTGCAAAAAAAGATAACAAATGGACTGTATTAAATTGGAAATGGATGATTTAGAGCGATGAGATGAAAATCAAGAGGCTAGGCTCTGATGGGTGCAATTGGGTCTGGAAGGAAAAAGGGGAAAAGGAGCTATTGATTTGAGAAATTGAAGGCAGTTTGGTAGAGGAAGCCTGATGATATGGGGTGGTTTCAGAGCCTAATGCATTGGATACAGACTAGGATCCATTGTGGCCTCAATGTTGAGCTATACAGGAGTATCCTAAAAGAAAAGTTACTTTGTACACTCAAGTACTATGGGTATGAAAAGGACTACCTATGTTCAATCAGGATGACCTGAAGCATACAACGAGATGGGCGAACAAGTGGTTCAATCACAATGAAGTAGAGGTGCTGAATTGGCCTCCACAGTCCTGGAACTTATCCCAATTGAACACTTGTGGGCAGAGTTGAAGAAAAAGCTGTATACGTTAACAAATGAGTTGACCAGTATGCACCAAGATTGGGACTGTGTAGAACAGAATTTCAGTTGAGACATGCTTTAATCTGATGGAGAGGATTCCCTGAAGGATTCAGGCAGTGTCTAAAGCCAGTGGTGGATTTACAAAATAATAGCAAATTAATACAAATCTTAAATTTAGGTTTTTAGCAGCAAAAGAGTAACAATGCAGTGACATGACATTAGTCTGCATAACTAATCATATGTTAAATAGTTGCAAGTAAAATTTATTTATGATATAGCCAATATGATTGTCTATAAAATGATGGTATCTCACAGAGTGAGCTGTAGTGAATGGTGAGATATGTAGTCTGAAAGCCAAAAATTGTAAACATCGTTATCCTTTTGTTTGTCAGAGTAATCAATGTAAATTATTGGGCTGCATAATATTTTGCAAAAAACTATGGAGAAAACTAAAATCATATCTGAAGGGCTAAAAATATCTTGTCCCTTGCTGGTCTCCCATGTATATGAAGTTCATTGGTGACCACCAAACTTTTCTAAGCATCTTGGATTCATATGCATTTATTTTAAGCATTATAAATTAAATTTTGCAGAGCTCATTGCAATTGGAAGTAAGCCGACACATCGGAAAGTTATTTTTATATAGCATAAAAAGTTATAAAATGTATAATAAAACATTACTGCACAATATTATTGCCAGTATAACAAGTCTTCTTCAAAGTTCTGTACAAGCCATTATGCAATATTATCAAAATATTACACTAAAGTACCGTATATACTCGTGTATAAGCCGACCCGTGTATAAGCCGACCCCCCTACTTTTGCCCCCAAAACCTGGGAAAATCTATTGACTCGCGTATAAGCTGAGGCTGGACCCCAGCACAGGTATACAGCCCCCAGCAGTGGTATACAGGCCCCAGCAGTATGATATACAGCAGCCCCCAGTGGTATATACAGCAGCCCCAGTGGTATTGCAGCCCCTATATACAGCAGCCCCAGTGGTATTGCAGCCCCAGTGGTGTATACAGCAGCCCCTATATACAGCAGCCCCAGTGGTATTGCATCCCCAGTGGTATTGCAGCCCCTATATACAGCAGCCCCAGTGGTATTGCAGCCCCAGTGGTATTGCAGCCCCTATATACAGCAGCCCCAGTGGTATTGCAGCCCCAGTGGTATTGCAGCCCCTATATACAGCAGCCCCAGTGGTATTGCAGCCCCAGTGGTATTGCAGCCCCTATATACAGCAGCCCCAGTGATATTGCAGCCCCAGTGGTGTATACAGCAGCCCCTATATACAGCAGCCCCAGTGGTATTGCAGCCCCAGTGGTGTATACAGCAGCCCCTATATACAGCAGCCCCAGTGGTAGTATACAGGCAGCCCCAGTAATGCAGGGCCCCCCCAGCCTGACTCCGGTCACCTGTAAAGCAAATTATACTTATCATTGTCCCGCTGCCGTCCGCGCCCACATCTGCCGACATCGCGATCCTCCATCTTCATGCGTCTTCTTCCTGTTTCCTGTGTTCGGCGCCGGTAATGACGTCATTGGCTGCGACGAACACAGGAAACAGGAAGAAGACGCATGAAGATGGAGGATCGCGATGTCGGCAGATGCGGGCGCGGACGGCAGCGGGACAATGATAAGTATAATTTGCTTTACAGGTGACCGGAGTCAGGCTGGGGGGGCTCTGCATTACTGGGGATGCGGGGACTGCTGTATACCGCTGTATACAGCAGCCCCCGCACTGACTCGCGTATAAGCCGAGGGGGGTACTTTTGAGCCCAATTTTAGGGCTGAAAAACTCGGCTTATACGCGAGTATATACGGTATTACTAATAGATGACATTTCAATATTTACCACTAGCTGGGTGCCCGATGCACATGCATCGGGATTCTAGCAGAGCGAGTCTCTGACTCGCAATGGCCGCTTCGCGGCCAATGCTTCGCGCTGCTAAGGCGACTCGCCATGCCCGCTGCGCGGGCATAGCGAGTCGCCTTAGAACTGCTCGCAATGGCCGCTGTGCGGCCAATGCTTTGGGCGTATCCACATGACCACGCTGACTCGCAGCGTGAGCGGACTCAAAAGGGGCAAAAAACCCATTCGTGATTATATAATAGATCAGCTTACTACATATAGCTGATTGATCTATCCACGAAATGTGAACTATAACTAATTTGTTTAGTTAATAAAGGGCAAAAAGCAATTTGCTCTGTGGCCACACTATAGTACCCACATCTAACCTTTATTCTCATATTAGTCATCATTAATTGGCATTGTGGACACACAATTGACCACATATAGCGTACATTCCTGTATCAGTCAGTTTCACAGTTTTAAAGGCTAAAGGTACCGTCACACGCGGCAATTTTGCTAACAATTTGCTGGTTGCAGTGAAATCATGGACACATTGTTACATTTGTACACGGCAACAAAATAGAACAATGTGTCCATGCTTTCATTGCAACCAGTAAATTGCCAGTGATATTGCCGCGTATGACGTTACCTTAACGGTAAGTCCATCAAGTTCAACCAATAATCTAACATGTTGATCCAGAGGAAGGCAAAAACCCCAATAAGCAGAGAATAATTGTCCCATGTTAAAAGAATTTTTTTCCCAACTCTACACATTCATATAAAATACTTATATATAACTACAGCATTAAAGAAGAACTCTCATTAAAGTGTTTATCCTTTTAATAAATTTCAATAATGATATAATATGCAACGGTGTACTTATAGTTGCTCATTTTGTCTTTCTACCCATGAAATGCTTCTCTTTTCTCTACTGTATGCAGAAACAGGAAGTGTCTTGTCCCTGCATGAATCATTCCCCTATTCAACTGCAGACCCAGCTGCTCCCTTCCTCTCCCGGTCATTGACTTTTGCAGTAACTCATGACTAATTCAGGGAACACAAAAACTTCCTCTTTCTACTTAGAAACAGCTTAGAGGGATTCAGCTAGTCTGTTTGTAATCACGATGTCGTAGAACGAATGGAAAACAGAAGAATTATCTGGGTAGAAGGGCAAAATGAGCAATTGTTAGTATACATAGCTACATAATGATGACTGCAATATATTAAGACTATGAAAACTTTGATGGGAGTGTATAGCTTGTATGTACTAATCTTGTATTTATAAATAGAAAAATAGAAGAAAAACCTATTACTGCCTTATAGATTAATTTGGAACTACAGGTTTACAACCCTACAAGGAAAATCAATTAATCGGAAGGTACACAGAAGGCTTGAGATGGACCTTAATAATTTTCGTCTATAGTTTAAACTAATATATATTAATCTGGAATGTCAGTTTTCCTCTATTGTACTTTTTTCTGTGAGAATCGTGGAATGCAAAACCACTACTCAATATCAGCACAGGGGCACCATTAAAATCAAATTTACAGTAAACAGAACCTGCAGCTGGGGTAAAACACTAACTGTTAGTATTTTAATTATCAGCTACGATTTCAGAGGTCTAACATCTGCTCAGATCCAAATGACAGCAGCTGCTTGTGTACACTTAAAGCAGTGTGTGTTTATTCTATAAATATTAAAATGGAATCGTATGCCGCGTGCTCGTCAGGAGCATTGTGTTATTAAGCTGGTCATGTCCGTCAAAGGGGCCAAATTTCTTTCTTGTGGCAAATTCCTACGGGGTCGACCTTTTCAAAAGGATGAGATCCAAAGACAGCATAAATACTTGAGCCTGTAAATTGAAAATGTTTTGCGCTCTCTAGCAGAGGTCACTTGCTGCCAAGATGCTGCTGGTAAATGCTAACAAAAACATCAGCACTGTTACCAGCCTGATCTAACTTCAAGGACAAGAATGCAGAGACGTCTCTTTATATCTATACTTATATTATACTTGAGATGAATTTATCGTCAATAGACAAGAGAAATCAATTAATGATAATGAGGCACAAACCAATACAACACTTGGCACAACAAGTACAAACTGCATCTGTGCCAATTCGAAAGTAAGAGCCGTTGAGAACCCTCTACCAAAACAAAGTGATATACTCATGAATTTTGAGTACATCTTCTGATCAAAAAGTAGGAAAGAGTGAGATGTAAGGACTGTGGGGAAAAAAAAAGAGGTCCAGTCATCTCAACAACCATTCAGAGCCCTAGGCCTCTTCTACGGGAGTAGCATTGGTTGTTACACAATTGACCATACCACCTATCTAGTATGCAGTGATGCAAAATGCAAGGGTTCATCTGTGTCTCTTGAATCATTTTGATTCCAACTCTTTATAGTAATTCAACCCCCATTGCAAATTAGGCTTGTTACCAGGCCCGCATCAACCATGAGCCAACATGAAGTGTTTGCTCAGGCGGCGCTATACAGGGGGCGGCAAGGTGGCAGGCTCCCTGCAGATAGTACATATCGCGGGCGGCGGCGGCGGCAGGGGCCGCGGCTCCCATGCCAGTAACTAAGGCAGTGCAGCACGCCGGCTGCTTTCAAATGTCCCGCCCCCTGCATCTCTGCTCTGCACGGAGAGGGCGGTGACATCATCAGTCAGCGTCCCCCAGGTCAGAGCGCGGGACAAATGCTGGAAGAGGCCAGAGCTGCGAGGGGAGCGGAGGAGCGAGTTGCCGGAAGTTCAGAGGGGATGTGAAAAGAAGGAGGTGAGAGGAGAGCGGAGGAGCGAGGAGCTAGGAGCTGGCAGGAGAGAGAGGGTGCGATTAGGAGCTGCGAGGAGGGGAGAGGGATGCAAATAGAGGAGTCTGAGAAGAGAGGGGGTGCCAGGAGAGAGAGGGGGTGAGAGGAGCTGGAAGGGGAGAGTGGGTGTGATTAGGAGCTGCAAGGAAAGAGGAGGGGAGAGGGGGTGCGGGGAGCAAGGAGGAGAGAGGAGCTGGCAGGAGACAGGGGATGCGACAAGGAGGAGAGAAGAGCTGGAAGGAGAGAGGGGGTGAGAGGAGCTGGAAGGGGAGAGGGGTGGCGGGGAGCAAGGAGGAGAGAGGAGCTGGCAGGAGACAGGGGATGCGACAAGGAGGAGAGAGGAGCTGGAAGGAGAGGGGGTGAGAGGAGCTGGAAGGGGAGAGGGGGTGCGGGGAGCAAGGAGGAGAGAGGAGCTGGCAGGAGACAGGGGATGCGACAAGGAGGAGAGAGGAGCAGGGAAGGAGAGGGGGTGAGAGGAGCTGGAAGGGGAGAGGGGGTGCGGGAAGCAAGGAGGAGAGAGGAGCTGGCAGGAGACAGGGGATGCGACAAGGAGGAGAGGGGAGCTGGAAAGAGAGGGGGTGAGAGGAGCTGGAAGGGGAGAGGGGGTGCGGGGAGCAAGGAGGAGAGAGGAGCTGGCAGGAGACAGGGGATGCGACAAGGAGGAGAGAGGAGCTGGAAGAGAGGTGGGTGAGAGGAGCTGGAAGGGGAGAGGGGGTGCGGGGAGCAAGGAGGAGAGAGGAGCTGGCAGGAGACAGGGGATGCGACAAGGAGGAGAGAGGAGCTGGAAGGAGAGGGGGTGAGAGGAGCTGGAAGGGGAGAGGGGGTGCGGGGAGCAAGGAGGAGAGAGGAGCAGGCAGGAGACAGGGGATGCGACAAGGAGGAGAGAGGAGCTGGAAGGAGAGAGGGGGTGAGAGGATCTGGAAGGGGAGAGGGGGTGCAGGGAGCAAGGAGGAGAGAGGAGCTGGCAGGAGACAGGGGATGCGACAAGGAGGAGAGAGGAGCTGGAAGGAGAGAGGGGGTGCGGGGAGCAAGGAAGAGAGAGGAGCTGGAAGGAGAGAGGGGGTGCGATTAGGAGCTGCAAGGGGAGAGGAGCTGGAAGGAGAGAGGGGGAGAGGAGCTGGAAGGAGAGAGGGGGTGAGGAGCTGAAGGACAGAGGGGGTGCAAGGAGCTGGAAGGAGAGGGGGTGCGAGGAGAGAGGAGCTGCAAGGAGAGAGGGGGTGCGAGTAAAGAGGAGGTGCGAGGAGAGGGGAGCTGTGAAGAGAGAGGAGCTGCGAAAGGAGGGGGGTGTGAGGAGACAGGATGTGAAGGGAGCTGCGAATAGAGGGGGGTGCGAGGAGAGAGAAGGTGCAAGGGGGTGCAATGGGTTGCAAGGAGAGAGGAGATGAAGAGTATCCTTTCATTATTTTAAACAGTGACAATCTGCATTATAATATAGGAGGATTATGGGGTGCTGTCATGTATATGGGGGTGTTGTCATGTATGTGGGGGTGCTGTCATGTATATTGGCAGTGCTTTATGGTGTATGAAGGTCTATGGAGTTCATTATACTATACGGAGGGCTATGAATGGTGCATTATAACATATAGGGGGCTATAGGGAAGCATTATAACATATGAAGGACTTTGGGGGGAGGGGCATTATACCATGGGGTCCTGTAGAGGAATTCGCTGTGTGTGGGGGGGGGGGGGGGGAGGGAATCCTACAGTGTTTGTGGGGTACTTTTGTTGGTATTATACTTTATGGGGGTAATGAAAGAGGAACCAAGGGGCTTCAATAAGAGAAAAATTACTTTGTAAGGGCTGCAGAGTTGTGAAATTTTTACATATGTGACCCAGACAAATATTCTGTTCTTTTTTTTTTGGGGGGGGAACCTCTGCTATGGGGCCCCATGATTTTTATGTATGCCCCTGGTGCAGGATGCATTGTCCCTCTGCTGCAGGACAGATTGGCCATATCTTACACACCATGACCAGTGCCGCCCTCGGTACATACAGGCATCCAGCCATGTTTTCCCGAGCGGCGGTTGGTCGGTGCTGCTCGTCCACCTTCCCGCTCCCACATCCCTTCCTTAACCCACTTGTTCGGCACCTGCTGTTAACTCTGGACAGCCCCATGTGCAGCACTTGTGATTGGCTAAGTATTCAGAGAAGAGGCATGGTCTGTTGGGAAATTTTACCAGCTTAGTGCAGTGGCGGCTTGTTGATGCTTAGACTGCAGGTTGTTACCTGTGGTGTGTTGACGGTGCAGTATGATGGACATGTCTGACTAGTCAGTGCCAGGCAGCGCTACATTGGAGCTGCCCAGAGTTTTGTAGGCATGTGCCAGAGATAATAGATTGTCAACCAGTGCTGCCCCCTGTGCTATAAGGATGTCAGCTACAGGAGCACCGCTCTGCCGCCATCATTGTGTGCCAAGCCGCCATTGCCATTAATGACCCTTGTTCTGGATTCTTCTGTGTGGTTCTTCTATGTGCGTGTGATGGCGCTGACATCCTCGAGTTGGGGGGGGGGCGCCATTTTGTAGTTCGCCTCAGGCAGCAGAGAGGCTAGGTTCACCCTGCTTGTTACTAACATTTTCTATTGTTTGCAATAAATCAAACAACAATTTAAATACCTTAACAACTAATATAAAAAGTGGCTTCTCCAAAAATTACGCAAGATGCCACTTAGAAAATAGCAGTCTCAGAATTATTCAACCACTTCATGACATCATCTTTTTTACTTAGCAGATCACTTTTGTTATAACGTACTGCAAATGTGATGTATAGTCTGACACCAGCTACTGAGAGCATTCCTGAGGATTTAGCCCATCTTTTTGAAGGAAATGGCTTCCAGTTCACGAATATAGTTGGATTTGCATGCTGAAACAGTCTTCTTCAAATCCCACCAAAGAGTTTCTTTGGGATTCAAGTTAGGTGATTAAGATGGCAACTTCCGAATCTTCTAGGCCTTCTTCGGAGACAGAGTCTAGTGGACACAGATATGTTTGAGACCATAGTCCTGCTGGAAGTATGAATGACATCCAATCACTCAGAAGACATGATACTTTCTCCTAGGATTTCTTGACACTTAATTGAACCCATCTTGACATCCTCACACTGCAAGCACCCAATGCCAGAAAAAGCAAAGCAGCCCCAGTGCATTTTTTCAATATAGGATTCATTTTTCCCCTCCATTCATTCTACTGAACCATACACTTGAAAAGTTCCGGTTTTGTTTGATCGCTCCATAGAACAGAATCTACAAAGGTCAGTGATTTATTTATTTAGTGCATAGTAGAGCAAACATTTCTTTTGGAGGTGTACGTCTTAGAGTCTTGGTATGAAGACATTCAGAATTTCTTATGTGTCTTAGGCGGGCGTCACACGCTACGACATATGTAAAGATATCGCTGGAAAGTGCCTGATTTGGCATCGCTCCTACGACATTGTTGAGTGTGACAGCAGGATGTGACTACCGATAAGTGGTCAGATCGTTATATACAGATATGAGAACCAGACCCCATATCACACGATGTCGATCATCCAATCTGCTGCATTGTTCTGTGTGACACCGCAGTAACCGATCTCTTTACCGATTTCTCTTGTTCACACAACCAGCGATTGATGCTTGTCAATGATGTGAATGATCCCTGCACATAACATCGCTGCTGCGTCCTGAACATTATCTATACATGTGACACCTCACTAACGATGTTGTGCACAAGTGCACACCACTGACATCGCTATTGAGTTCCCACACAAAATTGTAGAGTGTGACGGCCGCCTTACTGTGTGAAACCAGTACCTGCTGCACCCATGATAGCTTCCTATTTTTGCCATGTCCAGCTAGTGTAGTCAGTGTTCTTTAAACTTTGAAATTGTGAACTATGCTTTCAACTTTATCTCTATGATCATTCAATGACTTTGCTATCTCTTTGTATCCTTTTCCTTGTTTCCTCAATACAATGATCTCTTCTATTAACTTTGTAGACGATTTTCATGCTATACCTTTAACATGCAGACATCACAGTCAACAACCCCTTATCAAGGCCAGGTATTTGATGTTTTGAACCTCTCGCAGACATGATGCGTTTAATGAAGCCCCTGATTGGCTGCGTGCACGAGAGACATTTGTGCCTTTATGTAGCATTCTATACTGGGGGTTAAATAATTCTGAGGCTGCAGTAGCAATTAAAAATGACGATTTGTGATGAATTTGAGGAAACTACTTGTTATATTAGTTGTGCTGAGTAATTTAATTGTTCTTGGTTTATTGCAAACAGCAGACAGTTTGTAAATTTTGTTAGTAAACCTAATTTACAATGGAGGTTGAAAAATATTTATTTCAACTGGAAAATAGCAAATATTTTGTAAAACAAATATTATATTTTCTTGGAAATTTTGTAAAATTAACTTTGAAAAACTAACCATCTGTCTTCATCTTGTTTTTATCAATGAATATATTGCATGCTCTACTCTATAACAGCAGTGATAAATATAGTTGATGCGAATTGATTCACAAGGTCCAGTTCATCAGCCACATCAGTACAGTGGACTAGACTGGAGCTCGGAGAAATCCTAATATCCACAGAACTTCCTTTATAAAGCCAATATGGCGTGACATCATCACTGTCGCAGATATGACTTCGCGGCAGACTAGCTAATCAGAAGAAGAGCTGTGATCCGGTAGGAGGTGGTTGTAAGGGCTCCCGTTCACTGTTCACTGATAACTTACATGGTCAATATAGCGAATCAGGCAAATTGATTCATGTCATCTCTAGGGATAAATAGTTATAGTTAATAGTTGGAAAAAGATAACACCAAGTTTTAGTTATTTTCTAGGTTGGTCACATTACGCCAAATTTGGACCCCTTTGTAATACAGTGAAATAATTTTGTTTTTAACAATTAAATAAAAGTTAATGGTTTAACCAAGACTCATGTGGAAATGTCTTCCACAAGTCTTTATATATCAACAAGAATTTATATGAACAAAGTTAGTAAATGCTGTATTAAGACATGTCATCACACCACCATGATTTCACAATTTTTATACTATTCAGCTACTAAATATGAAACCAATTAAGTCCTGTCTTTGATAACAGTATCATTAAAAGGTAACTTATATTTTACTAGAAATATAAGTCGTAATGAGAGCACTGTGCAGGAGTGGTGGTCCAGTAGCGCTTGTGAGGAAGCCGACAGGCAGTCTGTGTCAAGCTGACAAGTGCAACTGTAGTGCATTTGCTTTTAAATAAGGATGTAAAAAGAAGAAGATGCTGCAGTCAGAGTGAGAGCACTGTGCAGACACAGCTCCTGCAGTCCACTCACTGTAGCTACTATACAGGGCCGGCTCCAGGTTTTTGTTGGCCCCGGGCAAAACAATCTCAGTGGGCCCCTTTAACACATACCACGATTCATAAATATAAAATAGAAGCTGCGGGCTGTGTATATATAATAGAGGCTCCTGGGTGGGCTCTATATATAATATTGAGGCTGTGCAGGGCTGCATATGTAACAGAGGCTTCTGGGCTGTATATATAATATGGAGACTGCTAAGCTGTATATATAATTTAGAGGCTGCGGTCTTTATATATTTGGAGGCTGTGCTGGGCTGTATATACAAAATAAAGAGGCTCTGAGCTGTGTATATTATTTGGAGGCTGCTGCTGGGCTGTATATATTATTTAGAGGCTGTGTTGGGCTGTATATATTATTTGGATGCTGTGGCAGTCCAGCAGCAGGCTCCAATATATACAGCCCAATTAAAAACACTTACATCCCGCCTGGAAATACCTTTTTCTTCTGAACTGATGGTGGAGCCAGCACTGTCCCAGGTGCCTGGAATCGATGAGTGTTAGGTGAACAACTTCCTATTCCCCACCCCCATCAGCTGTGATATACAGCCAATGCCCAGCACAGCTCCAAATAATAAATATAGCAAGCACAGCTTCATATTATATATACAGCACAGCGTCCAAATACTATATACAGCACAGCCTTCAAATACTATAAACAGCACAGCAGTACTCTCCATATTATATATACAGCACAACACATCCTTCCACATAATATATACAGGCAGCCTCAAAATAATAAATACAGCAAAGCACAGCCTCCATATTATATATACATCACAATACAGTCTCCAAATAATATATATAGCACAGCCTCTATTAAATATGTACATTACAGCCTCCAATAACATACAGCACAGCACACCCTCCATATTATATATACAGCCAAGACAGCCTCCAAATTATATATACAGCACAGCTCAACCTCCAAATATATACAGCCCAGCACAGCCTCCAAATAATATTTACAGCATGTTCCATATTATTATGCAAATGTTTTTCTGATTTTCCTAAATGGTCGGTGCAAATGACAGTCAGTGTAATAAAAGTCATCACCAGTTAGAGTATACACCAAATGTTATTGAAGAAACCACCCAATGATAACAGTATAATCTTCAAAATTAAAAAAAAAACTCTAAATGCACTGTTCCAAATTATTAGGCACAGTAGACTTTCTAAACATTTTATATGTTTCAAAGAACTGAAAATGCTCATTTGTGAATTTGCAGCATTAGGAGGTCACATTTACTGAAATGTAAAGACATACTGAGAGGATATTTAGATTGTGAGCTCCAAGAGAGACAGCATACTGATGTATGTAAAGTGCTATGGAATTAATAGCGCTATATAAATGAATAAATATTATATTATTATTATTATTATAAATAAAAAGCTATTTAATGCCAAAACAATTAACAGGCCAAGTTACATGTTAACATAGGAATCCTTAGTTTGATATCACCTTCACAATTCTTGCATCCATTGAACTTGTGAGTTTCTGGAGAGTTTCTGCTTGTATTTTTTGCATGATGTCAGAATAGCCTCCCAGAGCTGCTGTTTTGATGTGAACTGCCTCCCACCCTCATAGATCTTTTGCTTGATTATACTCCAAAGGTTCTCTATAGGGTTGAGGTCAGGGGAAGATGGTGGCCACACCATGAGTTTATCTCCTTTTATGCCCATAGCAGCCAATGACACAGAGGCATTGTTTGCAGTATGAGATGGTGCATTGTCATGCATGAAGATGATTTTGCTCGTGAAGGCACATTTTTGCTTTTTGTGCCATGGAAGAAAGTTCTCAGTCACAAACTCAATATACTTTGCAGATGTCCTTTTCACACCTTCAGGAACCTTAAAGGAGCCTACCAGCTGATTCCCAATGATTCCGGCCCAAAACATGACTCCACCACCTCTTTGCTGATGTCGCAGCCTTGTTGGGACATGGTACCATCTACCACTTATCAGTAAACAGACTGTTTAGAAATTAGTCTTCATCTATGTCTGGGCCTACTGCAACCATTTCTGCTTGTGAGTACTGTTTAGGGGTGGCCAAATAGTAGGTTTATGCACCACAGCAAGCCTTTGAATGATACTAAACCTTGAGGTTCGAGGGACTCCAGAGGCACCAGCAACTTCAAATATCTGTTTGCTTGTTTGTAAGACCTTTTTAGCAGCTGTTCTCTTAATCCGATGAACTTGCCTGGCAGAAACCTTCCTCATTCTTTCCTTCATCTGCACGACCACGTCTGTGCTCAGAATCAGCCACAAATCTCTTCACAGTATGATGATCACGGTTACGTTTTCATGCAATATCTAATGGTTTCATCCCTTTTCCAAGGCATTGCACTATTTGTTGCTTTTCGGCAGCAGAGAGATCCTTTTTTTTCCCATGTTACTTCAAAAGTGTGGCCTGCTCAATATTGTGGAACATCCAGTTTTCCTTTTATTGGGCTCACCTGCCCAACTGGATCACTAAAATCAATCTCAGATACCTGTGATAATTAAAGAACCCTGAGACACAATACCATCAATAGGTTTCATAGACAAAAAAAACAAACCCTATGACACTTAAAATCAATTTGCATAATAATTTGGAACATGGTTTATATAGCTCAGCACAGCCTCCAAATTCTATATACAGCACAGCCTACATATTATGAATATAGCCCAGCAGCAGCTTTCATACAGCCCAGCTGCAGGATCAATATCACAGCCTCTATACCCTAGAAGCAGCCTCTATAACCCAGCAGCAGCATCCAAAGCCCAGAATCAGCCTTCATGTAGCCCAGCAGCAGCCTCAATAGCACAGCAAAGCCTACATAGCTCAGCACAGCCTACATAGGCCAGCAGCAGCCTCCATAGCACAGCCCCCATAGACCACCAGCAGTCTCCATAGCACAGCCTCTATAACCCAGAGCAGTCTCCATTGCTCAGCCCCCCATAAGCCCAGCAGCAGCCTTCATAGCCAAGCAGCAGCCTCCATAACTCAGCAGGCTCCATAGCACAGCAGCAGCCTCTGTGTCCCAGCAGTAGCCTCCATAGCACAGCCTCTATATACCTCAGCAGCAGCCTCCATATCACAGTCTCAATAATCCAGCAGCAGCCTCCATTGCACTGCCTCAATAACCCAGCAGCAGCCTCCATAGCACAGCCTCCATATACCTCAGCAGCAGCCCAAGTAGCACAGCCTCCATATACCCCAGCAGTAGCCTCCATAACCCAGCAACAGCCTCCATAGCACATCCTCCATAACCCAGCAGCAGCCTCTCTGTCCCAGCAGTAGATTCCATGGCACAGCCTCCTTATACCCCAGCAGCAGCCTCCATAGCACAGCATCCATAGCACATCCTCCATAACCCAGCAGCAGCCTCTATGTCCCAGCTGTAGCCTCCATAGCACAGTCTTCATATACCCAAGCAGCAGCCTCCATAGCACAGCCTCCATAACCCCGCAGCAGCCTCCATAGCACAGACTCCATATACCTCAGCAGCAGCCTCCATAGCAGAGCCTGCATAACCCAGCAGTGGCCTTTATGTCCCAACAGCACCCTCCATAGCATAGTCTCTATAAACCCCAGCAGTAGCCTCCATGGCAAAGCCTCCATGTACCTCAGCAGCAGCTTCCATAGCACAGCCTCCAAACCCAGCAGCAGCCTCCATAGCACAGCCTCCATAATCCAGCAGCAGCCCCCATAGCACAGCCTCCATATATCCAAGCAGCAGCCTCCATAGCACAGACTCCATAACCCAGCAGCAGCCTCCGCAGCCCAGCACAACCTCCAAGCAGGCCAGTGACAGCCTCTATAATCCCACATCATGCTGCAGATAGTAAAAAAAAAAAAAGAAAAAAAAAAAAAAAAAAAAAAGAAAAAGATTATGCTCACCTTCCCTACACTCCCCAGGAGTCCCTGTCCTCCTTAGTTGCTGTCCCTGTGTGTTCATTGCAGCAGGCTCCCATCCACGCCCCTCCTCACTACCAGCACAGCTGCAACAGTGTGATAAGGTCACAAGGTGATGACTCATCATTCTGCTGCAGTCGGCTGAGGAGGAGAGGAGGAAGCGCAGTTGGGAGCTGGCACATGGCTAATTTAAATGCGATTCAAATTAGCCATGTGCACTGGCAGCGCTGTGGGAGCTCTCAGCTGTAGGCTGAGTGTCCCTGCTGTTCCCCATTCCTTATCAGGGATGCCTTCCCTGATGGGCCCTTGGCTGTCAGGGCTGCTTGTCCCTTAAGGCCAGTGGGCCCCCCCAGCTGCTCAGGACCCCGACACTTGCCCGGGTACATCGGGTGCTGACGCTGGCCCTGCTACTATATACAAAGAGCAAGCACACATACAGAATACTCTGCACACGGATAGTTGGAAGATCTGCACTCAAAATATGGGATTAAAAATGTATGCACTTAGTAAAACTAAATTTAGCACCAGTGAGAAACTGCATGTTGCAGCCCCACTCTGATGTCTCTAACACTTTGGGTTCATGTGATAAAGTCTCATCACTTCCTGCAACACGTGACAATAAGCCCTCCCCTTATCAGATATGTAAGGTCAGTGTGGCACAGTTTTACACAGATATCCCCTGTCCAATTGGGCACAGGGAGGCACAGGAGGGAGAGAGGGTGATTCATGCAACTTTCGGTGTGGTACCACACTCGCTCACAATATGATATGGATATAGGGACATAGTAAACAAAGCAGCAATGTTTAAATCTGTTTTCTCAAGTTCAAGCAATTAACCTGCAGATATGGTATTCATCTGCAGGTTAATAGCATTCTGAACTTTCCTAGCACCTGCAGATTAAACCCCACTGCCGGAGGTAAATTAACTTTAATCCTCCTGGCTGTATTCTGGTTTCAGTTACGGTGCGGCTGTGTATGGAGAGTGGCGGCAGTAACTCCCCCAGCCCTTCACTGGCTGACAACCACTCAGCATCAAAACCTGCTGTCAGAACGGGGAGGTATGATTACAGCAGCCGGTCTCCATACACAGAGGAGTGTCTGAATTCGCGCTAGCGCCTCCATAATGACTGACACTGGAGTACTCCCAGAAATGTTAAAGTTCTTAAATCCTACTTTCCAAATCCGGGGATAGTATTGGCATTCCAATGTAATTGTTAAAATTTAACCATAGGCCTTAGTGGTATGTGTAGACCCTGAACATGTTGAACTTTAAATGTAACCACTGCCGGATTGCCTATTGACTTTAAATGTCCAGGCGATCCGACTCCAACTCTGCAGTGATGTTCTAAAACCAAAGAAAGTCCAAGGAACCAGGCAATCTTCTCCAAGAAACCACTTTATTGGTTGCCACATACAAAATGTTGAAAATTCAATCGACGTTTTGCTCACATGTCCTTTTTCAAAACAAATATAGTAATAGTTGTGTACATCATTGTTTTTTCTACCTTTTTTCAAATATCACAAAGACAACAGACATTTCACAATTGGTATATTACCATTTGTGTCTTCTCTATTGCTGTATACATACTACATACATGGCTCTTGTTTAGATGTACCTGGAGGTGCTGATGATGTTCCTTCCCAACATGAAGCGTTTATGTGATCATTGTGTACAGGGAGAGAACATTTTTGGTCAGACATCAAGGCCTTACTCCACAAAATTACCAAACTTAATATTGACCTGACGGCTCAATTAGTGCTACTCTCGGTTGGCCTAGACGTCATACGCCATGAACATCAGCATATATAGTGTGACGAAATGGACTCCTTCAATATAGAACATATGATGATTTCTTATGTAACCAGACATATCATATTGTATATTGACTTGTAAACTGGTATTGGTCAAAGAGAATTTCTTACAGTATTGTCATAGATTTCTGTGGTTAAAGTTTAGCTTGGTAATGTAATTATCTAACCTGTTTGTCATTGAAGGCCAGAGAACTTAATTATGCTAATCGTCCATTGTCTATTATCCTGTGAATGTGGATTGAGGCCCCAGCCACTATTGTGTTAATGTCATGGTTTGCAGACTGATTGTCTCAAACTAACATACCATTGTATCACTGCTAGCAATTGGATCAGCATTTGGATTGCAATAGGACTAAACTATGTTAAATGAGGATTGGAGTTCAGCCAATGAAAAGACTGTGTTATTGCACCAATCATGACGTCCCCAATATCCTACAATGAGGGCTGAGGGTATATAAGGAGGACTGTTCACTTTGACCAGGAGATTGGAGTTAGATTCTGTCTAGTGGCCTCAGTCTAGGGATTTTCGGTCCCGGCTCGAGGTCCACTGGATTGGATACAGGCAGCTAATCTAGGGTCTTCGGATCCGGTTAGCGAGCCATAATCCCAGGCCTAGGCATTTCGGTGCCGACCAAGGGGATCAGAACACGGACTATAGAACCACAAGGACTTCAGTATCGGATTATCGTATTCGGCTGTGATGACAAAGACTACATAAGGATGAGGAAGCAACCCAGGTTGGGACGATAAAATCACCTGGCTACAGACGTTGCCGTGCTACATTCTAATCCCTGGTGAGCCAGCGGAAGGGTGAGACTCTGTTGCCTGTTACATTTATTTGCTGTGCTTGGTTATGCGTTATATGCTGTTAACTGTTTGGGGATCCAATAAAGCCTTAATATTGTGATTCCCTCACCCTGTGTTGTCTGAGTAGTGTTCCGCCCACGGTTAAGGAGCTCGGGCGTTCAGTTGGGGATGAGCCCTGGTCCACGCTGTCTTTGTAAAGGCGGCTGGGCCTGCGGACGAGAGCACCCACTGACCCCCGGGTCTCCACATATATGCCATACTTTGTCAGTGGACTAAGCAGCGATCGCTGCTGAGTGAAGAGAACCCCTTCCGCCCACCATCATGGAAATCATTGATAAAATGTCCTTGCACAGTGTTATTGAATTTAATTTTGCCCTTCACAATAATACATATATAAAATACAACTATAGATGGAAACATGGAATAAAATATACAATACTAACCTCCAACAGGAGAAGCCCAAGGACATTGTAATATAAATAAGAATCAACCAGCCGGCCACTTATTCACTAGGGGGAAACACACTAAGGTTACCGTCACACTTGGCGACGCACCAGCGATCCCGACAGCGATATTACCTGGTAGAGATCGCTGGTGCATTGCTGTTGGGATCGCTAGTGAGATGTCAAACTGAGATCTCAATAACGACGCAACAACGATCCGGAACGATACAGAGGTTGTTAGGACCCTGTTTCTCAGACCTGTATTATTGAGGTCGTTGGTCGTTGTCACTGTCAAATACACCGATGCATGCTGCCCAGCGGGACCCCAATGATCTAAAAATGATCCAGGCGACTCTGACATGACCAGCGATTTCACAGCAGGGGCCTGGTCGCTACTAAGTGTCAAACATAGCGAGATTGCTGGTGAGGTCGCTGATGCGTCATCAAACTTGTGACTTAGCAGTGATCTCATTTAGTGTGACGGGGGCTTTACAGACCTTTTTTTTTACATCTAATCTAGATTTTGGCCCCATTTACTAAAACCTAACAGGTTTAGATAAGCAAAACAAAAAAAAAAAAACAATGAGCATGGTTCCAAGGATACATTGGAGTATCAGTTACCAAATTAAGGTTATTATAGCTTTGTATTTTTAGTCTCCTTATCCCCCCCTTCTACCCCCTACCATTTTCACCCCCCCACCCCAATTCTTCTTCCCTCTCCCCCTAAAATTACCATACAACTAAAGGCCCTGTCACAAATAACAAGATCGCTAAAGAGATCGTTGTAACGTCACAGATTTTGTGACGCAACAACGATCTGCTAACGATGTCGTTATGTGTGACACGTACCAACGATCTGGCCCCTGCTGTGAGATCGTTGATCGTTACACACTGCTCTGGGTCATTTCTACGTCGCTGCGCTCCCGCTGGGAGCGCTACATCGTTGTGTTTGAAAGGACAATAACCAATGATCTCAATGCTACGCTATGGAGTGACAATTCCCAATGACCTCAGTATAATTCTGGATTGTTGCTGAAGTCGTTGGTGACATCGCTGGTGAGATACCTGTTTGACATCTTACCAGCGATGTGAATAATGTCGCACCAGCGATCACGGTATATCGTTATCGGTATCGCTGGTGCGTCGTCATGTGTGCCGGGGCCTTAACTCTGTTTCTCAACTGCTAAGTAAACATCAAATCATATTTGTAAAATCAATCTACACAATTGTAAACAAATAATTTTATAATAATGTGAATTTAACACAATTGTTATTACTATTCATGTAAAGTCTGAAGGTACCGTTACACACAGAGATATATTGCTTGCAACTCACTGGTTGCAGTGAAATCATGGACACATTGTTCCATTTGTACACGGCAACAAAATAGAACAATGTGTCCATAATTTCATTGCAACCAGCAAATTGCCAGTGGAATTGCATGCAATGTTGTGACGTGAAACGGTACTCTGAGAAGTGTTGTGTAGATTCCCTGTTTTCAATTTTTGAAAAAACAATAAAAACATCTTGTAACAGGGAGAGAACTGGAGCTGCTGGGTCATACGAGACAGAGAAGCTTTGCTATGCAGTCAGTTGGGCGCACTTCTTCTGTAACTGGGGCAAATATACCAGTTATAAGATGAAGATAAAAATATTTAAATATTATAATGCCACCATAAGGTCTTTAATGAACTTATGGAGTTCACAATATGTAGAATAAATGAAACACGCATAAATAAAAAATAGCAAGTTAGAATGAAAAATTACTAAAAATGCCACTGTCAATCCAAATTGCTGTTAGTGGCCCCTCCCTTATAAAAATTGTCTGAAAAAAAGTCTCGTATATAAAATAATTGTTACAAAACATGGAACAAATTTTATAAATGTATTTTAGGGGCTCTTTTTGGCACCAATACCACCCGCAGCTGTTTTTCAACCTAATAAAAATGTATCCCCAAATTGCTATTTTTTTATTATTTTTTTGTTAATAATCATCATGTCAATTATTTATGGCTTTCTTTTGCTCTAATAAATGATACTATCTTTTAAATATTTTTTTGACATGCACAGAATATATTATTGGTAGTATTTTTTTTATACTGTATAAATAAATGAATACGATACACATCGGGCAGAATCTAATTAATCTACTAATTTAAACTGAATGTTTGGAGCCCGACAGAGTTTTACTTTTCACTTAAACGTATTTCCACCGTGGTCTTGAATCGTTTTATGTTTTTTTTTAGCACTACGCAAGAAACAAAGATATAATTTGTACTGCTTTCTGCTTGAAATCACTAAAGAAACAAAGCAAAAGTAGCATCATCCCCCTCCTAGGTAATCAGTGTAAAAACGGAAACTAGAACATACAAATTATAAATATGAAGGAAATAAATAAGTCGGTACATTTACGAGCTTTTGTCCACTTTGTGTCCTCACACTAAATAAAAACCTATATTAAATTCTTAATGCAGCATAAAATAAAACAATTTAATTTATGGAGTCATCTGCACTCTAAGGAATTCAGAGCTTCCACAGGAATTAAAAAAGGTAATTATCATGCCAGGCTCTAACTAATGGTGGCATTTTATTCAATGCAGTTGTTTGCCACGTACTGCTACAATATTACAATTACGCCACGGATCACTACAGGCTTATTCTGACGTCTCTGGTCGTGTGGATTTACAGGGGTTGCACTTAGCACCGTGTGATTCCTAACAGAATTACTTCTGATGAATTTGAATGCAAATTTCAGATGCCTTTGAAGCCTGCAATGCTCAAACTAGTCACTTCACTGGCTTCAGCTATCCTGCACTTAGCAAGTAACACCCACTCGTGAAAATAATAAAAACTGACAACAATGTAATACAATTATTACCAGTCTAGCATTCTAGAAGGAGCTGCACTCGTATTGTTTCCAAATGATTAAGTGCTTTTTACACAGTACATGCTTGATATACTGCACAGAATGCAAGACAACGCCGAGTCTTGCTCTTACGTAGTGAGGTCCATCTTACAAAAGGGGCATCGCCAAAGATTTATAACATTCTCCATGCTTAATGTGGTCACATTCTGCTGCCAATGTGGAAGCAAACCTGCGGTGCACTAGTGACACCAGCACGTCTTTCATACACATCATAGGCTACTATGTGAACAAAAGGAGGGATGATGAGACTGGGCACTTTGTTTACTATTGCCTGGCACAGATGGCACTGAAAGGTTGTGGGCTCTATTTCAATGAAATTTCAGTAACCTTCACATTGGATCATCTTTGTAGACGGAGGGCCTTGATACAGGAGGGCAAAAGCTTGCCAACTGCTTATCTAAATGCCCCAAACAGAGCCAAGAATATGAATTGAGACCTGTCCCATCTGCTGAGCTGGATGGCTCATGTCTTTTCTATACTGTGGCATATTTATTGAATTCTCAGCCTATTAAACTCAGTTATAAGCTTATAAGACATTTTATTGGAGAAGCATTAGGAAAAAGACCTGTCGTTCCAATAATTTGTCAATACCTGTACGTTTAGTAGATCGATGAAAGAAGAATTTGGAGACTCTGTTGTCATGAACGGCGAATATGAAAAATAACATTATAAACCCTTGCCAGTCGCCTACTCATATAGGAAGAGATATGTCACCTGGTTCACTAAGAATTTAGGAATCTGCAGGATATCAGTTTACTGCAAGTACTTCACGTTATAAGTAAGCAAAAATCACACAACCTATAAACCACAGGAAAAAGGTTTGTAACTAATTAAGGCACAAAAGCCAGCACTTTCACATCAGCAATTTTTGCCATTCGCAGCAGATCCAGCAGGATTGCAGCATCTGCCGCATAATGGCTCACTTGTGGCAAGCCTGCGTTCAGCCCAATTCATTCCCTATGGGACTTGTGGTTATGTGCGGCACTTGCGGTCTTTGTCAGATCCGGCATTTGCGGCAAGTCAGAAAACCGATACTAGCAGCACTTTTTTCTGTTGCCACAAGTGCCAGATTTGCCAGATCAGGTAAAACTGCAAGTGCCGCACATGAATGCAAGTCCCATAGGGAATGAATTGGGCTGAACGCAGGCTTGCCACAAGTGAGCTATTATGCGGCAGATCCTGCAAAAACCTGAAAAATCACTAATGTGAAAGCAGCCTAGGTCACTTATAAATTAATAGAGTCAATACAAGAAGCACTAAAGATCGTGAAGTCCAAAGTCACTAACCTGGTTTGCCTTTACACTAAGTAATAGTAATGGGGTTCTTCAGCACCACAATCCAGAGTTAGAAGCTAAGAACCTGGTTGGTCTGACTATGCTTCAATGTCCTTTCCATGTGTTAAGCAATACTATTAAAGACCCAATGTCCCTGACTTCACTTACATCTGACATCAGTGGGCCCCAATGATTAGATGTAAGTGTTCAATTTTACTGCAGCATCGCTAGAGGTGAAATTAAGTACTACACAGTAACTATTTAAATCAATGATGTACAGTGCTGTGCAAATAAATTGAGACAAAGCAAGTCTTTACTTGTTTTTCTTGCATTAATTTTACTATTTCTGATAAGTGTTTTTTTTAGTTCTTGGTGTCGTTTTCCTTTTTCTTCCACATTTTACTTTTCGTTTTGGAGAAAACGATCCAGTTTCATTGTGGGTGCGAATTATTCTTGAAACAGTAGATTTTCCAATACCAACGGTGGAAGCGATTTCTCTTACAGTCAGACTTGTATGTTCATTAAGAGTAATGATTCTAGACCTCTTCTGTGGAGTAACATCCATTTTTACAGGCACAAATCACACAGAGAAAAAGTACACTAAACCACTCCTCATAGAAACAAGCTCTCAACTGAAGCTGAGGGGGCAGCCAGCTGTTATTTTCTGACTACAACCAGTCAAACACATTTTGTTACTCAAGGTTGTACACTCACACATGTTCAAAGCAGTTAAAACTGGTTTGAATCACTGACTTGTAACCCCAACTTACGATTTTACTTACAAAATGCTTTGTCCCAATTAATTTGCACAGCATTGTATGTAAGGCAGTGTTGGAAAGGTCCTCAAAAAGACACTGTGTAACCACTGTACTCTGATCAATGTGATTCTGGTCCTGAAGAAGTAGCAAGATAGCTATGAAATATGTAAACCAATAACGTTTTTTTTTCTTATCAACTGGATGTGTCCTGGTTCATATATTGGCAGCACAGGAAGTCACCCTTTTTCCTTTTCTTCTTGGATACACTTGTCAAGAGGTAAGCATTCTCATCTATTAGCCAAAAATTCCTTAAAATGTATGAAAATAGGTATTCAAAAATAGATTGCACTATAATCGCAATGCCAATTTTAAACCACTGCTGGATTTTTTTTAAAGTGCACTATCTGCTGCCAACTGGCCACAAATACAAAGCCTAATCTTACTCTCTGATGTCAGGTACTTCTACACTCTGGCTGCGCCTGCTACTCTGCTAGTGATCAGTGAAGGGTAGTTGGAATTGAGAAAATGAAAATGTTACTTTTCAGAGTAACATTTTGGCAGATAGGTTGTCTGTCCATGTCCAATAGTAACCTGCAACCAATGAACTCCCAATCAAAGACTCCTGAGATGTGTATCTGCTAACAGGTGCTTATAGTATATCATGGTATTACTGAAATAGTATGGAGTAAATGAATTGAAGCATTGCTCATAAAGCCTGGATGGAAGACTAGCTCTTTCCACATACTTTGTGTCCATTTATTTGAATTAGATAGTAGGTTTTGACAAGTCTGGTCAACTAAAGAATGGCTAATTTAATTACACAATTGCTATTAAGAAACAATAAAAAATTAATTAGAAAATAATTAAAAACTTACATTATAAATGTACTAGATTTACTCCTATTTATTTCAAAGCTACAAAAAAGCAACTGTCTTCCTTAAATGAGTTAGTGATTTTTGTTCACCCTTTTGCTGCATTATACTACCAAATATTCACCTGGACTGGGTGTAGCGCCGACCCTTGCTCTTTTTTCTGATGTCTCTCTCTCTTTGTACTAACCATGCCAGGTTAAGGCCAACTCAGTCTGAGGTCAGTTGCTTGGGTATTAAGTAGCCTTGCTTATATTTGCATCATGTTTATTAGACATTTGCTACACCTGCCTTCCATGCTACAATCAGCACTATTTCCAAGCTCAGTGCACCAGGTGTTTTTCACATCTACTTCTCAGCAAACAAGCTGCCAACTTAAAGCAACTCTTCTTCTTGCTCTTCACACCTTGCATCTGCAATCATGGCGGAATCATATCAAGCAAATCTCCAGTTGAGCTCTGCTATTCTGCAGGAGACCATTTACTAAACACAAGTCCCAATCTGCAATCATCGCTGCTATTAACCACTTCACTGCTGGGGGTTACCAGACTGAAATGAATTCTTGGTTATATTTGTGATCAGCCATTGCCCTGTTGGAAGATACCAGACAGGAATCCTCTGATTAACTGCAACTCAATGCATCATTGTCTCTGCTCTGTGCTGCTAACTTTGACTTATCAATCAACTTTAGAGAATCAAGGTCACCAGTTGAGCCCTGAACACAAGTGTCTACTAGTACAGTACTGTATATCACTCTAAAGACCAGAGCTGTAATGTCATTAGATACAACTGTCAAGCATGACACAAATCAAAGTATATACAGTACAAGAGATACCAAAAACCTGGAATTTTAACAGGGCCATATCAACTTTTTATAAGTAAAAATAGAATACCAAAAATAATAATTTCAAAACTTTTTCACCTTTATTGTCAACCATAATCTGTACAATTCAAGTGACAAATAGACTTCGGAGGGAAAATAATGCCAAAAATAATGTGCTTGCATAAATATACATATCCTTCAACTAATATTCTGTTCATGTAGCATTTGAATTTATGACAGCAGTCACTCTATTTTGGGTAGGAGTAATTAGCCTGGCGCATCTAGAATTTTAAATCTTTGCCCACTTTTCCTTGCAATAGTCCCCCAAATCTGTCAGATTGTGAGTGCATCTGTGTACAGCCTCTTCAGATACACCCAGAGATTTTCAATTGGATTTAGGTATGGGCTCTGGCTGAGCCATTCCAAAATGTTGATTTTATCTGGTGAAGCCATTCTTTCATTAAACTGGAGGAACACTTGGGGTCTTATCATGCTGAAAGGTGACATTCCTCAGGCTGGTTTCACACTGCAGTTTTTTCCTGATCAGGTTCCATCAGGTTTGTGTGTCAAAACCAGGAGTGTCTCCAAAACTCAGAACAGGTGTCAATCTTTCAATTATAGTTTTTCTCTGCAAGCTCCTCTCCTAGTTTTGACACACAAACCTTGGATCAGGGAAAAAACTACAGTGTGAAACCAGCCTAAGATCTTCAGCTGTTTAGCACAGGTCTGAAGGTTTTGTTGTAAAATTTACTGATATTTGGAACTCTTCATAATTATCTCCACCTTGACTCTAGTCCAATTCCAGCAGGGCGAAACCAGTACTTGACAGAAATTCCTGCAGCTTCTTTACTGTTGCTGTAGGCCTCTTGAAGTCCCCTGTACCAATTTTCTTATTGTCCTTTCATTTTAGAGGGATATTTAGTTCTAGGTAATGTCACTGTTGTGCCAAATTTATGCCACTTGTTGATGACCATCTTCACAGTGTTCCATGTTATACCTAGTACTTTGGAAATATTTTCATACTCTTCTCCTGGATGATAACTTTCAACAATGAAATCCCTCTGCTGTTTTGTACGGAGCTTACTTAACATGCCTTTTGCTTTAAATGCACCTGAGAAAATGTCAGGAAAATCTTAGGGCCCCGTTACACATAGCGACGCACCAGCGATCCCAACAACGATCTGACCTGGCCGGGACCACAGGTGCGTTGCTACGTGGTCACTGGTGAGATATCAAACAGGCAGATCTCACCAGTGATGCAGCAACGATACGGCAGTCGTTGGGAGCCTGTCACTCTCGGGCGTAGTATTGAGATCGTTGGTCGTTGTCCCTGTCAAACACAGCGATGCATGCTGCCTAGTGGGAGCGCAATGACCAAAAAATGGTCCTGAACGATTTTTAACAATCAGTGATCTCACAGCGGGGGCCTGGTCACTGCTACGTGTCAAACATAGTGAGATCGCTACTGAGGTCGTTGTTACGTCACAAAACCTGTGACGTTGCAGCGATATCGCTAGCGATAGCGTTGTGAGTGAAATACCCCTTACTAAAATAGTTACATTTTACATGGGTTTAATCAAAATAACTTATTGATGGCAGCTGTGTACTGTCTACTTTTTTTAAACACAGGTTTAAATACTATTGTCTAATTCTGAACACAACATCGCCAATTAGGAGGGTGTTCACACTTATGTAACTAATTATTTTTCCCCCTCAAAACAATTTCTCTTGGTTTCCAAATGGATTTGTGCAGGTTATGGGTTACATTAACCGGGAGAAAATTTCTGGAATGATTCTTGTTAATATTTTTTTATATGACAAAAATCTGGATTTTTTACAGTGGTGGTTAGACTTTTTACGTCCCCTGTATAGATCTTTACATCATTTTTTTGTTTATGTACATAAACTATAAAAGCATCCCGTTGATATTAGGTGAAGACATGAAATAAAGCCATTTGTTAATATGGAAATATGGGACAATTTTTGCTGTATTGCACCTAATTATTGCACATTGTGCTTTATGTAGCTGATAAATTATTGATATGCAATTATCATTGTAGCAGAAAAGGCAGGAAAACAAAAAACTAAGGCACTGTAAGATAAAAAAAGGTTTTTTTTTTGTAGGAAACTAAAATAGGTATCAACACTGAATGGACTCTTCTTTTACAGGTGTATGGGTCAAGGGAAAGGAGAACAACATTTGTACTGGAAATGTATATTCATTAATGTTTGAAGGTACCGTCACACGCCACAATATCGTCCGTGATATCGCTGACAATTCGCGAATTCTGCGATGTCGAGACCACATCACAAGTGCGTAGTGGCGTGTGACAGGGCAATCTTACGGCTGGTGGCACGTCGCCTGATTGCACTGCAGTAAAAATCAGGCGATGTCCACCTTGCGATTTCAGTAGGTCATGCCATGTGACACGGCGATAGCGACGTAGAAAGCGATTTCTGAGATCCTGAAATCTATCCCGTAGGCATGCCTGAGGGTGCTGTTTTCCACACCCCAGCGATTGGTGGCTTGGTGGTAACAGTTGTGTAGGCCAATCGGAGCAGTAGGGGCTGCGGTGAAACACCCTCTGGCATGCCTATCTCCTCGCCGTGGTCAAAAACTACGCCCACATTGCTGATGTGGATGTGGCGTGTGATCCGGCGATGTGGAAAGGCAAGATTGTTTCTGGGCTTGGTCAGGCGATTTCCGTAACGAAGGTTGCACGCAACATCGCTAAGTGTCACATCTCCAAAGCAGTCTGGTGAGAGTGCCAAAAACGGGCGCGTTCACGTCAAATTGCTGGAGATATCGCGACGATATCGTGGCGTGTGACAGTACCTTAAGTTTTCATCTCAGCATTAATTGGTATTGATATCACATTTAAGATAGGAGATTGCTAAATAGGACTATTTTAAACATGCTTTAGAAATGTGTTCATCTATTCATTTTTATTTTGAACATGTTAAATGGGTTCTTTAATCTTTCCAGTCATTTTACCAACTCTTGATGATAAACTGATTGCTAAAGTCCCACTTCTGGGAATCCTATAGCTCAATTATCTGTTGAGAAAACTGTCTGTGAATGATCAATTTCTTGGAACAAGTGACATTTATCAAAAAGTGTGAACAATATGAGAACTTGGAAATTTCAAGTGGTGTTTATATTTTTGGACTGGAAAATTAGCTATTTCTCACTCAGGCATTAGTCCCAGAATAGGTAGCAGTTTTTTAAAATCCACTGGGTCAATACATTGGTCACTTCGCTACTACATTTTCCCAAAATGTGTCCTCTAATAGTAAAGACTCGTGGGCAAACTCGCTCCATATTTCAAGGACGCGTTCTTTTCTTTTATGATTAAACACTGAGAAGGGACATTTATTGTAACTGAAATGATCTAAAATGCAGTGGAACAAGAAACACTAATTTTGCATGTTTGGCTGTTACCAAAAACTCGAATCTATACATGAAATTAGATAGCTTAGATTAAGGCTGCATTCACAGACAGCGTTTTGCTGTGTTTTGTGAGGATCCGTTTTTGGTGCAGTTTCAGCATGAAAAATGGATCCTCTTTTAGCAAAAAGCAACACAATTGCAACATTCGTTTATGCTGGTTTTTTTGCTCCATTTTTGGGGGACACAGACAGAAGCATGGACATATAGAGACACACAGACAGAGACACATACACTTTCTTACACTCCCCGCAATCCCATGGTGACCTCCAGTGATGTCCTGTAAGGACCTGTAAGTTGGTACTGCACCATGTGACATCACTCAGTCACATGGGCAGATCGTACAAGCACCGAACAGATAAATTACAGGTCCTGCAGCCTCCCAGGATGAGGACATCACCAGTGGTCATCAAGGGATCGCGGGAAGGGTGAGTAAGCACGAGAAGACACCACACAAATTGACATGCTCAATCTATGTGAGGATCCATTTTTGAGCCCAAAAGCAGATCCTCACAAAACGGTCTGTCTGAATGTGAAATCTTGAAATACATTGACTTTGCTTGGGATGCAGAATGCAATCCTCTGCAAAAATGGATCTCCAAAATATGCAGCAAAAACGGTGTGTGTGAATGCAGCCTTACACTGTAACTTGTATCAATTTCTCATGTAAATGATAGTAAATAAAATAATTTTCTACTGAAACACTGCAGGTATTTGAAAGTTTTGGGTAATGATATAATTTATTTTACATCTTTAAAAATAGACTATGGCCCCAAAACAAGAAAAAAAAAATCTGTCATGTTACAATCCATCCACGCCAATTGATAATGTGCAGGGATGTGAAAACAAGACAACAGTTTTTATATATATAAAACTGAGGAGCATCACTAATAGGAAAGTGTTAAATGTTTCGCAATGGTAGAAACTCTCCAACTTCTCGCAGAACATTGTTTTTAAATTGGGCCCATAGGGTCCATTTTGTGATATTTTGTTTTATGTCTAACACTTTTTAATCAAATCCCCTATTGGCAATGATCACTGTAAGTGGTTCTTGCTGCTCACCTAATTGGGATGGCCACACTTCTTAGATCCAAGAAGTCATCCATCTACTGCCCTGTATTTCATGACATCTCTGAAAGCCTAAAATAATCACGGAAATAGCACTGTACCTTTAAACAGTAACAGAGTGCGTAAGACATCCATACTTTGAGGTTTTTATATAATAAATACAACATGATGGTAAGTGGCAATGTGACACGTTCTTTCCATGTTATATTTGCATTTCGCACATCACAATTCCACATCACAGCAATCTCTACCTAAGAAACACATTCACACAGTTACCTTTATAGACATACGTCTGTTGACAATCACTGCTCTCAGTCTCCTGTGCTTGTGTCCCTGAACACTAGTATTTGACACTCCATTTTATAGTGATTGACTCACCAAAAACTCTACCTAGCTAGGTTCACAGACAAACATGACACTACTGAGGAAAGCAGAGACTGGCCGCAGTACATATTCCCCACTACATTTTAAGTTGATTATTGAAATAATTGTCAGTCCATTTCTTACATATTGGTGCAGACAAGGGGGTTCTGAGTAGGAGGCCATTCAACCATTATGTTGCATGTATGGATTAACTGGACAGGGTTCTTATCATGAGATAATTTATTAAATCCACACTATAAGGTTACATGCCCACATCCATGTGCTGTCCATTTTTAATGGTCAGCACACATACCCATAGTTTTTTGATCTGTGAGTCTCAGTGTCGTTCCTATTCTGGTATGTGTTTGCGGATCAGAATTGGTCATTCATGTCTATGGAGATCCATGAAAGACATATGCCAATCGGAATGACTCCTTGAATTGTCTCCATTTTGCATCTGTGTCTCAAGAGTATGTTACCAAGTGATAAATTAGAATAAAAATGTGACCTCACAGCGGTCATTTAATTGTGTTAAGTACAAAGATGCTCCTTAAGTAAAAAAAAAATGGATGAGAAAAAGTGGGTGTCAAAATGGATAACAGACCAGAAAGAAATGGTCCTTTTCTCCAGGATGGTAAAATTTACACGGATATATTAATGTAGCATTCGGATTTAGGAGTATACTGTACAAATGAGGAGAGTTTAAAAGAGAACTTTCCCAATATTAATTATGTTTAACTCCCGGGCAGTGTGAAACAATAAGCGACTCCTGGGTTAAAAACACGTGATTTTTTTCTACTGTGACTTTTCAGAGAAACATATACCGTATATACTCGTGTATAAGCCGACCCGTGTATAAGCCGACCCCCCTACTTTTGCCCCCAAAACCTGGGAAAATCTATTGACTCGCGTAAAAGCCGAGGGTGGACCCCAGCACAGGTATGCAGCCCCCAGCAGTGGTATACAGGCCCCAGCAGTATGATATACAGCAGCCCCCAGTGGTATATACAGCAGCCCCCAGTGGTATATACAGCAGCCCTAGTGGTATTGCACTCCCTATATACAGCAGCCCCAGTGGTATTGCAGCCCCAGTGGTGTATACAGCAGCCCATATATACAGCAGCCCCAGTGGTATTGCAGCCCCAGTGGTATTGCAGCCCCTATATACAGCAGCCCCAGTGGTATTGCAGCCCCAGTGGTGTATACAGCAGCCCCTATATACAGCAGCCCCAGTGGTATTGCAGCCCCAGTGGTGTATACAGCAGCCCCTATATACAGCAGCCCCAGTGGTATTGCAGCCCCAGTGGTGTATACAGCAGCCCCTATATACAGCAGCCCCAGTGGTATTGCAGCCCCAGTGGTGTATACAGCAGCCCCTATATACAGCAGCCCCAGTGGTATTGCAGCCCCAGTGGTGTATACAGCAGCCCCTATATATAGCAGCCCCAGTGGTATTGCAGCCCCAGTATACAGCCCCTATATACAGCAGCCCCAGTGGTATTGCAGCCCCAGTATACAGCAGCCCCAGTGGTATTGCAGCCCCAGTGGTATTGCAGCCCCACACAAATGCTGGCACACGTCCCCCCTGTTGTAAGGCCCCCCCTGCTGATTACTTACCATCCCTGGTCTTCAGCAGCACCCCGGCGCCGGTCCTCTGTGCTCCGGTCCTCCGCGATCCCGTCCTCTGTGCTCCGCTCCACGGCTGCATCTGGGTTCCCCGCGCGTCGCAGAAGCAATGACGTCATCGCGTCGGCGACACGCGGGGAACCCGGATGCAGCCGTGGAGCGGAGCACAGAGGACGGGATCGCGGAGGACCGGAGCACAGAGGACCGGCGCCGGGGTGCTGCTGAAGACCAGGGATGGTAAGTATTCAGCAGGGGGGCCTTACAACAGGGGGGACGTGTGCCAGCATTTGTGGGGCATTATCTACCTATATGCACTGCTCCCCCTGGCGCTGATTGACAGGGGGATGCAGTGCATATGTAATGAGCGGCCCCACGTGACGGGGCCGCTCATACAGCAGCCTCCCCCCGCCTCCTCCTGCCTCCCCAGCACCCGGACAGAGCCCCCACCCCACTCACCCCGTATAGTGACTCGTGTATAAGCCGAGGGGGGGACTTTTCAGCCCAATTTTTGGGCTGAAAAACTCGGCTTATACACGAGTATATACGGTAGTTGAAAACATGTTAAGCACTAGGCAACTAGAGGCAGCTTCCTCGGCCCGCTCAGCTGCACAGAGAGGTCTCTTCTATAAGAAAGAAGAGACAGCAGCCAAACCACAGGTGATAAAATAGTCCAAAATTATATTCTACTCTATAAAGAGGTGGTAACGTTTCGACCTGTCAAAAAAGATCTGTTTAATAGGTTGAAACGTCGTAACCTTTTTATATGGCAGAATAATCTTTTGGACTATTTTTTCACCTGGGATTTGGATGTAGTTTCTTCTTACCTATTGTACTTTCTTCAATTGGGTTCTTTCGAGACGTTTTGACTTTGTTGAGGGTTCACTCCTGCTCTCTTAGGACATCAGTGCTTTTTCCCGACTTCCGCTCATCTATCCTCATTGACTCAATAGCTACTCCTCCTCTATAGGTATCTCTCAGCATGAACATGAATTAAATAAAGAATTACCTTCTCTGGTTTTCCCCGAACTCTAACTTGCGACCTCCATGTTTGCAGGCAGCAGCTCTAATAATGAGCCACAGCCCACAATGCATAAAATATGAGAATTTGGTAAACTTGAACAGTATTGCAGGCAGTGAACTCAGAAGAATATAATACAGGGACATAGATATACATCTGTACATAGCAGTGTGTTGTAAATGCTCTGGTTGCTGCCACAATGAATGAATGAATGAATGACCAAAAATAAATCCATAAATCCAAACTAAAGATGAGCAGGTTTCCCAGAAGACATTGCAATAGTCATGGTTAATTTAAAGCCACACCAGGGATGTCAAAATTTAAGAGATTCATGGGCCTCATATCCAGCAGTGGGGTAACACTGACAGACTCTGAACCCTGAGTCCTGTTAACTGATCTGCTCATCTCTAGTTCCAACCATCCCAGAAAAAGTGGTAGCGTCTTGGATTTTGGTCTGCGCCCTGCAGTCTCTGGCAACTGTTGATTGCTCCTCATTGCCATTACCCCCTTATAGCTCCACCCTGTCAGGGTAGAAAGAAATGGTAAATGAGTTTTGCTAGGGGGTGCACGCAGTGCACCACATAATTTGTCCCTCTTTCTGCTCTTCAAAAGTTGGGTATGATTGTATGTCTCTGATGTATGTCAAAATCACACTTTTGTTGCATATGTTAGGTCCCTGAAGCTCTATGGATACATGCAGTGCATCATGATGTTATGTGAACATAGCCTAAAAAGTTAAATATTCAGCAACTACTGACACAATCTTGGATGTTTAACTAAGAAGGACCATTTTTCAAGGATATCTGAATTCCATGTTATAACGACTGGCAGGGAGTCTTCTGATCCGGCCTAAGGCATGTATCAAGCTGTTGAGTTCAGGTCGAGAGACCGAACCGCAGCCAGTCCGTTCCTTACGGTCTGTACACAGATCGTTTTTTCACAGACATCAGAAACAGATAAAATGAGACAAATATTTCTTTTATTTTTTTTAGTTATTATTTCTGATAGTGTAACAGATTTAAGGACTGTTACTGTATTGTGTCCTGATCACACAGGCCATATTACATTACTAGATAATAAACTGTCATAATGAGTATATTTACAATCGAGGCAAAATACTTTCATAACCTACTGCATATAAATGAATCACCTACCCTCACACCTCCAATACCAAGACGCTGATTGTCAGTTTCCAGCAATCAAAGTAATTTACTTAAATCCCGTGGATGCTTTCTTTTATTTGCAATAAAAAGTGAGATAGATTTGATTTTTATTATGAAAGGCGACTAAATAGCAGCGTTTCTATCTAGATACACATGCCCCATGGCTATTAATCCGATTTATACCATGAAGACCTGATTATCTTTTTCATGACCATGCACATTGCTTGGTTCCACTCTTTAATTAGCTTCCTATTCAGCCACAACCAATTTATACATGTAAAACACAATGTAGATTGGAGATTGAAATGCAGAATCTCTCAAAGATGGAACTTTTACAAGTAACGCGACCATCCGGAGTCATTATCTTCCCTTCGACGCAATTTGTGTTAATACATAAATAATTGACTTCTCCAATATGCTGTGAATTTACTCTGAAGTGACTAATTGCACCATTTTTTTTTAAGGTCACCTGTCTGACAAGGATTATGTTACCAGATTCGGTTACCGAGGTACAAAAGGGCAGCTGCGGCCTGGAGGCTCTTCCAAATGACCTCTTTAGCAAAGAAGTCACAACCTATGTATATAGCCCATTTTATCCAGGACCCTTGGGCCACCTGCAGGGTAAACTGTAGCCTTTTTCTTTGACATATGTCATTTAGCAAAGCAGGTTAAAAAAAAAAAAAGAACGCCTACTCAATCTGTTATCCCAAGGGTAGAGAGTAAAAATATACATTAAAAGGCTAATAATAATCGCAATTATCTAGTATCGGGAAACATGGCATCAGGCGTCACATAGGCATCAAATCTAACCGTAAAATGCCTGCAGCTTCCGCGACTGATATCAACCAGGGAACTAACCAAAGCACCTTCTCTGTAGCATCTATCTCCTTCTCCACTGTGGCAAGTCGAAACTGATACAGCAGAGCCGAGTTTGTAATTTTACGGATTCTATTTGGTAATAACATGTCACTGGAACAGATTTGTCAATGTGTCTCAGCTGTAAAACTGGAATATGAGGCTCCTGAAAATATGGTCTCAAGAGACTTGCTCCATATTTATCAAGTAGCAGAGACTTTTTTTTAAGCTGTTTACGGCACCTAAGACACTTTTGAATGATGTCTAAAGGGAAGTAATGGGGTGTGGTTGTCAGTGTGTAAAAAAAGAATTGGAGCATATACTGAATACGAGAGGTCGGAGCCGGAGCAGAGAGTAAAAAACTGCTGTATTGAAGATCTATTATATGTCACAGACAAGGCTCAAATTACTACAAAACTGTTCAGCTCGGCTACATCTAGATGTGAACATTTTGTCAGCAGCACTGAAACTGCCCACTGTTGCGTTATCTCGCATTAGAAAAAGAGGGGATTTTTTTTCTTACCCCCCAAACAACCCCATATCGGTCAATGAGCTGTGTTTGGTACTACCGGCTAATCGGACTCACACAGTCCATCTGTAGAGGTAAATAAATGACTAATGCAATAGAGAAGAAAATACTGGGCACCTACCGGATCAGGATTAGGTGTCTTCCTTGGCTTGAGGAAAGCAATCATGGGTCAGGGTGCCTCTCGGAGCACGGTGTTGCACACCATTATGGGAGAAATCCAAATATCCAAGATAAAAAAATCCGAGGCGGCACTCCTGAATATCTGAGATCTTTTTATCTGTCCAGTTATTCACAAGACTTAATCAAGCGGGGGGAGGGAGTGGGGAGCACAGACGACGGCTGCCGTTTCGCGGAGCAGTGCCATTTCAATGGGTCCACTTCCCGCCGTTGAAGCTGCACTGCTCCGCGAAACGGCAACCATCATCCGTGCTCCCCACTCTTTCTCCCCGCTTGATTATGTCTTGTGAATAACTGGACAAATAAAAGGATCTCAGAAATTCGGCGAGTGCCGCCTGGTTTTTTCTTTCTCGGATAAAAAAATGAATATTTTCCAGTAAGTTTTGGCCAAATATAGAAAATTGTTTATTCGTCGATAATATTATGTATTTTGTGGCTCTAAGGGTACCGTCACACCTGGAGACATCGCCGGCGATTTCGCAGGCGACATCGCCATCTAGTCGCCCCATGTAATGCGGCAATTTTTTCTCTGAAAAATCGGCTGAGAGTGGTCGCCTGGTTTCACAGCGCTGCTGTGAAACCAGGCAACCACTCTCAGGTGATGTGTAAGCATCGCCCCGTGTAACATCGCGATTGGCGATGTTACAGGCGATGGGAGCCATAGGCTCCCATGTTACAGGATCGCTGCTGGGGTTTCTAGACACCCCAACAGCGATGTCACCTGAAACATTGCCACAGCATCACCGGAGATATTGCTGCGTGTAAATACGCGATGGCGACGCTGGCGGGGTGCCAAAAACGTGCACGCTCCCGTGCGTCGCCGGCAATGTCTCCAAGTGTGACGGTACCCTTAGACATTTATGTGACTTATCAGAGGAGGATAAAAAACCTGCTGCTAAATAGACAATCTGTAAATCACTTTATAGTACTTTAAGGGAACCTTTCGCATTGTATATGAAGTTGATCTGTGGACAGCATAGTATGAAAGGAAAAACTGAGAAGAATGATATAAGGCTTGATGGAAAACAGTCAGTATAAGGCTGTGGTCACACTAGTGTATGGCATATGATGGGAATGCATTGGATGTGATATGCTATTGACACATGGCTCAGGTTCTGCTGCGAGCATGAACCAAGGGTCAATTCACTGTGCTCCGATCCTGGATCAGATCACTGCTGTGGAGAGGGAGAGATTAATCTCCCCATCTCTTCCATTGCTGGCCTCGATGTATATTGGTCTGCTAAGTGCAAGTGAGTGGAGTCCATGTTTCCCTCGCACTTATAGACTTGTACGGGTGCGAGTGATCCAAGATTTGAAGACAATTGCAGCATGTGCAATTCGTTTCCTGAGCTGCATGATTGCCTCACATGGGCATGAGTGCAATGTGAGATTTCCTTGCCTTGCATGACTCCAGTCTAAATTGCATTTTATCAATTAAACACCACTCTTTTTTATTTCAGCTCTGAAGTGATGGTCTAAATTAGTTTTCCCCAACTTCAGGCCTCAAAAGCCACCAACCGTAATGTTTTCAGGATTTTCTTAGTAATGTGCAGGTGTTAAAAATCACTGATATATGTGATTATACAAAACACCTTTGCAATGCTAAGAAAATCCTGAAAACTGCCGTGTAGTGGCTTTTGAGGACTAGAGTTGGTGACCAAGGCTCTAAATGTAAGTCCCCTGCCCCATCTGCACTCATCTTCATCTTTTACCAGCATCGCTCCGGTCATTCTACGGTGAAGGTATCCTTTAAAGAATAAGATATCTTATTGCCCAAAAAAAATCACTTTAAAAGGTTGGCCAATAAGTGTCTATCTTCTGTTTTGCTGTCCACAGCCTGTTGTGAAGTATAACGTTTTCTTGTCAGAGATGCCAAGATACATTACAAGAAGTTGGGTCAGATATTAGCACACTAATTGGAGGCATTATGTCAGGTAAACGTACAGTTATAACAGAGGTAGACTTTTATTTTGAAGCTGGCTAGTCATCGGACAATGTCAACAGAAATACATACTAGTCATAGGTGCATGAAAGCAGAGAGCTTGGGATTCACAGACTGGAGGGGGTGGGGCAATCCACCTGCACTGTGACACTGCGATTACACACAGCCAGAGAAGAAGCCTGAGAAGCCGAAAACACAGGCAGGAGGAATGAAGTGGTGATCTGGGGCACATAGGAGCCTAATACTGTGCAATTTGCATGCACAATGTCAGACCTAATGTTCCTGCTACTCTATATAGTGACGGGGGGAGAGTGAGAGAGGAGGGGAAGTAAGAGAGAGAGGGGAGGGGGGAAGGTTTGGCTTAGAGAAAAACTATGGGTAATAAAGAGAACCCCAGCCCCTCATATGCTAATGTGCTGCACACTTTCTAAGGACTTCTATAACATTTATCTCAGCAATCATACATGTAATCATTGAAGTAAAGGTATGATTGTACTCAGTAACCAAGAGCCTGTAAGGTAGTGGCCTCACTTTATAGCCCTAAAATTTCAGGTTGGTTTCCTTTAAGTGCTGGAGAATACTAATGAAGAGAAACCTTAAACCTGACAAAAGTGGATGTCCAGTTATAAAGCATGAGTATTGGGCCAGCTCCTGGAAACACTACTCATATGTGTAGAAAAAACTGTTTTAACTTGTTGTGGGGTAAGAAGTCAACAAGATCATGCTTTCCTACAGGGCTTGTGTAAAAGGAGAGGTGCACTTTACAATCTGTCACTGAACCTTCTAATCAGCACCTACTGTCAGAAAAATGCACCAAAATCATCTCCGTCCGCACGGTGTGTTTTTGATGCGTTTTTGGTGCGGATTTCAAGCAGATGTGAAGGTCCCTTGTGTCCATTTCAATAACGTTTGGATGCTTTAGCCAAAAAAAAAAGCTATGAAATCTTGCTCCCCCCTTCAACACTCTCTTTCTGTGGATTTTAAGGTAAATTAGGCTCAAAATAAGCAACACATACGCATAGTGCAAACACTGCTGTGTATTTTGAGATAACATTGGTGTCTATAGGTGAAAAATGCTGTAAAATCTGCAGCAAAGTTGACATGCTGCAGATTTTCCCACAATCAAATACCCAGCAGATTTGCTGCGGAAACAAAATGCACCATGCGGACAGGACTTCACAAATCCCGTAGACTTTGCTGGGAAAACACACTGATGCATATTTAGTACAGATCTGCTGCGGATCCGCACCAAATACGCATCAAAATACGCATTGTGCAAATGGGCCCTGAAGGAGAGGTAATGTATGCCCAAAATATCAGGACATAACACTGAAATGTAAGCCAGCAGACATTACTGTACCACCTTTATATATTTCCAATTCAAGAAAGATGTGACTTAACCTCCCAGTAGGTATCTCTACATCACAAGTTACTGACTAGCAGTGAAAAATGTAAATGTTGTGAAGAAATCCAAATGGGGCTTCTTGAGTCTTACCGCGCTACATGACAACTTCACTTCATTAACTACTGTAAAGGCGAAGCTGTCAGTCACCTCTCAGACAGGTTTAAGACAGAAGGATTCTCCTTCATATTTCCAGCTCTTTGTGCTGCAGACATTGTACAGTGATGAGATGTCCAATATTGGCAGTCTACAATGGCCATGACTGGGAACTGTGTAGATATATCTATCATCACCAGATTCTCCTGATAATTGGTCACAAGTCAAAGCATAACAACTTACCTCCATTCCTCAGCCCTTCAGAAACTTTATTAACACAATCATTTTTGCTTTTTGGATGCATTTCTGACCATGCACAAGACGTCTTTTACTAGTATTACTTGGCACGTATTTACTGTTGGGAGTTCTATATATAATACGAATAAATAAAAGGGTAATGTGGTGTGTGACAGCAGGGACCTCTGCAGACACCCGGTATAGCTTGCTCCTGGGTCAAAAATTAGGCCTCACTCACAAGAGTGATAACATCACAGCACACAGACAAAGGCAAGTTAATGGGATAGTTAAAGGGGTTGTTCCACAAACAATGTTCGTATTATTCAATAGATCTTGGAATAATAATAATTTTCACAGTTGGATGTGTTTAAAAAAATGTTCCTGTGCTAAGATAATTTTATATGTTTTACCTCACAAAAAGAATGGGCTGTGATCCCATGCTGTAATGTCTGTGTACTCTTTGACTTCTTCCCTTGCCGAGGAGATGTGTTTTGATGCGTTCGATCAAACACATCTATTACACAGTACATAGCAGGGACACATATATAGGATTTTCTCAGCACAGGAGATGTGATATGATCAGACCATGTCCCTGTATGGTCAGACACATCCATTACACAGTACATAGCAGGGGCACAAATATAAGATTATCTCAGCACAGGAGATGTGATATGATCAGATCATGCCCCTGTATGGTCAGACACATCCATTACACAGTACATAGCAGGGGCACATATATAAGATTATCTCAGCACAGGAGATGTGGTATGATCAGACCATGTCCCTGTACAGTCAGACACAGCCATTACACAGAACTTAGCAGATACACACAGTGTTGGCCAAAAGAATTGACACCCCTGAGATTCTGTCAGATAATACTCAGTTTCTTCCTGAAAATGATTGCAATCACAAATTCTTTGGTATTATTATCTTCATTTAATTTGTCTTCAATGAAAAAAACACAAAAAGAATTGTTCTAAAGCCAAAATGGATATAATTCCACACCAAACATACAAAAGGGGGTGGACAAAAGTATTGGCACTGTTAGAAAAATCATGTGATGCTTCTCTAATTTGTGTAATTAACAGCACCTGTAACTTACCTGTGGCACCTAACAGGTGTTGGCAATAACTAAATCACACTTGCAGCCAGTTGACATGGATTAAAGTTGACTCAACCTCTGTCCTGTGTCCTTGTGTGTACCACATTGAGCATGGAGAAAAGAAAGAAGACCAAAGAACTGTCTGCGGACTTGAGAAACTAAATTGTGAGGAAGCATGAGCAATCTCAAGGCTACACGTCCATCTCCATAGACATGAATGTTCCTGTGTCTACCGTGCGCAGTGTCATCAAGAAGTTTAAAGCCCATGGCACTGTGGCTAATCTCCCTAGATGTGGACGGAAAAGAAAAATTGACAAGAGATTTCAACGCAAGATTGTGCGGATGGTGGATAAAGAACCTCGACTAACATCCAAACAAGTTCAAGCTGCCCTGCAGTCCGAGGGTACAACAGTGTCAACCCGTACTATCCGTCGGCGTCTGAATGAAAATGGACTGTACGGTAGGAGACCCAGGAAGACCCCACTTCATACCCTGAGACATAAAAAAGCCAGGCTGGAATGTGCTAAAACTTACCTGAGGAAGCCTACAACGTTTTGGAAGAATGTTCTCTCTTTTTGGGCAAAGGCATCAACATAGAGTTTACAGGAGAAAAAAAAGAGGCATTCAAAGAAAAGAACACGGTCCCTACAGTCAAACATGGCGGAGGTTCCCTGATGTTTTGGGGTTGCTTTGCTGCCTCTGGCACTGTACTGCTTGATCTTGTGCATGGCATTATGAAGTCTGAAGACTACCAACAAATTTTGCAGCATAATGTAGGACCCAGTGTGAGAAAGCTGGGACTCCCTCAGAGGTCATGGGTCTTCCAGCAGGACAATGACCCAAAACACACTTCAAAAAGCACTAGAAAATGGTTTGAGAGAAAGCACAGGAGACTTCTAAGGTGGCCAGCAATGAGTCCAGACCTGAATCCCATAGAACACCTGTGGAGAGATCTAAAAATGGCAGTTTGGAGATGGCACCCTTCAAATATCAGGGACCTGGAGCAGTTTGCCAAAGAAGAATGGTCTAAAATTCCAGCAGAGTATTGTAAGAAACTCATTGATGATTACCGGAAACGGTTGATCGCAGTTATTTTGGCTAAAGGTTGTGCAACCAAGTATTAGGCTGAGGGTGCCAATACTTTTGTCCGGCCCATTTTTGGAGTTTTGTGTGAAATGGTCAATGTTTTGCTTTTTGCTTCATTCTCTTTTGTGTTTTTTCATTGAAGACAAATTAAATGAAGATAATAATACCAAAGAATTTGTGATTGCAATCATTTTCAGGAAGAAACTGAGTATTATCTGACAGAATTGCAGGGGTGTCAATATATTTGGCCAACACTGTATATAAGATTATCTCAGCATAGGAGATGTGGTATGATCAGACCATGTCCCTGTACGGTCAAACACATCCATTACACAGTACATAGCAGGGACACATATATAAGATTATCTCAGCACAGGAAAAAAATTTTAAACACATCAAATTGTGTAACTTATTATTCCATGATCTACGGATTAGAATGAAATTCAAAATGATCTTTGTTCATGCTTTACAAAAGTATTTTTACATTCAGGATGATCCATATGTCAAATAGATTGAAGCACGATCTGCTGTGATCCGTTTTTGTTTTGGATCGGATCTATTCCTTAAATTTAATTGGTAGGTAAAAATGCTTGCATTATAGGCACTATCTATATGGCTTCCATTTTTAATTGACCAATTGAATTAACATTGAAAATGTTTTTATGTCCTGTAATATTTTTTAACTTTAACTGTAGATGCCATACAGATGTCATCCACAATATAAAAAACAAACAATTTTACATGTGCTCGAGTGCAGCCTCCCTGTAGTGAAAGCTGGCTTTTGCCAATGACAGGAGTCACAGAACAGGCCACTGGCACTCCCATTTTAACATTTTTTATCCTACATCTCAAAGTGAATAGTACATTTCTATTTTAAAAACTCCTAACTAATGGGAATTTAATCAGTGCTAGTAGTAGCTTCAGTGGAGAAAACAGAACAGACATTATATTATATAAGGTACACATTGCGTACCATGTTGTGATGCTATAATTGAGAAGTCACCACGAGAGAGAAGTTTCATCTCTGCCCTAAATCATTCATGTTTATATACAGGTGCATCTCAATGAATTAGAATATCATCAAAAAGTTTATTTATCTCAGTAATTCAATACAAAAGTGAAATGTATATATTATATAGTCATTAGAAACAGCGTGATCTATTTCATGTGTTTATTTGTGTAAATGTTGATGATTATGGGTTATAGCCAATGAAAACCCAAAAGTCATTATCTCAGAAATTTAAAGAAGGGAGGATGAAGAGCATAAGAGATAAAATATTACCTAAATATCAGAGGCTTCACCTTGTGTGGTTGTGAGAGTCACAACCACTATAAAGGCAGATCACAGCTGCTGCAGTCCCCAGCATGGTGCATATAGAGTAGGGAGGATAAAGGGTTAAAAACTGTTGCCGTATTCCAAGAGACAACAAAGGGTGAATATATTATTGATTTATTAGTCAATGCATTTCAGGGCTCCCTGGTGTTTTCTCAGGACAAATCAACATCATATTGTCATGTTTCAGGGAGACCTGAAACGCATTGACTAATAAATCTATTATATTCACCCTTTAATGTCGGCAGCAAGATTTTTAACACTTAATCTTCCCTACTTTAATTTTCTGACATAATGACCCTTCGGTTTTCATTGTCTGTAAACCATAATCAAGAACATTTACAGAAATAAACACTTGATATAAATCACTCTGTAATGACTCTATATAATATATGCATTTCACTTTATGTATTGAATTACTGAAATAAATTAACTTTTTGATGATATTCTAATTCATTGAGATGCACCTTTATTCTCATTGTTGGCCACCCTACACTCTGCTCATGGCGTTTTCACAAAAACTACAGTGCAATATGGTAAGAGAAATCACAGGGCGCATGCGCAATGAAGGCAAGTGCTAGGGGCAGTCTGGCCTCTAAACCAAAATGAACCTGCGCATTAAAGTGATGAGTAGTGTAGTACACATCTTTTTTATTCTTCAGCGGGGTATAGAGCCATTAAAGGGAATCTGTTACCTGGTATTTGCTATGTAATCTGAGATCAGCATGATGTAGTTGCAGAGACGCTGATTCCAGTGATGTATCACTTTCTTATCGGATTGTAGGTTTTTAGAAATTCACCATTTTATTAGCTGGAGATTATCACAAGGGGACTACTTGACCAGCTGAGATAGTCCAACCAAATTCAAACCACTGATTGGCTGCTTCCTGCCAATGCAGAGTATACACAAAGAGTTGTCAATCAGTGCTGTGGGCAGGGTTATACCAAGCTCAGCAGTCAGAGAATCATTAGATGTGCAGCAAGTAAAACAGTGATGCTATCAAAACTAAAGCAAGATGGGCGGCATGGTGACTCAGTGGTTAGCACTGCAGACTTGCAGCGCTGAGGCCCTGGGTTCAATCCCCACCAATGACCACATCTGCAAGGAGTTTGTATGTTCTCCCAGTGTTTGCGTGGGTTTCCTCCAGGCACTCCGGTTTTCCTCCCACATTTCAAAGACATACTGATAGGATGTTTAGATTGTGAGCCACAAGAGGGACAGTGTTGCAAATTGTATATAAAGCACTATGGAATTAATAGCGCTATATAAATTAATAAATATTATTATTATAAAGCAACACCCCAGTGAGTGATACATAACTGGAATCATGGTCTCTTCCCGTATATAATGTTGTTCTCAGATAGTGTAGTAATAATCTCATGACGGATCCCCTTTAACGGGCACCCAAAGACATTCCTGGGGCCCTTCTGTACCTCCTGTCATTCAGACTTTGCTCAAATTGGATAGATAAACAAGGCATATTCAATTACGTTCTGTAGATGGGGAGAATATCTTCAGATATGTAACCCAAGAGAGTACTGTATGGCACAACATTAGTCCTCATGTATCTGAGTGCAAAGCAGAGAACTAATTGCAGCTATAAACCTCTATTTGCAAATTTTCAAACTTTCAGGCCATTTAAATACAGTCATATTAATTACAACGTATTAGCTTATATATATATAAGGCAATAAAAATGGAAAATATATATTCAAATGTTCCTTTTCTACATATTAATCACCGACAGCTTGTCAAATTGGTCAATATAATTCATTAATGATCTGTATTATTAGCAGGTTACAAATATTAATGCTTCAGTGAGAGTAAGTTGCTTTATAAAGCACAGTCGTCTTCTGAGAAATCCCACAAGGAGCTGTGTTGATTATAATAGTAATTAATGATGTTGGATAGTCACATAGATTTTCTGTTGACAGTCAAGTTTGAAGTTAATTAGTCTACTGATTATGATTTGATGATTAATTAGAGATATTTAGTTATATAAAGAGATGTTAATTAGTAATCTAAAAATGTGGGTGTAATTAACATCTTTTGCAGAGTGCTGTAATTCTCTAGAACTTCAATGAAATGTCCTGACTGTTCAGCAAGTGAAAGACAATCACAAGAATGTAAATAATTATTGCGGCTTGTTAGTTACAAAAAAACAAAAATATAAGAACACAATGCACTTACTATTTATTTATTTTTATAGAAAACAAAGGTCCATTTAATGTCAGTGTACTTGGGCCCCATAGAACAAATAATCCTGTGGGTCTAGCCTGCATTTATACAGAACATGTCCACTTTCATTTAAGTATACACTTTATGGATATTATTGAATACACAGTACATATTAGAAATTATGAACTCTTAAGCAATATGCCATAAAGGAATATGAATGGCTTCAAAGCAGCTGTAAATTGGGTTGTCTTCTCCTGGAGATATTGGCCGTAATCTCTGAAAGTCCACAGGCACCAGAGGATCCTCTGTCCAAAAGAATTCAGTAGGTTCTCCCCTACCATGTAGTGGACCTGGACCAGAGTTCTATATGTAGCTAAATGAACCGGTTGATATTCCATTTCCTCCCTAGCTCCATTAACCACTAGAGATACTGATCTCCATATACAAATGTATGCTCAGTTTAGATGAACGCGTATGCGGATCGATGTAAAACAGGAGCTTGAATCCAATGTGCCCAACCTTTTATTTCTTCAATATAATCAATCAGGGAAGTGTCTGGAGATGAGTCCTGCAAACTTCACCCTACTCTGTTTAAGAACCATTAGTCTGTCCTTGTTAATATCAAACTCCTTGGTCCAAATTCACAATTAAAGCGAACAACCTTAGAATATGTACACAGTTTTTTCGAAACTTTAGAAAAAATACTTAAAAATGCTTGAAAGACTCTTCCTAGTCACTTCTACTGTAAAACTTGCTGATTCTGACAGTGGTTGGGAGAAGGTGCTGTGGTCAGATAAAACAAAAATTGAGCTCATTGGTATTAACTTAATTCGCCGTGTTTGGAAGAAGAGAAATGCTGCCTATGACTCAGAGAACACAATCCCCACAGTCATACATGGCAGAGGAAACATTATTATTTTGGGGTGTTTCCCTGCTAAGGGCACAGGACTACTTCACCACAACAATCGAACAATGGATAGAACAACGTACAATAAAATCCTGAGTGACAACCTCCTTCCCTCCACCAGGAAATTAAAAATGGGCTGTGGCTGTGACTTCCAGCATGACAATGACCCAAAACATACAGCCAAGGCAACAACAGAGTGGCTCAAAAAGAAGCACATTAAGGCCATGGAGTGGCCTAGCTAGTCTCCAGGAGTTAATCCCATAGAAAATTTATTCAGGGAGCTGAAACTCTGAGTTGCCAAGTGACAGCCTCTAATCTCAATGTTTTAGAGATGATCTGTATCAATCAATCAATGATACCCTGATGAAGGAGGCAGGAAAGGTGCCGAAACACGTTGGTGAATAAAGGAGATCGTTGCTTTGGAACTTTGCCTTCCTTGTGACTCCTTGGAGACATCCATCCCTTGTGATTCCATTGAGACAGCAGCGCGGACCGTGACACACCATCTTCCCTATATATGAACTTTTGAGCACTGTCACTTTAAAGTCTTTCAGACCTTTCTTAATCACCAATTAGGTTTGCTATTTTGCCTAGAAACCATTGATGTAATAATGATGTCACGACTTCCGGTTCCGGCGCTGCGGGCATGACAGGGTGAGCGCTGAGCTCCGAGACACCGCGCCGCTAATCCTCAGCCATCACCGCGATCCCTCGCAAAGACAAGTCCGCCAAGGTGGCGGGGACACACAGAGCCGTGGGGACATTGGACCGGTATGTTTTAAGGAGCGCCGGGCGAGAGGAAACAGGGCCACGGAGGAAGATCAGCCAGAGCGGGTCCCAGTCTAAAATGGCGGCGGAAGGGAAGGGCTGCAGCTTTACACCGCGCAGCAGAAGCAGCTCCTGTGGTAGGAGCGCAAGGTCAAATAAAGGCACAGCCAGTAAAACACAGCGGGAAACGCAGGGGGGGCGAGCAGTGGAGGTGGAGGAGAGAGGGGATAAGGTGGCGCCAGAAACCCCCCTCATGAGCCAAGATGGTGGTGATTACAATGCAATACTGTCCCAAGGGAGCCACACTGGGATAGATGTGAAGGAGCTGGCCAGGGAAGTGGCCCCATATATCACAGCAGACCTAAAAACAGCTTTGAGGGAAGTCATCTCAGAAGCGATATCAGATGCTATTATTGATGTAAAGCAGGTCACAGAGCAGCATGGTGAAAGGTTACTGGAAGCCGAACGAAGATTAGCTGAGGCAGAGGACAGAATCACCAGCCTTGAGAGACATGTGGCATCCCTGCAAAAATACTCAGCCTATACGGAAGACAAAATAGACGATTTAGAAAATCGCTCGAGGCGTAACAACCTGAGGATGGTGGGGCTCCCTGAGTCTTTCATAAGTAACCAACTAGATGACATTTGGGAAATTGAATTACCAAAAGCCCTGGGAATCAAGTTTAGATGCAAAGTTGAAAGGGTGCATAGGGTGGGCCCCCAAAGAACCCTCCTGCTGGTCCCCGCCAAGTTATAGCTAAGTTTTTGGACTTTAAAGAGAAGGAATTACTGCTCAGAGAGTATAAAGCAAGTCGTATACCGTTAATAATCAAAGGACATAAAGTGTGACTATATGGAGATTTTTCAGCGGAAGCGACACGTAAGCGAAAATCTTTCAACGAGGCTTGCACCCTTCTCTATAAGAGAAATATCAGATTCCAGATGGCTTTCCCTGCTACATTGAGGTTCCGTGCTCCTAATGGTGACATGATGGCCTTTAATAACAATAAATCTGCAATGTCTTTCTTGCAAACTGAAACTGCAAGCATCCGAAACAGTAACGCTCCTACGGAAGACAGACAGACATTGACGCAAAGACAGGAAGAGGAGGCAAGGGAGAGACACGGCCTGGATGGAGGAGAAGGAGACGGAGATAAAGAATCCAGAAAAACTGGACACAAGTGCCCTACAAAAGACAATCGCCGAGAGGAGACAAACTGGAGGCCAAAGAACAGAGATCATCTACTCCAAGGGGCTCAAAGAAGACGAGCAACACTAGAGCGTGAGAGTCCTAAAGAGGATGGCTTGCCTATTCGAAATTAGAACTGGCATAATCGTTGAGACGGAGATGGATCTCATACGCGGAATGAAAATGGAGCAGGTGGAGGGGGATGGGAGCTAGCACTCTCCCCTCACAGATTACCCTGCTCCCTTTTACGCTCTTTGCCCCTGCTCCTTTCTCCCCCCTCTCGCTCTTCCCATGTCTCTTCCCCTCCCTCCCCGGAAATCTGCCCCCTTTTCCCCTTCACCCCCCCATTCCCCCCCCTTTTTTTTTTTTCTTCTTTCTTCTTCTTCCCTTCCTCACTAGCCATTGAAAGTCTACTTTATTAGGGCGGATATACTTGGAAGGGAAACGGAAGATATTGTATTGCTTTACTATGTTATATTGGTTCATCTTGACTGAAGCAATGTTTCAGGAGAAATGGGAGAGATGGTGGGGGGAGGTGGGAGTAATACTAAAGTTATTTATCCTAAAGAGACGGACATTTGAAATAGGATTGAATATTGTTTTATTTGATCTGTGTGTCTATAGATCTTTGATTGTTTAACCATATTAGAAATCAGTCAAGAGGGATGGTTTAATCCTGAGTGATGTAAAATGTTGAATTCATATAATAGAGAACAGATGTCGCGGTTCAAATTAGCCATAGTCATGAGCAGAAAAAAGGAAGTCGTTAACTTTTCATGGATGCCATGGGAATGCTTTTGTTCCTATTTGAATTTGGGGTATCTCTATGTTCCTATATGTATTGTCTGTGGTTCTAAAGTTATATATTCTAGTTGCCTCCAGGATAATAATCAAATAGAAAAGTTATGCCCTCATTGTTAAAAGAACAAGGCCTACCAAAGATATAACCTTCAAGATTGTGAGCCATGATTCGCTTGATAACATGGAATGTAAAGGGCCTTAGGTCGCCCAACAAAAGGTTCATGATTCTCAGACACCTGAAAAAACTGAAAGCAGACATAGCCATGTTGCAAGAGACTCATCTGCAATCACATGAATTCCATTATATGCAAAAATTATGGGTGGGATCGATATGGGGATCGGGTGCCCAAAATAAAAAAAGCGGGAGTTACGATACTAGTAAATAAGCATTTAGCCCACAGCTTAATATCTGCCTCACAAGACCAGGAAGGGAGAAAGGTACATGTACAGTTAAAGTTACAAGATCAACACTTTAGCCGGTATAACATATATGCACCTAACACGTCACGTACACAATTTTTTAGGGAATTAAATATAGACTTAGCTCAAGACTCTAACCAAAACGTAATAGTAGGCGGGGATTTTAACGAGGTGATGCAACCAGAAGTGGACAGGCAACGAAGTGCCTCGAGAGAAATGAACCCTCGGCAAGTGGAAAGGGAGGGAGAGGATTTGACTGATATGATGCATAGGGTGGGACTGATGGGTGCGTGGAGAACCTTACATCCTCAAGTAATTGAATTTACATACTTCTCTCATGCACACGCTTCTTGGTCGAGGATAGACATAATACTCACCAATGAAACTGTGTTACGCAGGATAGAAGCGGTGGACATAGAACCGATGGTTATTTCTGACCACAGCACGGTAAAAATTGACCTGCTGGATACATATCCGAAAGGTTTGGACTTTTCATGGAGGTTCCCCTCATATCTATCTAACGATGGTGATCTCAAACTCAAGTTGAAAGAGTGGTGGTCTAAATTTTCTTTGGACAATGCCGAGCATAAAGAGAACAGTAAACCTCTGGGAAACGGGCACAGTGGTAATTAGGGAATACATCATGGCATACACGGCAACTTATAAGAAGAAGGTGAGAGAGAAATTTATTCAAACAAGCGCACGAATCTCTGAGGCTTACCAGAAATTTAAATTGTCGTGGGATACTAGAGATAAGGAAAATTGGCAAGAAGCCAAAAAAGAGTTTGACAAATGGGCAGACAGAAGGGAACAAATGGTGAAAGGTCAACTAGACACCGACCTTAACAGATTTGGGGATAAAGCGGGACGTCTTCTGGCAAAGTTGGCAAAGGGCAGACATAAACCGAATCTTATAATGTCACTAAAGAAGAAGGGGGGAGGAACCACTAATAATCCAAAAGGAAATCAATAACACTCTAGGGGAATATTACAGAACTCTATACCAGGCTGAGGGCACTGAAGAAAGGGGAGGACAGCAATGGCTAGATGCGGTACTACTTACACAAATACCAGAAGCAGATCTGGAGACATTGAATAGCCCAATTACAATACAGGAGGTCCAATTAGCGATTTCAAACCTGGGAACGAACAAAGCGCCGGGTCCAGACGGGTTTACGGGGGAATTTTATAAGGCGTTGAAGGAAGAAGTAGCCCCATACCCAACGAATCTGTATAATGAACTACTTTCGGGTGAAACATTGTCAAACGATATGAATATGGCCCATATAAAATTGATTCAGAAAGGAGATAGGGGCGGGGAAGATCCGGCAAATTACCGACCCATATCCCTCATTAATTTAGATATCAAAATCTTGTCTAAAATAATGGCAGATAAATTAGCAGGGATATTACCAGACCTGATCGACAAGCACCAGACAGGTTTTATTAGAGGACGTTCATGTGTAAAAAAAGTCGAAAGGCACTTTTGGTAATGGACGTTGTCAGAGAAGAGGGTGTACAGGGGGAAGAGACCCAGCCATGGTCACACTAGACGCAGAAAAAACTTTCGACAATGTCAGATGGCCATGGCTGGGTCTAGTACTGGATCAGATAGGCATGCAAGGTAAATTCAGACAGTTCATTCAAAATTTATACGCTAACCCCAAGGCAAAGATTTCTACCCCAGGATTCCTGTCGGCAGCCATTCCATTACAGAAGGGGACAAGGCAGGGATGCCCTCTGTCCCCGTTGCTATTTAATTTAGCTCTAGAACCTCTGACCAGGTATATCAACAAGCAAAACTCAATCGAGGGCATAAAAATTGGATGGGAAGAGGTGAAATCCGCATTGTTCGCAGATGACATCATCCTCTTCATGGCCAACCCAGAACGAGACCTCCCAATGCTGGTTAGCAAAATAGATGAATTTGATTTGTTCTCTGGCTTTCGCCTAAATAAAAAGAAATGCGAAATTCTAAAACTAAAAAAGGGGGAGGGGATGGGAGAGAGGTTGCAGAAGCTGGGTATCCCATTGGCACACTCCGAAATAAAGTACCTAGGCCTTAGGTTAGGGAGGACACAGGGCCAAGTTTACATGCTTAACTATAAACCACTTATGGAAAAAATTGAGAAGGAACTGAGGAGATGGGAAGTGTTACCGCTGTCTCTTCTGGGCAGGTGTCACCTATTGAAAATGATCAGCTTTGCCAGACTTCTGTACCCACTGCAGACCCTCCCATTTCTGTTACAACATTCTGACATGGTTAGACTTAATAAAGCCTTCAATAGATTTATTTGGAAAAATAGGAGACCTAGGTTGAGACTGTCTGCATTGATGCTAGCGAGAGATTTGGGAGGAGCTAATGTACCAGATATAAGGGGATACAACCTGGCATGTCTGTTGAGACATGCAGTAGAGTGGATCAGAAATACCAATAAATATTCAGATGGCAACCTGGAATCAGAATATTGTTACCCCTGGGACAGATGTTCTCTGCTGCATACAACTTTAGCGGGCATCCCTGCTCATGTTAAGTCATCAGTGGTTTTTAGGGACACCATTATGTCATGGAAGGCAGTGCGGAAAAAATGCAATCTCTCATGGAGAATATCTAAACACTTAAACCCTTGGGCATGTCCAGACTTTATAATGGGAAGGCAGAACAGGTTATTTGGGGAGTGGAAACAGAAGGGTATAAAAAAGATGGGAGACCTACTGCATAGCGAAGAACTTAGATGGATGACCAGTAAGGAAATCATAGACACTTTTGGGCTGCACAAATCTCAAGGACTCCAATACATGCAAATTAAATATCACATTTTAGACAAACTACGGGATGTATCGAGAGAGGCACGCCCTAACATTTGCGATCGGCTAATAGATCTCGATATCTCATGTTTAAATATATCTAATATCTACAAAGAGTCAGAGAGGTCCTGTTACCAGCAGGAGCCGGCATATTATTCCCCAAATGGAGAAGATATTTACCAAATGAAGCGGTAGAGGAGGAGATATTGGCAGGGTGGGAGAAAGTAAGGCGTAATGTGATAAATGAACAATGGAGGGATTCACATTTTAGAATCATCCATGGGTTGATATGTGGGTTCAATATACCGCCCACTGAAGCCAATCCAGATAAACTCACACAGTGCCCAAAATGTTCACAAGACCTGACAGATATGATCCATGGGTTATGGAGTTGTGAAAAAGTCCAACAATATTGGGAGATAAGGAATCTTCTCACGCGTATTTGCAACACCACATATGAGATGACTACCAGATTCTGGATTTTTCAAGATTTACCTGACATAGGGGGGACAAAAAAGGGTAAACATTTACCACGTGTTAATATTATTGGCTAAAAGGCTATTACTAAATCATTGGTTACGCCCAGACCTTCCAAAAGAAGACGAGATACTTGTTGGCCTTCGTCGAGCATTAGAGATAGACAAAAGGCGGCCGTCACACGCTACAATATCGTGAGCGATATTGTTAGCGATCACGTGCACGCGTGATCGCTAACGATATCGCTCACATCGCTGGTGAGCTGTCACACAGACAGACTCACCAGCGATGTGGACCAGCGAGATCGCTGGTAACTATGGTACACATCGGGTTACAAGGCGCCGCGCGGCGCTTAGTAACCCGACGTTTACCATAGATACCATCTCCCAGCATAGGCTCAGCCGCTGGGAGATCGTTCATCGTGGTGTCACACACCACGATGAAGCAGATTGAACAAGCGATGATCACTTGATATGAGCTCCGGCTCTCATATCTGCGATGTCACGATCAAGCGATTTTACATTGTAAAATCGCTTGATTGCCCGCAGCGATGCACAAACGATATCGCTTAAGCGATCAAAAAGCAGATCGCTTAAACGATATCGTGCAGGACATTGAAGCGTGTGACGGCCGCCAAAGAGAGGTTTTGAGAGACAGGGAGAAGCTGACACCTGCATTCATGCAGAAATGGAGGTGTTTTTTGGAAAACATGATGACCAGGGGTGAGATTAGAGAATTTATGGGCCCACTCAAGAATACATCTTGGTAGCTATTGAAGGATATAGAGGGTTCTCTGGGAAAATTAAGAGCCGAGTAAATTATTATGTACAACATGATAGGTTGAAAACAATGATAAGAAAAACAAGAGGTTCACTGGAAAACATAATGATAATGTCTAAACTGTTAATAGGCGATACATTCCAAACTAATTAACGATAGGAGGTGTATAACTCATATTAGACTGTACCAGAAGGAGGCACGTATTGTTTGGTTATATCTCATCTTAGCTTATTTTATTTTATTTCTTTTCTATATGTATGATTATCTGTATTGTAACAGTAAAAATTTTTCCAATAAAAAGGATGTTTGAAAAAAAAAAAAAATAATAATGATGTCACACAGAAGTGGGCTTAAATAGAAATGCTTGACCGCCCACATTTGAGGATTGTACCCGTAGAAGCACAACTTATGGAGCGAAATGGTCGTAGTACAGAGTCAGGTAAGAAAGGATTATCAGCACGTCAGTCCAGGTACAGTTAAAGTAAAATCTATTAATTTCATGTTATTAAAAACATAGTAAAAGGATACAAGTTCAGCGCATGTTCCTTCTTACGTGTTTCTGGCAAAAACGTCCTTAGTAATAGCAATAGTTGCTAACGGAGTTTTCACCAGAAACGTGTAAGAGGGAACATGTTTTTAATAACATGTTTTACTGTGTTTTTAATAACATGAAATAAAGAGAAGATTTTATTATAACTGTTCCCGGATTGATGTGCTGATAATCCTTTCTTACTTGACGCTATATATAAGTTACAAACTCCTCTTCCATAACCCAAAAATAACCATTTATAGGTCTCCTGTACCATATGCTAATCAGTCCCAAGTCTGTGGTCTGTGCTGCTTTTACAGGCAGAATCACAATACTCCTGCCTTGATTGATGTGGATGCATTGGCCTATATCATCTTCAAATGGTCAGTGATGCTCTTTTCATGTGATTGCCAACCTGCTTCTTATGGATGATGTGCCCTACATCATCCACTAAGGGTGCCTTCACACTGGCGTTCCCCTCCGCAGCGTTCTGCTGAGGGGAACCGCCATGTGAGCGCAGGCACCGCAAGCCTTCATGTTCATAATGGGGACGCATGGTGCTGCGCATGACCGCGCGTTCCCATTCATTTCTGTGAGTGATTTGTACGCAGGCTAACGCCTGCGCAAAAATCACACACTCTCGTCCTCACCAGGAATGCAACATGTCACATTCCTGGTGCTGACGAGAGTGTGTGATTTGTGCGCAGCCATCCGCCTGTGTACAAATCACTCACGGAAATGAATGCGAACGTGTGGTCATGCGCAGTCAAGCACAGCACCGTGCATCCCCATTATAAACATAAAAGCTTGCAGTGCCTGCGCTCACATGGCGGTTCCCCTCCGCAGAACGCTGCGGAGGGGAACGCCAATGTGAACCCAGCCTTACTGGCCTTCATTGCACTCTTGCGAACAACGCACACTTCTCTCTGCCCTGCTGAGGGAGAGCAAAGTGCTGTAATGCGCAGGATTATATGTGCACTAGTGCACTACAAGGGCTATTATAGACATATGTCCTCTATGAAATAAAGCTTGTATCTGCTATGTGAAGAGGGGACTCAGCTCCTGAACCCCCTAACACTTGTAGACCCCTTTCCCTGGATGTTCATTCACATCCTAATGTGGGAGAGTTAATTAGCTTGAGGCCCAAAGATCTAAAGGCCCCCATACACATTAAACTGCTGTTGGTCAAAAGTCTATTCAGCCAAAAGCCACCCCCCATGAAACTCCAATATAAAAGTACACTCAGTAGGGTAGTCCTGGGTTCACTATGAGTGAGCAGCTTCCCAGACTCCTAATATCTTTACGGAGAACAAAAGAATAGTTCCTTGAGAGTTCGAACATGATGATCTTACTTTCTTCTGACTTCATCTATCAGGGAAGAGTTGGGAGGCCCACATACATATTAGAATGTAAGCTGACCACGCCAACAACGGTGGGTGCAGTTGACTTTAGTCTACTATGTATGAAGGCCACAGAGTAAGTCAATAATTTACAGTGTGTAAGATTCCATCAAGTGTATTCTGCCTTGATAAGTAGAATATCCTAAAATAATCTGTAATATATATGAAGAATTGGGTAAAACTATTTTCTATTAAGAATTGGAGCTTAGTGCATGGCACAAGAATAAAAAAAGCTGTGAATATTACCAACCTCCTATTAATATCCCAGGATTTACCCTTGTAAGACACTCAGAACCGGGGTCTGTTTACATAACCTTGACAATATTTATTCTCTATTTACCTAAATGAGGCAATATGATGATATTTATTGCTCACAATGACTAAATATAGACTTTTCGTGAGCACTCACAGAACCGTAGTGGGAGGTTTTGCTCTAATCTACATCTTTAAACTGACAAGCTAGAGAATTTCTAATGAATGCCTCTTTTCATCTGGATGTCTGTGTGTATCTGACAGTATAAATATTTAGCAATATCGGAGTCAGCTTGTGATTTTACCCAGATGGACTGATTGATGCCTTGATTTGACATTGCCAAAGACAATCCGCACACTTATATAAGCAATTCTACTTACTTCCTATGAAGCAATTAGGTGGCCAACCGTAGCAACCCAAAGCAATGGAAATTTGTCTTGTATCAGCTGCCAACCCAGTGGGATAAATAAAATATTGTCTTTAAATTATTACTGTGTTGTGCTCATGAATCACGGGATTAGAGCTTTCGCTTCTAAAGTACATATAAATAACAAGGTTTCTTATGTGAGCAATTTGCAAGCACTCCAGTTAGAGAGCTGCCTAATCAGTCACATAGCCTCCACCTTAAGAAACGAACCACCCTTTCTTGTCATTTTTGTAAATTGCAAAGCAAGGGATCCAGTGTGATGCCGAGAGGCCGTGGAAGCTCCTTGTCAATAACAGATTGCAGTCCACTTAAAACAACATTAGTTAAGGTTTAATCTCAGATCTAATCAGCTTTTTAAACTTTTCGACAGGATCCACAGAGTAATACTAAAGACTAGTAATAAATCATGTTCTCTGCACTGGGTGGGAACAAAGTACTGGATTTCATTCAGCCTTTTCACAATGTATTGTTATCTACATACTTCCCTCCAAGTTTATTTTGTATGGGTTAGGTAAAAATGTCTAATACAGGAACTTAATTTTCCTGAACCTTTTGAAGAAAGTTGTATTTCATGAAGAAAAAGCCTATAAGGTTGCAACTTGCTCTGGCATATTCTTATACAGGCTGTCAATGATGAGGAGCAAATAAGTGTACTAATTATGTCCCACATAGGGGGAAGCTATTGTTTAAAGGGAACCTGTCATTCGTTTTTTGTTATTAAACTATCCCCAATGTTATTTAGGTCATGTAGTGTTCATTAGTAACCTTTTTTTAAATTGTTGTGTTCATTCTAAAAAGCATTTTAGATACTCACATGTTTTAATTAGCTAGATGCGCAAACAGTCAAGCAGTCATCCGTCTGGTTAAGAGTTAACAGTACAGTGAACTGAACTTATAGGGATGCCAAAGTTCAGAAAATGCAGAAGGGACCTGTGTGATGTCACAACCATGTGACTATGATAGACGGAGCCAAGTTTACCTAGACCTTAACAATTTAGGATGCTTAGCCTCACCCATTATAGTCAAATGGTTGTGAGACTCGTGACGTCACACAGGTTCTTTATACAGAGCATTCGGCATTGCTACAAGTTCAGTGACATGTCTGTTAAGGTACCGTCACACAGGGACATATCGCCGGCGATATTGCCGGGGATCGCGGGAGCGCGCATCCCTGACAACATCGCCGGTGAGATGTCACACTGAGCAACTTACCGGCGATGTCGCCGGCTAGTTGCCGCGGCTATCGCTCGCTGGGTTGCCCAGCAACCCAGCGAGCGATAACCCGCAATGTTGTAGATAGGCGGAATCGCCCGTAACATTGCGGGTTGCCGCGTTACACAGGGCGATCAGGCAGAATCGCCTGAGCAACATCGACAGGTTTCCCAACATTGTTGGGAAACCTGGCGATGTGACTCAGGCGATTCATCGCCTGATTATCGCCCTGTCACACGAGGCAACTCGCCGACGATGTCGCCGCAACCTGGCCACGCCCCTCGGTTGCCGGCAACATCGCCGGCGATATGTCCCTGTGTGACGGTACCTTCAAAGGGATCCTGTCATCCCCAAAACGCCTATTAAGCTATCCAAACATGTCACTGCAGCATATTATCAATAATCCCACTCTCCTTTTTGCTCAGAAAAGCCCCCAGTAAAACTGTAGAAAAATGTTATATTACTTACTCATTATGGATGTTAATGAGCGGTGGCTATATGCATTAGTCACCCACGCAGGCTATCTTTGTCCTAATAGCACGCCTTAATAAGCATGATCTGCAATGAATATTGCAATCAGCGCCTCCCTCCTCTCCTTGGCACTGTAAAGGCTGTAATGGGGCTCTAATGACGCGAATCACGTCATTTCCGGCAGCGGGTGACGTCAGTACACCCGCGCCGCTCAGCGGGCTTCAAGCACTGCATTGCGCATGCGGTGTGGGTGTACTGACGTCACCCGCTGCCGGAAATGACACGATTTGCGTAATTAGAGCCCCTTTACAGTGCCAAGGAGAGGAGCGAGGCGCTGATTCCAATATTCATTGCAGATCACACCTATTAGGGCGTGCTATTAGGACAAAGATAAATACAAAAAGGGGGGTTGGGGGAACAAGAGGCGCAATAGTGCCCTTATCACTAGACACTAAATTGGAAGCTCGGTGGGCAACAGGGGTTCACTCACCTAGTCCAGTTGTGTCACCCACAACTGGTTTGAAGACGTGTTAGGAATTATATCCTGATGGCTGCTGCTGGACCTTCACCGACCACTCAGACGTGGAAAAGCATCAGATTACTTGGGAAAAGGTGTTTTGCGATCCGCGCTGCCAGAATGACTCGCATCAAAGAAGACACTTGAAGATGAAGTGTTGATCAAATCCTTCTTTTATTCACCGATGCGTTTCGGTGCCCACCTGGCACCTTCATCAGGGTTACCTCCACACCACCAAACAGCTCTTATTTATAGCAACATTCATAGACATAATTAGTGGGTGTTGTCTCATGTATGACGTCAAAACCGTCATCAAACAGGGAGGATCCTTAATTTTGGCGCAATTATTATAAACGGTCTACAATTTACATATAAATGTGACTGTAACATATCTCAGACATTCTAAAAAATCAGCTCACAAAGACAATTAAAAAACTAAACAAAATTCCAAGCGGAAAAGGCTGTGAATTTACGTCCCCAGCACATTTTCCTAAGGGAATTCACAGCCTTTTCCGCTTGGAATTTTGTTTAGTTTTTTAATTGTCTTTGTGAACTGATTTTTTAGAATGTCTGAGATATGTTACAGTCACATTTATATTAAATTGTGGACCGTTTATAATAATTGCGCCAAAATTAAGGATCCTCCCTGTTTGATGACGGTTTTGATGTCATACATGAGACAACACCCACTAATTATGTCTATGAATGTTGCTATAAATAAGAGCTGTTTGGTGGTGTGGAGGTAACCCTGATGAAGGTGCCAGGTGGGCACCGAAACGCGTCGGTGAATAAAAGAAGGATTTGATCAACACTTCATCTTCAAGTGTCTTCTTTGATGCGAGTCAGTCTGGCAGCGCGGATCGCAAAACACCTTTTCCCAAGTAATCTGATTAGGACAAAGATGGCCCGCTTGGGTGACTAATGCACATAGCCACTGCTCATTAACATCCATAATGAGTAAGTAATATAATATTTTTCTACAGTTTTACTGGGGGCTTTTCTGAGCAAAAAGGAGAGTGGGATTATTGATAATATGCTGCAGGGACATGTTTGGATAGCTTAATAGGCATTTTGGGGGTGACATGATCCCTTTAACCAGCCAGATGACTGCTTGACTGTTTACATAGATAAGAGAATAGCACCGCCCCGTAGCCAAAAATCCCACAGGCATCGGCCCAGACAGGTTATGTAGCCAATTGGTGTCGACGAATCCCTTGTATAGTGCTGTCAATCATGACGGTGGTATCTAAGACATTAAAGGAGGGTTAAAAGACCCCCTTTGGCTGAATCATGTACATTCTGCATCTGAAAAGTCAGAATAAAAAGCAACCAACATACATTATATATCCGGAAATATTGTGCAAAAAATAAGCCAACATAAAGCCCTGTTCACCAACAAATAAAGTTACAGCTTTCAGAAAATGGTGACAAAAACGATTTCTGATAAAAAAGCATTTTTTCTGTGTGATAGCAGCAAAACAAAAAACTAAATAAATCTGGTATCACACCGCCTCAAAAATTAAAGCCATCTTATCACTAATACCGCACAGTGAACTGTGCAAAAATAAATAAAAGAACTATTCTTTTGTTACTATCTGTTCATTCTACCTCCCAAAAATCAGATCAAGGATCAGTTCACATTTACCCTTGCTCTCTACTGAGCACTAATATTGGGATTTCCATGTAAATCCCAGAAACTGAAATTTAGACAAAACCACCGATGGAAGCACTCACTATAATGAGGCAGATGTAGACATTTTAGACTCCTAGTCTCTGATCTGGTCCTGTCCCATCATTTTTTAATGTACAAGTGTGGACGACGATAGTTCTGTGCACACTTAAGATGATGGACACCACTGGTATAGATGTGAAATGGCGTCCGAAGTGTCTCCATCTGACTAAGAGTGAGTGGTCCTGTCCGAGGTTTCACCTGCATTTTTGTGGATTTACACAGAAACCCTGACGTAAGTGCTCAGCGCAGAACACAAGAATGTGATCCAGCCTTATACTGAAATTGCTCAAAAAGTGTTATGTACCCCAAAATGTTACCAAAAAAACCCTCAACTTATCCCGCACAAAATCATCCCCACTCAGGTTTGTCCCAGCAGCTCCCACCCCCCAAATAATCCAGTGATATATGCGCTCCCAAATACAAACACCACCCCACCTTCTGAGCCCCACTGGGCCCAAACTGTAGTAAGTGGCCACATGTTTGAAATTACAGGGTTCAACATGCTTAACACACCCCTAGATGAATTCCCTGATAGTCTAGTTTACAAAATGGGGTCATTTGTGGGGGTTTCTGATGTTTTGGACTACATAGGCTCTGCAAATAAGTCAGGGTGTCTGCAATCTATTACAGTCAAATTTCCATTCCAAATGTTGCTTCTTCCTTTCAGAGTTCTGCAGCGTGTCCAAACAGATCTTTTAACTACATGTTCATGTTTATAAGAAAGTGGGTAACGAAACTGTGCGGTCTAATTTTTGTTTTTTTGTTATGTGGCTAAAGCAACATTTTTGTGAAAAACATGAACATTTTCATTATGGCGACCTAATGTTACCAAATTCTGTGAAGTACCCGTGGGTTCAAAATTTTCACTATACCCCTTGAGGTTCTAGTTTCTAAAATGGAGTCACTTCCGGGGATTTCTGTGCTTTAGGTATCTAAGGGTGCGTGCACATGGTCCAGAGGAGCTTGCTGTTGGACCTGCAGTCACCTAATGGCAGCCGCTTCACACTCCGCAGCATGAAATAAACATGCTACGGTGGAGCGGACCGCTCCAAAGACGCTGCGGGCGGGTTACGCATAGTGAGGATGAGATTTCTTGAAATCCAATCTACTATGCTAGTACTGTACTACGCAGCGTTTTGGATGCAGCGGCAAGACGCTGCTCCAAAACCTGCGTATACTCATCGTGTGCACGCACCCTTAGGGGCCCGGCAAATGTGACATGGTGCCCGCAATCCATTTCAGCCAAATTTGCTTTCCAAAATTCAGACTTTGCTTCTTCCGTTCCGTGCCCTCCCATTTGTCCAAAAAGAACTTTATTACTACATGTGGGGTATCGCCACGCTCATATGAAAGTGGATACACTGAGGGGTCCACTTTTTAGCATTACTACTTGTAAAAGTGAAAAATTTTGGTGCTAAAACGAAATTGTGAAAAAAATGAATTCTCAATATAATGACCTGATGTTATTAAATTCTGCGAAGTATCTGTGGATTCAAAATGCTCACTATGCCGACATATAAAATCCATGAGGAGCTAAATTCAAAATAGGGTCACTTGGGGGGGTTCTGCTGTTTAGGTACCTTATAGGCCCTGAAATGCAACATGGTCTCTGCAATCTATTTCAGCCAAATGTGTGTTACAAAATTCAAATCGTGCTCCTTCTGTTCTGAGCCCTGCTGTTTGTGCAAACAAATGGTTCTGACTATATGTATGCTACTAGCTCTCAGAAGAAACTGGATAACACATTTTGGATCCATTTCGTCATGTTATCCCTTGTAAAAATGAATACATTGGGGCTAAAACAAAATTTTGCTTTTCATTTCACTTTGCATTAATTTCTGTGAAAAACCTGAAGGGTTAATAAACTTCTTGAATGTGGTTTGGAGTATGTGGGGTGCAGTTTCTACAAAGGAGTAATTCATGTTTTTTTGTCACACAGGCCTCTCAAAGTCACTTCAAATGTGATGTGGTCCCTAAAAAATGGATTTGTAAATTTTGTTGAAAAAATAATTTGCTGATAAACTTTTAACCCTATCTAACTTCCTAACAAAAAAAATGATGGCATTGATGTAAAGTAGACATGTGGGATATGTAATTAACAATTTTGTGTGACATTCTCAGGCTTATTAAAAAAAAAGTTTTAAAATTGCAGCATTTTAAATGTTTTAGCTAAAATTAATTTTTTCCCCAAATAAACACAGAAATACTGTATCTTCCTAAATTTGCCACTACCAGTACATCATGTCACAAAAAAGCGATCGCAGAACAACTGGGATCTGTTTAAGCTTTTCAGAGTTATTACCTTACAAAGTGACACTGGCTAGATTTCCAAAATTTGGCTTGCTCAATAGGGTCGAAAATGGCTCTGTCGCTAAGGGGTTAAAAAGAAAAAATATTATATTTACTCACGAATACATAAAGCGGTGTTCCCTGCACACTGGCCTCATCCCTGGCACAGGTGATTGTGTTTATAGGTCTGGCCTCAGACCCAATTTATTTCCACAACTTTAAAAATCCTAGTGAATATACTGTATACGGCAAGTTTGTCACTCACTTTTTTCCTAATATTTAATAAGTCATGCTGAGGTTCTTTCCACAAAAATGGAAGGAGGTTGTTCTGCCCATTTATGCACAGCAAAGACACTTTTTGTAGTTTTACACTTGTTACAACCCGTAGAGGTAATCTGTTATCCCTTTTATGACATTTAGATATAAATCCAGATAGAAGGAAAGGGGGCACCACCTAAAGGGGAACTCCTGACCAGGAGGCGACAACAGACCGGAGACAGTATTCGCCCGGGGTGCCAGTCAAACGAAAAATGTCCAATTCAGGAAAAGAGCAGAAAAACGGCACTCACCGGGCTGCAGACAGCGGTGTCCTTTATTGATGGGGTTGCGGATACAAAGTGCAGGGAGGGGGTACCGGGGCGACGACGGCAACGTTTCGGGCTCTCGCCCTTCTACGGGTTCCTGCACCATGCTGATACATTTGTAGCCATCCCTTTGTGTCTCTAAAGCGATATTGCATAGTTTATAAAAGTGGTTTTTATACCTTCTAATCTGTGGCTTCTCAGAATTTGAGAAGCCGCAAAAGGCGTTCCTTGCTGCTTCTCCCCGAATAATTACCAAGCAGGCGGTAATTGCAATATCGCTTTAGAGACACAAAAGGATGGCTGCAAATGTATTAGCATGGTGCAGGGACAAGTATAAAGAGGCTGGGGGCTTATTTTTCAGGGTCAGGTTCCCTTTAAACTAAAACTACTGAAGTTCACAGTCTGTTTACTTGGGATGTGAAGAAAGGTTTAGCTGTATGATGGAATCCACACAGCACCAGACATGGAAGGAGGTGCAGTGACTAATACTCTAAGTATTTTGGAGTGAATAACTGAAGATTAAACCTAAAAAATGAGACAAGTTATGGAAGTAATTTCAGTGACAATCAACCTCTGGGAACTCCACTGACGCTAAATACACCAACACTCCTACTTAACTCTCTAGAGGAGAACATAACATGATTGCCCTACAATGAGGATTTAGAGCCACTTATCCTTGCCAGAGGTTGGACACTAAGCTAACTCAATTTCTCACATAGAGCATAAATATGGTGGCAGTTTCTCCTTAACATATCTTAAGAGAAGATAATTTAAAGGGGACGTCTATTTCCAATGGAACATGTATCCCTGGAAAAATCAAATACCCTTACGGTAAAAATGTTGTGAATGGAGGATTGCTTGCCAGAACCTAAAGCCACAGGGTAGTCAGTGAAATCTGCTGACTCTACCATTATGTCTATGACCTGTTTTATTCTATTTATTAGGTTTAATCATCTAAGTTATGCTCATTACAAATGAAAGACGTGTATCCACTCAGCTGTCTCCTGCAGCACAAAATAGATCTTCTTCAATGACACTACAGATACCTCTATTATATGTTATAATGCTGCACCCAGCAACTAAGCAATATGAATCCCCAGGAATTACATGGTTGGCTAAACTGTGTGATGTATGACATCATGTACGGACACAATCTAACGCTACCTAATGCTGTAGCTTTTATTTAACCTCCAACCTCTCCTCTTTGTCTTTTATTAACTTTTCAAAGATTTTGTATGTCTAGGCAATATAAAGGGAAAAAAAGCGAGGCAGCCATTATTCTTCTTGACATAAACAACTTAAATTATCACAGACCTCAAGATACCCCAGCGGGAATAGGCATAACATATTTCAGAGGAAAGTGAGGCCTCTGAGTCTTGTTTTTTCCATCCCTTTTAGTAATGCAAAGCATAACTAAAATTAACTATGCGTCCTGTGCAGTATGTTTGCTTCCTGCCAAATGAGGTCTAGGAGTTAAAACTACTTTATACTAGAGTATGTGAATGGGGGGTGCTTTTATCATTACAATAAATGTTCTCAAGATGCAAACCACAAACGGTATGCCCTACACATAGGACCTGTGCTGTTTCACATGTACCTGTAGCGTTAATACAAAATATGAGCATGAACCTGATGTTGACCCATCTTCATTAAAAATCATGATGTAAATTTTAGACTTCTTTTACTTCAAATGGAAGGTAGTTTAGGGGAAACTACACTGTCTCATACACAAAATGCTAACACTGCCCTGTTTTGATATATTAGAAGCCTGCCTGAGAGGTAAATAGGGACCTAGGTTTTTATGTTAAATTCTATCCAATTCCAATAAAACCCTAAATTTAGCAATGTTACACTGAATGAAGATAAGCTCACCTAAAAGTATTGCTTCTAAGAGCCACAAGGTGTTATAACATTGCTTGTGGTGTGTTGATGGGCAGATGTATACTACTAGTGATCTAGATGCTACACAAGATTCAATCATCATTCTATAAAATGTTTAGATAACACTAAATTAGGGAATGTCTCTTACTTCAGATTTCATGTAAGGGCTGATTTTCTATAATCAGCCCGGACATTCTTTCTTAAATAGGATTATAATCATTTCTATCGTGTTGTCTAATGTCACTGCTTTGACAAGTACCAATACCCACAGTTGTAGTAATGGTGAAGCAGTAGAAGGTCTAAATCAGTTGAACTGATTACACAATACATTTTTATTGTTATGTTACTGGAACCTGTCACACGCGTCAATATCGCCTGCACGATATCGGCTGCACGTGACGTTGCAGCGATATTGATGCGTGTGACATACTGCATCAACCAGCGATAAATCGCTGGTTGATGATCGCCAGGTTTTAGAACCTGCACTAAAACCTGGCGATTGTCGCCCGGTGGACACACAGCATCGCTGCGTGCGACACCGGGAGTAGCGATATTCCAGCTCCCAGCGCCTCTCACAAGCGCTGGGAGCTGGTAACTAAGGTAAACTGCGGGTATCTAGGCAGCGCGCGCTGCCTAGATACCCGACGTGTACCTTAGTTACCAGCCTCCTCCGCTCACCGGCTGGTATCTAAGGTACACAGCGGGTAACTAGGGTCCCTAGTTACCCGCTGTGTACCTTAGATACCAGCCGGTGAGCGGAGGAGGCTGGTAACTAAGGTACACGTCGGGTATCTAGGCAGCGCGCGCTGCCTAGATACCCGCAGTTTACCTTGGAGACCAGCCTGCTCCCGCTTCCAGCAGCCTGGCAGCGGGAGCAAGACATCGTGGAAACGATATTTAAATCGTTTCCACGATGTTTCTGGTCAATTGATCGCTGGTGAGTCTGCCTGTGTGACAGCTCACTAGCGATCAGCCGTCAATGTCGTCAGCGATCATCTCACTGACGACATTGACGCGTGTGACAGGCCCTTAAAGGTTCAGGTATTGAAGCTGCAATACAGGAGTAAAACTGCACACAATCTGAATGAGGCCTAAATCTGCATGACAAACCCACAGTGACTGGAGCAGACTGAGTATACAACTACTCTTTTCTGAGGCAGTGTTTCTTTACAAACACAATCTTTTAATGATTGTCCATTAAAGGACTGGACAGCCACTTCTTGAAAGGATCACAAAAGACCCAATCTGTTAGCATATAAAAATGATAACACAAGATATAACTCAAGGACTAAGGAGGAAACATTTATAGGAGGAAACTAGAAAAATCAGCTAAATACCTAAGCAACGGACTGAGAGGGAGAAGTGACACCATGATATGGACTGAGAAAGAGATTGGCATCAAGGTAAGGAACTAAGAGAGTAGAACCATGTTAGGAACCTGGAAAAGAAGTGGTGTCATGCTGGAGACTGAGAAAGAGTTATTACTAAGCATTAAAGGGGGTGTCACACGCGTCAATATCGCCTGCACGATATCGGCTGCACGTGACGTTGCAGCGATATTGACGCGTGTGACATACTGCATCAACCAGCGATAAATCGCTGGTTGATGATCGCCAGGTTTCAGAACCAGCTCTGAAACCTGGCGATTGTCGCCCGGTGGACACGCAGCATCGCTGCGTGTGACACCGGGACTAGCGATATTCCAGCTCCCAGCGCCTCTCACAAGCGCTGGGAGCTGGTATCCAAGGTACACTGCGGGTAACTAGGCAGCGCGCGCTGCCTAGATACCCGATGTGTACCTTAGTTACCAGCCTCCTCCGCTCACCGGGTGAGCGGAGGAGGCTGGTAACTAAGGTACACGTCGGGTATCTAGGCAGCGCGCGCTGCCTAGTTACCCGCAGTTTACCCTGGAGACCAGCCTGCTCCCGCTTCCAGCAGGCTGGCAGCGGGAGCAGGACATCGTGGAAACGATATTTAAATCGTTTCCATGATGTCATTTGTCAATTGATCGCTGGTGAGTCTGCCTGTGTGACAGCTCACCAGCAATCAGCCGTCAATGTCGTCAGCGATCATCTCGCTGACGACATTGACGCGTGTGACACCCCCTTAAGAAGAATGGAGCTCTAGTAAGAGCTGAGATAATGAATAAGGCCATGCTGGAAACTAACAAAGTCTGGTATGCTAGTGAGAATAAAGATGATGAATGTAGCCGCACTAGGTAGGAGGAGAGTAGAGCGATGCTGGGAACTGATAAGGAAACTGGAGCCTTAGTGAGAATCAAAAAGATGCATGAGGCCTATGCTGGATACTAGTAACGACAGAAGAGCCATGATGGTAAGTGAGAATACTGGAGCCCTAGTGATAATCAAGAAGATGAATGTGGCCATGCTGATTAGTGGGAAAAAATGGGAGTTCTAGGGATAATTGAGAAGTTGAACATGGCTTTGCTGGGAACTGAAAAGGAGAGCATGACCATGCTGGGAACTAAGAAGGAAAATATAGACCCTTGTGAGAATGAAAAAGATGATTGTGGTCATACTGGGTACTAGAAAGCCGAGTAGAGCCATGATGGGGAGTGAGAAGGAGACTGGAGCCCAAGTAAGAATTGATGAGATCCATTTGGCCATTTTGGGTACTTGTAAGATAAGTAAAGTCATGCTAGTAACTGATATGAATGTATTCCTGAGAATCGAGAAGGTGAATGTAGCTCTTCTGGGTACTAAGAGGAAAGTAAAGTAATGCGTGAGACTGAGAAGGAAACTGGAGCCCTAGTGAGAATCGAAAAAATGAATGTAGTCATGCTACATACTGGGAAGATGAGTAAAGTCATGCTGTGGACTAAAAGAGAATAGAGCCATGAAGATGACTATGAGTGATACTCTGTGGCACTTAACTGGGCTGCAGTGCTTCTTACCCTGTGACTCTAACTGCTATAAAACAAACTCTTTTAAAGAACTAGAAGCCACAGGTAGGGTAGTCTGTAGAGGCACAGGTAGATGACTGTTTGGAGAATGAGTTTACACATTATACATTAGTTGTTTGGCGAGTTACAGGATAATATGTTTACACGTTTTGTTTCCTAACTCTTTTGACAAAACTTTTCTATTGAATGATTGTGTACTTGTGATAAAGTATTATTACACATGTGAAACCCTGATTATTCTCCATCACTGATTAAATTCCAGATTTTTTTTTTATATGCTTCAGCCTGGTTTTTAGCCTGGTATTTGGACTTCCATGAAAAATGATCCAATCTGATAGGCATAGTTTTGAATACACTGCATTGTTTTACAAAATATGTCATCAGGAAAAATGTATTAACTCTAATCAGCCAAAATGGTGTGATTCATTACTTAATTTTCAGGGTGCCATGCTATAAATTACATCTAGCCTGCCACAACTAATTTTGCTGTAGCGTTCCAGATGACAAATGAAATGTCCAGGTGGCTACAAGTGAAAAGCTTCCATCCTTCTTCCACAGCTGAATATTACTTACTCTAATGATGTATAATGGCCTGCAACAACACTTAACCTGTGCTTTAAATGGCAATACAAACTGTATGCTCAGAATTATGGGAAAGAAAACAGCAAATCAAGCAAAAGAATCCAGAGTGTGGATGTTAACTTCCCACATGCCAACATAATTTTTAACTCCCTGTGATATATTACTATACAACTTCTATTTCTGTATTGTACATATAAATGTGGGGCGAAAGTTGCTGGTATGTCATGCAGCTATAGGTTATTTATTGCCTTGCAATAAAAATATATGTTTTACATTTAACAATCTACAGACTCCAATCTTGTTTACTTTAGAGTGTCAGAGGCAAAATTCACAGGAAAGTCAGAAGAGCTATAGAGAGCTGCTCGCTCTAGGATACAATTACTACCGTAGACCAGGGACAGCTCTCTTACATTGTGAAGTTATATATTAGGTTCATGTTAACAGCTGTATACAGATGGGAGAGGACAAGATTCGGCTTACTTTGTGTGTTCTACATTATTGATCAGATAACTAGTTTGAGTCCGCAGCAGATCCTGCGCAGGCAATCAGATTTAAAGTCCCCTTTATGGTAGAGAAAATGACAGATTTACCTGAATTTTAAATGTTGGGGTGTTTTAAGCCATTCACAACCAAGGACATATAGGTATGTCCTTGGTCGCTTCCCTCCCTTTGATGTAAGCTCACATGCTAAGCTCACATCATTCCCTGCTCATGCCGACTGATCTGATCATCCGACAGCTAACAGATGATCTGATTTGCCCACCACTGTTAACCCCTTAGATCACACTATTCCCCACCATTATCAGAGACCCCGTGATGCGATCACCGGGCGTCAATGTCTTGCGATGACAGTGCGAGGACCCCTGCTGCTGTCATGACTCACTTCCTGTGGATGCTCGATGAGCCCTGGTATTCACAGGAAGTGATCATTTCTGTGCTTAAGAAATGAACATCAGCATGGCTTTGTACTGCAGGAGCGATCAAACAATGAAGTGCTGATGCGCCCTAATGGGCCGAGTAAAGTAAAAGTTTAAAAAAATGTTTTAAAAATTTTGAGAAAAAACACTTGAAAGTTATTTGCCTGCTTGAAAATAAAACGATTAAAAAAAAAATTAAAAATACCCATATTTGGTAGCGCCACAATCAGAAATAACAGATCTATCAAAATATAAAATCAATTAATCTGAACAGTAATCTACGTAACAAAAAAAAAAAGCAAAATGCCAAAATTACATTTTTTTGGTCACCACATCACTGTAATAAAATACGATAACAGGTGATCAAAACATTGCTTCTACCAAAAATGATATCATTAGAAAGTTGATCTCATCATGCAGAATTTAAGTCATCCCAAAACCCCAGATCCCGAAAAGTGAGAATGCTACAGGTCACGAAAAATGGCTCCAAAAGCAGAATTATTTCTTTTTAACAAACTTATTGTGAAATCAGAAGACGCAAGGCCAAATAAGAGTGCAACATGGCCGACACTGAAACATTATAGTAGTGGACCAATAATAGCATGCTTTTGCTCTCGCTTGATATGAACAATTATTCCAAACCTCCTGGATGCCGAGTAGTAAACCGGTCGTAGCAACCATAGCAAGCCCAAAGCAACATGTATGGATTCAAGTCTTGAAAATTGGATGGGTGCACAATACTCTATGGGTGACACAAGGCTGCCACGGCAACTGCACCAATCAGCAAACAGGAGCATTACACCTAATATTAAAGGTGTTCTCTAGGTTCGGGGGGTCAAAGTCTACAGTCACACTATGTGTTTTCAGACTTGTGAATCCTCAGTATGCAGTGTCCTGCTGTCAGGATTACCTGTTGCCACACCGGGAGCAGGCAGATGTATGACAATTGGATGGAAGTTGATGACAGTGAGATTATATAAACAGATTATATTTGAAGCCTCTATATACCCCAGTCTTTCATTTGCTGCTCTCCAGCATCTCGCTTATAGCCTGTAATAATCAATATGCTAATGCTGCTGATACACATGATCCAGTTTATATCTACTTCTGCAGTTCCTGATCTAATGGTTGCTAGCAGAAAGGCATGGATTACATATTGAACCCTTTGTATGGTTTTCGGGCAAAAAAGAATAATATTGTTATAAGCGGCCGTCACACATGTCGACATCGCTAGCGATATTGTAAGCGATCACGTGTACGCGCAATCGCTTACAATATCGCTCACATCGCTGGTGAGATGTCACACAGACAGACTCACCAGCGATGTGGATCAGCGAGATCGCTGGTTACTATGGTACACATCGGGTTACTAGGCGCCGCGCGTCGCTTAGTAACCCGACGTGTACCATAGTTATCTCCCAGCATAGGCTCTGCCGCTGGGAGATCGTTCATCGTGGTGTTATACACCACGATGAAGCATATCGTTAAATCGTTCATCGCTAGATCTGAGCTCCGGAGCTCAGATCTGCGATGTCACGATCAAGCGATTTTACATAGTAAAATCGCTTGATTACATGCAACGATGCCAAAACGATATTGCTTAAGCGATCAAAACGCAGATCGCTTAAACGATATCTAGCCATTTATCGTAGCGTGTGACGGCCGCTATAAAGTGAACTTGACTAGAGGTGTTATGTATGATTTTCTTTTTCTTCTAGAGTTTCTCTTTAAATGTTTCAATTTATGCTCCTGGGTATCCCTTCTTTTACGTGAAAAGTAGTGATGAGTGTGTAGCGAAATATTCGCACTCGGTATACTCGTAACGAGTAGTTTTAAATACTCGCATATTCATCCGAATAGCAAGTGCAAGGTTAGTCAATAAGTGATAGGCCCCGCCCACACAATTCCAGCTATAGAACAAGTTTTTCCAGGACAGCGCAATTTCAATGCCTAAAACACCTTGCAGTGCCCCGCAGAGAGAGCCTACCATTCAATCTGCTCTACCTGAGGTGCTAGCTCTCTTTGTTTGGTTAAGGGAGCTGTCAATTTGTGTCAGATAACGATCGATACATCACTCACGAGCACCAGTGTTATTTGTCAAGTAACGAGTATTGCAAATACCGTACTACCCGTGCGAGTAGCGCATAGTAACGATTACACTCACTTATCACTAGTGGAAAGATCATGGTCCTGGGACTCACCATAGATACAAGTGTCAGATTGTCAAAAATTTTAAGCTTGTCCTGGATGTCTATTTTTGGCTCTATTAAAAGGGGTCATCCAGTCTTCTGATTAAAGTCTGCAATCACTGGCAGAATTCTTACACTGCTGCTTGCAAGAGCGGGCAGTCATGTGGTGGTAAGTATGTAATTTGTATATATGTGGTTGTTCTGCCTCTAGCATCTATTTGTTTTTCCTTATTGTGCTGCTGTAGTAATATTAGATTCACTAGTTTGTTGGTTGTTTGTAGAGTGCTCTGCTCTTTGCAACGCTAAATCACTTATTTAGTGGTTTATAGTACTTTAGCTCCTTCTAGTGGCTGAACTTTTTATCAGCATCAGTTTTCTATTTTTTTAGGTCTCCATTTCTTCTCCCCTGTGCAATGCATGATGGTACTTCAGTATCCATTTTCTCTCTATGCTTCATACGGGAAGAAATCCCCCATTTTATCCCTCTTGATAGTATTGCTGGTAAAAATTTATGTTGTCTTCAGCCATTAATTGCTTTAAATGTTACTCTAGTCTAGTCTGTTGCATCCTAGGTTAGACTCAGGCTTATTTAGATGGGGTATGCATATTATACAGTTACTTTGTGATGTGTATTTTTCTGTTGAATCATACCTACACTGTATGTATCCTTATTGTCCCCAGCTTCGGCAAATCATACTACCACGTTCATTGAAGTACACAGACTTCAGCAATAGTCTCCTTATTGGACTCAGTACAGCGGTTTAGCTGCTTGTCTAGCTTCATATACTCAGGCCCATGTAGTGAGGACAGAGCAGTGGTCTTGTGCCACCTAGACAAGTAAATTGAGCAAGGCTGAGCAAGTGTAGTTGGAATGTGAACAGAGGTATGCAACTCACAGAATGACTGCACACTTTCATCAGAAGACCGGACAACCCCTTTAACAGATTAAAGTAAAATGTATGGATTCAGAGACATTTTAGGAATTGAACAAGGGCTCTGGAACACCCATCTACGTTTGTCACAATGTCAACCAGCAAAGAAATTTGGGCATTTGTTGAATTCCCATCTGTACAGCGCACTATCATTTTGGAGGGTGCAATATGTTGATCTTAAAGGGATTTTAAAAGTTTGCTAAAAGAAATATCTAGAAATTGCTAGATCAACCATTTCTTGGACTTCTACCTTTAAGAAATAGATAAATCCCTTATATCCATGCATGTGTGAAACATAAAATGGCACATTATATTGCCCAGAAACCTTCTCCACAGTCATACAGAAGCTGAGAGTCGTAAGTATTGCTCTTCTATGCAAGTTCTTCAACATTTTTTACATTTGGGCTTTTATTTTGTGTTTTTGAAGGTCCTCATTTAAAAATACTTTACAGAAAGGCAAAGCTGCAGAACTCAGCCTACTAAAATGTAGCTAGGTAATAAAATGTATAGGGCCCGATTCATCACAGTATTTTCACCAGTTTGCTGGCGGTAAACTTCTTAAAATGTCAATAACTTTTAGTAAAATTTTTGGACTATTGACATTTTTACTGGATATGAGCACCTTGAGTGCCCTGTACTCGCAACGAGCAGCTGCACACTCGGATAGGTACAACTTGAGTACCCGAGTATAATGGAAATCAATGGGGAACTCTAGCATTTTTCCAGGAACTTTTCCAGATAAGAATGCTAGTGATCAATCATCACTAGTTTTTATGACAGTTCTATTTGCAATAGTGTGGGATAGTGTATACCTAAGGACGCCAGGTAAATTAATCAAATTTACACCATTTTAGTGACTTAAATTACCCAAGAAATATACTCCAGCACTTGACTACAGTAACACTTGTAGCAAATGTGGCCAGGAGTAGTAACATGAGCCTAATTCATTAAGAGGTGTGCGCCACCCAACGAATTAGGTGTATCTTACGTCAGTGGTGCCAGTGAATAAAACACCAGTATTAATGTATTGGCCCATAAATGTATACAAAAAGGCACAGTAGAGGTATCCATTTCATCTTGCAGATATCAGTACGTAGCCCTATTGTTATACTGCCTGGGTGACAACATGACCACCTAGTTATCATGTAGATGTTAATTCATGGATGGTAGATTCCACAGCGGTCATGCCACTTTATTTTCTATTTTTTTTAATTAAATTTAAGGCAGTAGCAGAAAACATAAAAGTGACTCTTTTCAGGCACAGGCTCAGAATGAATGTCTTTCTGCTCACTCTCCCTTCAGAAAACAATTCTTTTACCGCTTTGTTTTTGTTAAAGACATCAAATCAAAGGGGAAAACCTGGACAGAAGAACAGCAAAAAAATAAAAATCTGTCCTTCTGAGACCATTTTTTTAAGAATCTGATTAGTTCCTTTGCTGCAGTACTAGGTATTCTACTTTTGCCAAGGGCCAGCTATTATTATTAACATCATTTGTCTGAATCATTACACTGCACCTTGGTTCAGCACACACTATGAAGATGGCATGGTAATAAATGACCGCAGGATTCTTTCTTGCATCGGCCTCTTTTTATCTGCCACCACTTCACCGTCAGCTCCATCTTTCTGAACCTCTCTGAATCCCCAAAAGGGACGGGGTGTCTATTTGTTTTCCAGTAGGTTACCACTCTGTCTATTGTTGTTTGCACTAAAGGGTAAGAATTCAATTCATTCTTGTGACATAAAAGCACTGATACAGTAAATTTTTTGCCCTAGAGAAAACAAAAACAAAGTTGCAGAATATGGGCTTAAGAAGTGAAGCTCGAGTGTGAATGTGATGGAGATTTTTTAGGCAGTTTCTTTCTAAACAAGTCTGATATTTTCTCTATTCTTCCATCCCAAGTTCATAAACTAATGTCTTTATATCACTGTGCTGATTAGTGAGGGGACTGTAGGAGCAGAGCTGACCGGAGATGCAGTCATCATACAGGGAGTAAAACGTAACTTGATTTGTCAGTAGACAACAGTGAACACTACAGATCGGGGTTAATATACTTTTGCTCAGAATTATGATCTAGGTTCCAAGTAGAGAAGAATGCAAACATTTTGCAGCTGCTGCAGATATCAAAAGTGATCAGAAAATCCCAGCAATTTCTCATAATGGCAATACTATAGTACTAGTTTTATTACTCAGGCTTGGAGAATGTACTAATTTTTACATGAAAATTACCGGTATATGTTTGTACCATGTTAGCCAGCAGATAAAAAATAGTAAACTTTGAGAGTCCTCAAAGGTTGATAACTTTTAACGTCTAACTGATAAATGGTACAAATAGCAGCTTTCGAGATTACTCGGGTCTCTTCATCAGGAATCATATAACGCAAAATCTGAAGAGTCACATGTTTAAACAAAACAGGACATAGTCCTGTTTAATGTTACTTGTCTTATTAACTGCACTATTCCTATCAATACAGGAAGGGACGAAAACAGCTATGACAATAAATATTCTTCTCTGATTGAGGTCTGGTCCAGGGTTGTGATTACATCAATTAAGGAATCTGCTCCTCCATTTGGGTCGAGAGACATAAATGCAACACAGGAAACGTGGTCAGGAGAAGTGATACGGGCTATGTTATCCAGACCCGCGCTGCTTCACAAAGGAGATGGTCAAGAGATGTTCCCTGAGGAAGGAGTCAGTGTGACTCCGAAACGCATCAAAAAATAAAGAAGCCACTTGTGATGGACATCTCTTGACCGTCTCCTTTATGTAGCAGCGCAGGGCCGGATATCAGTCCGTATCACTTCTCCTGACCACATTTCACAGTTGATGTGTGGACCCTGCAGCAGCCATCTTTTTACACATATGCTGGCTGTGTGCTACACAACTCTCCCAGGTGAGCAACTGACAATTTGGAGTCCTATATAATATTAAGATAAGACCCTATTTGCACTCTCTTTCCTTTATAGTTTTGCGTATAAATGCAACACATACATTCCTGCTCGGTGTGACAAATAATGTCAAATTTAAGTCTTTCTCATGTTTACAGAAAATGGCACATACAATACATAACAAAAATAGTGGTCAATATATCTAAAGTGAAGAAACTCTTAAAATAGTTAGATTAGGTTTTGTCTACTCATGCTAATTTTTGGTATTCTAAAGTTTGGTAGTTATCCCTTAGGGTACCTTTACACACTGCAATATTTTGTGGGAATCCCGACGGCGCTATGTTGCCCTGAAACTATCGCCGTCAAACTGCCTCCCAGTTGCGGCGTGTAATTGGAGAATTTGGCGGTGATAAACCACCCGTCGCCTGGTTCCTGATTTCAGAGCACTGCTCCAAAATCAGAGGCAATCATGAAGGCAAGATTCCCGGCTTTTGGCGTGTGATAGGGCGATAGTGGTGGAATCAGCATCACCTATTGATTTCCCTTAGGTGTGCCACCGCGTGCTCGAGTCTGCGACCCGTCTAAAATGATTGGTGTGGGCTACTGTGTTCCCATTGGCTGTCACTTGACACCGCGCCATATTTGAAGAGCTGTCCATTCACCACCACATAATGGCAGTGGCATCATGTATTAGCCAGCCTTCCAGAGCAGGCTGAGCAATCATAACGCTATTCTGTTGTCCAATGAGCGTGTTTGGGGCACGGTGTAAACTAGTCTGGCACGCCTATGTTCTTGCCGTGTTGAACATGTACGCCCACATTCCTTTGGGGATTGCAGTGTGTGAAGCGGTGAGGGAAGTCAACCGGATTGGTTCCACTGTGGGTGAGGCGATTTCTGGGGCGACAAATCGTCTTAGGTTGAGGGCAAAATTGCGGCGTGTAATGGCGCCATCGGCGATCTGAGCCAACCATGAAAAATGTGCACACGCACATTAGATCGCCTCATATCGCCACAAAATATTGCGGCATGTAAAGGTACTCTTAACAGAATAATTGAGGATATCTTCCTGATCACTGAGGGGTCAACTCATGGGTCTTGATCCAAGAACCAAGGCTATAAAAACCCTGTGTAAATGGGGCAGTGGACAATCATATGCACTACCAGTCTATTCATTCATACTGGGAATCCCAGAGATAACAGAGTGCTGTGCTGTACAGGTCTTCAACACTCCCACAGCAATAAATGGTGCAGCAGTGCACATATTCAACCTCTATTCATACGGTGCTATTCTTGGGATGGGTGGAAGTCTCAGTGGTCAAACTCCCAGTAATTGGGAATTTATTGAAAAGCCAAGAAAACTAGCTCACCTATGCTTTTGGCCATGTGTGCCGAAGCCTGGAAGTTCGTGAGGAAACACGTAGATAATGTTTAGAAAACAGAAAAAGATTTCCAGCTCCTTTATAATCCATAAATTTTATTTGTTTTTCTTATTAAATTCTCAATAAATTTGATGTGTCACGACCCTCTTCGCATTGAAAAAAATAAAGTTGGATCCAAAATGGCTAACTTCCAAATGGCCGCAATGGTCACTACTCATCTGGAAAAGTTTTTACCCCCGTAAATATACTAATGTGCCACAAACAGGAAGTTGATATCACCAACCATTCACAAGTTATTTAGGTGTAGCTATATATATATACCGTATATACTCGTGTATAAGCCGACCCCCTAATTTTGCCCCAAAAACTGGAAAACCTATTGACTCGCGTATAAGCCGAGGGTGGACTCCAGCACAGGTATACAGCCCCCAGCAGTGTGGTATACAGCAGCCTCCCCAGTGGTATATACAGGCCCCAGCAGTGTTACAGCAGCAGCCCCAGTGGTATATACAGCAGCAGCCCCAGTGGTAGTATACAGCAGCCCCAGAGGTAGTATACAGCAGCAGCCCCAGTGGTAGTATACACGCAGCCCCAGTAGTATATACAGCCCCAGTGGTAGTATACAGCCCCAGTGGTAGTATATAGCCCCAGTGGTAGTATACATTCAGCCCCAGTGGTAGTATATAGCCCCAGTGGTAGTTTACATACAGCCCCAGTAGTGGTAGTATACAGCCCCAGTGGTAGTATACAGGGCCCCAGCAGGGCCCCCCTCATAATTTGGCGCCCCCACCTCACTTTCTGGGCCCCCCCGCATGCAGCACTGCGCTCATACATTACCTGTCTAGCAGCTGTCACCCTCCGGTGGCGGATCGCGGCTCCCGGCTCCGGGCTCCATCTTCCTCGCTGTCTTCCTGCTTTGTGACCAGGGCTCATCGCGATGACGTCATCGCGACGCCGGCCGGTCACCTGACAAGCAGGAAGTCAGCGAGGAAGATGGAGCCCGAAGCCGGGAGCCGCGATCCGCCACCGGAGGGTGACAGCTGCTAGACAGGTAATGTATATGCGCAGCGCTGCATGCGGGGGGGCCCAGAAAGTGAGGTGGGGGCGCCAAACTTTGAGGGGGACCGTATTGACTCGCGTATAAGCCGAGGGGGGGACTTTTCAGCCCAATTTTTGGGCTGAAAAACTCGGCTTATACGCGAGTATATACGGTGTATATATATATATATATATATATATACATATATATATATATATATATATATATATATACATATACACATACACACACAATATTTTAACTATCTGATAAAAACAATATATAACATTATGAACCTATTACAAGTAATCAAGATTCTTAATATTGGAGTTGGATCCAGTGAAAATACAACTAGAGTATTAACTGTACAAACTTGGGAAACTAAAATTATGCAGTACTTTATTTTACATACCCTTTATTATCAAGACTTCATTTTGGGGCTTTATAGTTAGTTTTTTTTAGTCTATTTTGCATTTAGGTATATTGTGTGGCTGAAGTGTAGGGTGACCTATTCTCTCATATAAGAACACTGTACATGCCCCCTTTACAATAGCAAAGCACTAAGAACAAATATACAGGGTTTCTCATATATGGAAGTGACAGATGATATAAACTACCGTATATACTCGCGTATAAGCCGAGTTTTTCAGCCCAAAAATTGGGCTGAAAAGTCCCCCCTCGGCTTATACGCGAGTCACTGTATACTGTATACAATGTATACAATATACAGTGCCCCCCATCAGTATACAGGGCCCCCCCCTTGTTTAGCAATCCTGTAAAGGAAGAGATTAGTATACTTATCCCTCCGCTGTCCTGCCGCCGCCATCGCGCTCCTCCGGCTTCATCCAGCGTCTTCCATCTTCTTCCGGCTTCCTCCGGTGGGCGCAGGCAAAGACGTCATTGTCTGCGCGCCAGAGGAGGAAGCTGGAAGAAGATGGAAGACGCTGGATGAAGACGGAAGAGCGCCATGGCGGCGGTGGGACAGCGGCAGCGGGACAGCGGAGGGATAAGTATACTAATCTCTTCCTTTACAGGATTGCTACCCAAGGGGGGGGGCCTGTATACTGATATAGGGGGGGCTGCTGTATATACCTCTGGGGCTGTATATACCTCTGGGGCTGCTGTAAACTACCACTGGGGCTTCTGTATATACCTCTGGGGCTGCTGTAATACCTCTGGGGCTGTATATACCACCACTGGGGCTGCAGTATATACCTCTGGGGCTGCTGTATATACCTCTGGGGCTGCTGTATACTACCACTGGGGCTGCTGCTGTATATCACACTGCTGGGGGCTGTATACCTGTGCTGGGGTCCACCCTCGGCTTATACACCAGTCAATAGGTTTTCCCAGGTTTTGGGGGCAAAAGTAGGGGGGTCGGCTTATACACGGGTCGGCTTATACACGAGTATATACGGTAATAAACATCACTATATCTTTTCTACTATATGTTGTATAAAGGTCACCTTGTGGAATATAGCAAATTATTTTCTAAATACAAACATAAACCAATAAGAAGAAAAAACTTAGGAAACAAATGCTCAGAAACGCAATAAACACACACACAAATCATAAAATCCAACATAGACTACAAAATAATACATACGTGCGGTTTAATAGTAAAAAACCTACCCCGCTGTGTAGAGAACATCAGCAATGACATCAAACTCCGGTGACCTTACACATCACATATTCTAAACTCAGGTCCTCAAGCTCTGCTTACGAGCTGTACAATAAGGACATCTTTGTCTAAGCACAGGTGCAGCAGTCATCCCACATGTCACTTTGATATATACCTCTGTGCTCCAGTACAGTTATCTTTAAAACCTATGAGCATGCTAAAATAAAGTAACCAAAAGTGTGCACGTGGAGGAATATTACAAGGTTTATACTAAGATTATGTTGTGTACTGTGAATAGAAATTCTATGAAATCAGTAGTAAAGAATCCAGCACCAAAAGGTTGCACTCAAACGAACTTTATTCCAAAATCTTCATTTAAAAGCATAGACAACCGAAAGTGGAAAAATGGCAGTGATAGCAGAGGTCCCAGACACCGGTTTATGTGTTTCAGGGCCAAATACGTCCCTTTGTTATAACCTAGTGTTATACCAGTGATTTTAAATTGACCAAGGATTCAAAAAACCCAACCCCGGCACATAGTTTTCATTTTTCCACACCCACAAACATTAAAACATTTTTACCAGTACAAAAATACAAGATGAAAACCAACAATACGATGCTATTAATATACAGTCAAATGGTCAGTGAACGGTATTAATAAAACAATATGACATCTGTACGCTTATTTAAATTGGTGGGGATGGGCGGTCTCCATCCTCAGGATCCAATAGGTTTCTCAGCTAAGAAGTTTCTACTGCCAAGCTCCGCCCCTTCTGGGCTTACTGACCCTTTTCATTCCGAAAAACTGGAAACTGCTCAGATCACCACCTTGTGCTTGGTAAAAATGTTTTGACACTTTAGAAGGATTAGGTGGATCTCCGTTCACTGAATCCCTGAGATGTGCACTGATGCGCTGCCGGAGTTTTTGTGTTGTGCAGCCTATATAGGAGAGATCACAAATATTGCAAGTAACCATATATATGACATATAAGCCTTTGCAATTTATGAAGCCGTGGATAATTGTTTCCGACCTCAGTGTCTTAATAAATTGCTTAGTATTTACTGCATATTTGCACACTCCACATCTGCCACCCCCTACAAATAAAGAAACCTTTAGACTGGTGTGTTTAGACTCACATTGCGTTATTTTTCCTGTCCGTGGGATCCTACTTTTTGCAGTGGCCCCATGGACAGGAATGGACACCATAAAAGGTGACCTATTTCTGTGTCCGTGATTTTCACAGGTCTAGACACAGAAAGAGCTGTGCGAGGCACTTTCACTTCCGCAATGTATATACATACATTGCGGAAGTGAAATTTAAGGAAAAGCAAGGGTTGAAAATAAAAAAATCTCTATTCTCACCTTTCCAGTGATCCCCAGACGTCATCATCTATCTCCGGATGCTTACAGGACCTGGCTGGGCGGGGTTACCAGATCAGCGTCATCGGTCACATGACCGGTTACTGACCCGATCAGCTGTTGGGTTGTGACGAAATGCCAGGTCCTGTAGCCACCGGCAAAAAAGCAAAAAAGCTGTGGAAAAAATCCCCAAGACAGACATGGTAAAAATCCATACAAAAAAGTCCAAAGAACCAGGAGAATCAAAAACCCATATTTGTCAGCACCTATAGCAAATAATACAACCAGATAAAGATGATTATTAACAAATACTTGCCAATGCTTAAAAGTGATTCTTCTTTGGAAAGAATTCTCCAGAAAGGGTGTTTATTTTCCACAAGGGAAGCTTCTATCCTTTCCAATCCCCTAACACCTATTATTATTTTATTATTTATTTATTTATTTATATAGCGCCATTAAATTCCATGGCGCTTTACATAAGAAGAGGGGGGAACACAGACAAATACAGTAAATTTGGACAATCAGCTTTTACAGATACAGGAGGGGAGGGGACCCTGTCCATGAAGGCTCACAATCTACGGGGGCAGGCGAGGAAACAGTAGGGGGGAGAACGTCGATTGTGCAACTGTGGGGATGGGGGCTTAAAGGAGAGGGAGGAGTCAAAAGTTACCCCAAGGCACTTGGTGTGTGGGACTGGGGAGAGTGAGCAGCCATTGACAGTGATGGATAGGTCAGGTGAAGGGGGAGAGTGACTTGGGGGAAGACTATGAACTCTGTTTTGTCCATGTTCAGCTTGAGGAAGCAAGCAGAGAAAAAGGATGAGATGGCAGTGAGGCATTGTGGAATTTTGGAGAGTAGGGAGGTGATGTCAGGCCAAGAGAGGTAGATCTGGGTGTAGTTTTGGCGCCCCTGCATCCAGGAGGCCACAAAGGGAACTGCAGCCAGGCAGGTAGGGCGACAGGTGAACACCAACACCCTCACAGCCCACACAACCCACATACAGTAGATGGCAGCATCCAGCCCGGAGCCTAGGAACTCTATGCAGGCGAGGGGTGGTGGGTTTAGAGAAGTGGGTTGGGCACACACGTAGTCAGGTGACAGACAATAGAAATAGTGAAGGGGGAGGAGGAAGGAGTCAGTAGGCCCTGGGTGCCGAGCAGCAAAGACACAGACCAGCAGCAGGCTGAGGAGCACGGCACAGGCCAAGACACATAAGTAGAGAGAAAAAGAAAAGGGCGCATGTGTAGACACACAGGGCTATTTATATAAATAAAAAGTGCCAATGCACTCACCTATAATGGTTGTGTACGTCTACACAACCAAGATTAAACATGTGCGTGATGGGGCTCCGGGTCGCCTCTTTCTATTAGTGCTGCTGTCCTGCCGGTGTTTGCGTTCACAAATCTGTGCTCCGCGATTTTCACGTAATCCTACCGGACCGGATACCGCGTCACCGCAGGTCCTCAGTATGTTTATCCCGGTAATTAGGTAACCACAGGTCCTCAACACTCCAGATATTCCAGGCTGCTCCTGCCGTTTTGGCTCTATAGAGAGAGAACTCACATAAAAACAATAGTACAGCGGTCTCAGGGAGCGCCAAAGGAATACTGGACAAATTAGTGGATAAGAACCGACCTTTATTCTTCCTCCAATACCACTGCCACAACGCGTTTCAACGGTCTAAGCCGTCTTCATCAGGTGGGGTAAACATTATATAAGACACATAAGTAGGCAGAGTTAAGCTGAGAAGGAAAGAAGGAATCACACGTCCTGGCAAAGTGGGGTGTAGGAGCGCAGAATCTGAACCGAGCCAGTGTGAGCCACAGAGAGAAAGCCCTTCCGAAGCCAGTACCCCCAGGAGTGTGAAGGAAGAGAGGGACAGTGACACTGGTCCCTAGAACTACAGCTGAGACGACAGACTGCAGGCGGAGTAGCCCTCCTATGACACTGGAAGACACAGTAGAGAGAGCCTGGTAGAGCCTCACACGGGAGGACTGCTGGAGGCTAGGCTGAGTAGAGTGTCGGCTCTAGAGGGGACCGTAGTTTTACCCGGCATCCCCAGACAACCGACGGGGGACCACAGCTACACGTTAGGGTCCCTACCCCAAAGGACAGGCAGCTCAGTGACAACCAAGAGGTCCAACAGGGGCCAGAGTCACCGACATACTGACCGACATACTGACCAGAGTAACACACAACCAAGTGAACACAGAGAACGTTAACAGCCTGGAAAGGACACAGAGAGAGAGTGAGGGGTCATGGAGAGAGAGACCTGGCTGCAGAGTGTAAATGGAACCCGGAGGGGAGGTGAGCCCGTGTATTGAGACTTGTAACCGACTGTAAGAACTGTGTTGAACTGTAACTTGAACTTGAGAACGTAAGAAGTAAACACGGTGAACCCTGAATCCAACTCTCTTGTCTGTCTCTGCCTGCAAACTATTCCCTCCATACAGGATTTTAACAACCCTCCACCTTCAGAGCCACAGCTTGCCAGCTCCAGCACCGAGGAAGGATTCCTGCAGCATCTGGCCAGTAAGTGAATTGCACTCAGCACCAAGCCTGCACACTACACAATAGACTTTAACCATCACTGCCCCGGGAATACAGTTCTGCCAACGGGAACTATTCCATCTACGCTGCCATTACATCATCCCCGGAGGTTCTGCAGCAGCGGCGGCCCCACTACTGGCCGCACACAGTGGGTGGCGTCACGACTGACAATCCCCTGTAAATATCTCCTTTTATTTGCCAGCCCGGGACACGGTCCGGACCAGGACCACCCGTGACTTCCCCAGTAGCAGACCCGGTCCGATACCGAGTACCCTCGTCCCAGTGGGCTCGACAAACCCAGCGTAGAGGTGGTTAAGAACTGGCTCAGTGATGGTAAAGAAAGGGTGGTTATTAATGGAACACACTCAGAATGGGTCACAGTTAACAGTGGGGTACCACAGGGGTCAGTATTGGGCCCACTTCTTTTTAACATATTTATTAATGAGCTTGTAGGGGGCAAACAGAATAGAATCTCAACATTTGCAGATGACACTAAACTCTGCAGGGTAATCAACAAAGAGGAGGACAATTTTATATTACAGGAGGATTTATGTAAACTAGAAGCTTGGGCTTATAAATGGCAAATGAGATTTAATGGGGATAAATGTAAGGTCATACACTTGGGCAGAGGAAATAAAATGTATAATTATGTGCTTTACTATAAAACACTGAGCAAAACTACCACTGAAAAAGAACTGGGTGTATGGCCACAGGATGGAGTATGTGGCCCAGATGGTCGGTGGGATGCTCGGGGGTGGCAGTGGTGAGGGTGGTAGTGTGTAGGGACGACAGGCGAGCTTGGATGCGGTGGATGGTGTCCAAGTACCTGGAGCCTCCTTACATGCGTCCATCACCCTCGGCGGTCATCTTAAAGCAATTATGATAATAGATAATCCTGTTAAAACGTCCTGTCTGACTACTAAAGGTTTCTTTAGTTGTGGAGAGGTGGCAGATGTAGAGCATACAAATATGCAGTAAATACTAAGCAACTTATTAAGAAACTGAGGTCGGAAACAATTGTTATCCATGACTTTATAAATTGAAAAGCCTATATGTCATATATATGGTTATTTGAGATCTCTCCTATATAGGCTGCACAACACGAAAACTCCAGCAGCGCATCATTGCACATCTCAGGGATTCAGTGAACGGAGATGCACATAATCCTTCTAATGTATCGAAACATTTTTACCAAGCACAAGGTGGTGATCTGAGCGGTTTCCAGTTTTTCAGAATGGAAAGGGTCAGTAAGCCCAAAAGGGGCGGAGCTTGGCAGAAGAAACTTCTTAGCCAAGAAACCCATTGGATCTTGAGGATGGAGACTGCCCATCCCCACCGGTTTAAATAAGTGCACAGACGTAACATTGTTTTATTAATACCGTTCACTGACCATTTGACTGTATATATTAATAGCATTGTATTGTTGGTTTTCAGCTTGTATTTTTGTACTAGTAAAAGATTTTTATGGTTTGTGGAAAAATGTGAATCATGTGATGGGGCAGGGTTTTTTAAATCCTTGGTTAATTTAAAACCCTGACTCACTGGTATAACACTAGGTTATGACTAAGGGGCATATTTGGCCCTGAAAATCGTAAACCGGTGTCTGGGACCTCTGCTATCTCTGACATTTTTCTACTGTCGGTTGTCTATGCTTTTCAATTAAGATTTTGTAATAAAGTTTGTTGAAGTGCAACCTTTTGGTGCTGGATTCTTTACTACTAATTAGGTTCTCCTAGGATGACAGCCATACACAATGACAACAGGTGAGCTGAAAAAAACTTTTTCAATTACTTAAATTCTACGAAATGCTTCACATCAATAAGTTCCTTTGTAGATTGCCTATTAGGTCCTAGAATTTTCTGTATAAACATAAAAAAATTGTAATTGCACCATCACAAATCATATAAATTGTAACAAAGGCATGCACAAAGTTTAGATAGGTGCGGGACCGGGTGCACCAATTCTTCCTCTCCAATCCAATAAACACAAGTGGAAAAGCATTCAGGGAAGACTGAACTCCTTGAAGATTAAAGAAGGGCTCTTGGATTTTCATACAGTCCTTCTGCAATTTTCAAGGAAAAAAGTAGCTAGAGTTTCTGCTGCCTATTTGTTTTAAAGGAAAACCTGTAGCCTCCGAAAAGCCACCTAACCTATCAATACATGTCCCTGCACCTTCCTATTACCATTATAACAATCCCTCTCTCTGCTAAATGCTTGCTTTCAATCTGCTAAAAAACATTTTATACTTACCATTAGGATGATAATGAAGTGGGGGCTATATGCAATAGTCTCCCAGGGCGTGGTGTTTTGCAGCCTGAATGATCATTTATCATGCTCCCATGGGCTGATTTTGAAATTAAAATTTTGCGCCTTCAGCCTGGCTCCCTCCGCTCTGCTATGCAGCCTTCCTGTGGTAATGATGCTGAACGCATCATTTCCGGAACCGGGGACCCTTAGCAACCCGATATTACTTTAGCAGCGTGTGCGCTGCTAAGCGGGTTCTATGGAGGCCCGCTTAGCAGCGCTATGTGCTGCTAAGGTAAATATCGGGTTGCTATGGCCTCTTAGCAACCAGATGTTTACCGTAGCAGTGGTGTGCGCTGCTATGCAGGATTCTATGGAGGCCCGCTTAGCAGCATTATGTTCTGCTAAGGTAAATATCGGGTTGCTAAGGGGCCAATAGTCACGGAGTCTTCGGCACAGATGCTCTTCTGTCAGGTCACTTGTAACTTTAATCACCGTTAAAGAAAAAACCTATTCGATTTTTTTCTCTTCAATTTTCAATCCCATTTTGTTTTTTCTTTTTTACCTTTATAAGGAAACCTGTTTTAATGTTTTACCTAATCTGACATCAGCATGATGTACAGGCAGAAACCTTGATTCTGGCAATGCATTACTAGGCTGCTTGCTGTAGTTTTTATAACATCATTGCTTTATCAGCAGGAGATTATCACTGGAGGACTACTTGACCTGCTGTCAGAGAGTCCTACCACGCTCCGATAACTGATTGTCAAAGGCAGAAAGCTGCCAATGTAAACAAAAAGATTACAGAGCTTAGGAATCAGAGAACTACTAGATCTACAGCAAAGAAAACAGCGATCTTATCAAAACTGTAGCAAGCACCATAGTAAGTGATGCATCGCTTAAGTCAGTGTCTCTGCCTCTACATCATTGTGCTCTCAGATAGAATAGTAAAAACCTAGTGACAGATTTCCTTAAAGGGATTTTATGCAGATCTTCTAGTTCTCAATTAAGTTTTAAAAATTCCACCGTGAAGAAAACCACTACATCTATAAGCAGCAAAGATTCATTATACACATTTGTTTTTTAGAGGTATTAATGCCCTAGATATGTCACTCACTTCCCATTTGAAACACAGATCATTGGCTCTAGTGCCATAAATCACAGACGGCCCACGCTCAACCAGCCTCTGCATTTACAGCACATCACTCTATGGTGCAGTGCAACTATCATTTGTTTCATTAACCTCATTCAATGCAGAAAACTAACCCAAGATATGTAAACATGTCTCGCTCTGGGGAATGCCAGTTATGTCAGCGCATAGGCACATCGAAACAACGGACTACCCTGTACAGATAGTCCAGGTTATAAAGAAGATGGGCGCTTATATACAGTAGAAGGATCCAACAATCAGTACTCTCTAACTTCTCACTTGCTTATCTACCCAGTGCGGAGATGGATTTTTAATGAAAGTTTAATGATTGATAAATACTTGTTTCATGATAAATGTTTAATTATGCCAATAATTACCAACTGCTGAAAACCGCTGTTGTGTTAATAATGACATTTTAGTATACAAGGTTTTTAATGAGTCACATCGCAATAAAGATCCAGAAATTCTGTTGGGTAAAGCAAATGTAAAAAAAACAAAGCAATAAATGAATTTCTGTTTTCTTATGAACGTACAAGGCAAAGGAATTGTGCTGTGCATGCATGGAGCCATCTAATGGTTGTAGAAGCAATAGGAATGCACTATGGAGTGAAATCTTAGGTAACATTACATAAGGAAGAGCAGCTGAATGCCATATAATATGCATGGGATCTCTAGGAACATGGCACAGGGTATCAACAGCTCACCACAGTCATGAGAAAATATTGCAATAAAAGAGAAGAACAAGAATGGTGGGCATTAGTGGTGTATGGACACACAAGGTAAAGATATTACAATTTTTTTATTATTACTTTTAAAGCCACAGTAATGTTTATGACAAAGACAATCCAGTGAAACTGAACCCACATGGCTATTTCTGGTGCCCTGACAGCGGCACATGATAGAGGGAGAGAGAAGCTGAGCTCTGTTATATGAACATGTAAATTGGAGCAGGATTTATGCATAAGGCTGCATGCACATGATCAATATTTGGAGCATTATAGACGCAGCTTGTTTGTATTGTGTCCATAATGCTGCGTTGTACGGTGCAAGCACAGTGGATGGGAGTTACTGAAATCCCATGCACACTGAGCTTCTGTTCTCCGCAGTGTTAATGGACACGTGGGGCAGCTTTCTGCGCAAGCGCTTGTCCACAGTATGTCAATTTAGCGTTGTGGAGCCAGAAGCAATCTTGACAGGTGAAAGCCACTGTTTCTTGAACAATTACCATGGGCATAGTGTGGCTGTGTTCCCCTGTAGAGATCACTGGCTTCCTGCAGGAGAGGAGACACTTTGTCCAGGACACAGTGTGCACATGTCCCAACAAACAGATTCCTGAAAGGTCTCCTAGAAGTGACAGAGTCTGGTTTATTCTGGCCATCCAGTGATTGACAGCTTGCCATTTACCAGTAGTGAGAAGACTGTCAATCAGCTGTTGTGGGTGGACTAAGCAGGACTCTCACCATCTCCCATTGGAATCCATGCAGGATTTAAGGCATCCATAGAGATCGGATAGCTGATTCAGCCAGCTGATATATCTCTTGAATCCCACATACACATGAACATTTGTATTGACCAAGAGCTCCTTTGTCCTACAAGATAGATGTTGCTGGACTCCTCTGAAATGGAATTTCAACAACTGGATTCTTCTCCTCCACAACATCTTCTGATGGGGGAGATTCAAGAGGACCCCATACACATTAGACCAGGGGTCTCAAACTCGGCTGGGTTGGTGGGCCGCACATAGAAAAACATTTATAGCGGGGGGCCGCATCTCTTGTAGGACTAAGTGATATTTTTAGAAATACCAGAATTTTTTGCTCAAAGTACAAATCCTAATCCCTTTCTTGTAGTAATGTCCCCATCCTGTAGTAATGTCCTTTTCTACTGATGTCCTCGATCCTGATCACCTTTTCTAGTGATGTTCCCCATCCTGATCCCTTATTCTAGTGATGATCCCTATCCTGATCCCTTTTTCTAGTGATGTCCCCCATCGATCATGGTCCCCTTTTGTAGTGATGTCCCCCATACTGATCTCCTTTTGTAGTGATGTCCCCCATCATGATCCCCTTTTCTAGTGATGTCCCCCATCCCATTCCCCTTTGGTAGTGATGCCCCCATTTTGATCCCCTTTAGTGATGATGTCCCCATCCCGATTCCCTTTTATAGTGATGTCCCCCATCCTGATCTACTTACTCTATATACACACTCTATCATATATACACACTCACACATAAACCCACACACAAACCCACACACAGACCCCCCCCACACACACACACTCTCACACACATTCACACGTCCTCATACACACTCTTACACTCACACTCATACACACACTGAAACTCGCACACACTTTCTTATACACACATCCTCACTCACACACTCACCCTCACACACACACTTTCTCACGAACACTCACACTTTTCTCACTTTAATGATGCATCGCTCCAGTGCAGGGGGCCGCCGCGGTCCCCACTGTACTGACTTCCGGCCTCCGCTGTGCTATGACTTCCTCCAGCCGCTGCTCAGATAAGCTCTGTTGCTCATCAAGATCAATGCAGTCTGCCAGCCAGAGGCCCGCATATGACGTCATATCCTGCCGTCAGCTGCGGGCCTCTCATTGGCTGGCAGCTTGCATTGATCTTGCTGAGTGGCAGAGCTGGTTAGTCCTGCACTGGGGTGATGCATCATTAAGTTGTCCAAGGTGCCGCGGGCCGCATAGTGAAGCCCCAGGGGCCGCATGCGGCCCTCGGGCCGCGAGTTTGAGACCCCTGCATTAGACGGTCAATCCACCATAGGTGGATTAGTCTGATTTCAGTCTAATCCGTATGGTGACTTTACTCTGTTTAGGGCAGCACACATACATCCACGACAGGACCAGAAATGGACCAGGATACATGGACTGTCTGGAATTCTGCTGACCCTAACTTCACAGGCTCTTATATGTCAAAGAGGAAGTCAAGTTTGGGCCAGAAGACCCAAGGACAGTCCATGAATCATGACACATAGATGTGTGAATACAGCATTGTTCCCGTTAATCCATCTGCAGATTGTATAAACCCATAAGACTCCAGCTTCTTTGCCTATACCATATCTTGCTCTCAGACAGGGTAGCCCAAGTCACCTGACTTAAAGGGGTTTTCCCACAAAGTTAATTTTAATCAATAGAACTTGAAATAATAATAATCTCCACAACTGGGATTGTTTAAAGAAGAAATTTCCTGTGCTGAGATAATCTTACACATGTGGCCCTGCTATGTACTATGTAATGGATGTGTCTGACCATACAAGGACATGATCTGATCTTACCACAACTCCTGTGCTGAAATAATCTTATATATGTGTCCCTGCTATGTACTGTGTAGTGGATGTGTCTGACCATAAAGGAACATGGTCTGATCTTACCACATCTCCTGTGCTGAGATAATCTTATATATGTGCCCCTGTTATGTACTGTGTAATGGCTGTGTCTGCTGTACAGGAACATGGTCTGATCATACCACATCTCCTGTGCTGAGATAATCTTATATATGTGTCCCTGATATGTACTGTGTAATGATCGTGTCAGACCATACAGGGGCATGGTCTGATCATACCACATCTCCTGTACTGTGTAATGGATGTGTCTGACCATACAGGGATATAGCCTGATCATACCATATCTCCTGGGCTGAGATAATCTTATATATGTGTCCCTGCTATGTACTGTGTCAGACCATGTACCTGTACAGTCAGACACATCCAATACACAGTACATAGCAGGGGCACATATATAAGATTATCTCAGCAAAGCAAATGTGGTATGATCAGACTATGTCCCTGTATGGTCAGACACATCCATTACACAGTACATAGCAGGGACACATATATAAGATTATTTTAGGACAAGAACATTTATTTAAACACATCCAATTGTGGAAATTATTATTAGTACAAGATCTATGGATTACAATTTACTTTGTTCATGGGAAAACCTCTTTAAATGTATAATTGTCTTATAACAAGACATGCTCCTGTACAAGTTCATGACAGGGTTTTACCCTCTGAATACAAGAATTACTTCATTTCCTAACTGAAGAGATAATGTAAATGGTACAAACATGGAGAGGCAGTGCACAATATATTAGAAAGTTAGAGATTCTAATAATTGATAAGGTTAAAGGGACTGTACAGTGGCAAGATGTTGACTGTCCTGTAATAAGTGACCATCATCAATATGAGGTTGGTGGGGACTGACACCCAGCATTGTAGCTGAACAGCTGCACCTCCTAGCTCCATTGAACGTGTAGCAGCCACTGCCAGGTGCAGCAGATCAGCTCCTATTCTCTCTCCTCTTCTTCATGAGGATTGGCAGCTGATCTGCCACCAGTGGCTGTTACATACTGAATGGAGTTGCGCTCTACAGCTCCATCCAATATTTACATCCGACATCCACCGGAGCTAATGACAGCTGATTGGTGGGGGTGTAAGGTGCTGGACCCAGCACAGATCTGATTGATGGAGGAGGCGTGTGTTAGGCCCCCACTAATCTGATATTGCTGATGTGTCAATATCTTTTGACCGGGCAACCCCTTGCAAAGTTTCCTTGTTGGAAAGTGTTGATTCTCTTTGTGGAGAGCTAGCTACTAGGGAATCTATAGGATAATGTTCCCTATGGAAAATATATTTGTTTTGCTGTTTTCCAGATGAAGAAAAAGTCTCTGTAGCGCCACCTAGAGAAACTTTGGGAAATATGTTACAGGCCAGCCATTAAAATGAATATCCAACCATATAACCATATAAAACAATGTATTGACCAGTCTGATCCATTTGATCATCTCCTCATTCTGGTTAAACAATAGGGAGGGGGGGGGGGGGGGAGAGTCTGAAATAGGATCTATGAAGTCAGAATGCGGTTTAACTAATGACAAACCCTCTGCTCTCTATTACCAGGAAAGCCAACAATCCTCTGAAGCATTGCACATAAGTAGAATGTATACAGCAATATATCTAGAATGCATGCAGTCATTACTATTAGGTGCAATATGAAAACTCATTATAGATGGAGAGACTTTATCACTCATCATCTCATTGCTATTCAGGCAACAGAAAATATTTGCTTTCATCAAAAGAATAAAATAAAAATGCATGCTTCATTCTTTATTAGGGTCTGCAAGAGTCCAATAAATCTGGGAGAAAGCAGATCACGGAGCTCAAGGTCAGGAATGAATTAGTGACATAGTTGTGACATTATTAACGCTGAGGAATCTGACTTAACATTGTTAACAGTAATTCTGGAGCTATTCTGGTGATACCATGTCTATTGTAAAATCCATTTATTAGACGTGACTAATGCACTTTGTCCTATATTAATCAAAGTGATATGCAACGTGGTCCATGAGCATTGTGCTGCAACTCCTATTTTTTATCGAGGAAACACAGTGTCATGAATCCGGCCTTTCCTTTAACGGTTGATAAAGGCCGATTGTTCTAGCTGCTGTAGGTAATAGAATATGAGGAATCTATTGATGTTTCTACTCGCTGTCATTTTACGTGTACAGGCCTGATAGTACATCATGCTCACTTTGGCATCGACAATCTGGATTTAGCCAAACTAGAGACATTTTAACCCATTGTTCACATTTACAAAGGCATCATATCACAATGTGGCTTAAACCCTATGTTCCTCATTTTTGGTACAACTCCTTTCATGTTCCCAATGATCTTATATTTCCACTGTATATGTTAAAACTGCCTAATCCTGCCGTATCAAATAAAAGAAGGAGGGGGAACAAGAGGCGCAATAGTGCCCTATCAATGCGGCACTAGATGTACAGTGGTGAATGAGGAATTCACTCACCTGGAACAGTTGTGCCACCCACAACTGGTTAGAAGGCGTAATTGATGATTTATTCCTGGATGGCTGCTGCAGGACTTCCACCGTCCACTCAAATGTGGAGATGTATCAAAACCGTGGGGAAGAAAATGGTGTGTCACGGTCCGCGCTGCCAATGAACATCCACTCTGAAAAAAGCGCACTTGAAGATGGAACTTCAAAAATAACTTCTTTATTGCTTCCTACGCGTTTCGGTGCCCTCCTGGCACCTTCCTCAGGTATCCCTGAGGAAGGTGCCAGGAGGGCACCGAAACGCGTAGGAAGCAATAAAGAAGTTATTTTTGAAGTTCCATCTTCAAGTGCGCTTTTTTCAGAGTGGATGTTCATTGGCAGCGCGGACCGTGACACACCATTTTCTTCCCCACGGTTTTAATCCTGCCGTAGTTACTTTACAGCTAAAGTGGTCAGATAGCACAATGGGTGAAATACACATACAGAGCACTGTGCACAAATTGTCACATTAACAAAGTAGGGGCTTAAAGGGGTTGTCTAAACCAAAATTAAAATGTTACTGGAAGCTTGATAAATGAAAAAATAACAAAGCGATGCAGTGCAGGTCACTCTATTCACACCAGCAGGAATTTGTCATTGTTCAGAGTGGCAGTAGCAAGACTGGACCTCTATTGTCGTCTGTGGTCAGGTGTCTTCAGCAGGGGTCATCGATGAGATCAGTGAAGTCCACTGACCATGGCAGCCAATCAAAGGTCCAGCAGTCCTACTGTAACTTTGAACAGTGACAACTACCTGCCAGTGTAAACACACAACATGCAACGGCTTGCACTGGATGTCAGTAAATGCCAGTAGGTGATTTTAGCTTTGATTGTTACCTTTTAAATTGCCATGCAACTAGTAATATATTATTTTGCCAACATAACAGATCAATTCTAGCATTAATGTCAGTGAATCTGGAAACAAAAAACATTATCGGACATAAGAACATTATTTGTCACTAATGTGGGCCCATGCTATCGCATTGGAAGGGTGGTGACATCATGATGGGGGCAGACTCTGTGGCGCTGAGCATGGCGGCTGTCTCTCCCCCCTTGTCCACGCTCTCTCTCCTCCTCTGTGCTGTCTCCCCTGTGCACTCTCTCTCTCCCCCATGTGCGGTCTTTCCCTGTACTGTCTTTTCACCTCATTAATCTCTTTTTGAGCTTCTTCCCCCTGTATGCTCTCCCTTTTGTATGTGGTCTCTCTCCCGTGTTGGCCTCCCCTCTGAGCTGTCTCCCCTGTTGCCACCTCCTTGTGCTCTCCTGCCCACCCGCCTGGCCTCCATGCTTTGTCTCACCTTGTGCTCCCCCCCTGTGATTCCAACATGGTGGCGCCATAGTGTGCATGCCTGCACAAGGTCACACTGTCACCATCTTTGTAACCCATCCAAAGATGCGGCCGACGAGTAGTCACATACACTGGAACACTCCACTTTCACAGTGGTGCTTACACGCAAGTTGCGTTTGTGGGCTCCATTTGCACGCCATCCTCTTGCCCCCGTCACTCGCTCTCCCAATTTGTGCTCTGTCCCTCCTGTGCACTCTGTTCCCCCTATGCCTCCAATCAGCTCACCTTCCTCTTGGTCAAGACATCGGTCATGCCACTGACTCTTGCATACCCAGTGTAATAATGCACCCGCATGAGGAACATCGTGTAATCCGCTCAAGCATAGTTACTGAGTCCACCATCTTTGGACACCCAGGTGTCCAAAGATGGCAGCAGGTCTCAGGATCTGCATCTGTGCGCACCGGATTTGTGCATGTGCAACTTCTCATTCGCGGTGGGCTGCTTTGCAGCAGGTTCCTGGTGGTAATTTCGTTTGTCGTCGTTATCAGGTGTTGGTAGCAGCACTGATGGTATTGTGCCAGGGGCCAGAATTGCCATCAGATGCCATATTTGCACACCCATCACTTGAGTGTGCAAATAAGGCTGCCTATGGCATGTGATATGAGGACAACCTGACAGTGGAAGTGATGACTGATGGGACAGCATATTTTTGTAATTAGATACACAGGCTGCAATCTATTTGTATATACAGGAGTTGGACAAAATAATGGAAACACCTAACGTTTTGGCATCATAATCTTCAAACATGTTATAAACATGCAAACCGTGACATGTGTTAATGTTTTGTAGTTGATTATTTGTGTTAAGTGATGTGTGTATGTAAATTAACTGTTTGTTTTGCTGAATTGTAAGAACATTGATGAGAACCTGATACCAATGGCAGACCTTTCGGATTTTCAAAAAGGCCAAATTGTTGGTGCTCATATGGCAGGCGCTAGTGTAACAGAAAGTGCCCAAATGCTTGGCGTGTCAAGAGGTACTGTCTCCAAAGTAATGACGCGTTTCAAAGAGGAGGAAAAACGTCCCAGAAAGCACAGGTCCGGCCGAAAGCGCAGTTGACAGAGAGACCGTCGGACTCTAAAGCGAATTGTGAGAGAGGATCGCAAGACCATAGCTCCGAAAATCACTGCTGAGCTCAATGAACACCCACAGAACCCAGTTTCCACGAAAACTGTTCATCGGGATCTGCATAAATCTGATTCTATGGAAGAGCTACAATTAGAAAACCACTGCTCTCAATGACAAATGTTTCCAAGTGTTTAGAGTGGTGTAGAAACCTCCAGAATTGGTCACTCGAACAGTGGAAACGTGATATTCTCAGACGAATCATCGTTTACCCCATTTTCCGACCTCCGGCCGAGTGTACGTTTAGACACAGCCGAAAGAAGCATTCCATCCAGACTGCCTTCTCCCAACCATAAAACATGGCGGAGGTTCTGTGATGATCTGGTGTGCTATTTCGTGGAGATCCGCCGAGCCAATGATATCTTTGTATGAATCCATATCTTGGAGAATTGAGGCTGTAATTGCCGTAAAAGGTGGACCTAAACCATAGTAAACTAACATTTGTTGATTTTTCAAGGTGTTTCCATTATTTTGTCCAACCCCTGTATATTTTAAAGAGGCTGTGGGCTGTTTCTCTCCCCCTGTGCACGGTGTCTCCCCACTGTGTGCCATGTCTCTCCCCCCAGTGTGCTGCATGTCTCCCACCTATGTGCTATCTCTCCCAACAGGGAAGATTATTTGGAGTAATTGGACTTGGAAGTTGTATTATGAATCTGTATAGCCCCTATATAGTGCCTGTGTGAAACAAAATAATAATTACTATTGAACGCTGTATTAGTGGTTACTATTCTTTATATACTTTATCTGATAATAATCCATTAATGTACCCTATAGTACTTTAAATGTGACAAGTCTAAAGATTTCTGCCCCAGATGGCAGAGAAGTCTCCTGATGTGCGATTTCACATCTCCCTCCTCCAATCTATGAAATGCTTTGAAAATCGGCCAGTTTTTCTTACAAGTGATTTTAGTGATTATCTAATGATGATAGTGATTATGTAATAGACTTTTTATGTTACCAGACACTACAAACAGTATAAAGAATTCTTGCAAAAACAACCTCCTGCATCTGTAGGTTGATTTCAGATGAGCATATTTGCAGTCCAAATTAGAATGGACTACACATGGACAACGTGTGGTCCAGCTGATGTTGAAAAGCAATTCAACAATTGTTTTTCTACAAAGACATATGATCCATGCAACAAACACAATTGCAGCATCCATTAATCTAGCCTATCTTGCTGTAGAAACTTACCCATTGAATACAATCAGTGCACAAAAAAAGTGAACACCATACAGACACTATGTGTATTGCATATGTTTTGCACAGATCAGTTACAAAAATTTCACAGGAAACTGCATAGTGGACATAAAAGTTTGAATGTCATGTGGATATCAAGAAGAGACTTGGGCTTCCTTCACACATTGGTTGAACAAAACATTTGTTTGAAAAAAAAACACAGAGAAATAAAACAAGACACTTACCTTCGTTCATCAATTTATTCAAAGAAACAAAAAAAAATGGGATAACCAGATAACTCTGATGAGCAGCAGCATCGGTAACGTTACTGCTCACCCTTGTCACTGGGTCACCAGTTCACTTCAGGTCATGCTGTGCTGCATAAAACCCAGTGCCTCTTAAAAGTGGTGACATCAGTAACATTAATGCTTATCAGAGTCACCAGGTCACGTTCCGCTGCACGAGACCCGTCACCTAACCCAGCAGTAACATTAATTTCACCGCTCATCATCAGTGGTGTTGCATCTCATACAACGCAGTGTGACCTGCAGTAAATTGGTTGACCCAGCGACTCTAATGAGTCATTACTGATGTCACTGCTCATCAGAGGCATCGGGTCTTACACAGCGCAACATGACCCATAAATGCCTGTAAGCACAGTCTATTTTTGTTTCAGAATGATGCTCCATAGACTTTGTTCATCGGAATCTCTTGGACTACTTCACACCAGCTGAAAATGTTTTGAATAAAGTGGTGAATGAGGGTAAGTGTCTTGCTTTATTTCTCTGTGTTTGTATGCTTGTGTTTTTATTTCAGATATTTTTTGGACTATAATGGATTCAGTGGACTACAGTGGAGCTGCATGGGTTTTTTTTTTGTTTTTGTCTTTAAAAAAAAAAAGGGTAAACAAGAGAAAGATTCAAGAAGTGTTTAATTAAATAAAAAAAATTCTTGTATTTGTTTTTTTTCCTTTGCTTTGTTGGGCTAGCAATGGGGCTGTCTGATAGACACTTCTACATTACTAACAGCAGGGCCTGATGCCAGCTGACATTACACAGCTGACAACAACCCCATAAACTATTACTCCGATTGCCACCACACCAGAGCATCAGAAAGAGCCAAGGCAAAGCACCAGCACCACTTCTGAAGCAGCTGCAGACTGCTGTATTTAGGATTGAAAGGGTCCAATAACCAATGCCTTTTCCAATATAGTAATATCAATCCACAGCGGTCTGCTTTCCTTTGCTGGTTATCAAGAATAAGGGAGGGCCCCATGTCATTTTTTCATTTAATTATGTACTGTATATAATTGATTAATATCTGTATAATCTATCAATCATCATTGCACATCTTTAACACTGGCTGGCAGTAAAAAACAGACATGGCCCTGTGTATTTCACACAGACACGTGTGATTCACACAAACACATGGTCTGTGTGAAAATACGGAGGTGTGAAATCACTATTGATTTAAATGAGTATGTGTGGGAATGTGTCCCCAGTACACGAGAAAACGGACACCACACACACTGCAAACACAAACCTGTGAAGGGGACTTACAGACATATGGAACACCGTAAGGTTTTGTGACAGTGGTCTTATACACATTGATTCCTACCAGAATCAGCCTGTAAAATAGCCGCCAGACTCCATAAAATTAGAAAAATGCACAGCAATGTCAAAACAACACTGCTGTGTACATGTCCAATCTTAAACCACCTCTTTTAACCTATTCAGAGTTCAGAATACCGAAGCAGTTAAAGGAAGTGACATTCTCATTGTTTGAGAGGCTTCATCAGCAAGATCACCAGCGTAACTGCTTCAGGAGAATGACTACCAGTTTTCCTGAAATTACTTGGCATTTAAAAGACGCATGTCCACCTTGCCTTTAGATGAAAAATGTTCTGCATTGTCAGAGACTTCCCAAGCTCGTCTTACACTAACTCAGTCTTAAGGCCCCATTACACGGCACGATATACTTAACGATATCGCTCAAATGTCACGGGTTTGGAGTTGTAGAAACGATGTTGCTTGAACCTCGATGCGTGTGACACTGAGATATGGATACGATAAATCGTTGGATCGTTGAATCCAGATTTGATAACATGTTCTCAAATCTGATGATACACGATCAGCCAACCTGCTAGATCGTTCAGTGTGCACCACGATAACAATGTGGTTCACGACTTCGCCTATTCACATAAGTGAACAAGTATAGTTCACTGGGTTGTGCGAATGATACCTGCTCACTGGATCGTTGGTGAGACATGCACGATATCTAGGAGTGTGACATCTCACCAACGATGTCAAAACGATGTCCTAACAACTGCGTGCCCCCGAGATAGTTAGTGATATTGTTTCAACGTTGTGCCGTGTAACGGTACATTTACAGACTACTGCCCTAGAGTTCAGAAGATCAGCAGAGCAAAGCCTTGTTTGATCATGACAGTAATAGATTGGGCTCAAGCAACCAATTTCCTACTTTGCACTGATGAGGGGTAAGAACCCCCAAAACTGCTAAATGTAAATGTAAATTCTGGTTTAACTTTATATCCAAAAACTATGTGGGAAGGTTCGTTAAAGGGTACAAAAGTGATTTGCTAATTGATTTCTACTTCCAGTAATTGACACTAGGGACTCTGCCCTATTCCTCTTCCATATTAGGATATAGCAGTGAAATGAGGATGCATGGAGTAATCTTAATGGGTTTGAACTGAGCATTCTTATAACGTGTCTGACATACAGTGAGAAGCAAAAGGGCAACAATGTTTTGACCTTTTGACTTTCAGGCTCCATATCTCACCATGCATTACAGCTTTAAGTATATAATTACCTTCATTTTATAGACAATCACCTTAATTATATCATAGATAATTTGCAACTAATTAGCATATGATTAGTTATATATACAGCTTTTTCTTCAATTCTACCAACAAGTGTTAGTATGGGTTGAGGTCTGGGGAATGTGAGGGCCAATCCAGCACTTTTACTTCTCGTCATTGAACCATTTCTACACAAATAAATGTATGCTTCATGATGTTTTCCTGCTGTAACACCATGTCAACATTTTCATACCTATAGTACGAGTGTATGAAGTATATGGTCTAGTGGGATACTCATATATAACTCAGCATTGAGACCACCATCGATCCAGGTGAAGTATGCAACATCTTTGGTTGTGGAACAACTACAAATCATCAGGCTTCCCCCACCAATTCCTTCAATTTCTCGATCTGTTAGCCCCTTCTCCCTGGTTTCTTAGAGACCCATCTGCACCCATCAGAGACCAGTCTAATGACTTTTGTCTCATTGCTCAAAATCATCCCTTTCCAATTATTTACTGTCTACTTTTCATACATTTATTTTGCAAACTGAAACTGACACTTCTTATGATGATACTAACGTAGAGGCTTCTTCACGTTTTTCGGGCCACCATTCCAGACTTTTGTGACATGCATCACACTGTGCCTTCATGGACGTTTGTGATCTCACTAATATAGAGAATACAAGGCCACGTTGGTTGCACCAGAACTGATAGACCTTGTGATGAGCCGACAAGTTGACGCTGATATTTTCCCTCTTGGCTTTTTAAGGATAGACAGACATCAATTGTATTCTTCCAACAGTCATGGCTTTCTCATGATGTAGTTTACAGTGTTTCTTCTGTCAAGAATATTGCAATGAGCTGGATGATGTGGTTTCCCTTTTCTTGGGAAACCTTCTTCATGGCTGCTGCTCTAGACTGCCCCTAATCCAGGCGCAAAACATTAACAATGCAGTGACATGACAAGAATGTGCATAACCAATAATATGCTTAATAGTTGCAGGTCACATTTATGTATTAGATAACCAATATGATTGTCTATAACATGAACCTAACCTAGATACTATTGAGAAAAATAGTATACTGAAAACTCCTCCTACACCAGATGGAGGTAGAAAGTTAAGGGATCTGTACACTGGAGATGCCAGTATAATGGCTTTCGAAAGGTTTTAATAAAAAGATAAGGGTCCCAATAGTTTACAGTGTTACAAGCTACAATGTTGTCCCTGTGATCACTTATATACTTAGACATGCTCAAGCAGAGGGTGCCCAACAAAAACCCCATTAACATATTCTGTAACGTCAAGTTCTGATCTGCAACTGGTTCTGCCTTAAACTATTGATGAAAACAATAAATAGGCAACAAGAACTCGCTGAAGTGTATTGAAGAAATGATTGCCTTAATTACTCTAATTCCACCTTCACACAGTAAGTTTCTTAAAACAGCTGACTGTGCCAGCAGAGACTCATTACAAAATGTTTGACATAATGGCACTAATAAGGATATGTGCATTAGGGTTTTGCGCTGTATTACACCACAGTTGCTAAATAAACAAACTTAGGTAATTGTCTAATAATACTCGCAAGAATTACAAGGTGGATGTGTTAATGACATATTTCCAGTATCTGGAAATTATACTAATCAATCCTCACTCATGTCATGTACATATTAATGTAAGCATTTGTTTTTTAAAGAAAGTGATCTGTCTTCTATAGAAGGATATATCCAGTAATATGTAGTATGCTATATTGGGTGATGAGAAGATGGAGCAGGAAAGCATTCATGCATCAAAACGTATCCAGGCATTCTGACATCCCACAATTACTTACATCCTGGTGTGTGTCTTGATTAATTATAGGTGCTAATGATGTTAAGATCTCATTAGCCACCCTATGTTTCACATTTCTTAACCCCTTTTATGATTCAATGGAGAGTCAAAAAGAACATGAAGAAACCTATAGAATCGGACACAAATCTAATGAGATGACATCATATTAGGTTACTTTTACAAGAGTCAAACGGTGGCCATAGGTAATATTATATAGAGTAAAAAATCTAACTATAACTACCAATAGCGATAGTCGTCCATAGTATTCAGTCATAGAAGACATAATACACGCCCAGTAATGTACATCAATATTTGCAGTTGGGTGATTTTTTTACAATGAGCCTCTACTCCATCATTTTAAATATCTTTTTTAGCGTGCACCTTATTACCATTGTTATCAGTTGTCTAGACATCTATGAGGAGGCTCACGATACTCATCCAAAGGAAGAATGCAATAGCTTCCCACAGCAACCAACTACATTGGGCAACTACTGTACTTTACTTTTCAGAAAACTCTCTCAATGTTACTGTAAGGCTGGGTTATTCCAGCAAAATATATTACAAGAAATTGAAAACTTTACTTCTGACCATAACCCCCCCTAAAAAATAATTATCTATATAAGCAGGCCAGCTCATTCATATCACAATGAGGACACTGAAATTCAACATGGATAAAATATTACTCAGACTGCTGTCTACAGTCATATTCTACTTAGCAAGTCGTGTTTTCTGACTTCAAACATCTGAAACCGCTATATTGTCAAATTCTGCACATGCTATGAAATATCTAAAAGCTTAGGCTGCTTCCACACTGCAGTTTTTTCACTGATCAGTGTCCATCAGATTTGTGTGCCAAAACCAGGAGTGTCTCCAAACTCAGAACAGGTGTTAATGTTTCAATTATAGTTTTTCTCTGCAAGTTCCTCTCCTGGTTTCTCTCCGGGTTTTGGCACACAAATCTGATCGAACCTGATCAGTGAAAAACCGCAGTGTGGAAGCAGCCTTAAAGAGGTTACACAGGATTTTTAGAAAGTGGGTAAAAAGTCGAGAATGTTATAAAATAAAAGAGCAAGCATTACTTACCCCTTCACTCCACTGTCAATCTAGTCATGGTGCAACGTCTATGATTCAAGTGACTACTACAGGCAAATCATCAGTATTAATGGCCCTATGCCATACATACAGATGTCAGCCCTAAGGATTGAGGCTGTAGTGATTACATGACTGACAGACATGGCATCAGCACTTCAGTTATTAGCAGAGACCAGAAAATCCCTTACAAAATAACATTTCTTACTGTTGGTGCACGGTAAAAATCTCAAGAAACCTATTATTGGGCAAGAAGACTGATATATATTCACCATTAACATTTCTGTAAATGTCATTAAAAAATCCAATCTCTCACAAAAAAATTCAATATATTACTGTACAGTTTTAATAAAACCCTTAACATGGTTCAACACAAATTATGGCCACTGGGATGGCTACATATAATATAAGCAACTCCTGACAGAATATCACAAAACCATGTTTGTTTTATTATATACTGTGTATATATATATATATATATATATATATATATATATATATTGTAAGGTAGCGGTTAGGATGGCATGACAGAAGGCAGTGATTCAGGTACTTGTTCACACAGCACACAATTTATTTGGTAGTTCATATAAACACAGGCCTTTTGTAGCTCCGTGTCACAGCCGGTGTAAAGGGTTTCACTTGGACCAGTACGGCTGTCAGGCTCTCTCTTGGCCGGGCCCCTGGGAAGGCCAAGTCCACACTGCCACGCTGTGTTAACTGTGCACACACAGAACTCCACACAGCTCCTGCTGCTCTGACATTTCTCCCTCTCTCCAGCCCAGGGCAGCTCATATCCTTCCTAGCCATCCCACACCTGCAAGGCAGGGTGAACAATCAGCACTTCACTTAGACAGAGCTGCCGTTAACCCTGTGAGTGCTGCCACAGAGCAAAAGACAGAATCACCCATGTGCCATATACCGGTCATAGGGCACATGCCGGTTACATCACTACGATATATATATGTAAATATCCACACGTGGTCAAAATTGTTGATACCCCTCGTTTAGTGAAAGAAAAATCCACAATAGTCACAGAAATAACTATGAACATGAAATCTATGAAAATGAACAAATAAAAGTCAGATATTGATTTTCAACTCTGCTTCCACAGAATTAAAAAAAAAAATTAAACTAATGAAATAGGCCTGGACAGAAAAGATGGCACCCCTGAAAATAATTTGAGAAAAGGGATATGTTAAATCAAGGTGTGTCCACTAATTAGCAGCACAGATGTCTACAATCTTGTCATCAGTCAGTGGGCCTGTATATAGGGCTACAGATACTCACTGTGCCGTTTGGTGAGCTTGTGTACCGCACTCAACCAGAGGAAGCGAAGGAAAGAGTTGTCTCAGGAGATTAGAAAGAAAATTATAGACAAGTATGTTAAAGGTAAAGGTTATAAGACCACCTCCAAGCAGCTTGATGTTCCTGTGACTCCAGTTGCACATAGAATTCAGAAATTTAATATCCACGGGACTAAAGCCAACCTCTCTGGACGTGGCCGCAGGAGGAAAATTGTTGACAAATCAAAGAGACAGACAATACAAATGGTAATAAAAGAACGCAGGAAATCATCTAAAGAGATTAAAGGTGAACTTCAAGCTCAAGGAACATCAGTGTCAGATCACACTGTCGTTGTTTGAGCTAAAGTGGACTTCATGGGAGAAGACCAAGGAGGACACCATTGTTTAAAAACAAAGAAACAAAAAAATCATAATAATGCCAGACTGGAATTTGCCAAGCTACATGCTGACAAGCCACAAATCTTCTGGGAGAATGTCCTATGGACAGATGAGACAAAAATGGAACTTTTTGGCTAGGCACATCAGCTCTATGTTCACAGATGGAAAAATGAAGCATATCAAGAAAAGAACACTGTTCCTACTGTGAAACATGGATGAGGCTCTCTTATATTCTAGGGCTGCTTTGCTGCATCTGGCACAGGCTGTCTTGAATCTGTGCAGGGTACAATGAAATCTCAAGACCATCAAGAGATTCTAGAGAGAAATGTGCTGCCCAGTGTCAGAAAGCTTGGTCTCAATTGCAGGTCATGGGTCTTGCAACAGGATAATGACCCAAAAACACAGCTAAAAACATCCAAAACTGGCTAAGAGGAAAATATTAGACTATTCTGAAGAGGCCTTCAATGAGCCCTGACATAAATGCTATTGAGCATCTTTAAAAAGAACTGAAACGTGCCGTCTGGAAAAGGCAACCTTCAAACACAAAACAAGTTGAGCAGTTCGCTCTTGAGGAGTGGGCCAAAATAACTTTCGAGAGGTGCAGAAGTCTCATTGACAGTTACAGGAATCGTTTAATTGAAGTGATTCCCTCAAAAGCTTGTGCAACAAAATATTGAATTAAGGGTAGCATCATTTATATCCAGGCCTATTTCATGAATTTAATTATAAACAAATAAATCTGCGGAAGCAGGGTTGAAAAGCAATAGCTGACTTTCATTTGTTCATTTTCATAGATTTTTTTATTTATTATTACTTTGTCAGATTCAAGGTATTTCTGTAACCATTGTGGGGTTTTCCTGTGGTGGTGTAATAGAAATAGATAGATAGATAGATAGATAGATAGATAGATAGATATTGGGAGATTTGCTCTGGTAGTAAAGAGACAGATGCAGGGTTTTCGGTCCAATTCCAATGACCTTTTGTAGCTTACCCCCCTTGCGGAGTGTGTCAATGACTGCCTTCTGAATCTCTGTCAAGTCAGCAGTCTTTCCCATGATTGTGTAGCCTACTGAACCAAACTAAGGGACCATTCTAAATGCTTAGTAAGCCTTTGCAGGCGTTTTGTGTTAATTATTTAAATTTTCTGAGATAATTAATTTTGGATTTCACTGGCTGTAAGGGCCCCTTTACACACTGAGACTTTCCAGCGATCCGACTTGGCCAGGATCGCTGGAAAGTATTTATGCTGTCGATGGTGAGCTGTCAAACAGGCAGACTCAGCAGCAAACAGTGGACCAGCGACATTGTGGAAAGAATATAAACTATTCATTCCACGATGTCGAACTCCCGCTGCTGTCTTCTGACAGGCTGCGGTAAGCAGGAGCAGGCTGGTAGCCATGATAAACAACGGGTATCTAGGCAGCACGCAGGGCCTAGTTACTCGATGTATACTTTGGTTACCAGCCTTCTCCGCTTCCAGGCTGGTATCCAAGTACACAGCGAGTATCTAAGCACATCGCTGTCCCTAGTTACCCGCTGTGTAATTTGGATACCAGCCTGAAGGAGAAAAGGCTGGTAACCAAGGTATACATAAGGTAACTAGGCGCAGCGCGCTGGCTAGATACCCATCGTTTACAATGGTTACCAGCCTGGGAGGTCGCTGATCGTTGGTATCTCGCTGTCACACGCAGCGGTCCGTGCTGACCAGCGGGAGACCAAGGACCGAAAAATGGTCCTGAACAACGTGCAGCGATCAGCGACCTCACAGCAGGAGCCTGATCGCTGCTATGTGTCACACTGTGACATCGCTGCCAAGGTTGCTGTTACGTCACAAAACCTGTAATGTTTTAGCGACATCACTAGCGATGTTGTAGTGTGTGAAGTACCCCTAAGCCACAATCATCAACATTAACAGAAAAACCCTTTAAAGAGATCACTCAGTTTGTAATGACGCTATATAATATATGCATTTCACTTTATATAATAGAAGAAAAAAAGTTTTGGTACAGTGTTAGCCAGGTGAGAAAATAATGATTGCTCTCAGTGGGAGAAACAAGATAATTTTGTTGTATTAGATAAAAAAACAACAGATACATCTAATATCAGAGTGCAAGAGAAAGACAATTCACAGCCTGAAGAACAACAGGGAGATCACTATTAAGCCTGCAGACAAAGGTGGGGTCATTGGTCTCCTGGATACAAAAGACTACTTTAAAGAAGCACACAGACAGCTAATGGATATACAGTACTACTCCAAAATATATGAGGGAGTTGAGAAGACTCATCAAATGTTACGTACGGATTCCACAAACCTTCTGGATTTAATACCTAAGGATCCAAGGATGGGAGTTTCCTATATGCATCCCAAGATTTATAAACTAGGAAACCCAGAAAGACCAGGGGTGGGAACACTCACTGAAAGAATCTCTGGCTGTGTGGAAAAAAAAGCTGGTAAGGAAGACAGACAGCTATATACAGGACATGACAGACGTTTTAAATAAGCTCTTTACAATAGGCTCCCTCTCCAAGGGTACCATCTTAGCCACAATGGATGTGGAATCCTTATAGTCTAACATTCCACACGATGATGGACTTACTGCCTGTCAAATGTTTCTTGAAGTAAATGGGAACCCTTCTGAATCAGTACTAAGGCTCACCAGCGTTATCCTCACACACATTTTCTCTTTTGGTGAAGAACTGTATTTACAATCCTCCGGATCCGCTATGGGAAGCAATATGGCCCCCCAGTATGCCAATCTTTTCATGGCTAAACTGGAAAATGACTTTTTAGCCTATTGCCCCATCAACCCTTGGCCTACTTCAGCTAAATTGATGACATCCCAATAATCAGGACTTAGACTGAACATGAACTTCTAAAATTCGATGACAATTTCAACAAATTTCATCCCACCATAAACTTGACACTGGACCACTCAAAATCAGAAATCAACTTCCTGGATACCATCATAAAAATTCTAAATGGTTCATTCCAGACATCGGTGTATCGGAAACAGATTGACCATCCCACATACCTGAGATGGGAAAGTTTCCTCCCGAAACACATTAAAAAGTCCATTGTCTACAGCCAGACCCTCAGATATTTGCTCCTACCCAGTGTACAGGGATCAACACTTAAACCATCTAAAAAAGACATTTTTAAACCAAGGTCACCACCCCACCTCCATTGATGATCAGAACTCATTAAGGCCACAAGGATCCTTAGAAGTCAAGCACTCCAATACAGAGAAAAAGAAGAAAACCATTGTGTTCCTCTGGTGGTGACCAGCTTGAGGTACTGAGAAAACGGCCAGGAAACTTCACCATCATCACAAAACAATCACTGATCTCAGGGAGATGCAGCCATGGCTAGGTCCTTCCCTGGAGGGATATCTGGCTAGTCCCGTGTTTGAGACTTCTAAACGAGGCTCCACAGACTCTATTTGCATATAGGAAACTTCACCATATCCTACACAAGGATGGTCGACTAAAATAATATTCAAAGACCCTCCCTTGCTATGCTACAGGCAGCCTACCAATTTAAGAAACATGATGATCGTAAGTTTGATTCCCTCAGATGCATCAAGAGGACCTTATCCATGCAATGTGAAGAGCTGCAGACCTGTGCTCACATAGAGACCAAAGTCAGGATACAGATCCCCAACACACAGCAGGATTATAAGATTCCAGGGACATTCACACGCTACTCTTTAAATGTTTTGTATTTAATTATGTGCACTCTATGTCCTGTGGGACTTTTTACGTTGGGGAGACAGGACAATAGCTTAGAGTAAAGATGAGGTCTCATCGTCACACAATTACAAATTAATTTACCAGTAGCCAAACATTTTTCTAGTCAAGGACATAACATTGAAAATATGAAAGTTGCCATTTTGAGAGATACGGTAATTTCAAATCACAGAAACATCAAAAGGTCTGTGGATCCAAGTTTATTAGAAATTTTGAGTGCATCCAAACAGGACTAAACCTATCTGATGCATTTATGGTTCATTATAACATCTGAAGAATGTTTTTCAAAGACACTGAAGTCTGAAGACATCAGGTTTACATATAAATTAGGGTCATAAAAACTTTGACATCACTAAGCCTGGCTGATTGAGGATCCTTTCCAGGCTATATTTTCTTTATTTATTTAAATGTCCATTCATTATACCTTGTGTCTGCTCCAGTTGTTCATTAATATATTTGAGTTTCTTTTAATACTTTGTCATACCATGCCTGATGGAGAGAGCGGAGACGTCTCGAACGCTTGCCTTGTAACATCACTTACTTTATTTTTGTCAGCCATTAAAAGGTATCACAACTACAAGATTAGTATCTTGTTTCTCCCACTGAGAGCAATCAACTTTATGTAATGAATTACTACAATAAATTATCTTTTTGATGATATTCTAATTTATTTAGATACACCTGTACCTATATTGAATATCACCAAAATAATTGGAATTTGATGTAGATGTTCTACTCCAATACTAAACATGTTGCCGTACAGTTTTTTTCTCTTCAACCTGTTAATCTATTGATACGTAGGTTTAATGCTGAGTAAAGGAAACTTGGGATCCCAGGTAGCACAATTAGTTGGTAAATATATTTTAAAAAATTTATTCTTTTTTATTCATGAAGACAAAGGATAGAATTCTGCTACAGAAGCAGATGAAAAACTGACGTGTTTCTGGCGCCATGTGCACACTATAACTAATGGCACACATGGCACCAGAAACGCATCAATTTTTTAAATTTGCTTCTGTAGCTGATTTCTATGCTTTTTTTATACATGAAAAAAATATATTTTTTTTTTATTTATTTACTGAGTAATTTTGACACCTGGAATCCCAAGTTTCCTTTAATCCATATGGCTGTGCTCTATAAGCGGGAATGAGCACTCATTAGTTATTCATCTGGACTTGTCATTCTTCAATCATGGTGAGTTTATTTTTCAGATAAGTTTAATTTTGTATGATTTTCTTTTTTAAAAATGTTTCTCCATGTAATTGTCTGCGTAGACGTCATCCTTGTCTATACAAGTTGGTAAATAACTTTCTAGTTAGTCCACAAAATGGTCTAATTTTGATTCAAGGAAGCAACACAACAAATCAAAACAAGTTCTTTGTTTTTCACTGACTGATAAATAGGAAAAACTGTAAAAAAATGTTTGTCTTTTTTCTCCGCATCAGAGAAAAACTGAGATGAAACTCTGACCAAACTCTATTGAAATTCATATGACACTAATGAAACTTGATCTGTTTTTTTTAGTACGTTAAAAAAAACTGATGTCTGAATGGGGCCTAAAAGTTAGGTATTATTATTCTTATTTATTTATATAGCACCATTAATTCCATGGTGCTGTACATGAGAAGGGGTTACATAGAAAATTATAGATCTAGTTTACAGTAACAAATTAACAATGACAGACTGGTACAGAGGGGAGAGAGGACCCTGCCCTTGCAATCTATGGGAATCTCACACTTAAAATTAGGAGATTAGGCGATAGATGTTCTGGTAGACTGCGCTGCTGTGAAAGAGGAGTAGTTCCTTGAGTGGCAATACTTCAAGTAGTTTTTATTTACACTTTTCAGGTTGGTGCCAAACCTTTTCTCAAAACTGAGCCACATCTATCATGTGTAGTTCAGTTTTGAGAAATGGTTCAGTATGAGACTGAAATACGTAAATATAAGCTACTTGAAGCATTACCACACATGGAACGACTCCTCTTTCACAGCAGCACAGTCTACTAGAACATCTATCTCCTACTTCTAATCTACGTACAAAAGATCTTTTATCGGCAGATGTGACTACAGTGGCTGAATAATCTATGTGCATTTATTAGAGTTCTGATATAAACAACCCAATTAAGTCCAAGTAACCAACCACATCACCCCCCAATTTGACATTTAAGCTACCTATGTGCACTTGACTACCCTTTTTCTTTTCTATAGTTAGTATTAGATTATACAAGAATGAACACTGACTGTTCGCTTATCTAACAGCTTCTGCAGCCAGCTTAGAACAAATTGGAAAAAGTGTGCAGAAAACTTTTGAGGATATTTGCATGAAGTGGTAAGATTACACAACATCTTAGATGGTGGTTACTTTCTATATTTACTAAATTAGATTAGTTCTCTGTGTAAATAATTGCTATAATTCACTATATTTGTCATTAATATATGCTGGTCACAAAACAATCAGGAAACAATTTCTACAAATTGGAAACCCTGCCATGGGAATGCACGACTGATGAAATTTGCCAAGAAAGCTAGGTACGAAAGAAATATGCTAGAATCTCTAGAAATACCTGCTACTTATTCGTGGTTGAGATCCTTGGAAAAGCTAGCTAGTGCGGAGGGGCTGAGATACAGGCCAGACATCTGTGTTTTAGGCAAACAACAAAGATGTGATTTTAATGGATTAAATGAAAAATAAATCAGAAAGCCTCCAACGTTTGTTTATACGTATGCTAAACATCCGAAGAGCTTAACAAAATCCCCGAGAAGAGTGAGACATCCTTTTAATGAGTGAAACTTGACGGGTTTGTCATTGTAACACATATGCCAAAAAGTTTGATAGCTATTGGCTTTCATTAGGCACAATTAAACAACTGAAACATGCTTTGAGAATAATGGTTTGAACTTCATGAAAAGGAGATGTTGCGCGTGCATTTCCTACATCTGCTCCGTAACAATCAACATGGAACGCAGGCTGCAAACTGCTACATTAATAATATTATGCTGATATTCAAATTTTCTGTCTTCAACTAAAGAAAGATTGAATGCCCTGCTGTTGTGTGGCCAAGATTGAAGAGGTGTCTCGCTGACATTGTTCAAAGTTTATGAAAATATATGAATGCTCAAATGTCATTGGCTTCGCGCCTTCAACAGACTGTGGCTTTATGAGAAATCAGTCTTTTAATCAAAATGATTGAGTGCTTTAAGGCTCAATCCAAAGATATCAGCTAATATCCACAAAATGTGCGATTTCTGCAAGCTTTGCCAAGCTGTGCATATTGCGGTACGTTTTGAAAGTGTTAATTTGAGCACTCCAGATTGAAAATTGATCTAGAGGGTCGGAGTTTTGTCAAGCAAAAACATATGGTTGCAAGCTCTGAGCATACTACGTGACAGTTGTGGAAGCTGTCACACTCGCAAACTTGATAACCGAGGTGACACATACGCAAATAATTTGCTTGTTTAGCAACAATTCAAAGACTCATTAGTCATGTAAGAAATCGTTCTTTTAATGATAAAATAGAATTGCTTATGTGACACACTTACAGAATAAATAAAGACAGTGAGAAGATGGACTACGAGTAACCCATTCACTGCCAGAGATCGACATTATCAAGTTGCCTCGATTTCAGCAGTGCTTAAGAGGTTAACACAAACAAAATAATATGGTATTTTCACGTAATTATTGAACCAGATGGTGTGTTCTCCTTAATTCTGCCATCAGTCTGGGAGTTTCATGTCTTACATCTGTACTTAGAGAAATAAATTTTGTCACTGACATTATTTCAGTTTTCTTCAAATATTTTAATCACTTTTACACCATGATTTGCAAACATCTGCCACGATGGATGCCTGTGAGAGAAATTGTTGGGAGAGAATTCCTCCAAGAATACACATTATTATCCCTGAGTTAAACTTTGAATTTATTACCGCTGCTGCTCTACAGCCTGCTGCTCTTACAGACTCCTATTAACCTTTTAAGTATTACAGGAGCTCGGAAAATCTATTAAACACACATATCTGGGAAACAGGGAAACATAATCATGCTGTTCTCCACTATAAGCGGTAATGGGAGTATACGGCCATCATTCCTGGCAAGTTTTGATGTTTGTTGAAAAATATAAAATATGCTTCCACAGGGTGAGAGTTCCAACATGCAGGCCACCTCCAATCTAAATTGTGTACAGTGTCTGACTCCTCCACCGGCCAGCTACTAAAAACATTATGTGACTTGAGGGTTCCTGAACGTATGTTTAAGATACTAAGTGTAAATATCTAGACTAATTACTCAACAGCCAGACATAAGCTTGAGTCACAACGTCTGACTGATAAATCTTACTCAACAGGTTCCTCATTCCATGACACAAAGATTATATAGCAGGAACTTTACAACGCTACCCAAAATATTTTAATATAATGTATCTCGCTCTCTCCATATTACATGTAAATATTAAAGGTGTTTCTGGGATCTATACAATTTTCAAAGAGATGTACACACACAACATTTCTGCTTAAGCCAGTGATTAGAAATATAAGGACCCATGCTGTATATCATCATAAAACCCTGTATACTGCAGCTTCCCTTCCTGTTTGGATTCCTAATTTGTACCATAAAGGCTCATTCAGATGTCCCTGAATATTGATCCGATCCCAGACCGCAATCGGACTGGTCGGCGGCTCCCCTGACATGAATGTCACAGTCTCATTGAAATATATGAAGCCGTCATGATCAGTAATGCAGCCTGTAGTGAAATATGTATCTCAGGGACTGGACACTAACAACAGTAAGGGGTTAAATTCCATGTCATCCACAAGAGGTCACAACCTGCTTTAATAAGTGCACACTAACTTCCCAGTCACACTGACTCCAGTCTCCCCAGGGGGCCATGATGGGAAAAGCAGAGAGTGACAAACTTCACACCTGTAGCCAGAAAGAGAAGGGGATCAAAGACTCTACCAAATGGAGTAGTATAGCAGTTGAAATTACTGTGGGAAAAGAATTGGTTTAGACAAGGGAGCATTTGAAAATTAATATATGCATGGCTAAATTAGTGACAATTCAATCATAGACACAGAAGTAGAGTGTTAAACTAGAAGGCCGGTCTAAAATCTGACCCCCCCCCAGTCTGAGCCTATATCTGAGCTCACGCAGGTTACTGTGTCACAGAGATGGGTCAGCCGAAGCTGCTGTGAACCTCTTCCATAAATTTCTGCTCTCCCCATCGGGCAACCGAAACAAAGTTTAGGTTTCTGTAAGATTTCTCCTATTTATTTCATTGTTTGCATATGTGTATGTCATTTTATTATTTCTATTTTTATACCTTTTTATGTAAGCACTGTACCTTTTATATTAAAGCTTTAAACTTTAATAAGTCTGAACCTTGTATATTCTAAAATCCAGCCCAGGAAAAGGTGTGATTTGTTGATTGTCTGAAAGTCTTAGTTCAGGGGAACTCATCGGCCCCCCAAAATCCAGTGGGTGGTGGCAGCGTGTTGAAGCAGGGGTGCGACGGTCTGAGTCGGGGTGTGATGATGCTCCCTTTCAGCATAGGACAGAGGTTGAGTGCTGGAAGAGTGAGAGGAGATAAGATTAACCCTTGCAGGCGCAACCCAAGTCACATGCTGAGAAGTGGGTACGTGACACAGTCCATGCTATATTTCTAGCTATATTTGGAAAGCCAGATCACGGAGGTTAAATACTACTGGACGTTATATGGAGGCCAATTAGAAGCTGTTTAATACCGATTTTGACCAACCAACCACACATGTGCACACAGACTGATCCCTAATCCTTCTATCTTGATTATGTCATTGCCATAACATACCCAGTTTACACAGGGTGATGTGCTGCAGAGAATGATTATTTTTAAGGAAAGTTAAAAAAAAATTCACCTGGCAAACAATTTGCACATTAGCTGACTGGCAGTCTATTACAAAGAGGCTGACTATTAGGAACAAATATTCATGTAAATTCTTATCCCCGACAATCGACCATAGTAAAGGTGCGGTGAGACTGGGTTTTCTCAAGTTGGTTTAATCACAATTTCAGCTTGTGAGCTTGTTTAACATTATTTATCTAATTAACATGCTTAAATAAAACAAGCAATATTATCAATAATTTGTGATGCATTTTTTGGAAAATGCATTTTTCTTTCTTTTTAAGGTGAAAACCTAATTCAGATTTACCTGAAAAAAGGGCATGGCTAACAAAAACGGTCCTGTGGGGCGTATTTCAAATACATGACATGTAAAATTTCTATTGTGGGTACGAGAGTCCTTGGTGGTTGATACCTTTTAATGTCTAACTATGGTAAGAAAATGCAAAGCAAACTTTTGAGGGTACCTTTACACGACGCAATATTGCATGCAATTTCACTGGCAATTTGCTGGTTGCAGTGAAATCATGGACACATGGTTACATTTGTACACAGCGACAAAATAGAACAATGTGTCCATGATTTCACTGCAACCAGTAAATTGCCAGTGAAATTGCATGCAATATTGCGTCGTGTAACGGTACCCTGAGACTCTATGGCCACACAATATTGGATATGAAAATACTAGTTCTAAAAGGTAACTTCAGATCACAGCGAGACAGAAAAGTGTGGGAATATGAACTGATAATTAACTTTGATACAATTAAAGCAGGAATGAATGCCTCACATGGCTTTATGTATTTCTACATTCATTCAGAAATTCTCATCTCGACCAACCACTAATCAAAGAACAATAATACAATGTGAGCCTCTTATCTCGGAACTTTGATTTTAGCTCACCAGCTCCTCTTCCCCCTCCTAAGACTGACTATTATCTGCTTTATACAGAAAGGGGCACAATGTGAAAAGCACCTAATGATATATGGGCTTTTGTGAGAGGGAGCCAAAGGGCACCTCTGCACAACCGGAGTAAGAGGCACCAGGTTAGAGGATCACTCCACCTGATGAAGACAGGCATCCTGTCGAAACACGTAGTAGGAAGTAAAGGGCAATAAAGGTTTGTAAATCAAGCACTCTGAGTGTGTTACATTTGCTCAAGTGCCCCAGTGCCCTTAAAATAATGCTACTTGTTTCTTCCATATTTTCTGCTTTATATCACCTGTCGTATTTACTGCATCATCCTATTATATACATATATATTATTTATATTTTTTTTAACGTAATTTTATTGTATTGCACTTGTCTTTTATGGTTTTATATTTGTAAGAATGATGGATATTGACATATATTAGAACCTTGGTTTTATTGTAATGTTAATTTAATTGTTTGGGGTTAAAAGACTAGTCTGTGATTCAATCATAATTCTGATTGTTAGTTAACGAACACCTGACCATCTTATATATAGTAACCCCTGTAATTCCCTTGTATCACCTGAGGAAGACAGCATATTGTCTGTCGAAAGGCATAGTGGCATACAAGGGACTTTTAATAAAAGGTTTGAATACTAGTAACTTACTCTGTCCTTTCCTTTAGCGCTCCAAAAGACCGATTACTGTTCTTTATCTGCATCTATCCCCCTTGTGGGGACTTCAACAAGAGCTGCTATGAGGAAGGATTGCATACGGGCGAAAACCAGCTGGAGAAGACCTGTGGTTGCCGAGTAACCGGGGTTAACAACGCCAAGAACACAGGACCTGCAGTGACGAAGTTCCTGTTTGAGCCGATCATGTGACCGCACCCGGAAATGCTGCAGGAGCAGCGGAGAGGAGAGGACGGAAAGCCCTCCTCATAGGCAACACATACGGGACATCCTGCCTAACACTGGGGTTGTGCAGGGTCGCACAACCCATTTAAGCGAGCGGCCAATCAGCCCCTTAATCCACACTTCCCCTAAGCAACAGGTGCTCCTCATTGCGTTCCCTTCTCTTTCTCCTTATATCTTCAGAATTTGTGTCATTATTGAGCGTGATGAAGAGGCCTATAGAGTCTCGAAAGTTTGCTTTCCTTTTCTTACCGTATTTTCAGTTAGCTATTAACAATGTATCAATCACTGAGGACTCTCAGATTCTAATATTTTTCTATCTACTGGCTAACATGGTACAAACATTTCTTACCTTATTGTGGGTGTGCAGAGTCTTATGTGCAGATTTTCCCCAAAGAATTGCATTAGATGCCAAAAGTTCCGCTGATAAGAAACACATATTTTCAATGTGTTTCCACTGCGGAAACGCAATAAAAATTGTCATTTGCACCTGAAGTTTTGTCAAAGGCCAGAGTCACACTAGTGTATTACATGCATGAAAGCAATGCGAGATAATCTTGCATTGAACTAAAGCCAATGTTAGACAATGAGGCAGCTCAGACAAGTTTTTCCTCAGCCCGTACAGCAACATGTCATGATTGTCTGTGAGTCTCGGCTAACTGGCACCCATACAAGTCTATGGGTGCAAGTGAAACATTAGACTGCACTCAGCGGACATCTGAGTGTAGTGCGATATACGCCAAGGCTGGCAGTGGAGGGGATGGGGAGATTCATTTCTCCCTCTCCTCCGCAGCTGTGATCCGATCACAGTTGCATGACACTCTGTTCACACTCACAGCAGAGCCTGGTCCACGTATCATTAGAATATCGTATCAAATGCCCTAACATTGGATGCCTTACGCTAGTGTGACCTTAGCCAAAGCCAAATCCCATAGAGCAGTGTTTCCCAACTCCAGTCCTCAAGGCACACCAACAGGTCATGTATTCAGGATTTCCTTATCATTAGACAGATGATGGAATTATCCCCTGTGCAAGTAATTAAATTATCACCTATGCAATCCTAAGGAAATCCTGAAAACATGACCTGTTGGTGTGCCTTGAGGACTGGAGTTGGGAAACACTGCCATAGAGTATCAAAAAACAAAGTAGTTTCATACAAAAAAAAAAAGGACGCATGAAATTAAAAAAATGCAAGGAACATAATTTGCTTAGGTGCAGAAATGAAGTGTTTACAAGCTATGATGTTTTTTTCTCTCCCTCTTCCCCCCCCCCAAAGCAGCTATGGAAAACTAAATTAGTTTAAAAAAGTGAAATGCACGTTAAGGACTACTTTGAGGACCAGCCTCTTTTTTCTCTCTGAGCTCTTAAGCTGCACTAGCCACTGAATCACTTTTCACCTAAGGCAGGTTTCACATTTGCATATGTGTCTGCATGCGGAGGGCATGCAGACGCAAAAGCAGCCCATACTGATGTGAACACAGCGGAGAATCTCTGCATGTGTTCACATCGGTATGGTGCACGGTCAGCCAATCAGCGGTCTTGCTGGTGGCCAGGAGGTGGAGATCAGCGGTGGAGATCTCCTCCCAGGAGAGATTTCAATGAGATCTGCACCATTCTACTGCACTGTCATGCGGACGACACTGCGGATCCATTGAGATTGATGTATTGTTTGTGCACTTGCTGATAAAACAAGCACCTGCGAACACACAAAAAATGCAACTGGCTATGCTCGGAGGGCGGAGGAGGGCGCACAAATTATGTGCATATGAACGCAACCACCACCAAACGCAGCCAAACGCAGGTACTATGCGTTTCCATGTTAAACATAGGAATGCAGTGAGCTTGCGTTTGACTGCACTCGGAATGCTTCGTTCACAAACGCAGATGTGAACTCGGCCTTAATGATGAAGCCTAATTTTGCAATCCTAACCAGTGTTACTTTACGAGGTTGTAGCACTGAAACACTTCGGCCGGCTTCACACCACGGTTTAATCCGATCCGGAGAGCCCCAGACCGGATTTTTGTCCCATATCTTATGGGGCCGGATGGAGCTGGATGGCAGCTCTCTGCCATCCGGTTTCCATGTCCAGGAGAATCCGGGAAGAATCAGATTTTTTTCCCGGACACAAAATCGGAGCATGCAGCATTTTTGTGTCCGGGGAGAAAAATCTCCCCAAATCAGATCCTCCCGGTTTCGGGGCAATCCAACGCTCCCCAACAGAGGACTCTATGGGATTGGATTGCCCTGATCCGGCAACTGGACATCGGCGTCTGCACGCTGCTGTAATTTCAGGACCGTGGCTAGGTCCCTGCAAGCCGCGATCTTGAACAATCAGCAGCTGTGACTGCAATTAGCGGCATCTGGCTGCACACCGGACCGGAGGGCATATTTGAATTTCATATTTGAATTTCATGAAATAATCAAAAAAAATGCCTGGGGCTTTGCACAATTTCTATGTACAGCCAGGTATAACTAGGCAGCTGGGGGCTTGAATCCGCAGCGCAGGGAGGCCCAAGCTTTCTGGGCCCCCCCGCTGCAAATTGCAGTCCGCAGCCACCCCAGAAAATGGCGCGTTCAGAGAACCACCATCTTCTGGAGCTGTATTCAGCTCATTCAGGGTCCTGGTGCATTGGCTCACTGGGTAATAAAGAGGTTAGGGCCAGCTGGCCCTAAGCTCAAAATTCATGGGGTCACGCCAATATTAGACATGACCGCCATGAATTTCTATTAAAGTATTTTTAAAAAAAAAAAACACAACACCGAGAAATTTTTTTAAATTGGAGTCTCAAATTGTATTTGTTGTTTTATTTCTATCTTTCCCAAAAAATTCTCTTCTGTCCGCTGTAGTCCAGTACAGGGTTCTTCTTTAGCTCTGCTACATCTCAGGTAGAGATCCTCTCTGGTAGAGATGTAGCAGAGCTGTGCATCCGGGCGTGGGAAAATTCATTTGAGTTCATGCAGGGAAGCATGAACTCACATGAACCCTGCCAGCATCGCTACTTCAAATGAACAGCTGACCTGAGTCAGCTGTTCATTTGAAAATACCGGCGGGAAAGCCGGCGAGAGCAGAGATCACCTTGCTCTGACAGCGGTGACTTGCTCATGACAGCAGGATCCTCCCCTCCCCGTGCCGCCTCCCCACCCAATCGGGCAAGAGGGAGCGAGGAGCGCAGAACAGGAGGAGAAAGCCGCCGGTGAAGTCTTCTCACCAACGGCTTCCCTGCCTGCATCCTCCGCTCCCTACTGCTCGCTCCTCGCCTGCTCTTAACTCAGGATCGGGTGGCAAGGCGGCGGAGGGAGCAGACGATCCTGCTGTCAGGCTGCGGGGAAGAGAGTAGGAGGCTACATCATTGTTTAAAACCCGGAAGCTTTTAACCATCGAGTTTTAAACAATCATGTAGGGAATACTGCCTTTTCCTCTGCCACCAGACCTCTATATAGGGTCTGGCAGCTGAGGAATTACTCGCATTACTCATTTCCACATTGACTTACATTGGACTCGCTATACTAGGAACGAGTGTCAAGTATCGGGACCTACTCGTTAGGAGTGTAGCGAGTCCGAATATTTCAGTACTCGCTCATCCCTAGTGCTACCATTAGCCACTCAGCCCATCAATATACCCTGTATGTTGTATACTGATTTGCAGTTTGTCATTTATTCTGCCTCTACCACCCTCTAATCTTATATGATGTTTGCTATTATGCAGTTAATAAATTGTATATTCATTTTTTCAACTCTATGGTTCTACGACTTTTCTATGTAGCACACACTGCTTACATATTTGATGTATACTGCTCAGACTGCCTACATATAAATATATACAACACACACTTACATATTAGATGTGTACTGCACACACTGCCTACATATTCAAAACATACAGCACATACATACTACTTACATAACCAACATGCTCAGAACACACCACTTTCCTGCTAGATTTTCAGTTATGTAGGTAACAATTCCACCTCACACCTAAGTCCCACCAACTTGCCAGCAAAGTTTACCCCTAATCTAATATCAGATTTGCTGCTTTCATTTAATTTTCATCTAAGCCTCTGTCTGCAGAACCCAGTGCTACCCTGAAGGTGGCCCTGCTTTCACTGTGGATTTCATTGCAACATTGATGCAGTTAGGCTGGGATTGACATATCTAGGTTTGGAGGCTTGGAACGTTATAAATAGGCTGCTTTCACATCAGCGATTTTTGCCATTGGCGGCAGATCCGCAGTGTTGCCGCATCTGCTGTATAATGGATCACTTGCGGCAACACTGCACTCTGCCTAATGTATTCCCTGTGGGACTTGGGGACATGTGCAGCACTTGCAGTTTTCCGCGATCCAGCAAATTCGGCACTTGAGGCGACACAAAAAAAAAGCTGCTAGCAGCGTTTTTTTCACTTGCTGCAAGTGCAAAGCCGCAAGTGCTGTACATGTTCACAAGTCCATAGGGAATGGATTAGGCCAAACGCAGTCTTGCCACAAGTGATCTGTTACGTGGCAGATGCGGCAAAACTGCCAGATATGCCACGGAATGGCGAAAATGGCTGATGTGAAAGAAGCCTTTTGAGTCGCAGCAGCGTTGGCAACATTTATGCACTCAGTGACCTCACACAGTTTCCACTTAACTAAAATACCATTCAGAGTTGATGAGGGAATATTTAACAAGGAGCAAAATGTCACAAACTGAGTTGTTCACTGGTGTCATCCTATTACAGGACCACATTTGAATTCAATGTGCCTTGTAGAATGAATCATTCTTTCACAAATGTCTGTTAAAGCAGACTATGTAGCTAGGGGCTGGATTTCATATACCTGAGGCAATGTGACTGAACGAAAAACCTAAATTCAAAGCTTAAGATGTGTCCCAATACTTTTGTCCATACAGTACTGTATAGGTCTCACACGTTACATATATCCAGGGTGTATATTCTAGTATACTTTATCTCATGCAGCTAAAAATATTTCAATAACTTCTGCGTGAAAATGCACTTTGTATGTAAATATGACAAGCTATACAATGTATTAGGCCTACACTGCAGCATTGCTCTTGGTTGCAAACATACATTCATTTCTATATATGGTTGTAACAAATGTTTTTGATTTTGAACAACATATGAAAAATCCATACATCTGCATCTCCAGCTACCACTAAATAGGACATAAATGGATGGAATGGGGCTTGTGCCTGAATGTGCAGCAGCGATATCAGCTTCAATAGAATATCTCCATAAACATTATCGTTACGGTTTTTTTTTACCTCATAAACAGATGTGGGCAAGCACTTATGTATATTTGACAAGTGGATATGAAGGGAAGGCACTTGGCTTTCAATGATCTAAACTGCAGTTGCCTTAGAATATACTACTGCGGCAGGCCATAAAATACAGAACTGGCTGCGGTTCTCTGGGGTCAGACATTTATAGCCAAGTCCGCATTAGGCCACCTTTTCCTACTTAACAGTGAAAGATCTTTTTTCCTTAAATCCTTTTGTGTAAGATATTCCTGTAACATAATGAGTTGCAGGCCCCTCCAGGACTTGAGGGTCGAATGGATACATTTTTTTCCATAACAACACATTATGTTATGGATATGCAGTACAGTAATGATGTATATTTGTGTCATTAGGATCAAGGCATCTTTTACAGTTTCCCAGCAATCTAATTATTTCAACTCCTTTATCACTGGTGAAACAAAGAGCCATATTTTTACAGAGATATATATAGGTTTCGTTGGATAGTTTAATGTTCAAATTTTCTTTCAACTAAACTTAAGTGACTTTATATGAAATAAATGAATATTAAAGTATAATACCTGTGGGCACAGACTTATTAGTACATGTAACTAGTCATTAAGAGTTTTCTTATAACCATGTCGCTACTTCCCAATACCATTAACATTGAACATGATGGCGGTGTATCTGCTGAATTTTTAACTCAAGATGCTTCAGGACATTGGTTGCTTTTGTGACATTTAGTCGTTGGTCGTTTTTGTGACTTTTTTATGTAGAATGGTATATTTAAAATAGTGAGCCATCTATATTATGGTAAAGTCATACATTTTAGCCACTTTATGGCTTTCAAAGCCAGAAGAAGCTCAAACAGATTGAGCATATGCACAGTAATTTTACAGCTATAATATATGTCCTTTTTTTTTTAAGCACTTCTGATGATCCTTAGCCAGAATTCAAATAAAGAAGACATTGTTTGCACATAGGGGCTATCCAGGTTTGGTAATCACGATTCCACATTGCGAGTCTCACAAACGTATATATTCTGTCTGCGAGAGGATCGGATGAATTGGTGTAACGACACTCCGATCAAAGGCTGATCACAGTTTCAGTTTCTAAAATGAAAAAAAAAAATCAGAATACAGGTGAAGAGAAAATCGAAAACAAGATTTCTCCATCATCTCCATTCTGCAGGTCCTTGGAAATCAGCCAAATCCGCATCAGAAAAAAAAGCACTGATTGGCACTGCCCCATTGAAAAACATTGGTCCAAGCACTACCTGATAAAACATCGGATAGAATTAATTCATGTTAATTGGTGGTGTTAACCCTTAGAATAGGCCCAAATTACTTATTTTCAATTGTACTATTGATTTTTTATTTTTAATAAAAATAAAAACATTTATTCTTAAAATATTTAAAGGTTACTTCTACCATCAAAATGAATACTGTACATATCAATATCATATCGTTTCTGTCCAGCCATAAGGATAAGTACTGTATTTTCACTCTTGTGGCTCCTAGGATGACTTCCTGTGTAAACCTGCAAAGGCTACTTTCACACTACGATTTTTCTAAATCCGATGCTGTCTGATGAAAATCGGACAGCATCGGATCCGAATTTGGCCCCATGCAGCCCTATGGGCATCGGACCGAATCGAATGTGCACTAAATGCATCCGATTTGGTCCGATCCGATTCTGTCCGATGTTTTTAATCGGTGCAAAAATCGGAGCATGCTCCGATTTTGCACCAAAATAAAATCGGACAAAATCGGATCGGAACAAATCGGATGGCATTTAGTGCACACCCTGATCCGATCCCTTTAACATGGGGCCCTATGGAGCAGGGTCCGAGGAAACATCTGATGTCTCCTCGGACCCGATTTTAGTGTACTGAGCATGCTCAGTACATGCTCAGTACACTAAACCTATTGTGTTGCCCGATCCCAGTTTATATATACACAGTACTTTTCTCTTTTTATTTACAAAACCTATTGTGTGCCGCCTAATTTAACTTCTGCAATGTATATACATACATTGCAGAAGTTAAATATAAGTTAAATCAAGTGTTTAAAATAAAAAATCTTTATTCTCACCTTCCAGCGCTCCCTCGGCGTCTCCAGCTGCAGCCGCTCGGTAACAGGACCTGTGATGATGTCAGAACCCGATCAGCTGATCGGGTCACATGACCGGTTACCGCGGTAACCGCTGACGCTTCTGACGTCATCACAGGTCCTGTACACCAGATCGGAGGCTGATGGAGAGCCGAGGGAGCGCTGGAAGGTGAGAATAAAGATTTGTTATGTTGAGGGGACAGGAGAGGGGACAGGAGAGGGAGGAAGGACAGGAGAGGGGACAGGAGAGGGACAGGAGGGACGGGAGAGGGGAAGGGGGGACAGTAGGGAGAGAGTAGGGGCAAAACAGGGGGGCAGCAGGGGGACAGCAGGGAGACCACAAAATGACAGGAGGAGGAGAGCTACGTGACAGCCCAAACTGATCCTGCAAAAAGTAGGATTCAGATGCCTATTTGGCATCCGATTGCAGAGATCAGTTTGGATCCGATGCTGTCTGATTTTCATCGGACAGCATCGGATTTAGAAAAATCGTAATGTGAAAGTAGCCAAAGAGTGAATACCACTGCACACTTTATTTCTGGTTGGCGGTTAATGTAAATTTCTTGTATTAATAAAAACGCTGAGCATCACTCGTAATAATGAAGATCTTCAAATAGAATATCATGAACCTATGGGATATCCAGTAATATGGAGTTTACTGTTTTGGAATACTGTATATACAGATATGCCCACTAACTATTTCAAGACCAAAATCTTTTGATGGTGGATTGTCCACGGCAAAATTTCATCTTTTTGAATGCGATATCCTAGTGATGAATATTAGTTTTATTTTACCATATGTTTTTTGCACATATATGGTACCAATATAGCCAAACTACCTTTTTATTTAAAAAAAAAAAAAATGTAGAAGGAAATAAAAAATGCACTTCTTCATTTTCTTTTATAATTTATATTAATTATTGGGCCAGAAAAAAGTACAAACTATTCTCTGCACTCTCCCAGCCATATTATACCAAACATTATCATTTTGCTTCATTTACATCCTAGCTAAAACAACCAGGAGCAGAGGTCACCTTTTTTTTTTTGAATTTAGGAAATATGCATTATCTGAAAAAACTTGATATAATTGTGTGCTGAAAGATTTATGTAGACTGAAGAGCAAAAAGGATCAGGTTATGAAGGCACAAACTGGTACAGGCATTCCAGAATTACGAACATCCGACTTACATATGGTTCATAGTTACGAACATAAGATGTAAAACAAAAAGAAAGAAACTACATACTCCCCTGATCAATTTCCTCTCCAGTTACACACTACCGTCAAGTCTTCTTCATTCTACCATAGCACGCCATGTCCAGGCCTCGGAGATCACTGCATATTTTAAGATCGTGACATCAAGACGTTTGCTATAACCAAATGATATGCAGAGGTCCAAAAAGACCTGGACATGTCAAAAGGTCCAGACATATAATTAAAAGGACTGAGATGCAGTATGCAATGGCGAAGAAAAAGACAGCAACTGCATGGCAGGAAGTGGGAAAGTCAGAGAGATCAGTGATGAGGCATTTGTTTTTATTTTATTGCCAGCCCTGTTTTAACTTGCATATAAATTTCGGCTATTAACAAACCTACAAAATCTATCTGGTTCATAACCTGAATATTGGGAAGAAACGGTGTATCAGTCCGCGCTGCCAGATCTATTTACAAGGAAGAACTCACGATAGATGTGGTACATTCAAATCCTTTAATTGCATCCTAGCGTTCAGTGCCTCCTGCCCTTCCTCAGAATATCCTTGGAATAAGGATTCGCAGCGCGGACGATGAAACACGTTTCTTCCAATATTTCATGTGTGGTTCACGTGCAAGTGTCGTGGAGTCCAGCACAGCATCGGATAAACCTACATGTCTTACACCAGTTGTGGTTTTCGCACACGAAATAGGTGAGTGGTCTTTCCAGTTGTGAGTGTCTAAGTGATAGCCTATTGGCCTCTTGTCCTTCCCTTTTTCTTTCATTTGGTTCATAACTGGTTGTAGAGGCATTATTCAAAAGAAAATATCGTGAGGTAAAACTATTATTAATCAGCCTCATTGTGGCTTACCCGCTGTACGATGAAGCAGAGTACAACCACACCGCTTTTTGGCAGATTTAATGCACGTCATCTTGGACAGTAGGCATTTCAATGTGCAGTAGGGGCACGTACTATACTCCTGTACCCAGCCACAGGCCAGCATTCATAAGAATTGTGATTTTGCAAAGACCATCTGATGCACTGCTTCGGTATAGCACTAAGCATCAGACAATCAACATCAATCCTAAGGAGCTATTAAACATAAAAAGTGGACAACGTTTTCAAAAGTTCAAATCAACCTCCTGTTTGCCTCATTAAAAATAACTATTAAGAACCATCAGCATTTTATTTATTGACCTCTGTGGCGTTTAAATATAAGTCCTGACCCTGCATTACATTCACTTCAGTGCCCGCTTGATCAATCTACGCGATTGTGACTTTCGACAGCTTCAGTAATCATGAAGCACGCTGGAGTCAAACTACTGCATCTCTAAAGGTACCTTTACACGCCGCTACAGAAGGTTAGAAACAACCGGGTGTCTCACGTGCACGAGCACGTTTCAACGGTTCCTAACGGTACCGAAACCGCCTTTACACGCCGCTACAAGGTGCTCTACAGAAGGTTTATTCTATCCCTGGAGGCACCGACGGGTGCCGCAGGTTACCTTCTGTAGAGCACCTTCCCTCATTTACACGCCGCTACCACAAGGGAATATGGGAGGACCTGTGGCAGCAGGGACAACACATAGGCGTGCCAGAATTGTGGATTACGAGACGCTCGTACGGTGATTGGACAAAGCAATAGCATCATGATTGGCCAGCCAGCGCAGGAGGGCTGGCTAATACATGATGCTATTGCAATTGTGTAGTGTGACTGGTCAGCTCCTTAAATATGCCGCCCTATGCAGGGACAACCAATCGTAACGCAGGAGCTTCCACCAATGATCGCTGATGGGGCGTGGTATCACGGAGGCTGTGTCACGCCCCAGGGAGTTCACTAGGTGTCGCAAAAACCTTCCTGTTCCTCGATTACACGCCGCTACCATCGGGTTGAAACCAACCTGTTTTTGAGCACTGCTGAAAAACAGGTGTCGACAGTGACCAGTGGCAACAAACTGAATTACATGCCGCTACCTCGCGGTGTTTTGACGGTGCAAGATACAATTGTCTCCGACACCCGGTGGTTTCTAACCTTCGGTAGCGGCGTGTAAAGGTAGCTTAAGGGAGCTTTGTTCTGACTTTGGACCAGCTCTCATAAAGATGCATAGGTAACTTGTGATGTAGGTTCTGACTGCTGGCTAGTCAGATGTTAGGGTAACAATGCCACGGGACACACATGTTTGGTAAACTGCATTCATAAAAGTCCAACCTATCAAAAAACTAAAATCAATGTGATCAGTAAACAAAAAAAAGAAAATCTAAATGTCAGCATTGCAATAAATACATTAAGAGGCAATCAAAGAATAGTATCTACCCCCAAATGGTATAAATAAAAACGTCAGTTCAGGGCACAAAGAATAAGTCCCCCACAGACCAAGATCCCTAAAATTAAAATTGTTAATGGGCATCAGTGGCTAATGGTTGTGCACAGAGTAAAGGACCAGTCTAGGAACATTAGGGAGCTCAGGGATCAGCCACAGTTGAGTTGAGGTGGTGTCCCCTCGTCAGGGCCTTCCTTTATATCTTCCCTGTTTTACCTCTTCTCTTGCGATGCATGCAGAGTGGTCCCTCAATTGCAAGGTATTGAAAGGGTTGAGCTGACAGATTTCCTTTAATTTGTCTACAGCAAGATTAAGTCATTCAAAATGACTTACACAGAAGGTCATAGTTAGTTGTCACTATCCTCAATTTTTCGCACAATACCTTGCAAAGTAAGTGTCTATATATTTTCAGGAAACTTGCAAGCTAAACGAATTAAGTTACACACGCCTCTCAGAGAAATAACAGAGCTAATGATGATCCGTGGTAAATTATTGTGACAAAAAATATGAGGTTCATATAAATAGAACATTGAAATCCAGTGAGTATTTTCTGCTCATCATCAGTTTCCTGAAAAATGATCTACAGCCTTTCTGCCTCCTCTAGCACAGATTTGATAGACTTGGCAAAGATCATCAGTTTACGGTCAATTTCTTTGCTAGGCTGTAGACAGCATAAAAAAGCTAAAGAACTAAAACAATTGCCTTCACTTACATCTCTCCCGATTACTTTGATAGCTGGGGAAGTTCTGAAGCGCTAAAGTCTGTCACATTATAAAAACATGTCTCTTTAAACTAAATGTGAAATTCCAGTAATTGAAGTGATCAATCTAGTGATTTTTTTTTTTTACTGGGATGCTTTTGATGAAAATTGTAGTACTTAATTAGAAATTATTCTCCGCTATGATCTAAGAGAGAGAGCATCTCCATTATCTGATGTCAGTCATTGTGGATGGGTGAATCGTTCAACTGTCAATCCAGCCAGAGAAATAGGCAAGATCAATAAAACAGAACAGAACTCAGATTTTAACGTCTAACTTCAGGCAGGCTGGAGAATACGGTTACCGCGTATAGGATAGAGAGATAACAGGAAATATTATGGATACATATCTGTTGTACGGAATTCAGGCTTATAATAAACTGGAAGTGTATTTACATGTCTCTACCATATAGATAAGATTTGTACAGAATAGAAAATTTATATAGACAGATAAGTAAAAAAAATCCCATTCTGCTCAAGTCACATCTGATCATAATTAGAGCATACATTACATGATAACAAATACCTGTGCAAATTCTACCTGCATGTCTAATCTGAACGCTGCAATACAAAGCCACTTTCTAAACAGGCTTTAGAATTCGATCATTGTTACAAAGGAAAAATTAAACTATACATTTCCAAATTAACATTCCAAAATATCTAAAAACTGTGCAAAGCACTCAGTTATGTAAGATTTTAAGTGCGCCTCACAATGCCAATTACTTTAAAGGGAACCTGTCACTTGAAAAAATGCTATTAATCTGTAGATATGGGGTTTAATCTGTGGGTAATTACATTCTGACCCTTCATATTAATCCCTTCACGAACTACGAAGTAAGACAGCGTGATCCAAAAGCACCGCAGCGGGGACCGCGCCGTTCCCTGCTGTGATCGGAGATCCCGCATTAAGATCGTGGAATCTACATTTGTCACCTGATAGCCCAGGGTCCTGCAGTGACCCCAGATGCTTTAAGGGATCACTTCGCGAGGATGTTTGGCAAGCGCTACCAACCACAGAAAGTGATCATTTGTGCTATGTCTTGATGTGCTGCAGCTCATCGGGACAAAGCACAAGCGATCGGACTGTGCAGCACTGTGGCGCCCTATGGGGCACTGTAAAATAAAGTAAAAATAAAAAAATAAAGCTTTTAAAAATATTTAAAAAACGCAAAAGTTCAAATAACCCCTTTTTGCGACATTCAAAATAAAAGTATTAAAAAAAATACACATATTTTGAATCTCCACATACAGAAAAGCCCAATCGATCAAGATATTGAAAAATTTATAAAATGAACGTGCATAGCAGACTAGGATCTAGGAAAAGGTCTGACACAAGCATATGAAAAATATATAAGCTTTATTTAGTGTACCAAAAGAGACATACAAAAGGACAAAAATCTATCAAGATATAAAATCCATTAATCAGAGCTGTAAACTGTGTAACAGAAAAAAAGGTCCGAATGCCAAAATTACATTATTTTGGTCACCGCAACATTGCAATAATGGGAAATCAAAACAGTGCATCCACCCAAAAATGGTATCATTTGAAACGTCAGCTCAAGCCACAAATAATAAGCCATTGCACAGCCCCAGATCCCGAATAATGAGAATGCTACAGTTCGTGGAACATGGCGCAAAAAATGCAATTCTTTCTTTTTCAAACTTCTGAATTTTTTTCACCACTTCGATAACAGTAAAAGTATACTGTTTGGTATCTACAAACTCGCACCGACCAGAGGCACCATACCGTCACATTAGTTTTACCATATAGTGAACATGGTGAATACAAAAACCCCAAAAACAAATGTGTGATTGCACTTTTTTGCAATTTCACCGCACTTGGAATTTTTTCCCATTTTCCTGTACACTATATCGAAAAATAAATGATTTCTTCTGAAAGTACAACTCGTCAAGCAAAAAACAAGCCCTCACATGTCTGTATTGATGGAAAAATAAAAAAAGCTATTGCTCTTGGAAGAAGGGGAGGAAAAAACGAAAACTCGCTGGGTGGTGAAGGGATTAAACCCACTGCTGGGATGAAATTAACTTTAATCCTCCGGCAGCATTCCGGTTTCAGCCAGCGTGTGTTCAGTCAGCACTCTGTGAATCGAGAGCGGTAGCTGTAAGCCGCATCCGCCACACTGGCTGACAACCTCCTCAAGTGCGGAGAGGACTGACAGTCTCCATACACAGACCAGTGACTGAACCCACGCTGGTGCCGCCCCTGTGACTGAAACTGAAATGCTGCTGGGAGGATTAAAGTTTACTTCCTCCCGACAGTGGATTCTCATGTACAGGCCCTTGGAAGGTACAGAATGCTGTTGACCTGCAGATTAACCCCTCAGGTTAATTGCATTGTTTCATGTGATAGGTTCATTTTAAGGCTGCGGTACTTGTAAATGTATTGGTTATTTGCTACTAAATGCAAATTTAAGCGTGCCAACCATCCATAAAAAGTGAATCCTGATAGCATCGAGGTCACGCAGGACCCGAGCTATCAGGTAACACACAGAGATCCTGTGATCTTATCGCGGAATCTCCAATCACAGCGGGGAATGGCACAATCCCCGCCATGGCAAGTTTGGATCGCACTGTCAATGAGTGAGCGCGATCCAAATGGTTAACACTGCAGGTCAGATCGCAGATCTGATCGGCACTGTTAGCCCTACATCTCAGCTGAGATGTTGGATGAATGATGTGAGCTCACCATGGGAGCTCACATCAAAGGGAGGGACATGACCCATGACAAACTGGTATGTCAAAAGTTGTGAAGGGGTTAAGGAGCAAATTAGGACTTTATGGAGCAACCTGGGACTTACGGGGCAATTGGGCATTATGAGGCAATGGGGGACATTATGAGGCAATTAGGGAATGGATTGTGAAAGAGGGCATAATATAATAGAGCATGGGAGGCTTTATGAAGAGATGTAGCATGGGGGAGTTATTTTAGAGAGGGGAGGTTTTGAAGGGACATTATGTAAAGAGTGTTTGTGGGACTATGAGGGGGAATTATTTATTCAGGGGCACAGCATGAGATATATTTATATTTCAAGGGCAGTATAACGATACTTTTTATTTTTAAGGGCACCGTGTCAGGAAATACTGGTGAGAAGACGAAGAAAAATTTGGATAGAAAAACAGTGGGAGCAAAGTCCCATCATGGCAGCTGTACTACATGGGAGACAAAAAGGACAGGAACAACTTCAATCATAGAAGATGTCATCTACAAGGTACCTGTATGTAAATGTTTATTTGTTATTCTGACCAAATCTGATCTGTACTATGGTTCCTATATAGCCCACAGTCTGATGGTGACCGATAACAACAACTCTCAGTACATCTTTATACATATACAATAACAATACATTGTTAACTGAAGGGGTTAACAGTGACTGTTTTATAGAGCGGGTCATTCTGAATGCGACAATACCAAATGTGTTCACTTTGTTTATTTTTACACAAATATATGTATTTACTGATATCATTTTTCTTCATTATTTGTTATTTATTTTGTGATTTTTTTTTACCCATATTTCTGCAATTTTTTCTAAGTTTTATTTTTTACCTAGAGTCAGGATGGGTCATCAACTTCCCTGGTCTAATTTCTCTTGCCTGTGGGTCAGTAATTGACCTAATGCCCTGCAAAGCAGAAGCAATCAGGACCTCAGAGGTCACTACACCTGAGTGACCCACTCAGCCATTACAAGGCCAGGGGTCACCATGGAGACAATCGCAATCGTGTTGTGCCGATTGCAGGAAAGAGAGAACCCTCTCCCTCTATAAACAGATCGATGCTACTGTCTCATGGAGGTTTGCACAAACTTTGCTGACTGTTATGACGAAGCTGGACTCTGTTCACATTGCAGATTGTGACATTCCACCAAGGGTTTCCTGGGTTCTGGCTCAACACAGACAGACTCAGGCATCAATCTGCTGTGTGCTGATTCATATGCAGGCCAGCAAGAGTTAAAATCTGCTGTCTGCTTTCTCCTCTTATCACATGTTGTGGGGAAGCCTATCACATCTGCTCCCCTCCTATTTATACTGGTGGAATCATTTTACAGTTTATTCTGTGTTGCTCTGTGAGGGGTGTTATCTATCCCAGACTCTCTGGTAAAACGTGAGCTATTTGCTTGACACGGTTGTCGAAGTTCTCTCCTGTTGTTTTGTTGCTTCCTATTTGCTCTTGTTATCTTCTTGCAACTCTTCTTGTCTTCACCCTTGTATGTGTTTGCTTAGAGTCTGAGTTTTGGTTTTCCTCGTCTGTCTTTTTCTGTGGGATTGCTCTCCTGTCCTGGAGGAATCAAAGAATCAGATCAGGACTGCTCAGTAGAAGGGTCAGGTCAGAGGCTCAGGCCTCCCACCATTGGGGCTACCCCTGAGACAAGAGATAACATAGGGCTCCCCTAGCTTGAGGAACAGGTCAGGCACCCTTGCTCCCTGTGATCCCATAGTCATTATGACAGCCGCTATCGCTGTTGACAGCGGCATCAGGAGATAAACACTTTCGATTAGTGCTAGCACTAATCATGTGCGTTACAGCAGGGTGTCAGGTATGACAAGTAGCTGACACCCCCTGGTGATTTTGCCAGCTCTCTTTTGTAAACTGTTGCGATTGTAGCACTGTACACATATGGCAGTTTGCAGGAATGCTCTTTCCGCAGAGCAGTACATGTATGGTGAATGTTGTGAAGCTTTTAAGAACTACTATACAGACAAGACACTTGACCTTGCTTTCCCTACCCCATAATTCCTCTATCTTTTCGTCCTTCAACTACACTTTTCATAAGAACATTTTAATAGGGTCTGCTACATTGGTATCCATAATTATATTTATACAACCTCAAGCTTTTCCTTGGGGGTGACTGGTGAACACTGTCCTTTCTATGTCATCTATGCGCAGTGAAATTTTGAATATGTGTTTTGTGTCCCATTTGTCATCTTTAATTGTTTTGTCATTATTTGACTGAGACTTGAACATGGACTGTGTAGGAATCCCTTCACTCACTTTTTGGATATAGGGTCCCATTCACAGTAGAGCTAGTTGCACTTTTCAATGTAGTGCAGGTCCTATTAGAACAAGTCTACGTGGAGCGGGGACAAGTCATTTTCTTTTCAAGGTGCTGACCCCCGTTGCTACGTAGGTCATCTTGATAGGGTACTGTTGCCACACCTTATTCCCTACCTAGTTTTTCAAATATATATATTTTATCTCATGGCTTTAATGATATCACAGGTGCAAAGCATTTAGCACCTCAATAAAATTATTTATTTGGGCATTGATTTTTGTGTTTTTTTGGTTATTCATACCCTGGTATTTTTCTGATTTAGTTTTCACCTGAAAGATCTGCTCTTGAAGACTTGTGGTTCATTGCACCATACCCTCCAGGCATCTGGCCACGTCTTCCCTTTTCCTCATGATCATCTGCTTTTTTGCAACTTTTCTCATTTTCGTCCTGTTGGCCTTCTAATGAGTCTTTTTTGCTTTGGACACTTCAGCCTTATTGTCATCTGTCTCAATGGGATTTCCCCTTTTGTTCACCTTCAAGGTGGGTTTAAACTATGTCTGTTACTTCTGGCTTTTCAGCCCCTCATTATGCATCTCTAACTAGGCAGCCCACACTGACGACATAACTTCATTCTCCTTCCTTGCTGGCTTGCCGTTTGGACAAAGACCCAGATTTTGAATGAAAACCTCCAAATTTATATCTCTCCTAAACAGTATATTAGAGGGTACTATGGATCTACCCTCTCTATGCTTGTTTCTGACAATGGTAGGAGGGGTTTTGTCGACTCTGTACTTTACGACAATCTCTCTCTACATCATTAATGTCATAGTCTACATTGGAGTCATCATAACTTATCCCAGTACCATGGGACATCACATCTTCCCCCTAGGTGTCAGTCACCTTTTTTGGAGCTAAGCCATTTTGAACATTTATACTGTCACTAGATGGTGGCCCGATTCTAAAGAATCGGGTAGTCTAGAATCTATATATAGTTTATTTAGTAATAGGGGAGTGCTGTGAAAGTAATTGTGAGTATACGGTGGCTCAGTGGTTAGCAGTGAGTGCGGTGGCTCAGTGGTAAGCAGTGAGTGCGGTGGCTCAGTGGTCAGCAGTGAGTGCGGTGGCTCAGTGGTCAGCAGTGAGTGCGGTGGCTCAGTGGTCAGCAGTGAGTGCGGTGGCTCAGTGGTCAGCAGTGAGTGCGGTGGCTCAGTGGTCAGCAGTGAGTGCGGTGGCTCAGTGGTCAGCAGTGAGTGCGGTGGCTCAGTGGTCAGCAGTGAGTGCGGTGGCTCAGTGGTCAGCAGTGAGTGCGGTGGCTCAGTGGTCAGCAGTGAGTGCGGTGGCTCAGTGGTCAGCAGTGAGTGCGGTGGCTCAGTGGTCAGCAGTGAGTGCGGTGGCTCAGTGGTCAGCAGTGAGTGCGGTGGCTCAGTGGTCAGCAGTGAGTGCGGTGGCTCAGTGGTCAGCAGTGAGTGCGGTGGCTCAGTGGTCAGCAGTGAGTGCGGTGGCTCAGTGGTCAGCAGTGAGTGCGGTGGCTCAGTGGTCAGCAGTGAGTGCGGTGGCTCAGTGGTCAGCAGTGAGTGCGGTGGCTCAGTGGTCAGCAGTGAGTGCGGTGGCTCAGTGGTCAGCAGTGAGTGCAGCACAGGCTGGAGGGGGAGGAGGCAGAGGAGGGAGGAGGCAGAAACTGGAGGGGTTAGAGGAGGGAGGGGTCAGGGGAGAGCGGAGGCAGGGGAGAGCGGAGGCTGGAGGGCAGAGGAGAGCGGAGGCAGTGGAGGGCAGAGGAGAGCGGAGGCTGGAGGGCAGAGGAGAGCGGAGGCTGGAGGCAAGGGAGGTGAGGCAGAGGAGAGCGGAGGCTGGAGGGCAGAGGAGAGCGGAGGCTGGAGGGCAGAGGAGAGCGGAGGCTGGAGGGCAGAGGAGAGCGGAGGCTGGAGGGCAGAGGAGAGCGGAGGCTGGAGGGCAGAGGAGAGCGGAGGCTGGAGGGCAGAGGAGAGCGGAGGCTGGAGGGCAGAGAGAGCGGAGGCTGGAGGGCAGAAAAGAGCGGAGGCTGGAGGGCAGAAAAGAGCGGAGGCTGGAGGGCAGAAAAGAGCGGAGGCTGGAGGGCAGAAAAGAGCGGAGGCTGGAGGGCAGAGGAGAGCGGAGGCTGGAGGGCAGAGGAGAGCGGAGGCTGGAGGGCAGAGGAGAGCGGAGGCTGGAGGGCAGAGGAGAGCGGAGGCTGGAGGGCAGAGGAGAGCGGAGGCTGGAGGGCAGAGGAGAGCGGAGGACGAGGGGGAGAGCGGAGGACAGAGGGGAGAGCGGAGGACAGAGGGGAGAGCGGAGGACAGAGGGAGAGCAGAGGACAGAGGGGAGAGCGGAGGACAGAGGGAGAGCGGAGGACAGAGGAGAGCGGAGGACAGAGGAGAGCGGAGGACAGAGGAGAGCGGAGGACAGAGGAGAGCGGAGGGACAGAGGACAGAGGAGCGAGGACAGAGGAGAGCGGAGGACGGAGGAGAGCGGAGGACGGAGGAGAGCGGAGGCCGGAGGAGAGCGGAGGCCGGAGGAGAGCGGAGGCTGGAGGGCAGGGGATAGCGGAGGCAGGGGAGAGCGGAGGCAGGGGAGAGCGGAGGCAGGGGAGAGCGGAGGCAGAGGACAGCGGAGGCTGGAGGCCAGAGGACAGCGGAGGCTGGAGGCCAGAGGACAGCGGAGGCTGGAAGCCAGAGGACAGCGGAGGCTGGAGGCCAGAGGACAGCGGAGGCAGGAGGCCAGAGGACAGCGGAGGCAGGAGGCCAGAGGACAGCGGAGGCAGGAGGCCAGAGGACAGCGGAGGCAGGAGGCCAGAGGACAGCGGAGGCTGGAGGCCAGAGGACAGCGGAGGCTGGAGGCCAGAGGAGAGCGGAGGCTGGGGGGCAGAGGAGAGCGGAGGCTGGAGAAGAGCGGAGGCAGAGGACAGCGGAGGCTGGAGAAGAGCGGAGGCAGAGGAGAGCGGAGGCAGAGGAGAGCGGAGGCTGGAGAAGAGCGGAGACAGAGTAGAGCGGAGGCTGGAGAAGAGCGGAGGCAGAGGAGAGCGGAGGCTGGAGAAGAGCGGAGGCTGGAGAAGAGCGGAGGCTGGAGAAGAGCGGAGGCTGGAGAAGAGCGGAGGCTGGAGAAGAGCGGAGGCTGGAGAAGAGCGGAGGCTGGAGAAGAGCGGAGGCAGGGGAGAGCGTAGGCAGGGGAGAGCGTAGGCAGGGGAGAGCGTAGGCAGGGGAGAGCGTAGGCAGGGGAGAGCGTAGGCAGGGGAGAGCGTAGGCAGGGGAGAGCGTAGGCAGGGGAGAGGCGTAGGCTGGAGGCCACAGAAGAGCGGAGGCTGGAGGCCACAGGAGAGCGGAGGCTGGAGACCACAGGAGAGCGGAGGCTGGAGGCCACAGGAGAGCGGAGGCTGGAGGCCACAGGAGAGCGGAGGCTGGAGGCCACAGGAGAGCGGAGGCTGGAGGCCACAGGAGAGCGGAGGCTGGGGGGCAGAGGAGAGCGGAGGCTGGACGGCAGGGGAGAGCGGAGGCTGGAGAAGAGCGGAGACAGAGAAGAGCGGAGGCAGAGGAGAGCGGAGGCAGAGGAGAGCGGAGGCAGAGGAGAGCGGAGGCTGGAGAAGAGCGGAGGCAGAGGAGAGCGGAGGCTTGAGAAGAGCGGAGGCTGGAGAAGAGCGGAGGCTGGAGAAGAGCGGAGGCAGAGGAGAGCGGAGGCTGGAGAAAAGCGGAGGCAGAGGAGAGCGGAGGCAGAGGAGAGCGGAGGCTGGAGAAGAGCGGAGGCAGAGGAGAGCGGAGGCTGGAGGAGAGCGGAGGCAGAGGAGAGCGGAGGCTGGAGAAGAGCGGAGGCAGAGGAGAGCGGAGGCTGGAGAAGAGCGGAGGCAGAGGAGAGCGGAGGCTGGAGAAGAGCGGAGGCAGAGTAGAGCGGAGGCTGGAGAAGAGCGGAGGCAGAGGAGAGCGGAGGCAGAGGAGAAGAGCGGAGGCTGGAGAAGAGCGGAGGCTGGAGAAGAGCGGAGGCTGGAGAAGAGCGGAGGCTGGGGAGAGCGGAGGCAGGAGGGCAGGGGGAGAGCGTAGGCAGGGGAGAGCGTAGGCAGGGGAGAGCGTAGGCAGGGGAGAGCGTAGGCAGGGGAGAGCGTAGGCAGGGGAGAGCAGAGGCTGGAGGCCACAGGAGAGCGGAGGCTGGGGGCCACAGGAGAGCGGAGGCTGGAGGGCAGAGGAGAGCGGAGGCTGGGGGGCAGAGGAGAGCGGAGGCTGGGGGGCAGAGGAGAGCGGAGGCTGGGGGGCAGAGGAGAGCGGAGGCTGGGGGGCAGAGGAGAGGGGAGACTGGGGGGCACAGGAGAGGGGAGGCTGGAGGCCAGAGGGGAGGCTGGAGGCCAGAGGGGAGGCTGGAGGCCAGAGGGGAGGCTGGAGGCCAGAGGGGAGAGCGGAGGCCAGAGGGGAGAGCGGAGGCCAGAGGAGAGCGGAGGCTGGAGGCCAGAGGAGAGCGGAGGCTGGAGGCCAGAGGAGAGCGGAGGCTGGAGGCCAGAGGAGAGCGGAGGGCAGAGGAGAGCGGAGGCCAGAGGAGAGCGGAGGAGAGCGGAGGCCAGAGGAGAGCGGAGGCCAGAGGAGAGCGGAGGCCAGAGGAGAGCGGAGGCCAGAGGAGAGCGGAGGCCAGAGGAGAGTGGAGGCTGGAGGGCAGGGGATAGCGGAGGCAGGGGAGAGCGGAGGCAGGGGAGAGCGGAGGCAGGGGAGAGCGGAGGCAGGGGAGAGCGGAGGCAGGGGAGAGCAGAGGCAGAAGACAGCGGAGGCAGAGGACAGCGGAGGCTGGAGGCCAGAGGACAGCGGAGGCTGGAGGCCAGAGGACAGCGGAGGCTGGAGGCCAGAGGACAGCGGAGGCTGGAGGCCAGAGGACAGCGGAGGCTGGAGGCCAGAGGAGAGCGGAGGCTGGAGGCCAGAGGAGAGCGGAGGCTGGGGGGCAGAGGAGAGCGGAGGCTGGAGGCCAGAGGAGAGCGGAGGCTGGGGGGCAGAGGAGAGCGGAGGCTGGAGAAGAGCGGAGGCAGAGGACAGCGGAGGCTGGAGGCCAGAGGAGAGCGGAGGCTGGAGAAGAGCGGAGGCTGGAGAAGAGCGGAGGCAGAGGAGAGCGGAGGCTGGGGGGGGCACAGGAGAGGGGAGGCTGGGGGGGCACAGGAGAGGGGAGGCCGGGGGGCACAGGAGAGGGGAGGCTGGGGGGCACAGGAGAGGGGAGGCTGGGGGGCACAGGAGAGGGGAGGCTGGGGGGCACAGGAGAGGGGAGGCTGGGGGGCACAGGAGAGGGGAGGCTGGTGGGGCAGAACACTCACCGGGCTGTCGGCGGGGCTGTGTGCGGGGCAGGTGGCGGAATGGTGGTCCCAGATGGAGGAGGAGAGTGGGCGGTGCCGGCGGAGGCCGCACACGGAGTGTGGGCCGGGCCGGGCCGGTTCCCGGATGTGGGTGGGACTCAGGGTGCATCTAGGCACCCTGCCGCCGGAGCCGATCGGAGGGCGGGGGGGTGCTGGCGGGTCTGAGGGCCGCCGCCCCTGCAGCGTCCGCTCGGCCCCGCCGCCCTGCAGCCTACAGTGCCACAGCGTCCGTCTCTCCTGAGGGCGGCGCTGATGTTGGTGGCCCCGCCCCCTTCTGTGATGCCGCTCCCCCTGGCTGCCGGCGCTCTGGACTCAGGGCTCACACTGTCCAGTGGACGGTGCGGCCCTGGGTGGGAGCACACGGCACTGTGTGGGGGTGGCGGTGGCGCTTTAGCGCCCACTGCGAGCCGCTATTCAGGTTTGACAGCGGCTTGCGGTGAGCGCTACGCGCTCACCGCTCGTGGGTCTGGAACTTCCGTTTCCGGTCTGTGACACAGGGCGCAGGCCGTCACGGAAGTTGGCCAGATTCCACAGGAAGTGGCCTTCGGGTTTTATATAGTAGATTTGTCTCTCTAAACGTTGTATCCCTGAGGAAGGCGCCAGGTGGGGCGCTGAAAAGCGTAGGAGAAAGAAATAAAGGATGGAAATCTGACTGATGATTTTCTGGCTCTTTGGTGAGTTTTCTTTGCATTGGAGCAGCGCGGACCGTGATACACCTACACTCCCATCATTTCTCTAGAAACAGCAGACAGACATCTCTGTTATTTTGTAGTAAGGCAGGGGTGATGTCAGGAGAAAAGGTGTATAATTGGGTATTGTCAGCATAGAGATGGTACTGCAAAGTCAATCTCCTGATGTGTGTGAAAGGGGCTGGCTGACTGGCTCCCCACTTCAAAATTAAGCCAGTCTATAACAGACATCTCTCCTCTCTATGTCAAATGAAAACCAAAAATTGGAGCTAAAACTTAACAAAGAATGAATCGGGGCACTGAACACCTTTTACCAATGTAGCAGCAGACAGTCATTCAATGGGGGTGCTCGCCTGTGTCAGTACTAGATCATAGTCCAAATGTATGAAGAAAGGAGGCACTCACCCATATGTAAAGTTGGTCTCAGGCTTCTTTATTCAGCCTTCCGGCATGAAGCAGGGTGCAGGTCTGCACCTCCACCACCCCCTCCCCTGCAACCTGCACCCTGCTTCATGCCGGAAGGCTGAATAAAGAAGCCTGAGACCAACTTTACATATGGGTGAGTGCCTCTTTTCTTTATACATTTGGAAAAATTGGAGCTACTGGGATTGGGCGGATATATCTATATAAGTTACTTTATTTCCAAAAATTAAGTATCATAGTAAGTTTTATCGATTTCCATTATAAAACTATTAACACAATGTTAATTGTTTTAAATCTAGAGAACAACAGAGCAGGTCTGTAGCTAACAGTGAAGTGTACTGTTTAGTGATGAGCGAGTAGTAAGATCTTCGGGTTCAGATAGCTCTAAACGAATACTTTAAACTGTTTCAGTACTCATACTGAATCCAATGCAAGTCAATGGGGAACTCACTCTGAACCGAATACTGAAACAGTTTAAGGTATTTGGTTTAAGCTATCTGAACCCGATGATCTTACTATTCACTTAGCACTAGTACTGTTGTCCAACAACAGGCCAATCACACTGACAAGTGCCGTGCATGCGTAGATCTAAAAGGTCTTCCTTTTTTAGAAACAGCGCCACATATGTCCATGGCCTCTGCCTGGTACAGCAGCTAAGCTTGATTCACTTAACAAAACTTATGGACAAGAATTGTAATGCCTATGGCTAAAACTCCTGTTTTTAATCCTTTATATACGTGATGTAATATGCTGTCAGCACAAAGAAAATATCACAATACAGGATTTACCCTGAAGTACCAGCGGTTCAGTTTCCAAGTAAGCAAGAAAACCTAAATTACAGTGAAGAGATAATTCTATTTAGTCTTTTTGTCCTCGTCCCCATCCAGCATTTATGTATTTATTAAAAATCCTTTTAATATGATTTTGTACACATTCTCTCTAAACACAGTGATATATCTTCCTTGTCAAAATGTGTTGAAAGTACATATTGAATATGTGAAAATACAAGGAAAGTTTGTGTAAGGGCCCAGACTAAATCAGTTAACATGCAGTAATTGAATATATACCCAAAGGCACGCAAACTCACAACAATAGCTATGTGGGGAATGGCAAACCCCTTTGTCTTAAGGACCAGGATCACATTGGAAACCAAACATAATAAAAAATGAAAATTCAGGTGGAAGCATTATACATTTCATACTGAATAATTATTTCTGTACTGCCCGCAAATCCTCTCTGGTAAGCTGTGCATCTAAAACTCATCGAACTGCCAAGGGGTAAACGCAGCTCCATCCATCATGCAGCCACTTGACAAATACATTCCATAATAGAAGTTTATTTTTATGGGAGGCTGAATCAAGGACTTTCCCATGCATACAAAAACTTGTCAAAATTATTTATGAGTCTTGCTGAGACACACAATATGTCATATCAAACTCCTATTTTCCTTCCGAGCACAGACTGTCAATATCTCTACTACTATCAATAATATGGAACACCGCTGCTAAAGGCCCTCAGGAGTTTGAGGTCATTTGCCCATCCCAGCCTGCTGCCAAGAACTGTTTCTAACTGCAATGCAGCTGAAAAGAGTATTTACAACCTCTAGGAGGTGTATTTAAGAGACAAACATGTGGTTACATTGAAAAGCCTGGCAATCAAATAGATGGAAGCAGGCATACGGCAGATTACAAAGGACTTCAGCATGGGTGAAGCTGAGCAAAGTGCCAAGGAGGAAAACTACTGATATTTATAGAAAGTATGGAATAATATATTAATCTTAGATTTATTGGAACAGACCATAACAATATCACCAACGTATAGCTAATTGCAGGCAAAACCAATCTTTAGGTTTTCAATAAATTCAAAAAACACAAAATGAACAGCCCACAAATTGGATCGGCTCACAAACTATGGCAAGTCAAGTCGTTTCAGATAGTTGGTTTTTTTACCCCAGCCTGCTGACAAAAGATGCATTTGATCCGTTCTCTAGAGTTTATCCATTAACAAGCTACTTGTGGTACTTTTTCCTTGTTCCATTATTAATACCAAGATATGTGTCTAAGAACGTATGCTGTAGATGATGATCTGAATTCTAAGTATTGAACTCTCATTTACACCTGGGGATTCCCTCCATGTCAATTGAGAATACGCGCTCACTTTGCTCATGCAGCGCTTTAAAGACAAAAAAAATAGCATTATGTAGCCTCCATTGATGAGATTTGGAAAGTAAACTTGGTTTCAGAACATTGAGAAAAGACTGATGTAGAATATGTGCACACAGGGTTTTTTTTTCAGGTGGGTGAACTTGCCAAGTTTTTCAAGCTAAAAACATTTGAGGAACCCCAGCGTATTTTTCCTGAGTTGTGTTTTTAGCATTTTTCTGTTCAGTGGCGGAACTTGAGCCTGCCCCAGGTCCCGATGCGGCATTTAGACCGGAGCTCCACTTGGGAGCATATTCATCCCTCAAGCCTAGGAGAGGACCGGAAGGTGGGGGGTGGGGGTCAGGTGGTGCGATGTACCCAGGTGATCAGCGGGGCGGTGGGTATGGGGGGGTTTTGCGAGCTGCCCTAGGTGAGGAGCGGGGGGGGGGGGGTGGGGGGTATGGGCTTGCGAGCTGCCCTAGGTGAGGAGTGGGGGAGGGAAGGGCGTTGGTTTGTGAGCTGCCCCAGGTGAGGAGCGGGGGGAGTGCGAGCTGCCCTAGATGAGGAGCGGGGGGTTGCAAGCTGTCCTGGGTGAGCGCGCTGTGCGAGCTGCTACCTGTGCCGAGCTGCTCATCACATTGCAGGCCAGGAAGTCGGGGCGGCTGACGAATGGAGAGGAGGAGGGGTGGGATCAGCGGCGGGAAGAAGGGGGCTTCCCTCACTTCACCTCCTCTCCCCTGACACACGGTCGCGGGGGGCGGCTGGACTCTGGAGGCCCCCCTGCAGGTGCTTGAGGGGCCCTCTAGCAGGTCGGGGTCCTGGTGCAGCTGAACCAGCTGCACCACTGTAGATCCGCCCCTGTTTCTGTTGCTTCCTGGGAAATTTTTTTATACATTTGGCAGTCTTTTTTTTTTTTTTATCGGTTCTCCAGCGTATTTTAGGGTGCATTTTGTACTGGCCTTTCCAGGATGTTTTTAACTCTATTTAACAATGAAGAAACAACTAGCAGTTTTTTCAGGCAAAAACACTACCAAAACACTCATAGCCAAACATCTTTTGAGCCTTCCATTTGACTTATAAATAGGGATGAGGGAATAGTAAAATATTCGGGTTTGGAATAGTCTAGCAGAATCCTTTTTACTATTCGTATATTTAACTCGAATACCCAGCCTAATGCAAACCAATTAGTCATGGTCTCTGCATATACAAAAAAGCCCTCCCTTCCCCAGAAATGCTCAGCTTACGGCTGGCTGTGTGTGGGCAAAGTATACAACACCTTGCTCAACCTTCCAGTAAGAGCCTTACGATCAAGTGACTCTCACTAGGATGCCAGCTCCCATTGTTCACTGAAGGAAGCTGGAAATTTGTGTCAAATCGTTTACGATCAACACATCATTCTCGAGCACCGCAATACTAGCAGAGTAATGAACATCCTGAATACTGAACTATTCGAGCGAGTAATGAATAGTGCTAAATATATTCGCTCATCTCTACTTATAAAGTATAGAGCATCTTCAGAGCAGAAAATGCTTGAATCATTGACAACTCACTTCTTTTAACCACTTGGAATCTCTGCCTGAAAAAGTGCTAACTAAACGCTCAAGAGTGAACATGTGCATTTTTATGTAAAAATGATTTGCTGCTCATATGTGTGTAGTCTTTTAATCTTTTCTGGTTTTCAGATATGGCAGCCATCTTGCCTGAAAAAAACTATTGTATGCACATATCCTAAGATGCCTAATTTTCCAGACTTTCCAAGAGAAATTGGTGTGTCTGGATCTTTAGCATTTGTCTTTCAATGCATCCTTTTTATGTTCCTTAGATCTTATCTGCAAGATTTAAACAATTTTACTTAGTTGTGTATATTATAGTTTCTATCTGCTCACTATACTCCACTTAAACCTATAATATAATAAAACATAATAAATAAATGTGTATTCATCTAAAACTAGCTGTAGTACCCGGCTACGCCCGGGTTAATAAATAACTGATGTTAGCTATAACAAAATAGAATTAGAATATGTAATATTAATGACCTGTAAGAAAATAGAAGCTGAGCTGTGATTGGTTGCTATAGGCAGCCTAATAAATCTCCAGCCAACAGTAAACCCTCCCCCTGGCCGGGCAGTATATGTTACCTCACACATACACATAATAGACAGCTCATGTGATCTGCCTTAACTCCCTACATGGCACATGTGTTGCACATTGGCTGTTTTTAATCAGATGTTTATGTTTGGAAATTAAAGATAGCACACGTATGAGGCGAGTTGTGTGAGGTGATTTGTGCACATCTGTGTCTGTCTGTGTGGTGTGTGTGTCCCTGGTGAGTGCATGTGTCCCTATAGGGTGTGTATGTCCCTGTGGGGGGGTCTGTGTGGTGTGTGTTTCTGTTGTGTGTGTCTCTTTGTGGTGTGTGTCCCTGTGGGGTGAGTGTATGTGTCCCTATAGGGTGTGTATGTGTGTGTCTCCCTGTGGGGGGGGTCTGTGTGGTGTGTGTGTGTGTATCTGTGTTGTGTGTCTCTCTTTGTGGTGTGTGTGTGTCCCTGTGGGGTGAGTGCATGTGTCCCAATAGGGTGTGTATGTGTGTGTCTCCCTGTGGGGGGGGTCTGTGTGGTGTGTGTGTATCTGTGTGTCTCTTTGTGGTGTGTGTGTGTGTGTGTCCCTGTGGGGTGAGTGCATGTGTCCCTGTTGGGTGTGTATGTGTGTGTGTCCCTGTGGGGGTGGGGAGGTCTGTGTGGTGTGTGTGTGTGTGTGTGGCTCTTTGTGGTGTGTGTGTGTCCCTGTGGGGTGAGTGCATGTGTCGCTATAGGGTGTGTGTCCCCGTGGGGGTATGGGGGTGTCTCTGTGTTGAGTGTCTCTTTGTGGTGTGTGTGTTTGAGTATCCAATATTGGGGCTGCACCTTAGCGACTATACACTTGCTGTTACTCTTTTTGTGCGTGTGGTGTGTATACATGTCCCCTTGCGTGGTGAATATCTCATGTTGGTGCCCCACCTTAGTGACTATATGCTGGTATGTGCTGTTAGTCTTTGGCGCTATCATTAAGCCCCTCTTATTCACAACTGTCAACTGGTAACTGTCACTTTTTCCCCATTATGTAGATAGGGGCAAAATTGTTTGGTGAATTGGAGTGCGCAGGGTTAAAATTTCGCCTCACAACATAGCCTATGACGCTCTCGGGGTCCAGACGTGTGACACTGCAAAATTTTGTGGCTGTGGTTGCGACGGTGTAGATGCTAATCCCGGACACACATACATACACACACACATTCAGCTTTATATATTAGATATGTAATCTAATATTATACAATAACATGCATGAGGGGTGATTCATTAAAGTATTTTTTCAGAAAACTGGCATAAAACTCTTTGAAAAACCACAAAATGTACAAGACACCAGTCTTAAGGAATCAAGGCCTATGGTTTGGAATCAATTTTACTGTATTATAAAAGTGAATAAAAAATAATTGACAAGCTGATGTTCAGCTATCCAATTAGTTGAAAAAAAAGTTGCGGCTATCGCTTAGTTATATACATTTTTGGTAAAATTGGCTTACTAACTAATATGTACAGGACCCTGCCAACTATCCCCTTACAGATGATGCTGAAGGACAGGAGAATTTTGCAGCTTGAGTTTAAGTTTTCAGTCAACGGCTCTGTGAAGTATATTTTGGCATTATTACACACAAGCATTTCCATATACTGGTCCACAACAATATCTACAAAATGTTACAGTAAGTGCATAATATGTGAATCTTCCGATGATTGACAGGAGGACACAGCAGCCATTAGTTTAAAGTTCCACTTACAAATAAGTGCTCGGTTACACAGGCCAATGAATCTTATTTACTACTAGAGGTGAGCACTCCACTACCACCTCTCTCATGAAGGCAGGGTCCTCTCCCCTCTGTACAAGTCTGTCATTGTTAATTTGTTCACTGTAACCTATATCTTTATTCTGTATGTAACACCTTCTCATGTACAGCACCATGGAATTATTATTAATAATCTAATATATAATCACCAATAATATATGTCACAGACTTCCGGCACTTATGTCGCTATCCCACAATGCGCAGCGGCACCATTCTTGGATAGCGACACAGGCGACAGAAGTCTAAGTGACACATAAACCACCGCTACCGTCGAGAGAACAGCGGCACTAGCCGCTGATCTTCCGACAGTAGCAGTGGCTCATCACCTGCCGCACGAAGGTCAGCGGCGAAGCAACCGTGAGATGAGCAGCGCAAGTGGAATTGCCCTAAACCCCATATTGGACCACCCAAGTTCAAATATGGCGGCCGGGATTCAAATCCACCATCAAAGCGCGTCACGCTCCGACCGCGGCGATCAATCAGCGCTCTTGGCGCATGATTTAAATCGTGCTTCACTGTTTGGTCGCCGTGGTGAGTGGTGACCAATCAGCGAAGCTGCGCCTGAATGAAATCGCGGATCGCGGTGACCAATCAGCAAAGCAGCTCGCACCTTGGCGGGAGATTTGAATCCCGCGCCGCTCAGCCTATCCTAGTGGTTAGCACTGTATGGTGGCTCAGTGGTAAGCACTGTATGGTGGCTCAGTGGTTAGCACTGTATGGTGGCTCAGTGGTTAGCACTGTATACTGTGGCTCAGTGGTTAGCACTGTATACGGTGGCTCAGTGGTTAGCAATGTATATGGTGGCTCAGTGGTTAGCAATGTATGGTGACTCCGTGGTTAGAACTGTGCGGTGGCTCAGTGCTTAGCACTGTATATGGTGGCTCAGTGCTTAGCATTGTACAGTGGCTCAGTAGTCAGCACTGTATGGTGGCTCAGTGGTCTGCACTCTACAGTAGCTCAGTGGTTAGAACTGTATATGGTGGCTCAGTGGTTAGCAATGTATGGTGACTCCATACTTAGCACTGTATGGTGGCTCAGTGGTTAGCACTGTGTGGTGGCTCAGTGGTTAGCAATGTACGGTGGCTCTGTGGTTAGCAATGTACAGAGGTTCAGTAGTTAGAACTGTGTGGTGGCTCGGTCGTTAGCACTGTGCCATTGCACAGTCGTTAGCAATGTGCGGTGGCTCAGTGGTTAGCACTGTATATGGTGGCTTAGTGGTTAGCATGGTACAGTGGCTCAGTAGTCATTGCTGTATGGTGGCTCAGTGGTCTGCACTCTACAGTAGCTCAGTGGTTAGCACTGTATGGTGGCTCAGTGGTGAGCATTGTATGGTGGCTCAGTGATGGGAGGCAGGCACATGGGAGCCAGAAGGCACAGAGGAGGCAGGGACACAGGGGAGGGAGAAGGCACAGGGATGCAGAAGCCACAAGGGAGGCAGAATGCAGAGGGGAAGCAGAGGCACAGGGGAAGGCAGAGTCATGGGGAGAGACAGTGCACACAAGGAGAGACAGCGCACACAGGGTCTGAGAGCACACAGAGCGGAGAGAAAGGCACAAGTAAGACAGAGCACACAGGGGAAGAGACAGCACAGACAGGAGAGAGCGCAGAAGGGGACACAGGCACAAAGACTGCCCTCCTGATGCAATAGCACTGGGCCTATTTCTAGTAATAATAATAATATTAATGAGCCAACCTTCTGAAGTTCAGGTGGTACAGCAAAATCTTTTGGCGCACTGTTTGTGACCCCGAGCTTGACCCGAGCCATAATGGAAGTCACTGATTGGTAATTAAGCTCTCTGCCCATACACAGCCAGCCGTAAGTAAAACATTTCCGAGGGTGGGAGGGAAGGGTTTTTTTTTTCCCCAAAATTAATTTTGGACATACACTACACCCAAAAACAGTGCTTTTACCCCAGTGCAATCAAAAAATGCACACGACTCTCACTGGGCCAAGCACCAACTGTGCCCGACCACAGCAATGCTCGCTCCTGTGCTTTGCAAACGTAAAGCACCTGAACTCTGAACCTGAAAAGGTTTGCTCAACATCGGGAAATTTGGTGACCAAACTGAACCTTGAAAGGTTCGCTCATCTCTAATAATGATAAATGGCAGCACATCTTATTTAGATTGAGTGATGTGCTACTGATAAAGATAATTTTCTCTGTTAACATAAACTATCTAATCACCTGATGAGCAAGCGTTTTGCTCATTTGTCAGATGATCACCAACAGGTTTATATGGGTTGATAACTGGGAATTAGTGTTCCGATGACGGCTTGTTCTACACTTATCGGCTAATCTACATGGATTGCTAGTCCTTTATGATCACATCATGTAGATATCAGTTTTTATTTTTAGGGGTAGTTGAATTCAAGCCTATGATCGAGGCATTCACCCTACTGCACACACATTAAGTTTATTTGTTTGAGCCTACGTGTGACTGGCATAATCTTCACCAACTTCTGCTTCTGGCACAATTCATCACATAGTAATTGAAGCAACATCTTGTCCCACGTCAAAGCACATATTCAACACAATTACTTGTTTTTGTCACTCTGAATTGAGCAGAGATGCAAGAAAGTGAACACAAGGAGAAGGGCAGCTGTTAAGTAAGCAGACAAATTCCCTGATACCTTGTAATTAATTAGACAAGACATGTTTAAGAGAGGAGTTGCTCTTTTGGTATATATGACATAGAGTAAATGTTTCTTTGTCATTCCACCCAACTTTCTATCCACAGCCTCCCTTAATTGTTCTGCTCTGGTAAGGGCTGAGTCTGATCACTCACTGCATTGTTGAGTTGATGGGATTCGTGTAGCTGGTTATAAATTGATAATCTAAATTAATTCATTCAAGCAGAAATCGATTTTGCAACTCCTTGAGAGCTTGTAATAATGCTTACCTCCTACCGCTAGCTGCATTTGCTGTTTCATAAAAGCTGGTCGGAAACAGCTGGATTCAGGTGACCTGCTAGCTCATTAAATCTGTTACATGTTCTTCCTAGTAAATGATATTAACCAGAAATGTCCTAGCGTTGATTTTTTTCCCCCTTTAATTTTATGACAGAAATAACCTAATTTGTAACACAAAATAACAATCTCCTTGGATTACTTTGCCTTGTTAAAATATTTTATGCATTTTTCATTTACACGAAGGTAATGGAAAAACACTTAAACTATCTGTTATTTAAACCACAAGAGATATGTTACTGAAACTCTGATAGCTTCCAAAATGATTGCCTCTTCATAGCCTCTGCTTTATTTCTGCAATAAAAGGAAGACATTTCAATTCATAGGTTAGTAAATAAAGCACAATACTTTTTTTTTTATTTGCACGGCATCGCCAGGCCAGGAATCAGACTGCTCACGGAATTCATTTAGGAATAGTTCTCATTACTTTTCCTCCTAAGTTCTAATGTCCATTATGAATGTTATACTCCTTCATCTGCAGGGGATGGAACCTCATTTTGAGCCTCGCATTAAAGGAATCATTTTCTATACTGTTCTTCCTGTCTTTAATGAAGGATTGCAGGGGGCGCATTGGAATTAAAGCATGTCTGAAAGATCAAAGGTAATTAGAAACATCTATTACATAAGCCGAATGAAGAATCAATGTTCAAACACATTCCGCAAATGACATGTGAATGTGATTGCAAAATGACATTGATAAGCAAAATGATCATTTACAATGACCATCATCACATTTTGGGTTGAGATTAGATCCACTTTCTTGCATCTATGGGCAATTAACTTTGTACTAACCAGAGGGCTTACAATAAACCAAGCAATGTAATTGTAAGTGTGTATTTGATTGGATTCTTGACTTTCATTACCTTAATGTAGATTCAAAGTATAGAAAATGGTGATGTGCCACACACAACTGATATCAAGAAGACTCCTGATAAATGTTCGATGCCAGACTTTTCAGGTTTTGACAACCCAATGGGGAACGTAAATTTATAATTATATAAGGCTTTAGAGAAAACTTTAGTTTCCACATATTAGGTACAGATTACATATGGTATTTTTTCACTGCATTTGATTAAATAAGATCAAGTGAGAAATAGTACTAAATTTAGGCTACATTCACATGTTCAGTTTTTGGTCAGTTTTTCACATCCATTTTTGTAAGCCAAAACCAGGAGTGGATGAAAAATACAGAAGTGGTGACGTCTTTCTATTAGGCCTCGTTCACACGTTGATTATGTGGTCAGTATTTTACATCAGTATTTACAAGCCAAACGCAGGAGTGGAACAATCAGAGGAAAAGTATGGTATAATAGAAAATATCACCACTTCTTTATTTTTCATCCACTCCTGGTTTTGGCTTACAAAAACGGATGTGAAAAACTGACCAAAAACTGAACATATAAATGTAGGCTAACACTGTGTGTACTCAAACTGGCCACTAGTACAAGTCAAAAAGAAGGATTAGCTCCAACCACCTAATATTCCCAGGACTCCCAGGCAAACCGGAAAGTGGCTTGGCAACCACCAGTAGCAATAAAAAAGGGTGTAGAATCCGGTGCCACAAATTTCCTTTTTATTTTCAAAAATTTTAAAAATCACACATGCTCCAGAGGAGCTCTGGACGCGTTTCGTGGGTCTAGCCCACTTAATCGTGACTTGACGATTAAGTGGGCTAGACCCACGAAACGCGTCCAGGAGCTCCTCTGGAGCATGTGTGATTTTTAAATTTTTGAAAATAAAAAGAAATTTGTGGCACCGGATTCTACACCTTTTTTTTATCACTAGTACAAGTGTTCTACCTGCATTATGCACTCACATGTAGAGTACACATTTTTAGTATTACATGGTGTGCAGCAAAAAACAATTTGTATTCCAACATATTACCTCATAATGGGGTATGTAGTGCAAGACATGATATTTAATGAAGCATAGTTTTACTTTTTTTTTTTGTGCTACAAAAAAAATGTTGCCTATCCCATCAAGGCCATATGTACATGTTGAGTATTAGGCTGTGTGCTCACGGTCCGGAGGAGCTGCATGTTGGACGTAGCTCCTCAAGACCTGAGTGAAGCCGGGGGTGGCCGCAGGGAGAATGCAGCCGCCCTGTACTCACCATGTGCGGCGGGTGCAGGACGGCTTCTCCATGCAGTCACCCGATGGGAGCCGCTTCCATGTTCATTTCATGCTGCAGAGGATCGGAATGCCGGCAACCCGAACTGCAGCTAAAAGATCTCTGCGGTCAGGTTAAGCGTAGTGAGGATGGGATTTCTTGAAATCCCATCCACTATGCTTATACTGTACTACGCAGTGTTTTGGAAGCAGTGGCAAGACATGCCAAGCATCCAAAATGCTGCGTATACTGACCGTGAGCACACCCCCTTAGGCTGAAGGCACATTGTGCGAGTGATTCATGCGAGTGCAATGCGAGGGAAACTCGCATTGCACTCGGACCAGTGCTGCCATGTCAGGCAGGGCACACTGGTGCATGACCCCTGTGCTGAACTCGCATTGCGAGTCAAATGCAAGTTCAGTCACAGCATGCTGCGACTGAACGTGTGTTTGACGTGCGAAAGGCTAATGGAAGTCTATGGGAAACCTCGCACCCAGACAGCACACTGTGCAAGTCACTCGTGCATGTGCTATAGTCCCGACACAGGAAGGCGCGATAGCTATACATCTACAGACAAAGATCTGTAGGTATAATAGCTATTTCAGGCTTTCAGCTGCTTTGACAGCAGCATATTTTCAATTTCCCAAGGTTAACCGGCACATTAACCCCATCTGCAGCTTCGGGAGGCTGCAGATACGATTAAAGGGATCCTGTCACCCCCAAAACACCTTTAAACCTGTTAAAACCTGTCCCTAGAGCATATTAACACTTTCCCTACACTCCTTTTAGCTCCTATATGCACATAATCAAAGTGTATAAAAACGTTTTATAAGTACCTCATTAGTGATGATAATGAGTGACTATGCTATTCATAGTCACTCATCCAGGCTGCCCCTCTTCATACTATGACGCCTCCATAGGCGTGATCTTCATGATAGATTCAAATTGCCGCCTCCCTGCGCGCCTCCCCGCTGTGGCTTGTGTCGGCCGAGCTTCAGCGTGGGGCTGGGTGACGCGATCCGCGTCATTTCCGGCGCCGGGTGACGTATACAGCCGCGCCGCTCTGTCAGCTTCAAAATACGCACTGCGCATGCGCATGCGCAGTGCGGGACTTGAAGCCAACAGCGGCGCCGGTGTAAATACGTCACCCGGCGCCGGGAATGACGCGGATCGCGTCACTCAGCCCCACGCTGAAGCCCGGCCGACACAAGCCACAGCGGGGAGGCGCGCAGGGAGGCGGCAATTTGAATCTATCATGAAGATCACGCCTATGGAGGCGTCATAGTATGAAGAGGGGCAGCCTGGATGAGTGACTATGAATAGCATAGTCACTCATTATCATCACTAATGAGGTACTTATAAAACGTTTTTATACACTTTGATTATGTGCATATAGGAGCTAAAAGGAGTGTAGGGAAAGTGTTAATATGCTCTAGGGACAGGTTTTAACAGGTTTAAAGGTGTTTTGGGGGTGACAGGATCCCTTTAACAAGCCGATTATATAGGTTGAACCTTATGTTTCTGTCATGCCAGTTTGTGTCCAGTTATGTCCACACTCCCTGGACACAAAGTGGCTCTTTATTTAATAAATGACGGCAATTACCGCTTTCTGTAAAGTGCATAACTCTCCTGCGGTGAGCAGGAGTCAGGAGCTGTCCATGGTTATGATCGTTATAGCTGGGTGCTGACCAGCTTCAGCATGACAGACCCTGGACAGCTCCTGCACTGTAACACCGTGAAATTTCAGGACCAAGGACAAGGTCTATAATTTCACGATCTTACAGTGCAGGACCATGGACAGCTCCTCCTGAGTCCTGCAGACTGCCTGATAATACAGTAATTTAATGAATACTGGCAATTCCCGGCTTTTATTAAAAAGCTGCATTAACCCCTGCACAAACAGTCTGTCATGCCAGTGTGTGTCCACACTCCCTGGACACAAACTGCCATGTCAGACTGTGTGTGCAGGGGTTAATGCACTTTTTTAATGCAACCCGGCAATTACAGAATCATGTGAGTGGCGGGGATTTTACCCTTCAGGTGTCACCGCTGCAGTCACAGAGGTGACAGCTGAATGGATACTGTGCCGGCAACCCGGCAATTTCAAACACCGCGGCTTTGACAGAACAGCATTTGGATATATCAGTAAATGCTGTCCACGGTCCTGAAGTTTGCTTCAGGACCGCAGACAGCATCAACTGACACACACCACACACTCACACAGCACACTCACATGCATACAGCCATGCACACACTCCCACACGCACCACACGCACCACACGCACAGCAAACACACACAACACTCGCATCACTCTCATGCATCAAACACGCTCTGTGTTTGATGCATGACAGTGTGCCTTCAGCTTTAGAGGAGTATTTTTACCTCTATAGTGATGTGCTATAGTGAAGCCACTCCTGGTTTTGGCTTACAAATATTGAAGGAAAAACTCACCATATACTCAATGTGTGCACATGGCTTAAACACTTTATGAACGATGACATATCTACATGTTTGGCATGATCCCTGTCTTTGATGCAGGGTCACATGCTGAGCCCACATTTTTCCCCTCACTTGATAGCCGACTTAACCAACAAACGCCTCTAACAGCTACTGGTGAATCTGAGATCCACCAGAGGCTGTTAACTAGCTAAATGCCCCTGCAAATCACTGACAGCGGCATTTAAAATTTGCAGGCAGGAAGCGAGTCATCACTGCGCCCATCCTGAGATCCTGGTGCGCCAATGGGTTGTCATGACACAGTCAGGGTTAAGCTGATGACCCCCATGTCTGTCATCACAATCCTCTTGTGCTGATGCACTACTCTGTATCATGCAGGCAATAGAACAATTAAACTCAGTAAGAAATATAAAAAAAAGTTTAAAAAAATACAAAAGTTCATATCACCCTCCTTTTGCCCCATTAAAAATAAAAGTTTTAAAAAAAATACACATTTGGTATAGCCACGTTCAGAAATGTCTAAGCTATCAATATAAAATAAATTAATCTGACCAGTAAGCAGTGTAAAGAAAACAACATTACAATAAAAGGTGATCAAAACATTGAATATACCCCAAAATGGTATCAGTACAAACATCAAGCTCAGCATGCAAAAATAAGTCATCACGCAGCCTGAGATCCCAAAGAAAGAGAAAGTTATGGATTTTAAAAAATGGCTACAAAAGCAAAGTATATATATATATATATATATATATATATATGAAAAGATAGATATAGATAGATATACGTATATATATAGATACAGATATTTTTCTAGATATAGATATATATATATATATAGATACTAGATGGTGGCCCGATTCTAATGCATCGGGTATTCTAGAATATGTATGTATTTTATTTATGAAGATTTAAGAATAATGTAATGCAAAGCTGGGTTCAAATCCCATGCCAATTCTCGTCCAGAATGCGCCTGTCACTGATTGGTCGCGGGCGGCTGGTGCGACCAATCAGCGACGCAGGATTTCCATTACAGACAGACAAAATGAGACAATTATATAGTCGTGTGTGTGTCTGTGAGTGTGTGTGTCTCTGTGTGTGTGTGTCTGAGTCTGTGTGTGTGTGTTTGAGTCTGTGTGTGTCTGTGAGTGTGTGTGTCTGTGTGTGTCTGTGAGTCTGTGTGTGTGTGTGTTTGAGTCTGTGTGTGCTGTGAGTCTGTGTGTGTCTGTGAGTGTGTGTGTCTGAGCCCTGTAGCTTTCTTGTATTTGTGTGTGGACGGAGCCGTGTGAAGGATTATTAATACTATTTTATTGCAGATACGTTTTGATTTTTTTTATAGCATTATTGAGGAGTGGCGCGGGACCTGAAAGACGGCCGATGCGGAATTACAATGACTATTTTGTTTTGCATATAATGGGTCTAGATTTTGACAGATTGAAAAGGTGATTGATTATATAGAACATTTTTACTTTATATTTCAGTTGCCTCTCCAGCTATTACACAAACTGTTATAGGCGGCTTTAATGACAGGGAGGTCACAGTGACGCCTATCAGAACTGGTGCAGAATTCTCAGTGTGCTGGAAGTTGTAGTGCACCCACATCTGCCTATACAATGGCTGCATGAGCTTCATCCTTCATCCTCAGCTTGTCAGGGCATGCTGGGGAGTTGTTGAGCACCAGTATCTACCTATACAATGGCTGCCTGAGCTCCATCCTTAATCCTTATCCTGTCAGGGCATGCTGGGGAGTTGTAGTGCATCAGAATCTACCTATACAATGGCTGCCTGAGCTTCATCCTTTGCCATCAGGGCATGCTGGGAGTTGTAGTGCACTCACATCAGCCTATACAATGGCTGCCTGAGCTTGATTATTCATCCTCAGCCTGTCAGGGGCATGCTGGGAGTTGCAGTGCACCAGTATCTGCCTATACAATGAGCTTGATCCCTCATCCTCAGCCTGTCAGGGTATGCTGGGAGTTGTAGTGCACCAGTATCTACCTATACAATGACTGACTGAGCTTCATCCTTAGCCTGTCAGGGTATGCTGGGAGTTGTGGTGCACCAGTATCTACCTACACAATGGCTGCCTGAGCTTGATCCTCAGCCTGTCAGGGCATGCTGGGAGTTGTAGTGCACCAGTATTTGCCTATACAATGGCTGCCTAAGCTCCATCTTTAGCCTGTCAGGGCATGCAGAAAGTTATAGTGCACCAGTATCTGCCTATACAATGGCTGCCTGAGCTTGATCCCTCAATCCTCACCTGTCAGGGCATGCTGAGGGTCGTAATGCACTCACATCTGCCTATACAATAGCTGCATGAGCTTCATTCCCTCGCCCTCAGCCTGCCAGGTCCTCTAGGAGTGGCATTGGCTGGCAGGATGCTCTGCAGTGCAGGCACACAATAGGCTGCCAACCTCCCCTGTGCCCCATCACTCACCAGCCGGAGGTAGGATGCAGTGCAGGGCAAACACCAGGAAAGCCCTGCTATGTAAGGAGGTGACATGGAAGACTGTCACCATCGGGGCCGAAGGACCTGTGATGATGTCAGAGAGCCGATCAGCTGACGTGTCATGTGATCGGCTCAACGACATTCCGACATCATCACAGGTCCTTCTGCCCCGATGGTGGAGGCGCCAGAAGGCAATGTATCCTCATGGAGGGATTTTTTTTTAACATACAGAGGGAATAGAATAGGAAAAAGGATAAGACAGGAAAGAGGTTAGAATAGTGGGGGACAGCATAGTTATAGCGGGGGACAGGATAGAGTAGTGGAGGGGAGGAAGATATTTTCTCCTTTTTTTAAATTTTTTTTTCTTATGCATTATCGTCCAGGCAGGTGGAGTGTAAAAAAAAATTAGGGTAGGAGCCCGAGAAGATTAAGCAGGATTTTTTATGAAGGCGAATATTGTGACCTTTCTGCAGTCTCTGAATCTTGCATCATATATTTTGTATGGCCTTGGGAGAGGATAAAGAAAATATAAATTGAAACCTTCCCATTCTTTCTCCTGTCAATGGAAGGACATCATATTGGAAAGATGGTTTTCCCAATGTTACCTATTACAGAAAGCCCTATCACAATTTAGAAATGTACCGGTATGTAGAAATTGGTGGGTAGGATAATAGTGGCACACAAATAAATTGGGGAGAATTTACTGCCTGAGCCAATGACATCAATACTATTTGTACAGGCCTGACGTGGTCCCAGTCCTTTGTAGAATATGAAGTCTGCATACATACGTATAAGCTTGTTTAAAAAATATTTTTTTCTATTGAAATTTTTAAGTAATGTCAAAAACCCATAAAACATTAAGAGAGATTTTGATAGCATTATTAGGAGAATCATTTTGTCACTTCTGTCACATCACGTCGCATTTCAATGAATCTAGTCAAACCTTTTTTTCTAAGAAATCAGTCATTTCTACTACTTATCAGACTCTCGTGTATTATGTAACATTTTGTAAGAATTTTATTGCATTTCAATTTTATGCATTAGGCAAAATAACATAGGAATGCATGCTCCGAGTCTATTAACAGAGAATTGTATTGTGCATTTTACACAGGCTGATTGCACAATGGCTGACTGAAATAGCTAGATTTGGAACAAAATACCGATCACCTATAATTAGAGCAATATTACGATCACACATACGATCTCAGCAGTAGGCCAAAGTAACTCCTCATATTTAGAGTTTGTGCGAATCTAATCAGAGATTTCATTTTAACAGCCACAGACCACTGGAGGAGACAGGTAGTCCAGACTTACCTGGCAGTTTTTGATGTTCTTCTTTTGATTAGCCGAAGCATCACGTGCATCACAATGCCACCAGGATGTCGTGCTAGGTGGGCTAACCAAAAGAAAAGCTGAGGACACTGGTCAATAAGACATGGTACTCTCAAACCCATCAAGCAGACACCGACCACTGTCATGGCCAATGGAAAAGTATGTGCGAATCGACGGTCACCAACAATATGAATATTTTTTAGAATTTATACCTGGAAGAAAAAATAGTACTTGTAATACACTCCTCTGCAATCACAGAACCTCTTTTTCAATAGAAAAAGAAGCTTCATGTTTACTTTGGATTGAATATGAAAAATGTTTTGTTTTGTTTTTTAAAAGAAATAGAGGACATACAAGTCAGTGATAAGCACATGAGAGCCAACGTCCTAAAAGTTATTTAAAAAAAACAACTAAAATATGTATTACCTGTAGAAAATGGTCTTTAAAGGTTATATGTATGTAAAATAAAAGATAAAGAAAGTGAAGATTTGATTAAAACAATTCTGTGTCTATAGCCCCTGCGCAAATCTGTGTGTCTCCACTGTCACATAGTATGGACAATCTGTGTGTAGCCTGATCATTCAGTTATGGGCAATTTGTGTGTAGCCGGTACTCCAGTTATGTGTTGACATTTTTTTTCCCTTTAGATGACCTGTCACAAGAGTAAAGTTTTTGCGCTTATTAAACTTCTACTGTCCCCTCTGTATTAGTTTTTTTGCTTTTTTCAAAATTCACGACAAGTCCCCAGAAATATGGACAACTAGTGCCTAATGATGAGTGAGTGTAATCGTTACTATTTGTTGCTCGAACAGATAAAACAGTATGCGCAATACTCATTACCCGGCGAGTATCGCTGGTGCTCATGCGTGATGTGTTGATCATGAATGATCTGACACACATATTGCTGGGTCCATTCAGTACACAAAGGGAGTTGGTCACCCCAGTGAGATTGAATGTTAGGCTCTCTCTGGAGGGCACAGCAAGGTGTTTTATGCAGTAAAAACTCAAAAAAGCCCACCTCTCCCACTGTGTCCTGGAAATGTTCGTTTTAAGGCCAAATGTGTGTGGGTGGAATGTATCACTAATTGACTTGTATTGGACTTGTTATTCGGACGAGTACACAAGTATTACAAAGTACTTGTTAAGAGTATAGCGATTATAAATATTTTGCTACTCGTGCCATGTTTTATAGTGTAAACCAAAAAGGTGGTGCTGATTCTCTGGAGGCATATCTTTAGACTACTTTACAATATTGCCCTGTGAGTAACATCCTCTTGGTAAAACTAACACTAAATAAAATATCCATTCCTTTGGAACCATATTAATTTCAAAAGAGGAAAAACTGGAATACTCAGGAGAGCAGCAGGAATAAAGTAAGAGAAAAACATAGTCACTTCTGACCTGGCAACTAGGGATAAGTGATACTCGTCAGGGCTGGAGTCCAGGTGCTTTATATTTCTAAGCATCGCTGTGGTTAGGTACAGTTGGTGCTCAGCCTAGTGCGAGCTGCGTGCAGTGTTTGACTGGCTCAAACAGAGGATAAAAGCAGTTTTTGGGTGTAGTGCCTTCTAAAATTAAAAAATATATATCCCCGCCCTTCCTTCCCCAGAATTGTTTTGCTTATGGCTGGTGGAGGGTTGAACTGAGAATCACTGACTTTCAATGAGGTTCGAGTTTGAGTCCGAACAGTGTATAAAATAAATTCCAAAAGCATCTCCCGAACCCAAACTTCCACGGGTCTGCTCATCTCTACTGATGACAGATTTTCTTTTACCTCCCTGTTGATGACATGTTAAGCTACAGGTTAAACTCGCTGGAGTTAAAACACCCCTGCAGTGTTTGTTTTTTTTTCATCACTGTAGTGGCACTTCAAATGTGAGGCACAGTGTTATACTCACCCTCATATTTTACAGAGTCCGCTCCAGTCCTGCAGCACCATCCTGTCTGTATGACCTGAAGTCAAAAGCTACATCACAAGTGTTCAATGTATCTTTATAAGAGCCAGAACTAGGCCAGGACAAGGCTCCCACAGAGTTGTATCGAAAAGTGACCTATGGCACGCTCCATGAATCATTGGAGATACCTGCTCATATTTTTCCACCACAGCCCGATGGGAGCACAGGGGGCAGGGGACTTAAAATTAAAGTGTAATGCAAACAAATGTTGTAATGCTGCTACCTACAACCTTAAAAACGATGAAACTATGATGGCTAAAATAGTGTAGTTGCCAGAAACATAATTACTACCAATAAACAAGAAAAAAGTGTCTAAACTTCATTTTTTTCTCCTTACTAATCTCAATGATGCCCATTAGCATCGTTTTCTTCTTTGACTTACTAGAAACAACTACACAGAACAGGAGAATTGAAGGCCAGGGTCTTCTCTTGCGTGATACATTACTCATTTTTAAAATTTCTTGTATAGAACAAACCTTTGTTATGTAAAGAATAACATTTCTTACACATTCCTTCCTCATTATATTTCATGACTTTTCGTTCAGTAATGCAGGTCAAGTAAAAATGCAAAAACTCTTCACCATGGTTAAATTGGAACAAATCTTAGTAAAGCCATAGTGACCAGTGATTTGGCTGCCCGGCTGTCCTCTGAAGCTTCATCGGTCATTTCTTTCTAAGTTCATGTTGAAGCCAGACAGATATTAAAGAATAGCTACAATTACAGCTAGAGAAATTATTAGTTTTTAATCAGAAGATTAAGCTATTAAGATAATGGTACTTAAGATTTATTTTATTAACTTAATAAAATTAAAACTCTGTGGAAATAAACCATCCTTTTTAATTGTCAGGCAGAGAATAAATGCATTGATTTTTATATCTTGATAGTAACAAAATCGTCCAAAAATTATTTCATACAAAATGTACTTTTGAGAGTTTGAAGAGCACAGTGACGTGTGTCATCTCTATAACATATATGGCATTAAAAATATTATAAAGTCATAAAATGGAATCAACGAAAGAGAGAAAATTACTATGTGACCATAAAAACAAATGTAACAGTTACAGATAGCGATTTCGAAGACCCCGTCAAAATGAATGCATTACTGTTAATGGAGTAATGAAAAATATGATAATTATTTGGGATATTCATCAATAATACAGAGTGGAGCTCATATAGTGTTTTACAATAGCACTTGCCATCTTCTCGACGACGGATGGCTTTTTTGAAACCTTACAGAAAGTTCCCATGCATAAAACATATAAAATAGTTTAAAAGATACCACATTAGCAAAGTGCAAAAGGCAAATTGATGAATATATGCAAAATGGGAAGACAAAAGATTATGAGATGTATTACTACAGAAACGTTATAATAAATATGGACAGCATACAAGATAATGCTGTTTTATGAGAGTAATGAACAAAGAACTTGGCACTTCAAAGTGTGATGCGGAAAGGTTTTTCTAATTTTAGTAATCAAAAATAGTATACGCTGTAGATATCCACTGCTGGCGCACCTCTTTCAGTGCGTACAGGTTGATGCTTAAGGCTATGTGCGCACGTTAGGTGTCTGGTGCAGAAATATTTGCACCAAATCTGCATCTCATGGCAGAAAAAAACACGATGCATTATTTACGCATTTTTGGTGCATTTTTTGCATGCCTTTCTGCCATACGTATTCCATGCTTTTGAGGTGGAAATACAATACGAAAATGCTGCAAGAATTGACATGCTGCAGATTCATTTATGCACAAAATCTCCAAGGGGAAAAAAAGCAACATGTGCACAAAATGTCAGAATGCTCATCGACTTTGCTGGAATAAGGGTAAGCATGTAGATTTGTGACAAAACTTCACTAAAAACACATAAAAAACGGACTGTGTGCATAGGGCCTTACATGAGCACCTTAACTATTTGTGGGTGACAAAAATGTGCTTTAGACTGAAAAGGTGTGCCAAAAATAGAAATGTGACAATGCTCCCATATCTATATATAATATTTTTTGGACTACAAAATGAATCCGGCGATAGGACGCACCTAGGTTTTAGCGGGGGGCAAATAGTAAAAATATGAAGGAAAAAATGTGGTCATGACGTACATGAGAAGATCTGGTGAAACAGTGAAGCTGTTGTCCGCCACTTCGCTCCCCCTCTCTGCACCTGATGTAACCCTGTTCACTGACTAAAGTCTGCAGGTACTGAAGATTGCTGAGTGTCGTCTTGCTTTTCCATACAGTATGGTGAGATCTGCTGCTGACACTTATGGGCAGGGCTGCCATCAGTGGCTCACTGGCCTGACTCTCGTGAGGGGCCCACCAAAGCAGAGGGGCCACGGATGTGCAGGAGGTGGGGCTGTTTCTTTAAAGCAGGGCCCCACTCTCACTCAGACAAATCAGGATCGACAGATGCATATCCCCGGGCCTACCCAACATCTTCATAATATCCCTGATCCCTCCATGAGCTAATTATGTGACCCCTCACTGCTCCCATCTATGTGACATCTTCACAGGTCCTGTAAGCACAGAGCAACTATATACAGTGCTTACAAGTAGTATTCAACCCCCTGCAGATTTAGGTGGTTGACACATGCGGAATTAACTTGGCATTGTGACATTTGGACTGTAGATCAGACTGGAAGTGGGAAATGCACTGCAGCCAAAAAGATTTTTTTTTTTTTTTTTTTTTTAAAGCGTTAAAAGTTAATTCAGAGGGTCATTTATTATTCAACCCCTCAAACCACCAGCATTCTGTTTGGTCCCCCTAAAGCAGGGGTGGGGAACCTTTTCTCTGCAAAGGGCCATTTGGAAATTTAGAATATCATTCGCGGGCCGTATAAATTGTGTCTTGTGTCTTTCCAGAGTGGGGACACAAAGGGTACACGGGGGCCTGAGGCACACGACACACGTGTACACGGGGGCCAGAGGCGCAAGACACACGTGTACACAGGGGCCTGAGGCGCATGACACACAGGTACACAGGGGGCAGAGCAAAAAGAGATCAAGCAACACATCCAAATGAAGGTAGATAAAAATCAATGTGGACATATATGATTTTAACATGGCTTCACATGATTTTTATCTCCCTCCCTTGGCTATGTTTCTGGATGCAGCTCCTTCTTATACTGCTGACAGTTTTCATCCCTGCACAGCCGACGATCACAGAGCAGACACTTTATTTATTTACTTATCTGACACCTTTAGATTTACTCACGGACTTCCCGAGGTGGAGGAATTGTTTATTTAAGATAAGCAGGAGGTGATTGTAATCCTCCCGGAAGCTGAGCTGCACAGTGCAGAGGCTCCTGCTTCACAGAACGCCTCACGCTGACTATGTTTCAGGTCGGAGACAATTCCGGCACGCACCGCTGCTGATTTAAAGGACCGCGCTACAAATAAAAGCAAAGTGGCCACGGGCCGGATCAGGTAACATGGCGGGCCGGGGCCGGACGTTCCCCACCCCTGCCCTAAAGTATTAAGAAGTAGTTTAGGCACAAAGAACAATGAGCTTCACAGTGTGGATTAATTATCTCTTTTGCCAGACTTTTCTGAATATTTAAGACCCTCCCCAAACTTGTGAACAGCACTCATACATGGTCAACATGGGAAAGACCAAGGAGCATTCCAAGGCCATCAGAGACAAGATCGTGGAGGGTCACAAGGCTGGCAAGGGGTACAAAACCCTTTCCAAGGAGTTGGGCCTACCTGTCTCCACTGTTGGGAGCATCATCCGGAAGTGGAAGGCTTATGAACTACTGTTAGCCTTCCACGGCCTGGACAGCCTTTGAATGTTTCCTCCCGTGCCGAGGCCAGGCTTGTCCGAAGAGTTAAGGCTAACCCAAGACAACAGGAAGGAGCTCCGGGAAGATATCATGGCAGTGGGGACATTGGTTTCAGTCAATACTATAAGTAACGTACTCCACAGCAATGGTATCCGTTCCAGACGAGCCCGTTAGGTACCTTTACTTTCAAAGGTCATGTCAAGGCTCGTCTACAGTTTGCTCATGATCACTTGGAGGACTCTAGACAGACTGTTCAAGGTTCTATGGTCTGATGAGACCAAGATCGAGATCTTTGGTGCTAACCACACGCGACGTTTGGAGACTGAATGGCACTGCATACGACCCCAAGAATACCATCCCTACAGTCAAGCATGGTGGTGGCAGCATCATGCTGTGAGGATGTTTCTCAGCCAAGGGGCCTGGCCATCTGGTCCGCATCCATGGGAAGATGGATAGCACGGCCTACCTGGAGATTTTGGCCAAGAACCTCCGCTCCTCCATCAAGGATCTTAAGATGGGTCGTAATTTCATCTTCCAACAAGACAACGACCCAAAGCACACAGCCAAGAAAACCAAGGCCTGGTTCAAGAGGGGAAAAAATCAAGGTGTTGGAGTGGCCTAGTCAGTCTCCTGACCTTAACCCAATTGAAAACTTGTGGAAGGAGCTCAAGTTTAAAGTCCACATGAGACACCCAAAGAACCTAGATAACTTGGAGAAGATCTGCATGGAGGAGTGGGCCAAGATAACTCCAGAGACCTGTGCCGGCCTGATCAGGTCTTATAAAAGACGATTATTAGCTGTAATTGCAAACAAGGGTTAGTCCACAAAATATTAAACCTAGGGGTTGAATAATAATTGACCCACACTTTTATGTTTAAAATTTATTAAAATTCAACTGAGCAACATAACTTTTTGGTTTGTAAGATTTATGCTTCTGTTAATAAATCCTACTCTCGTTTGCAGTTTGAAGGCTCTAACTTATTTGCATCTTATCAAACTACCTAAATCTCCAGGGGGTTGAATACTACTTGTAGGCACTGTATATGGTGTGTGATTCTGCAGGTGGAGGTCTGTGCTGCACATTCCCCATTATTCTCTTTATGGATTACTTTCTATTCTCACTCTTCATTTTCCTCCTCAAAAATAGAAATGCGTTTCTTCATCTTTGTGATGTGCTTGTGTTTTATTTCTTTTTTTTTTTTAATGAACTATTAAAAAAAAAAATTGACATGGGCCTTGCCTTATTTTTGTATTCCAGACAGGTACAGCAGGCCGGTACGGGCTGCCCCAACCCCCAGCTGCCTAGTTGTACCCGTCTGGGAACCAAAAACATAGGAAAGCCCCTTTTTTTTTTTTTTTTATTTTTTAATTATTTCATGAATTTCATGAAATAATTTTTAAAAAATGACGTAGGCTTCGCCCTATTTTGGTGTCCAGCCAGGTACAACTAGGCAGCTGGAGGTTGGAATCTGCAGTGCAGGGTGGCTCAAGCTTTCTGGGCCCCCACCACTGTGAATTGTAGTCCGCTGCCTCCACAGAAAATGGCGCATTCATAGAAGCGCCATTTTCTGGCGCAGTATTCTGCCCATCCAGGGCCCTGGTGCAGTGGCTTACTGGTTGATAATGGGGTTAGGGAAAGCTTTGTATTATCAGATGGCCCTGAGCCCGAAATTCTTGGCGTCACGCCAATATTAGACATGAACGCCATGAATTTCTAGTGAAGAGTTAAAAAAAAAAACACAACACAGAGAAAAAATGTTTTATTAGAAATAACCAAAAAAATTAAAAAACAATTAGTGACTCCATCTTTATTCAAAACAAACCTCCCCAACCTGACGTAGTCCAACATTTCTGGTAGAGAATCTCTGCTAGAGATGTAGCTGAGCAGTGCACCCAGCCGTGGGAAAGTTCATATGAGTTCATGCTGTCAAGCATGAACTCCCATGAACCCTGTGATGGCACCGCGGCTATTTCAAATCAACAGCTGATGTATCAGCTGTTCATTTGAAATAGTCGGCGGGAAAGGTGGCTGTGAAAAGACTTCACCTTCAGCTTTCCCGCTCAGGTCATTTGCTCCCCGATGCTGCACTTCCCGCCCCGTCCTAACTTAGGATCGGGCTGGGAGGCAGCGGGGGAGCGGAGGATCCAGCTGAGAGGTAGCTGGGGAGCGAGGATCAGCTGAGTGATTGTTTAAAAGCCAGCGGCTTTTTACCGCCGGCTTTTAAACAATCATGCATCCATTTCAGCCTTTTCCTCAGCCCCCAGATCACTGTGTAGAGTCCAGCATAAAATGACCCAATCTGAGAGCACTTCGGGGAAGTATGAGAATCCATGAGGTGTAGTTTAGATGGGGGTCCAAGACCATCTAGCTAGCACCTTAAAATAAGATTCCTGTATGGAAGCGCATGCAGTGATAGCATAGGAGATTTTTATCGCAGATTCTAGATCTTCAAGATCTATGTTGATATTTAATTCCTTTTCCCAAGCATATATATAAGGTAATTTCTGGAGTGACAAATCATCAAAGTTCTATATATGGTATTAGTCGTCCATGTTGAGGTTTTGAGTGGATTTTCAAGTAAATCTATTATAGGTTTTTGGAACTAAGAAATGGGTTTTTATATCTATGGAGGTACCAGGAATTAGTCTCCAAACTTTTCTCTCTCTCAAAGTCAAATTATATTTTTCTTCTAAGAACCGAAATTGAACTAGTTTTCCATCCAAGAATAAATTATTAATATAGTGGATGCCTCGTTTAGACCAAGAGGAAACATCCAAACCTGGGGTGAGATGTTCTAGGGTCTCAATAAGTAAATTATTAAGGACTTAGTGAGGTAAAAGATGTCGGGTTTTTTAAGTAGGAGTCTCCAAGCCGAGATCGTGGCCCTTACAGTTAGAAGAGAGGTAGAAAATTTGGTCGGTTTATTTAAATGGGCCACGACTAGAGCCAGGGGATCTTTAGTTTTCAACAGTTCTTTTTCAATTGTTACCCACTTGGTTGGGTTAATTTTAGCTCTAAACCAGTTTTGGGATAATTTTATAATAGAAGCCAGATAATAATTATATAAGTTTGGGATACCTAGACCGCCTCTCTTATGTTTTTCTAAAGCTGCATTAGAGATTTTTAACCTTCCGTTACTCCAAATAAAGTTTCTCAGTTGGGACTGGAATTTGTTAAACCAGTTTATTGAGATACAAAATGGTATAGCTCGAATCAAATATATGAGTTTTGGGAGGATTTTCGTTTTAAATGCTACAATCTTGCCAGTCCAGGACAATTGAAGTTTGGATAAGTTGGCGAAGTCTACTTTAAAGGAATTGAGTAGATTAGTAAGGTTCACTGTAACTAAATTTGTGAGGGGCTTTATTAGGTGAATACCAGGTATGAAATTTGCTCTTTTTTCCATGAATATTGGAATTGTTTCTTTAAATATTTTAGAAAAGTATTGTCAATGTTGTAGTCTAGGACTTAGGATTTGTATTCATTTTGTAATGGGAAACCCTTGCGAATTTGTCTATAGAAAAGGAAATGTGGTGTAGAGATTTTAGTGGGTTTGTGATGGATAACAGGATATCATGGCAAATAATTTAATTTTATGTTGGTGGGATTTCAAGGAAATACCAGTAATGTTTATATTGTTTCTAATTGATTCAGCGAGGGGCTCAATAAATAAAGAGAAAAGAAGTGGGGATAAGGGGCAGCCCTGTCTGGTTCCATTAGATAGTTTTATTTTTTGGGACAGAGTATTATTTGAGTACACCTTTGCAGTAGGATTTGAGTACATGGCAAAAATTGAGTTGAAGATATTTCCTTTCAAACCGAATTTGTTAAGGGTCAGGAAAAGATATGACCAGTTAACCCTATCGAATGCCTTCTCGGAGTCCAGAGCCAAGAAGGCAGTCGGGGTTTTTGAAGATTCAATAGACGATATTAAATCTATGATTCTTCTGGTGGCTTCTGAGGTAGTTCTGTGTGGAATGAACCCTACTTGATCACTTTTTACTAATTTGCCAATGTATTTTTGTAATCTATTCGCTATCAGTTTGGCTAAAATTTTAGTATCACTGTTGAGAAGCGAGATAGGTCTATAATTTTTTGTATCTGTACTATCACCTTTATCTTTCGGGATTACTACCATGATAGAGTCTAACATTTCCGGGGGAGATAGGCCTTGGGTTGCTGTAAAATTTGCAAGTCTGTGGATGTATGGAGTTAACAGTTTAGAAAAGGTTTTATAGAGTTCATTCTGTAAGCTCTCGGGACCAGGGGATTTTTCATTTTTTAAAGTAGGTAGCAAAGTGGAGATTTCAGAAATCAGAGTAAGGGGCATTGAGATCTTCAATTTCTGTTTCTGAGAGCGTGGGCAGGGTTAAGGGGTTTAAGAAATCCATAATATTTTGTTGAGAAGGTAAATGGGTATTCGGGTCATTTTTAAGATTATAAAGAGATTCATAATATTTGGCAAATATATTTACTGTATCTTTGGGGTGGAATTTGCTCTGTCCTGAAACGTCTTTAATTTCGGATATCCTGTTTTTGTTCTAAGTGTTTTGATTCTGGATGCAAAAAATGTTGTGGGTTTGTTATCAGATTGATAAAACTTAAAAACTCTAATGACGTCTGACTTTGATAAGATGATCCAACGCTCTAAATCTAATTCAGAGCTGAGTTTAAATAACTCTTTAGAGTTTTTGTTTGAAGGGATACTAATTTGAGAATCCTCTATGATCTGTATTTTTTCTATTAGATTTTGTGTTTTTTCTTGTTTTTGTTTATTTAAACGGGAATTCAGTTGGATCAATTTCCCTTGTATAACTGCCTTGAAAGCTGTCCAAAGTGTGGTAGTAGAAACATCTTTTGTATCATTTTCTGTAAAATAATTTCTAATGGAGTTTTCAATTTCTGTTTTGAACTGGGGAAGGTTGTAAAGAAAACTATTGTTTCTCCATAGTTTTTCAGACGAGTTAGGGTGCTTTCACATCTGCGTTTTTCGTAATTCGCGGCAGATGCGGTGAAAAAACCGCATCTGCCGCGTTTACCGCATAACCGTTCCACTTGCGGCGCGGTTGCGGTTTTTTCTATGCAATGTATAGGGGGACTTGCGGCAGATGCAGCAAGCTGGGGTTTTTTTCGCGGCCGCACCTGCCGCAAGTGCAAAACCGCACTTGCCGCATCTGCCGCAAGTCCCCCTATACATTGCATAGAAAAAAACGCAACCGCGCCGCAAGTGGAACGGTTATGCGGTAAACGCGGCAGATGCGGTTTTTTCACCGCATCTGCCGCGAATTACGAAAAACGCAGATGTGAAAGCACCCTTAGATGGGGAAGGACAAAATTAAAAAAATGAGGGCGAATGATCGGACCATGTCCTTGGGCCTATGGAGATCTTTTTGAATTTATGAAGTGATAATATATTTTAAAGTACCAAATCTATTCTAGCGAAGGAGTTCAATCTGCCAGAATAATGGGTGAATTCAATGGAATTGGGGTGGTGACATCTAAAGACATCATATAGTTCAGCTCGAGCCAGCCAAGAATTCAGGGGCTTGGTGAAATGACGGGATTTAGTCGATGAGTCTAGTATGGGGTCGGGAACTACATTAAAATCACCTGTAACTATTAATTCACCTTTTTTATGTTTATTTACAAGATTCATGGTTCTAGTTAGAAAAGTGATGTGGCTTTTATTTGGGAGGTATAGGTTGACTATATAGTAAATATGGCATTGTTGAGTTTACATATTAAAATTAAATATCTGCCCTCTGGGTCGTCAATTTTCAGCAGTTCCTCAAAGGTGACAGAGTTTTTAATTAAAATAGCTACTCCAGCTTTTTTCCTGGTATTTGAGGAGAAGTAGGATTTTTTGAAGAGATTTTAGTTTCTTGAAGACAGACTATGTCTGAGTTTGCATCTTTGATCAGTTTCCATTTGTAGTATCTACGCTGAGGGGGGGAGTTGAGGCCATGAACGTTGAGGGATTGAAATTTAACAGACATGGTATGTCCAGATTTGAGTATGTATGTATCTCGGAACTCTAGGGACTACTGAAGTTTTCATCTTCTGATTTTTGAAAAAAAGGTATTAAATTAAATCCAAATGAATTAGGGTTTAGAGGAGAATAAAGAGTTATAAGAAGGAAGAACAAAGAGTATACCGAATATATTTTTGTATAAGCCGAGTTTTTCAGCCCAAAAATTGGGCTGAAAAGTCACCCCTCGGCTTATACACGGGTCAATACGGTAACTTCTCCAACAAGGCTGGAGGAGGCGGGGGGGAGGCTGCTGGATGAGCGGCCCATCACGTGGGGCCGCTCATTAGATATGCACGGCTCCCCCCGCCCATCACAGCGGCAGAGTGAGCCGTGCATACAGCCCCCCAGTGGCACTAGCCACCCATCATGAGAAGAGCCCCCCACACTTTGCAGAGCCCCCCCGCTGCATTATCTTACCATCCAGGGTCTTCTTCACCACGGGTCCTGCAGTCATCATCGCGCGCTGTGTTCCGGTCTCACGTGACCCGGCGCGATGACGTTATTCCACTGCGACCGCCGGGTCACAAGAGACCGGGAACACAGCGCGCGAGGATGGACTGCAGGACCCGCGGTGATGGAGACCCTGGATGGTAAGATAATGCAGCGGGGGGGGGAAATCTGCAAAGTGTGGGGGGCTCTTCTCATGATGGGGGGGGGTGAGTGCCACTGGGGCCTGCTGTATATACCCCTGGGGGCCTGCTGTATATACCCCTGGGGGCCTGCTGTATATGCCCCTGGGGGCCTGCTGTATATGCCCCTGGGGGCCTGCTGTATATACCCCTGGGGGCCTGCTGTATATACCCCTGGGGGCCTGCTGTATACCACTGGGGGGGCCTGTATACCTCACTGCTGGGGGCTGTATACCTGTCCTGGTGGCTGTATACCATACTACTGGGGCCTGTATACCACTGGGAGGGCCTGTATACCACACTGCTGGGGGCTGTATACCTCACTGCTGGGGTTGTATACCTGTGCTGGAGTCCACCCTCGGCTTATACGCGAGTCAATAAGTTTTCCCACTTTTTGGGGGCACAAGTAGGGGGGTTGGCTTATACACAGGTCGGCTTATACATGAGTATACGGTAACCATTACGTTTCAATTGAACACTAGAGAATGTTTTATTGTTATATTGAATCTTTACTAGTAACAGAAGGTAAAGAAGATAACGGTCTTCTTAACAAATTTATTAGTCAGACTGTTCCAAATAGGAGGATTCGTAAAAAAACTGTTAACCTCCTGGGGGGACTACTGTTACGGCCTAAAATGCCTTACAACTATTTTACTGTTTATGAATCAGGAAATGGTGATATTGAGTTGTCGGAGAGTTGTCTTTCCTTCCTCTAAATTGTCTATTACCACAGTTTTACCTTGATGGGTGAACAGAACTTTGGCGGGATTGTAGCCCCATCTATAGAGAATATCTTTCTTGCGAAGAGCTTCAGTGATTTCTGCAACTTTTTTTCTTTGGATTAAAGTTTCTTTAGAAAGGTCCATTAAGATTTTTATCATTTCAAATGGTTTGGGTAAGACCTTGTGAGTTTTTAAGTAGTTGAGAAAGCGTTCTTTTGTGTGGTAGAAATGGAATCTGACTATGATGTCCCTTGGGACTTCTGGTTTTAAGAAGGTAGGTTTGACTAATCTGTGAGCTCTGACAATAGTAATTTCAAGTTCAGATAAGTCTGTTAGAGCCATCTGAAGAATTTTCTTAATGTGGGGTTGTATTTGTTCAGTTTTGATGTTTTCTGATATCCCTCTGAATTTGAGGTTTAGCCTCCTGCCCCTGTCCTCCAAATTTGTGATGTTAACTCACATGCATGCGACATTGTCTTTAATGTTTTTTTGCTCTCTAGAAGAAGGCACTGAGGTTTTTAATATCAAGTTCATTTTTGTCCGTTCTTATAGCTATTGACAATATTGCATTATCCAATGCATCGAATCGTTTGTCTAGGTCAGATCTAAATTTGCCAAATATTTCAATTAAAAAGGCTTTATTTGGGGGTTTATCTCTGTCTGGATCATGTCTCAATTCAGGGTTAGAGTCTGATCTTAGGCATCTCCTCAGTGGGCTGGCAGACGGTGTATCAGACTCCTCAAAGTTTGGGTGGGTTGAAGAACTGGAAGAGCCAGGTTGGGAGTAAGCGTTTAGCTCTAGTTTTCCTTTTTCACACGTGCGTGAAAGGAGGAATGGCCAGCCATTCACTAACATAATGATGTTTATGTGTGATTGGGGAGGACATGGTCAGAAGTGGAGTTTTTTCAATACTAGGTTGTGGAACTGTGGAAGTTTTGAGGGGTAGAGGTGGAGCTGGGGTGTAGGCTGGGCAGAGTCTCAGAGGAGGCCCCAAAATTTTGCCACTGAGGGGCCCAAAAATTCCTTGTCTATCCGGGACCAAGTGTCTTTCGGTCCGCGCCGCTGCTCCAATAAGTATTAGAAACACTGGAGTGTTTTAAATAAAAGATCTTCAGTTTTATTTCCAACGCGTTTCGGAGCTAAACACCCAGCTCCTTCCTCAGGGATTTGACATGAATAAGTGGTGAACAAATACTTATATACACAAAAAAGCGCCAAAGAGATCAAAAAAGCGGCAAATACTGAATCATGTCCATTAGCGCGGACCGAAAGACACTTGGTCCCGGATAGAGTTTCACCCCCACGATTGTGGAAGTGCGATCCCGGCTGCGGCTGCTGTGTTTGAGCAATCAAGCTGGTTGTGGGCTTCACAATCGTATCAGGTGAGCAGTTTTTACACTGTATGGGATTCGATTTGTATTAAGGATAAGACCCTATGCGCATTCTCATTTTTTAGATACCAAAATTCCTTGTGGCAGCCCTGCTTACAGGGGTATACTAATGTCCATCATCCTGAATTACTTTCCAGTTATATTTGTCCCCCATCATGGTGTATAAGTTTTCCACCCTGGTGTATATGTCCATCATCAAGGTATATATGTTCCTTATCCTGAATACCGTATTTTTCAGACTATAAGATGCACTTTTTCCCCAAAAAGTTTGCGTGAAAGTGGGGGGTGCGTCTTATAGTCCAAATATACTGACTCTGTGGCTGTAGGGCTGTGCTAGGAGGAGCAACGGCTCTGGAGTGGGCTGGGAGGAGGCTGGTGCTGGTTGCAGGAGCAGCGGGAGGTCACGTGCCCCCATTTATTAGGTTCATTTAATATACACTACATCCCGCATTACATCACCTCTCAACGCTGAAGCCAGCGCTGAGAGGTAGGCGGGGGGAGCAGCGCATGTTAAATTAGTCTAAGGCTACACTCCCATCACTGTATATGGCCCGCCATGCTACCACACAGAAAAATAATATGCAATGTAATTCTCCTCTCCCGCACTCCCCTCGGTATCTCCCAGCTTGCCGCACTTCGCGTCTAAGGTCCTCCCGTGTCCCAGGGGCATCCGATCAAGTGATCGGGGCACGCAGTGACAACGTTACTGTGCTGTGCCAGTCACATGATTGGATGACCTGGGGACACAGGAGGACTGAGGATGCAAAGAGTGGCAAGTAGGGAGATACGGAGGGGAATGCCGGAGAGGTAAGTTACATTGTTTACAATTTTTATGTCCAGAAGCATGGGGGGGCCATATCCATGTTGGATGGAGGGCTATATCTAAGATGGATGGGGGGGCTATATCCAGGATTGGGGTAATGTATCTGGATGTGGGGGGCTATGTCCCAGGATGCGGAGCTATATCCCAGGATGGAGGGGCTGTATCAGAAAATGGAGGGCTAAATATGATGGGGGCCCTATTCAGGATGGGGGACATATATTACCTGGAAGGGGCCCAGGATGGGGACATTACCCCAATAAGTGTCAGCAGCATATATCCCCTCTATAAGACTGCATTATAACCACATTTTTTTATTATTTTTCCCCACTTTTCTCCTCTAAAGTTTGGGCGCGTTTTATGGTCCGGGGCATCTGATAGTCCGATAAATACAGTACATAGATTTTTCCAGATTTGTACTTTACAATACTGCATGTTGATTCCAACTCCCTTTACAGTATATTTCACAATGAGAAATTGAAGTAATTACGCATACTACCGTATGTCAAAATTTGTATAAAAATACAAAAGATTTATATTAACACTGAAATAACAGACAAAACGTTAAAAAAAGTCATTTTCCACAGTGTTGAACCCAGATTGGATCACAGAATTGCAGCGTCCGATACAAATATAGTTTATACCAAGCTGCTGCAGTAGCAAATCCTGCATTTATAAGCTAATTGAACTTTCAGCACTATATAACAAGAGGAACAGATAAACAGCAGAAAAATATATATGATTATAATCTGAATTTTTATTGTGTCATCTGCTCAAAATTGCAAACAGAGCCTATCTTCACATATAGATGTGAGTAGTTGATGCACATATGATCGTATTTGCAGTGCATTCTATAATACAATTACTACACACCACCACATAAGTATAATCATGCATCTTATCAAGCGCTGTTCAAACACATAACAAGTGATAGTTTAGCAGTATAGCATAAAAAATACACAGACTGCTGGAGTTTAACCATCATAATCAGAAGAGGACCTGCAGTCATGTGATGTGCCTGGAGCCTCTATGTTCATTTCGCATTGGTGTCTTCAGGATGTGGCATGCATCGCTGCTGTTAATCGGAAATCATGTGTGCCCACTATTAAAAAAGGGGATATTTAGAGCTTCCCACTCACATTATCCAGGACGTGGGAGCAGTGAATATCCTGGCAGCGAACAGATGATTATACTCACTGTCCATCACTCCCCCATAGCACGATGTCCTTTTCTCATGCCAGCAACAACATGTGGTAGCTTGGCAGATGACAGTGATGTCACCGATGCGCACTTACATGCTGGTTGGCTACTGGCATGAGAAGGAGACCAGATTGAGGTGGAGGGTATGGTCGGTGGGTATAATAATTTATTTTTTTTGTGTGCACCATGATATACCAGGATTGGGGACATATATACTGGCTATCAAAATTAGAGAAAAATGAATGATCACTTGATTTTCTTAGACAGAATGTAATCTACAATGATCAATATTTGAAGGGTTTTTTTGTAAGGGGTACATTATGCCACTAAAACATGTTTTCCAAAATAACCCAAGTTTATCAACCTAAAACCTTTATTTTTTCTCAAAACGTGATGATCATAATTAGAGAACATAATGCCTGTAGCACAGGGAAGATTAAGACTACATTTTGTGAAGGTTACAACAGTCACCAATTAGTAAGAAGAGTACAGGCCTTTGCTTCAAAAGACTTTAGCACATCTGCGGCCACAGGACATCACACAATACTGTGTGTGATTTTGGTCCACTTTTTCTTCCAGAGTTTTCCACATTTCTATGAATTTTGTGGGGGGGTTTTCGCAATAACTTTGTCACCAAGGATTATCTAGAGGTTTTCTATTGGCTTAGACCAGGACTCTGGGTTGGCCATTTCACTGTTTTAATTTTTTCTGTTTCAGGGTAACTTCTTTACCCGTTTTGCAGTGTGACTTCTCTTTTCACGCATTATGCTCCTCACCTAAGGTGAGTTTAGCCTTTTGGTTCTTTCTTGTAATGAGTGGTTTGGTCACTGCAGAGATGGCTTTCAGTCCAAATGCTCTTCAACGTTGTGACACTGTATGACGAGAGATAGTCCTTACCCTGTTCTTGGCTGAACTTGTGAGCTATTCTAGCTGAAATGTTGAAACAATTACCTACGGAGATTCTCCTCATAATTGTCACGCTTGGGAGGCCAGGTTAACAAGGAGCTGGACGTGGGGGGGGGGTCAGGGGAGCCTACTCTGGCCCTGATACTGGGGTCCCTGGCTTGACCTGATCTCGGAGATACCTCTAAAGGTGAGGAGGTCCGAGCCACCAGCCTAAGTCCCTAAAGCTCCTGAAAAAGTCCTAGGCATAGCCCCTACCTCCACCCACAGACCACGGAACCCAGCAACTTCCAATGGAGAGAAAAAGCAGCAGCTTTGGATCAGCGTCTGCTCACAACAAGTCACAGTCCAGAAGTGAATTGAATCAGCGACATCAGGTGGATGTGAGCTGACCCATTTACAGCCGAGGGGTGGGGAGCAACCAGCCCGGCATGCCCCTCCGTTCACCTAAGCATGAGTCATAGCAATCACAAAAGAGGTCGCTCTTTGGCCTTTATCTAGACAACCTGCTAAAGGGTTTCAGTCACTTTGGAATGGCATACCATAAATTGCTAAGTGAGTGCAAACTGGAAGTAAATTAGCAGCAGGGGCTAGATTACTACCAACAACTTGCAGGTATTTGAAAGTGTTCTCTAATTTTGATCAGTGTTCTTTTTCATTATCTCTTTTATATTTTTATTCCGTGCTTTAGAACATATTCAGTTTATGAAATAAGTTTAAAATACTGCTATTTTACCATGTTAAGATAATTTCACATAGGACAACATAATGATTTTAACATTAAGGAAATTATGTGTTGTTCTCTAATTTTGATCGTCCAGTGTATACTAGGATGAGGGCCACATACCATAATGGAGAACATATACTAGGATGAAGGACATACCAGGAAGGGTGCCATATACCAGGAAAAATACCAGCGTGGGGTATCATATATACTAAGATGAGGGCCTTATTCCAGGATGCTGGCCATATACTAGGATGGTAGCCATATGCCAGATGGTGGATCATATATACCAGAATAAGGGTCATATTCTAGGATGGGGCCATATATACCACGATGCGGGCCATATACCAGGTTGGATTATCAGATATATCAGGATGGAGGATCATTTATACCAGGGAGGATCATATATACCAAGATGGGGGATCAGGAATCATATCAGCATGGAGGATCAATACCATTGGGACACTGCCCCCATAACAGTGTCAGCAGCAGACTCCTCCCCAATAACATACCCATAAATTAAGATTTGTTTTGTCCAAAAATAGTACTACATAAAAACTATATGTATTGGGTAGTCATTATATTTATCTGCACAATACAGTTAATATGTCAATTTAATTGAATAGTAAACAGGTTTAAGAAGATGCCAGAATTGCTGTTTTTTGTGCATACCATCTCCCAAAAAGTGTAATAAGACGTTTAGTAAATGATACTAAAGAAAACTACATCTTGCACATTAACAAATAAGCCCTGAGACAGCTCTATTGACAGAAAATTGTAAAATGTATGGCTCTCAGAATATGGTGAAACAAAAACAACTGATTTATCTTCAGTGTATATATTGTACAAAAGAAATAAAAGAAAGAAACCATTATAAATTTGGTTTAGCTAAAAACATACTGGACCACAGAATAAAGTTAAAAATTTTACGCTATTCATATGCTTCACCAAAAATGTTTAACTATCAAAAAACAGCAAAATCAAAACTTTTCTATTACACAGACATAATGATATAATAAAAGTTAAACATTAAGTACCCCAAAATTGTGCCACTGACAAATAAAGCTCACCCTTCAAATAGAGCTGTCATACAGCTACATGGATGAAAAAATAGAAATACTATGTATGACTTTTGCAAGATGATGATGGTAAAAAAAATGGGGTCATAAAGGCTAAAAATGAGTCCTTAAAGGGTTAAATAATATTAACTCTAACAAACACGGCAGGTGTGAATCCGCTCTTAAAGAGGTCTTTTCATCATTTTAGTTTTATGTTGAACTGGAAAAATTATGAAAGTTCGTCACGAGGTATTATGATAGAGAGATGTCTCCCCTATTCCAGGGGTCAGAGGTCAGAGCGCTTGGCTGCACGCACACCTGCACTGGTTGGATCTGCTTTGCCTTCAAGCTAGCTGTCCAGACTTTTGTTGTGCTGACACTACTAGGGATAAGAAGTTCATTTCGTCTTTCTCGGCTTTCCATCCTTCGTTGTCTCAGCTGTTTTGATTTCTGTGTACCCCTCTAATATACATACTCACCACTTTTCCTAAGTAGTTGCCAGTGAAAGCGTGTTATTCAGTGATCCTGGTGTGGAAGTTTGAGCCGTGGAAAGAGAAATCATTTTGTACTTAATCCTGGAGGTTGCTGCTTGGAAGTTTGTTTGATGTCTTCCTATTCTTAATCTCCCTTTTGATTTATTTCTCTTTCCTTCCCGCCTATTTGGAGTGCATGTTAAGTGAATGCACCTTTTTTCCCTTGTCTGTTGTTTTTCTTTTGTGTCTTTATCATAGAGCAGGACTAGTGTTTTTCTTGTCCTGCTCACAAGACAGTGTCGTGATTTGCCTAAACATGGAAAGGCACGTGATCGATGCACTAGGTGAAAGAACCCATCTATGGATGGCAGGGAGTTTAGGGTCATTCCATGTCAAGTGAACCAATGATTATTACCTCTATATTTTTAATTCTTTTGAGATTTTGTTATTTGATAATAGCATGTCAGACAATGCAAAATGTGAAGAGAAAAATTTTTTAAAAAATTTATTTTTTTTTAAATGATTTTCAAAGTTCGGAAAAAGTGTGAATTTCGCTGTTGCCTGCCTTTACGTTTCTCCTCATAACTCAGGCTAGGAATAAGATAGAGAGACAAAATAAACACCATTCTACTCAGAACTATACAGGCTTTCACCAGATATGTCACAAGAGGATCTTTGTTAATATTTTACCCATGTGATCGCAAGCGCAAAACTTTAAAACGTATTTCCGAAAAATCGGCGCGCTTTAAATATTTCAAAAACTGCCCATGTGTCTGCTTTGCTCTTAGCCACATCTCTACCAAATTTCAAGTTGGGATCGCAATGGGATCATATTTTAACATATTTTACTATTAATAGCGTCAATGGGTCATTCCATATCAAGTGATCTAAATATGAATATTTTTTTTTACCTGACGTCTTTAGATTTTTTTTTTTTTTCCCTTTATGAAGTACTACTTTAGTTAATTACAAATTAAAAGTTTGGAATTTTTTCCTTTATCAGTTAATTTTTTACAGATTTTTAAAGTTTAAAAAAAGGGTGAATTTTGGCCTGGCATGACTTTACATTTTTTTTATCTCGGGCTAGAAATAAGATAGAGAAACAAAATAAACATCATTCTACTCAGAACTGTCCAGGCTTTCACCAGATATGTCACAAGAGTATATTTGTTAATTTTAATTTTTTACCCATGCGAATGCAAACGCAACATTTTGAAACGCATTTCCGAAAAAACATTTTAATAAAAATTTTCCAAAACTGCCCATGTGTCTTTTATGCTCTTAGCCACATCTGTACCAAATTTCAAGTTGGGATTGTGATGGGATCATATTTTAAAATATTTAACTATGGTTAATCTCATTTTTATTAAATTTTGAAAAAACATATGAAAGACATACATTCAATCTTTTAACAAAATCTTGAGACATATAAAATATACAAAAAGAGAATTCACAAAGTTATTAGTAACTTTAAGATAAGCTGCAAATTTACTTTTGCGCTTATCTCTGGTGCAATATATACTACAATCTAAATATAATTCCAAACACTCAAGTATGCAACCTTTCTCAGGGTTTTGAGATGTTCTGATGTCAAGGGGACAAGCAGCCCCAGCAGAATGATTTTTATCACTTGGCCCCTTCTAACAGGTTGACCACGTAAGTGGGTCATTACCCGTTGAGGCCTAGTTGGAATAGTCTATCGACTGGTGTACCGGAAAGGAAGGCCGAAATATTAATGATCTACTCACAGCTCAGAGTTTCCGATACCTGTCTAATGTTCACTAGAATTCTGAAGGTATAGGTGTAGAAAGGAAATACCTAGACTGAATGTATCAGATGGGAAGAAAAGAGAGATAGAAAAGAAGAGAGAGAGAAGAGAAACAAAAACCATTAGAAAAAGTTATACTGGGAAAGAAAAGCCACGTAAGAAAAAAAGAAAAAAAAGGAGGGGGGGGGGACGGGTGAGGTATGGGAAGGAGAAAGGGTACTCATCCCACTGGCTCCCCATCAGCCAGAGGTCGAGCCATATTATCTGTGCTGGAAAAGATACTCCTAAATTCTGCAGAGTCGTGAAAAAGAATCCATTCAACCCAAATCCCTAAGAATTTGTTCCGAGATCCCGACGCATCAGCTGCGAGCTCCTCCATTCGATATATGTCCATCAATTCTTTGAACCAATCAAGTAGAGATGGAGCCCGGGTTGATTTCCAGAACCTCGGGATCACAGCACGAGCAGCCGAGATGCAAAAGCGGAGAATATCCCTCTTCTGTAGCCCAATAGGACCTGGAAAAATGGATAACATTGCCGATTCTGGGCAGCATTCGGCTTGTTTACCTGTTATCCGGGCGTATGCATTGAAAACCTCAGACCAGAACCGCCGGATTTTCCCACAACTCCACCAAATGTGTATCATTGTACCCTTCTCTTCCCACAGCGCCAGCAGGTATCAGGTGTTCCAGGGAACATGTTCCGGAGTGTCGTCGGGCACAAGTACCATCCAGTGAGCAGCTTATAGCTTCTTTCTTGTGCAGAACAAGCGCTAGCTAGTGAGTGAGTAAATATAAAGCATTTCTGCCAATTAGCTTCTGAAATGCTACACCCCAATTCCCTCTCCCAAGCACGTTGGAAGTAAAGGGTGCCCTGCTCTCTCATGGACCCTAAGGCCTGGTATAGAACTGATATTTTGCGCCTCGGTGGAGCCTCCAGTTGGAATAACCTCTCCAATACGTTGGGTGACAATCTTGCAAGAGTGGTCAGCTGAATATAAGTATGCTCTGTATTGGAGAAAGTCGAATCACTTAAGAGGTCTCGTAGGTTCTTTGAGTTGTAGCTCTGCCATCGGGGGCAAACCACCACTGGACAGAGTCTGTCCTACTCATGTGTCATCCACAATCCGCCAACATAAAAATCTCTGCCTGTCAAATCTGGGTGGGAAAGATGGGTTGGAAAAAAGGGGAGTCAAAGGGCTAAGTCTGTCATTTAAGTGGAGGGTTTTCGTCACTAGGTGCCATACCTTCAAGGTGTTTCTGGTCATGTCTGTCAAAGGTACTAGGTCTGTGGAGTCTTTAGGGGAAATCCAAAGCAGGTGTTTCAGCGGAATCCCCAAACCCTCTTGCTCCACCCCTACCCATTTCTTGGAGGACGCATGATAATGCCAATCTAGAGCTCTAACAAGAGAGGAAGCCACAAAGTACGCTCGTATGTTGGGTAGTCCAACCCCTCCTCTGGTCTTGGGCAAGGATAGGATATTCATTCGCAATCTGGACCTCTTGCCCCCCCAGACAAATCTAAGCATCATAGATTGCATTTTGGAGAGGAAGCCTCTATCCAATAGAACAGGAACTGTCTGAAAAGTATATAAGAGTCGGGGCAAGACATCCATCTTGACTACGTTTATTCTCCCGAACCAGGATAGCGTTAATTGTCTATAGGAGGTAAATGCCGATTCCGCGTTAGTCAAAAGGGGTTGATAATTTAAATTGAATATTTGTTTAAGATCTTTTGGTATAAGGACTCCCAAGTACTTAATGGCTTCTACTTTCCATTTAAATGGGAACTGTTTAGATAGATTAGAAACCAATTCTCCAGGCAAAGAAATATTGAGTGCCTCGGTTTTGGAGCAATTCACTTTAAAGTTGCTCAATTGTCCGGACCGTTCAAACTCAATTAAGACCGAAGGGATGGAGACCAGGTGCTGGGAGATGTAAAGTAGCAGGTCATCTGCAAATAAGGCTAATTTGTGATGACTCTGTCCCAGCTTGACCCCATGGACGCATTCATTGGACCTAAGTGCAAAATATTTAAACTATTATAGTGTCAATTCAAAAATCACCAAGAACACAATCAGTCATTTTTTAACAATTGCCCGTCAAAAGTTTGAATTTGATATAAAGAAACATAGTCTTGTAACATCTCAAATGAAAGCTGTTACCGTTCTGAGTAAAATGATGCCTCTCCCACTTCATTATCTTATTTCTAGCCTGAGATAAAAAAAATGTAAGGTCATACCAGGCCAAAATTCACCCTTTTTTTAAACTTTAAAAATCTGTAAAAAATTAACTGATGAAGAAAAAAATTCTAAACTTTTAATTTGTAATTAACTAAAGTAGTACTTCATAAAGGAAAAAAAAAAAAAAAAATCTAAAGACGTCAGGTAAAAAAAAAATATTCATATTTAGATCACTTGATATGGAATGACCCATTGACGCTATTACTAGTAAAATATGGTAAAATATGATCCCATTGCGATCCCAACTTGAAATTTGGTACAGATGTGGCTAAGAGCAAAGCAGACACATGGGCAGTTTTTGAAATATTTAAAGCGCGCCGATTTTTCAGAAATGCGTTTTAAAGTTTTGCGCTTGCGATCACATGGGTAAAATATTAACAAAGATCCTCTTGTGACATATCTGATGAAAGCCTGGACAGTTCTGAGTAGATTGGTGTTTATTTTGTTTCTCTATCTTATTTCTAGCTCGAGATATGATAGAAAATGTAAAGCCAGGCCAAAATTCGCACTTTTTTAAAACTTTAAAAATCTGTAAAAAATTAACTGATAAAGAAAAAAATTCAAAACTTTTTTTTTGTAATTAACTAAAGTTGTTCTTCATATAGAAAAAAAATTAAAAAAATCTGAGGACGTCAGGGAAAAAAAATATTCATTTTTGGATCACTTGACATGGAATGACCCTTTAGAGTAAGTTACTGGGGTTTCATAGAGGCAGTGGTTCTCACCCCATCCTATTCGCCATGTGCCATCTAGCCTCTTGGTGGAGGGTGACAACCAGGGACTGGCCTTGAGTGGTCCCTGGTGCCTATCGCCATCAGAATCCAACCTCACCATCGGAGATTCTGCTGAAGAGTAAGCACTTAGTCACGTCCCTCTGGGTGCAGCGAAGCTAAGCCCGTTCTCCCAGACCTATTAGCTTGACATTTTGGCTGCAGAACAAAATAAAATATTTTATTTTAAATTTTTTCTTTGTAATGCTAAGAATAAAGTGACTCCAGACTTATGGACAGGACAACCCATGTAACTAGCAGTTGTCAACTCTCATCTCTGGTAGGCAGGTTGGTCAGGGGGAAGGCAGGACTGTAGAGGTTGGGTGTCATTTCCACAAATAATTCATCACTCTGCAGTGAGGAGAGCAGACTGTCAATACTATTGCATGGGACTGCTCTTCTTTCCCCAGGGTGTTGCTAGTATCTGCAACAAAACGGCAAAGTGAAAAAAAGTCTTATTCTTCTCCATTACATTGTGTTTCCAGTTCAATAAGAACAATTTTGTGAAGGGTCCTCTTTAAGGTTAACTAATAAAAATGCCCAGTAGATCCTCAATGGTCTAAATACTTGGCTGTTCAGCTCAAAAGCATATGTGATAAGGTAGGCTTGAACCACGAGCCTCCATGTAAAGGCATTCAACTACATTAATATTTAGAAAATAAACTGAAATGATATTTAAGTTTGCTATGTGAGATAACTACTTGACTTCAAAAGTGCTATATTAGAAGCAGTATGTATTGCACATAATGACAGACTGACACTAGTTAAAGATTATTTTTATTTTAGCTTTTGGAACCCCTCTGAGACATTTTAAGAAAAGCAATGCTTATTAGACATTTAGACAGTCTGCATGCTGGGTGATAAAGAAGGAATATAAAAAGGTGGTCCTCTAAGATGACACAGTTCTCTACATTTAACATACAACAATCTGATTACCAGTCACAGGGGGATTCATCTGAACAGAACCACTGATAAATAGCCAAGGGACTCAATTAACAAAATTGGGGCATTGTAGGTCATTAGTGATTGAGAAAAAAAATAATGAATGAGTTTGTCAAGATCAAAATTATTATTCTAAAATGCTAATCATAGATTATTGCATAATTAACCCACAATCATTAACAATTATTTGATTATATTCCGAAACACATATTGAGCTTTTGCATCAAACTTGATATCTAAAGCATTGAATGCTTTTAATTGTAACTAAAATAATGGTGAGTCTCCCTCTTCATTCTAATTTAAAACTACTATTATAATGCAACAGATAATTAAAAATATTATTTGCCTAGATTAGAACTATTCTTAAACAATGAAAATTTTATGATTAGATAGATAAAACTTTATTTCCACATTTGCAACCATTTTTAATTGTGTTAAAAAGTAGAAAACGGAAGGAAAAAGTCTATAAGTAATACAATAACTACCTACTATATCTTTGAAAATAGGAGTCAAATAAGACAACTTGCTTGGTACTAAAAGTGATCAGAACATGATTTGTATCATAAAGATCTGCAAGGTCTCTTAGTAATTCCAGGTGATTAAGCCTTTAGATTGAGCCAACACGTTTTTTAGCCCTATTTGTAAATTCTCACTGTAGATCAGAGGTCCCCAACCTTCCTGACTTTGAGAGCTAAATTCAGCCCTGAGAAAGGGATGTGAACAACAATCAGCTCCAAGAAAGGGTTGTAACCACATCCATCTCTTGCTCTTCTCACAGTAGTGACACCCAGAGCCCTCATTACCGGTGTAATGACATCCAAAGATTTCCACAAAAATCACAATGAGGCAGTATACCATGATCCAGAGTGTAATACCTTACCCCCATTCAGATCTGCACTTCTATGTGGAGGTACTCATAAAAGTTACCATCTGCTCTTAATAGCTGTTTACTATACCTAGTAAAAATGCATTAGGCTGGACGACAGCTGCGAGCCACAGATCATGGGACAGGTTGGAGACTCCTGCTGTTTCAATACAATGAGCATTTTATCAAAAAGAGATTAAAGGTCCTGTCACACAACGAGATCGCTGTAACGTCACAGATTTTGTGACGCAACAGCGATCCCGCTAACGATGTCATTATGTGTGACACGCACCAACGATCTGGCCCCTGCTGTAAGATCGTTGATCTTTACACACTGCTCTGGATTATTTCTACGTCGTTGCTCTGCCACTGGGAGCGATACATCGTTGTCTTTGACAGGGACAATGACCAACGATCTCAATGCTACACTATGGAGTGACAATTACCAACGACCTCGGTATAATTCTGGATCGCTGGTGCGTTGTTTTTCACATTGCTGGTGAGATACCTGTGTGACATATTACCAGTGATGTGAAAAACGACGCACCAGCGATCTCTGCACATTGTTATCGTTATCGGGATCGCTGGTGCATCGTTATGTGTGACTGGGCCTTAACATTGCTGGACTAGCTTCCCGCATTGTCTCCTGGTCCAACCGTGTCCCGACACAGATTAGCAGATTATTGTCATTATACAATGTACACATAAAGCTCGTAATCAAGGGTGTGGTTATGGTTAGTTTTCTGACTTTGCTACATCAGGCTACATACAAAAATTCAGATTGTATCACAACAGATTCACCCAGTAAACTAAGTGAAACATTGCCAGAATTAGGGTCTCCCTTCCTACATTATGCTGCTCTCAGATAAGGTAGAAAACCCCCATGAAAAACTTTCTTTAAGGAGGTTGTCTATTTCTGGACAATCCCCTTATTAAAAGGCTCAAGAAGGTGAAAATAAAATAAAAGATTAATTAATATTCACCTGCCAGACGAGCAAAGCTTTTCTATAGTCAGTGTTCTGTGATCAACATGCCTCTATAAGAGAATGTGAGTTTTGTAGCTGATCAGTGGATGCGGATTGGCAGCAGCACTCCCTTAACACCCCTGCCACATATAGGGGGACCATCTAGTGATGCACCATTAACTACAGAGGAGTAGCTCTGGTTCAAGATAGGAGTATGAATTATATTTTTCTCCTTTTACCGATTAGTAGGGGGTTGTATTGCATTGAAGAAGTCAAATGTCAAAATAACACCCAAATATCTGTAAGACAAACAATTGCAGTACTTTAAAAATAACAATCATGCTAACCAAGTGCTTTGTATCAACGCTTTGTAGCATATATATTGAACAAAATATAAGGCAGCACTTTTGTTTTTACTCCCATATTTCAAATCAAAGATCTAAGACTTTTTCTATAAACACCAAAGGCCATTTTCTCTCAAATATTGTTCATAAATTTGTCAAAATCTGTGTTTATGAGCTCTTTTCTTTGCCAAGATAATTCTTCCATCTCATAAGTGTGACATATCAAGATGTCGATTAGATAGCATGATTGTTGCACTGGTGTGCCTTATGTTGGCTACAATAAAACACCACTTTAAAATGTGCAGATTTACCGTATAGTGAAATTCAGGGGAGGGATCACAGAATCAGTTGGTTTCTGGTGTGACCACCATTTGCCCGTCTACCATCTGCCGTGTACCGTGTAAACCGGGATTCATCCGTAAAAAAAAAAACAAAAAAAAAAAAACACCTTTCCGAATGTGCCAGACGCCATCAAACGTGAGCATTTGCCCACTTAAGTTGGTTACAATGACAAACTGCAGTCAGATGGAGACCCCGATGAGGACAATAAGCAAGCTGATGAGCTTCCCCAAGATGGTTTCTGACACATTGTGCAGAAATTCTTTACTTATGCAAACTGATTACTGCAGCAGCTATCCAGGTGGCTCGTCTTACACTATCTTGGAAGTGAAGGTCCTGGTCTGGTGTTGTTACATGCGGTCTATGGTTGTGAGGCCGGATGGATGTACTGCAAAATTTTTGAAACGACACCAGTCAGCATGCCAATTGCACACTCTTTAAAATATATGCAACATCTGTAGCATTGTGCTGTGTGATAAAACTGCACATTTTAGAGTGGTGTTTTATTGTGGTCAGTCTAAGGTACACCTGTGCAATAATCATGCTGCATTATCAGCATTTTGATATGCCACACCTACGAGGTGCACAGCTCATTTCAGCAAAGAAAACGTGCTCACTAACAGAGAAATTTGTGAACAATATTTGAGAGAAAAGGACTTTCTGTGCACATAAAAAGGTCTTAGATCTTTGAGTTTGAGCAGAAAAAAAGTGTTGCATGTCATGGAAAAAACATCATAAATACATGAGAAATCTCTCTGATACATCCAATTACCTTTACACACTGAGGACATGGGATCAGTTGTGAATGGTGAGGTGAGAAAAATGAATTAAGCAGAGAAAGGTTATTGAAGCCTAGGATCCCCTGGTGTCGACAAAGGATTCCATCTTTTAAGGGAGATTACCAGCCTGAATTTGGGGTACAGAAGAGTGGAGTTTTGCCTTTCTTCCTATATCAGTGTGCAGTCATCAAAATGATCTAGTCAAATAGTTTGGCACCAGTGAAAAATTATAAATATTGGGGTGTGCATGTGTACTATTGTTATGAGAGGTACATCCTTGGCACCACAATCACCAGAGAAATAACATTAATATTTTTATATAGCTAAGAGACATCTCTATCAGCCTCAACTTAATATCTGGCAAGCAGATAACAATAGCCATGCCATGATTCATATCAATGAAAAGATAAATTCATGATAATAAAGAGGATAGCAATATTTAATGCCTGGGACCTTCAGGACCAGAGATATCGCCCATAAGCCGGGATTTCATAAGTTTTCATGGAACACATCCCACAAACAACTCCCACATGATGTCACCAGAGGGGAGGTGAATGGTGTCCATTAAAAGGAATCCACCACAATTCTGCTATGTCAGTTCCAGGGTAAATACACTGCCCTGTAGGGGATTGTACCACATTTTCTTAATGAGTGCTTCATTACATATATCTAAACCATTTCAGTGACCCAGGTCCAGTAATTTTCTTTTATTTATCCCTCTTCTTTTATGTAATTGTCTATGTTGTATTGTCCCCTTTTGTAAAATCTTAAATATTTTTATAAACTTTGCCTCCTCTTTCTGATTACAAATATAAAAAAAATAGCTTTGTTCTTCTTGTATTATAAGCCACTACCCTGAATAATCTAAACGTTACCAGTAACAGATGTTCAATCTAACTATAAAAGATTGGTGGTGGCAGGGTGTATTTTACTTGTGTTATTTTGGAGCTTGGCAGTGATGGTACTGAGGTGTATATATGTATATATATTCCATGCACTGGAACCAGTCATATATATATACAATACCCAGTGAGCCCTTCAATAATCAGCATAATGGCAAAATAGCCACAGGCTCATTTATCTATCCTAAGTCAATTCTGTAAGTGTCCTGATGATAAGGGGGCAGCAGAGCTTTGTTTTGTGACATTGCATTTATATTTTTGTTAAGCATTACATTTTTTATTTATCTTTGTTTACAAAATAGCTCAATGTAAACCAGTGCATACAGGCCATGAAAAATAGGAGAAAGCAATGTAGAAAAAGGTCAGATGTAAACCAATGCATATAGGCCATGTGAAACACTATTAAAAAAAAAAAGGGGAAAACAATGTAGAAAATGCATACATGGTATTGTCCCACAATTTACCACCTATCTGCAGAATAAAGGGATTGACTTGAGTGGCAATTATATATGTGTGCTGCAACATTGTCTATGAGACAATGAAGTAGATATTTGAGTGCTTTATGTGGCAATCTCCATCAGTCCCATAGACAATAAAATATATGGCAAATGACCCCACTGATATGATCAAGGCAGTCATAGAGGGAGGCTCCAAATAATTAGTTCACTTAGTCTGTGATTAGTCAGTAATAGTCAGTAAGTTGTGGGACAACACATGTAAAGTCATAGAATAAAGAAAAACTGGTAAACAAAATAAAGAAATAGTTAAATGAGCATAAAAAGCAGGGAACCTGAGAGTTCGCATTGCAAATTACTCAAGAAATGTGTTCACTTATCCCTAGTCACCCAGGTATTCTTAATACCTTAAGTTAAGAAACCATCATGGGTGTCTGTCCGTAACATTAATAGTTCTTACATTGTGTTATGCAATTTCTTTTTAACAAAATGTAAAATGAAACGTTTTACAAAGGCATTATATAAAATACTACCAGGATATGTGTAAATGTATACATATAAAGTGATATTGTGTTGTATATAAGTATATAGTACTACCAAAACATGTGAAATGGCCACAAGAAAGTATAGATGAGATTTCATTGGGTAGCAGTAACAATACCACTTATATTGGTGTGTAGTGATATTAGAGATCACGTGGACAAACCCATTAGTTTTCATTTCGCTAACATTATGTTTTACACAACAGGCAGACCTACCAGATCTACTACTCTAAAGGCCACGTTACACACACAGATATATTGGTCACAGATCTGTGGTTGCAGTGAAATCATGGACACATTGCTCCATTTTGTGGCTGTGTACAATGGAACAATGTGTCCATGATTTCACTGCAACCACAGATCTGTGACCAATATATCTGTGTGTGTAACGTGGCCTTCAGACCTTGATAGATCTCTCCTCAATCTTGCAATATATCTCCCAAGTGTTTTAGAGTTTAACAGGAACCATTTGTAAGAAAACGCAAACAGATATATACGGTATATATATACATATACTATATAATCGTCTTATCGTGTGTCTCTCTGTAATGGAAATTCCATGGCGCTGATTGGTCGCGGGCGGCTGGCGCGACTAATCAGTGACGCAGGATTTCCATTACAGACAAACAGCAACAGGCGGAGTTAGTGCCCGTCCTCCCCTGCCTGTGCCGCTCAGTCCTCCCCCACCCCACCGCTTCATCCTCAGTCCTCCTCCACCTCTCCGTCCTCCTCCCCCCGCCGCTCCATCCTTTGTCCTCTCCCCCTTTCCCGCTCAGTCCTCTTCCCCTTCCCACTCCGTCCTCCCCCCTCCTCGCCGCTGTCTTCTCACCCTCACCCGGTGGTCCAATTGCCGCTGAAATCTCCAGGAACAGAATCAGCGGGTCATGTGACAGCCCGCCAGTCACATGACCCGCTGATTGTCTTCCTGGAGCTTTCACCTGCAATGGGACACCGGGTGCGGGTGAGAAGATAGTGGCGAGGAGGGTGGCCAGACGTGTGTGTATATATGTGTATTTATGTATGTTTGTGTGTCTATATGTATGAGTGTGTGTTTACATGTGCGTATACATGTATGTCTGTGTGTATACATGTATGTGTTTGTACACGTGTGTCTGTATGTGTGTGTACACCTGTGTGTACATGTGTGTCTGTATACACGTGTGTCTTTATATATGTGCGTATGTCTGTCTACATGTATCTCAGTCTACGTGTGTGTGTCTGTATAAGTGTGTGTCTGTATGTGTGTACATGTGTGTATTGAGTTGTACCTAAAGAGATAAAGTCCAGATATAAAAAAAGACCATGTCGTGAAACATTTAATCCAAACAATATATTGCCCACATAAATGTAAGGTTTATGGAGGCAATATACCGTATATACTCGCGTATAAGCCGAGTTTTTCAGCCCAAAAATTGGGCTGAAAAGTCCCCCCCTCGGCTTATACGCGAGTCACTGTATACTGTATACAATGTATACAGTATACAGTGCCCCATCTATATACAGCCCCCCGCCGCAATCCTGTAAAGGAATAGGTTAGTATACTTATCCATCCGCTGCAGCTGCCCCGCCGCCATCGCGATTCAGCATCTTCCGACTTCCAGCGTCTCGCGTCTCCTTCCGATGGTCGCAGGCAATGACGTCATTGCCTGTGCGACCGGGGAGGAAACCGGAAGAAGACGCGAGACGCTGAAGTCAGAAGATGCTGAATCGCGATGGCGGCGGGACAGCTGCAGCGGATGGATAAGTATACTAACCTATTCCTTTACAGGATTGCGGCGGGGGGCTGTATATAGATGAGGGGGCACTGTATATACCTCTGGGGCATATACAGTATATGTGGGGCTGCTGTATACTACCACTGGGGCTGTATATACCTGTGGGGCTGCTGTATACTACCACTGGGGCTGTATATACCTGTGGGGCTGCTGTATTCTACACTGGGGCTGTATATACCTGTGGGGCTGCTGTATACTACCACTGGGGCTGTATAATACCTGTGGGGCTGCTGTATACTACCACTGGGGCTGTATATACCTCTGGGGCTGCTGTATACCACACTGTTGAGGTTTTTCCAGATTTTTGGGGCAAAAGTAGGGGGGTCGGCTTATACACGGGTCGGCTTATACACGAGTATATACGGTACATGGTTTACTTCTCTAATGTGCTCTAGATTTCATTGCATATTCTCCTAATGAAAAAGCAATGACATGTTGGATTGCTCTGATTGTATTTGGATGGAAAACCAAACGTTTGAATAGCAAAAACTATTACTAAATAAAGAAAGGATGGTTAATATTCACTAAGCAAGACTGTCATTATTTAGTACATTCAACCTTAATAAAGAGCTGTAGAGAAAGTTGGCAAAAATGTACAGATTTGAAATGAGATGGAAAAAAATGCAGTTCGGCTAGACTCCACAGCTGTGTCCCAACTACAGACTAGACCTATGCTTAACAGCATAAGAAAAATGGCGTCCTGACAATCCTGAGAGGACACGGGATAGTGAAGGGCCTCTAGTATTAATTGTGATACAGTGCACACCATGAATTGGTGAACTTGCATGAAATTAGGCATTTCACTTTATTTTATATAATGTGCTTATGACAGCATTGATACATTTGTTCAGTAAGTTCCTATACAGGACAAGCAGTGAGACCTTCTTTCTCTGATTTCTATTTAATTGGGAAGCACTTGAGCTTTTTTCAATATCAATTCTTTTTTCTTGGTCCCTGACTAGCTGTATTGTTTAGCCCTTTTTATTCTTTACCCACTGTATGTCTGTCCTAATTTTGATGATTGGCTACTCAATTGACTACTTTGTTTTGGAAAGTTCCTATTTTTACATGCTGTGTGTTTATATAACCTATATAATCACCTATATAAGGTAATAAGATCATGGGCAGGGGTATAATAATCATAGTTACAGAGGTCGCAACCACAATCGGGTCAATGCTAAAGGAGGGCCTGCCGACACCAGTGCATATTTCAGCTGGATGTGTAAAACAAGCTGCCGGTGAATCAGAGGCAAGCAACTGATGTCCGTGTGCCTGTGACTGGGGGCACATGGCAGTGATATCATACACTGCTCGATGCTTGCAGTTGAATCAGAAAATGATGCCGCATGCTGGGGGAGCAGAGGGAAGGGCAGTAGCATTGTTTATTTATGTATGTGTTAAAGCACAGTGGCAGAGCAGGAGACATATATATGTTCCCCATCCTGGTGTATACCAGGTTGGAAAGACATATATACTAGGATGGCAGACATACAGTCATGGGTGGAAGTGTTGGCACCCTTGAATATGCTACAGAAAATAAAGCATTTCTCCCTGAAAATTATTGCAATTACGCATGTTTTGTCAAACAATTGTTAATTTCCTGATGGTGTATTGGAGCAACACAAAAAAAGCTGAGAAGAAAAAGTCTGAATGAACAAAACTATTGGCACCTTTCCAAAATTGTGGGTAAACAACCGTGTTACAAGCATGTGATGCTCATTCAAACTCGTCTGTAGATAGTAATAGGTTTGGGTAAAATGAAAATCACACCTGAAACCAAATAAAGGGGAGAAGTTGACTCAATCTTTGCATTGTGTGTCTGTGTGTGAACACTAACTATGGAGGACAGAAAGAGAAGAGAACTGTCTGAGGACTTGAGAACCAAATTGTTTAAAATATCAACGAATTCAGGTTGCAAATCCATCTTAGACATGTGATGTTCCTTTGTGCAAGGTGTCCAACATAATCCAGAAGTTAACAACCAGGGCACTGTAGTGAATCTCCCTGGACATAGACAGCAAGAAAAATTAATGAAAGGTTTCAACATAGAAAAGTCTGGATGGTGGATAAGCGGCCTCATCAAGTTCTAAAGAAAATCAAGCTATCCTGAAGGCTCAGATGCATCATTGTCAGTGCAAACTATCCTATGACATTTGAATGAAATTAAACACTATGGCAGGAGATCAGGAGGACCACACTGCTGACACAAACATAAAATGCTAGACTTCAGTTTGCCAAAATGTATGCAAGCCAAAATCCTTCTGGGAAAGTGTGCTGTGAAGGGATGAGACCAACATAGAATGATGTGCTTTACTAAAAAGCTTAACCATTGACAGAAAATGGAATGAGGCCTACAAAGCAAAGAACACAGTACATACTGTCAAATATGGTGGAGCTTCAAGATGTTTTGGGGTTGTTTTGCTGCCTCTGAGACTGGGTGCCTTGACTGTGTGCAAGACATCATGAAATTTAAAATTATTAAAGGATTGGGTGGCAATGTAGTGCCCATGTCATAAAGATGGGTTAGTCTTAGGTCTTGGTCATCAGCAAGCAATGACACAGACATACTTCTAGGAATCCCAGTCTGACTAATCTATTAAACACTGTGGAGAGATCTTAAATTGCTGTGATAAGGACCCTTCAAATATGAGAGACTTGAGAAGTTTGCAACAGAAGTAGTCAAAACTCAGTTAAAAGATGTAATAGGCTGTTGAGTCAAGGAAAGAACTGATGTAGTTTGTTTCAAGGGTATGCAACAATATTAAGTTGTGGGTGTCAACATTTGTCCAATCATTTTAGGATTGTGTGCGAGATTATGTCTTTTCCTCCATTTTTTTCTGTGTTGTAGAAATACCACAAAGAAAATAAACATGTGTATGACAAAACATTTGTAATTGCAATAGTTTTCAGGAAGAAATACTTTATAAGCAAAGCATAATAAATAAAATAAAATGGATCTATAATCACGACACTAAAAATACAGATGTGCTTTACCATTAGCCTAAAAAACACACAAAAAAAATCTAGAGCTATTTGCCTAACAGAGCCTTAAGGAGCCAATATACCTGACAGAGCTGTTGAACAAACACTCATTTGGTTATCAACCATGTATCCTGACTTCTCTATACACATGGATGCCTGATGTGGCCAAGAGTTTTGTATAGGGGAGTGCAGCAAGCCACTTCCATCTCTGGAATTTGCCTATCTAGTTTGAGAACAAAGGGCATTTCAATTTAAACTGCTCTTCTATCTGCTGGCATTACCTGTTGAAGTACAATCTATACACATTAGATAACTGGATCACACTTAAAGTGGCTGATCAGGCCAACTTTCATCTGTGTCTTAACACGAAGTCCCACAGAGGGGTCATTTAATATTTCTACCTTTGGAACCCTGAGACGGGTCGAATGACCTGAAGGATTTTAGGCCGCATTTACAAATGAAAGGATGCTAATTGGAGCCATCAGAGTTGTCGGTTTGAACTAAGGGTCATTTGACCCTCTTTCGGGACTTCAGGGGGAAGGTCGAAATTTCTGGGACTTCTAGTGTTAAAACATAATGTCTGCTGTATGCATGAGGTGAGAGCAATTTCCATCCTTCTTGGTAGTGACTTACGATTGCTGCGGATATTTGCAAGTACACAACAGTCATCAGTCAATAATGCAAGGGGTGGCAGGAGAGAGGAGGAGCTTTTTACAATAAGGCCATATGGATGTCATTGAGGAGAAGGTCCCCCGACTGAGAACCTCTCCAGAAGCCAAAGTGAGGAGCTACTAACAAGAAGTAGTTATACTTCTGGCAGTCTCAGGGTAACAAATAACACTCAATATCTACCAAAAAGTCAAAGGATTTCTTGAACAAACTCTTTTCCTCTTTCAGTAAAATTAATTATATACAGCAGGTATTGGAAAGGTGATATTAAAGGGGTTGTAATTGAAACAGCCCCTTAAACAGTCTCTTGAATGAGTGCATTATAGTGATCATGGCAGAGACATCTTTACTATCGTTTTCCAATCTGCTATTTGAACTGAATTCATTTTGACGTTTTAAAGTCTTTTTTATGCAATCAGTGTCTTTCTTTTTGACTTTGTGCAGTACGAGAATACATTACATTAGTTACAATCTTTTGACATTATGACTAATTTATCTTTAAATGCTACATAAAATTCTAAGACATATGCATAGCTTGTCACATTACAAAAGGCTAAAAAGAGTTAATAGCCCTTAATTACCCTGGTTATTATTAGAGTATATCATTGTTGATTTTCATAATTGATTTTAATACATTTTTTAAATATTCTGGAATTCTTTCAAATGTGATCATATCTGCTGAAAAATGATTAAATCTCATTATTCTTTAAGACACTTGCCAGAAAAGCTTTATGTGGCGAAAAATTCATCTAATCTATTCTCTTTCTTTACCCATCAAATTATTAACTTTAGTGGATATTGCTTTTAACACCTTGTAGGGAGTGAATACTATTCTTATACATATATTGTGCCCAAAAGGACCTTTTCAGGGCTAAAAGATGGATAATATTCATATTAAGTATTATTACCGTATATACTCGCGTATAAGCCGAGTTTTTTAGCCCAAAAATTGGGCTGAAAAGTGCCCCCCTTGGCTTATACGCGAGTCAATACGGCCCCCTCAAAGTTTGGCGCCCCCACCTCCCTTTCTGGGCCCCCCCGCATGCAGCGCTGCGCATATACATTACCGGTCTAGCAGCTGTCACCCTCCGATGGCGAATCGCGGCTCCGGGCTCCATCTTCCTCGCTGTCTTCCTGCTTGTCAGGTGACCGGCCGGCGTCGCGATGATGTCATCGCGATGAGCCCCGGTCACAAAGCAGGAAGACAGCGAGGAAGATGGAGCCCGGAGCCGGGAGCCGCGATCCGCCATTGGAGGGTGACAGCTGCTAGACCGGTAATGTATATGCGCAGCGCTGCATGCGGGGGGGCCCAGAAAGTGAGGTGGGGGCGCCAAATTATGAGGGGGGCCCTGCTGGGGCCCTGTATACTACCACTGGGGCTGTATACTACCACTGGGGCTGTATACTATTACTGGGGCTGTATGTATACTACCACTGGGGCTATATACTACCACTGGGGCTGTATACTACCACTGGGGCTGTATACTACTACTGGGGCTGTATGTATACTACCACTGGGGCTATATACTACCACTGGGGCTATATACTACCACTGGGGCTGTATACTACCACTGGGGCTGTATACTACTACTGGGGCTGTATGTATACTACCACTGGGGCTATATACTACCACTGGGGCTGTATACTACCACTGGGGCTGTATACTACCACTGGGGCTGTATACTACCACTGGGGCTGTATACTACTACTGGGGCTGTATGTATACTACCACTGGGGCTATATACTACCACTGGGGCTGTATACTACCACTGGGGCTGTATACTACCACTGGGGCTGTATACTACTACTGGGGCTGTATGTATACTACCACTGGGGCTATATACTACCACTGGGGCTGTATACTACCACTGGGGCTGTATACTACTACTGGGGCTGTATGTATACTACCACTGGGGCTATATACTATCACTGGGGCTGTATACTACCACTGGGGCTGAATATACCACTGGGGCTGCTGTATACTACCACTGGGGCTGTATACTACCACTGGGGCTGTATACTACTACTGGGGCTGTATGTATACTACCACTGGGGCTGTATACTACCACTGGGGCTGTATACTACCACTGGGGCTGAATATACCACTGGGGCTGAATATACCACTGGGGCGGCTGTATACTACCACTGGGGCTGTATACTACCACTGGGGCTGTATGTATACTACCACTGGGACTGTATATACCACTGGGGCTGCTGTATACTACCACTGGGGCTGTATACTACCACTGGGGCTGTATGTATACTACCACTGGGACTGTATATACCACTGGGGCTGCTGTATACTACCACTGGGCTGTATACTACCACTGGGGCTGTATACTACCACTGGGGCTGTATATACCACTGGGGCTGCTGTATACTACCACTGGGGCTGAATATACCACTGGGGCTGCTGTATACTACCATTGGGGCTGTATACTACCACTGGGGCTGTATATACTACTGGGGCTGCGTGTATACTACCACTGGGGCTGTATATACTACTGGGGCTGCGTGTATACTACCACTGGGGCTGCTGCTGTATACTACCACTGGGGCTGCTGTATATACCTCTGGGGCTGCTGTATACTACCACTGGGGCTGCTGCTGTATATACCACTGGGGCTGCTGCTGTAACACTGCTGGGGCCTGTATATACCACTGGGGAGGCTGCTGTATACCACACTGCTGGGGCTGTATACCTGTGCTGGGGTCCACCCTCGGCTTATACATGAGTCAATAGATTTTCCCAGGTTTTGGGGGCAAAAGTAGGGGGGTCGGCTTATACACGGGTCGGCTTATACACGAGTATATACGGTAAGTAAAATATTTAGGAGCTAAAGAAGCAACCATGTGAGAGTGGTGAAATGCTTATTTAGTAAGCTTTGCCACAGGTTCATAGAATTTTTGTGGAATATTATCACTGTCAGTCAAACAGTTGTTCACCAGATGTATTACTAAATAGGTGATGTCTCTCCCCTCATGTGCTCTCTCCTTTGAGCTGTCTACTCACTGTCCAGTGTGTATCTTCCCTGTGTGCTCTCTCTAGCCGTGTGCATCTTCTCCCTTCATGTGCTCTCGTTTGAGCTGTCTTCCACCTGTGTGGTCTCCCCCATGAGCTGTCTCAGTGTTTTTTCCCCTTCCCTTTGCTCTCTTGTTTAAGCTATCTCTCCCTCTGCACTCTCTCCCCCTTGTGTGCTTCCCCCTTGTGTGCTCTCTTTCTCCCATGTGTACTCTTCCCCCTGTGTGTTTGCACTCTATGGGCTCTCTCTCCCCCCAAGCTCTCTTTTCCCCCTGTGCTGTCTTCTCCAAGCTTTCTTCCCCCTTGTGTGCTCTCCCCCCTGTGTGCTCAGCCCCTGTAGGCTCTCTCTCCCCCTGTGGTGTCTTCTCCCCTGATGTGCTCTCTCTTTTGAGCCATCTCCCCATTGTGCACTCTCTCCACCTTGATATGCTATCCTTATGTGCTTTTCTCTCCAGTGTGCTCACCTCCTGTGGGCTGTCTTTCCCCTGTGCTTGCCTACTGTGAGTTGTCTCTCCCCGGTGCTCTCTCTCCCCTGTGCTGTCTTCTCCCCTCGTGCACTCTCCCCCCTGTACTATCTTCTCCCCTCATGTGCTCTCTCTTTTAAGCCATCTCCCCCTGTGCAGTCTCTCTCCCCCTTCATACGCTCTCTCCCCTGTGCACCTGCCGCATATGCACTTACTCAGGAGCATGATAGCGTGCCATCTGGAACATGGAAGTGACAGATGGAAGAGCATAATTAGGTAAGCAGATGTGTTGTACACGTTTCATCTTCTTCCAAGAGGGAGTGAATTGAATTTGTTGAATTTTAAGACTATCCCAGTCTACATTTATATTCAAACATAAGTGTGAATGCTTGATTCACTATAATTCAGTGTGAAAAGGCTGCCAATCACCCGATGAAAAAGTAAAGCCCTCTTTCATAAAGTGAAACAATTTTTTGCTCAGTGCAAATGATGCTAGTTATTCCCAGAGCAGAATCTTCTAGTGTAAACATGTGGCAGCCTATACACACTAAGCAATCTCTTACATATCGCTCAGGGTGCATCTTTCACTGCAGTCTGCCTATGTGAACAGGCTAATAAACAACCATCGATCGATAAAGGGTTACTGTAGTGGGCATTCAGTGCCATCTGGCGGCGCATGTGCATGGACCCTTACTTTGAACTGCATAAACCTGCTCACTAATCTTTTACTAAAAGCACCTTAAAAGGGTTGTCCGCTACTTGGGAAAAGTCCTTCGTGAAAGTCAATATGCTGCAGCTCTCTCAGTTTCTCTGAAAATCCAAAGATCGTACAAAATGTGTGATAACTTCAGCTCGTTAGCAACTGCAAAACTGGAAAAGTGGAGCGAAATAGCCAGCTCACCTGAAACATAATAATACACGAGGAGCACAGAAAGCCACTTTGATCAGCATGAGTAGTTCAAAGGAAATACTAAAAGATCCAGCTCCAAAATCTTATATAAATCTTTCTTTATTGTATAGTTAAAATCTGCATCCATATCCTGATTTATATGGACTTTCTGAACAAAGGCCATATCAACTTTGATAAAGGACGCTGGAGTGAGTCTAATGGCGGGTTTACACGTCGCGATATCGCAGTACAATTTCAATCAAAAGTCACGTGGTTCAATCGTTGGACCCGATATCGTGCCTGCGTTGTATGGTGTGAACGTCCAATGCGATGCAGGAACGATGTCAATGCGATATCGGGGATCGAATGAGCGTGCTATTCAATGCCCCGATATTGCATAGCGATTGAAGCCAGATCGTGCTGTGTAAACACCCAATTACGATGCGATTTGATACGTCACCCATTCACTCCCATGTTAACTATGCGATCCTGGATTGGGAGGCGGAGACATCGCACGGACGTTGTATTACGATATCGCAGCGTCTAAACAGGCAATGCGATGCGGGTGAAACGTGCACTAATTGCGCGCTCCCGCGCCATTGAGTTGCGATATCGAAACGATATCGTGGCGTGTAAACCCACCATCAAATGCATAGTTCTTGCCACAGATGGTCACATTCACTTGTGACCACCAACATCATTTTATTAATATTTTTATTTTGTATATGGAGTTAAACTATATAAAAACAAAGCAAGATTTGTATAAGTTTTCAGAGCTGGATTTTTCACTGCTTCATTAGCAATTGCTGATTGTTTCCAGTGCTTACATGACACAACAATGTCATGTGAGCCCCAGGAGATCCAGTGCCACCATCATGATGTGAGGAGTTCTTATTATTTCACACTGGTGAATATAGTATGTAAAGCTGAGTTGTCTAAGTAGTTAACAACCCCTTTAAAACATGTGCTTACATCAATAAGGAGTTGACAATTTGTTTAATGTGTCCAGCCACAAATGATGGATGACTTGGGAGTACTATCCTAGGATGGGCAAGCAATACAAGTCTATGAGAAATTCAAGAAACTGCCAAGATTGACTTCACTTATGGATGGGTGATATACTGGGCTTTACTAGTGAGAACAGCTTTTCATGATGTCGTTAGTTTAGCAGTGGTGTACCGAACTTAAGACCATACCAACCAAGATCGTTCTTGCAAAATATTATTAGGCAGGTTGTCAAACTCACTCCTAGATTTTTAGAGTGGGCAGAAGTAGTGTTTGAATACTGTTTTCTTCACTTTTTGATTTAACAAATTTCATCCATTGTTGATGCTCATTCACGAGCGTTCCAACAAGTAAAGTCTTGAACATGACTACTTATTACTTTTTCAAACCTTTTGAAGCGCTAAATATTTCAATCATAATATCAAATTGTTAAGTGTAAATGCAATCATTTGACTGTCTTACCGTTAAAAAGGGTGCAGCCATGCACAAAGCTGACGTCTCTCTATTGCCTCTTTACCATGTGATTATAATTTCAACTTCATAGCGGTTTTGAATAATTATCACATGCACAGGCATGTCACATGCTTCCTTCATGATCAAATAAGCTGTTGAATCACTGAATTGTAAGCAATATTTAAGCTTGTATATCAGTTAAGGCACAATATAATTTAATTTACATGTACGGCCGAATATGCTAAATTATGGTCTTATTGGGTTACATTTTCTATCTAAAATAGTGACTATTGGAGTCTATTTTTCTTAAACAAAAATTTCTAACAATTAAAGTTTTAATTTTATATCTGGAAATTTGTTACAATATCATGAAATATAGACTAGAAGAATCCCTAATAATAAAGCACTCAAAGGTTTGTTGAGTATCGTGTACAGCGTAGAGACCAGTGAAGTTTAGCAAGAGATCCCGCTGAGCTGGTGCCAGAATGTGGTACAGCAGAATGTCAGATTTCATTCTCAGCAGACAACTACAACAACTGATGCCTTGTAGTCAAAAGCCTGTTAAATTACCTTTGAAGGGTTACTGGCAGCCAGAATGTTCTTCTCATTTTTATTTAGTTCCTAAAGGCTCTTGGTCTTTGAGCTGATTGCCCTAACTGACAGCACAGGAAATCTGGACTTTGTAAACACGGCGCTGCTGTATTGAATTACAGGTAACAAGTGTGTAATCAACCTGCTCAGGATAACCTTTTCCAAAGAGTCTTTCCCCATCCAGACACAAAGTATATGTTTCAGTGCAGGAAATCAATTAGACATTAAAGCAGTTGATAATATAAAATGAGATAGATTGAAGCACAAATAGCTGATTACTTTTAATGACACTGTTCTTGACAAAGCACAGCCATACTTGACTACAATTAAATGTCTCATTGACACCAGTTACACAACTGGAATGTACATGTAAGCGGTCAGGTTTCTTTTAAAATTGCCATTTAATTTTGTCATTCATTATAAAAGCATTCTCAAACAAACAGACAAAACTACACTTATAACATGCAGGGGGTAATTCCCACACTATGCAAATCACATACATCACTGACTGGGCACAAGGGATGTGTCCTCTGAGCAACAGTTGGGTTCACTATGTGGCTCAACATAAGAACTACTCTTAAAGTACCGTCACACCATACAACATCGGCTGCGAAGTTGGAAGCGATGCCGCGGGTGCGCGTTCGCTTCCGACATCGCAGCCTAGATGTCACATGGCAAGATGTTGCCGGTGATGGTGCTGCGATGTTGGCGCAGCGATCGCTTGCTGGGCTGGGATCAACCCAGCGAGCGATCCGCTGCAATGCAGAGAATAGGCGGAATCGGCCATGACATCGCTATTGCGGTGTCACACCGAACAATGCCGCAGGTTGTTTAAGTTGATGTTGACAGGTTTTCCTGCATGCAGAAAACCTGTCAACTCTGACTTGAACAACTATCATTGTTGAATCGAGTGTTTACACGCAACGACGCAACAACGATGTCATTTCAACATCGTTCCTGACATCACTTTTGAACGACGTCGAAAACTATGTTGAAAGGTGTGACGGGGCCTTAAAAATGACAAAGAAATGCTGCAGAACACTGCAAAAGATTGAAAGGGTTCAACATACATAATGGAAAGTCCAGCAGCTACATTCATGATGCACTAAGGCAGGCCCGGCGCCAGCACCCGGCATACCCGAGCAGGTGCCTGGGCCCTGAAGAATTGAAAGGGCCCACAGCTGTCTGTGAGCGGAAGCAGAGGAGATCCGATCACAGACAGCTGCCCTGTCTTCTGCTATGCACCAATCTTTGTGATCTGTACACAGCAGGAGAGAAAGCCCCGGGAACTGAACTGAGGCTGAAGGACCAACCAATTCAGTCATGAGACTGATCACATGACTGAAATCAAGGTCCTAGAAGAACCGGCATCAGCTCAGCTTCTGCAGCCTCCATGCAGCTCCCAGTGGCTCCTCTCTCTCCTGCTGGGCACTGATCAAGAAAAGCTGGATGAGGTAATGTGTGTGTATCTGTATGTGTGCATGTATCTGTATGTATGTGTATGTATGTGGTCTGTATGGTGTATATCTGTGTGTCATATCTGTGTGTATCTGTATGTGTGTGTCTGTGTGTGTGTCTATATATGTGTCTGTATATCTGTATGTGTGTGTATATCTGCATGTGTGTCTATCTGTATGTGTAGGTCTGTGTATATCTGTATGTGTATATGTATGTGCATGTATTGGACATGTAGAAGAGCTGTGCGTGTTTGTATGTGCATGTATTGTACACATGAGCAGAGCTGTGTGTTTGTATGTACATGAAACAGAGCTTTGTGTGTGTTTGTATGTGCATGTATTGTACATGTAGCAGAGCTTTGTGTGTCTGTATGTGCATGTATGGGCATGTAGCATGCTGTGTGTGTGTTAAAGGGGCCCACTGAGACACTTTCGCCTGAGGCCCACAAAAATCTGGAGCCGGCCCTGCACTAAGGACTAGTAAACCTACACTAAAAAATAAATAATCCACTAAAAAAAAGGCATAACTTTGAGCAATTATTATCATAAATGAATAAGCTTTATTAATACACAGTAATAAAATCATATAGAAAATAAACAAATGTACAAAGAAATAATCCATACAGAGTAAAGGAGGAAAAAAGGCTCCAGAATAAACCAAAGGAAGCGATAGTTTATATTAATGTATATGGTATGATTTATATTTATAGTTAGATATTTGTGGCTCCAGAGAAAAAAAATACATATATGCATAGTCAACCCTGTTATTCATCAAAATGAAGCATGTTGTGTGAAATGTACATCGTGCTGACTGTTTTATATAAAAGAGAATTCAAGATGGCCAAACTACCTTCTCACCCCAGTGGGGTGGTTATTAGTACTTTCTCATTCTTGAATTCTCTACCAGAGTTTGGGAGTCTGAGGGTTCTGTGCAGGATCTTAGCTGTTCCCAGCACTGTGCTTTTCTGACAGAAGGTTCCGATGTTACTCCTGGGATCTGTTGCAGCCATTTTACCAACTTAGGTGAACTTGGAGCAGTGACCCCTATCATCACTGGAATCGCTGTTGCCTTCATCTTCCACATCTTCTCCAGTTCTTCTTTGATACCCTGGTATTTCTCCAGCTTCTCATATTCCTTCTTTCTGATATTACTGTCATTTGGCACTGCCACATCTATTATCTTTGCTGTCTTCTGATCCTTGTGTACTATCACGATATCTGGTTGGTTAGTCAACACCTAGTTAGCCATCTGGATCATGAAGTCCTACTGGATTTTAGACCTCTCATTCTCTACAACTTTTTCTGGGAGTCTCCCACCTGAACTTAGCAAGACTTAGCCCATATGCTGTATGGATGTTCCTGTACACAAGTCCCGCTACTTGGTTGTGGCGTTCAGTATATGCTGTTACTGCTTGCATTTTGCTTCCTGCCACTATGTTTTGGACTGTTTCCGAGGTTTATTTGCATAGTTTGCACCTTGGGTCTTGTCTTGTGCTGTAAATCTACTTCTATGGATCTTGTACTCAGCGCCTGCTCTTGTGCTGCTATGATTAGTGCCTCTCTGCTGTATTGTGTGATCAACGGGAGGTATGTAGGACAGAAGTACTATTTTCAGTTATGTAATTAGGTGGTGGGGGCAGGTCTGGATGCTCTCATGCCCCCACCCTTAAAAAAGGAGCAGGTGGTTTTTTTGATTGATGGCTGGAAGTTAGACAAGTTGTCTGTATATATGGAGGTCTGGAGATATGTCTAGGAGGACTTCTATGAAAGAGAAGCGTGTTTTAGCGTACAGCCGAGCCCGCCAATAATGGACTGTTTGTTTTCTTTATGCCGTTTTTATGCTGAAGAAAGGCAAGCTTTATGTTTCCCTGTTTGCTTTATGAAGCTGTGAATAAACTGAAGGACTGGTAAAAGCAATAAACCTGTGTCTATGATAGCTGTGACCTGCAAGCTATGGACTATTAGATGGATCTGTGCTTATACTCTGTGCACTTGATTATAAGTAATTTGGTCCCTGGTGTCACCCATATACACCATCTCTCAAATGTGAGTACACACCTCGCATTTTTAAAAATAAGTTTATATATCATTTCATGGGACAACACTGAAGGTATGACACTTTGAATCAATGTTAACTAGTTAGTGTACATCTTGTATACTGTATAAATTTGGTTAGTTTCTAAACTGCTGGCAGCAAAAGGGAGTACGTCCCTAAGGAAAAATGGCTAAATTGTGCCAAATCATCTACTTTCCCTCCCCGGTGTCACAAGGTCTCAGGTGTGAATGGGGAGCAGGTGTGTTCATTTTGGTGTTATCGCTCACACATTCTCTCATACCGGTCACTGGAAGTTCACAAAGGCACCTCATGGGAAAGAGTTCACTAAGAATCTGAAAAAATTACAAATAGATGGTCTAGGCCAGGGTCTCAAACACCAGGCCTCGAGGGCCGCACACAGTCCAGGTTTTCAGGATTTCCTTACATTGACAGTTGGTCATTTGATTACCAACTGTCATATCCTATAGAAATCCTGAAAACCTGGACTGTGTGCGGCCTCGAGGCCTGGAGTTTGAGACCTTGGTCTAGGCTATAAAAAGATTGCCAACACCCTGAAACTAAGCTGCAGAATGGTAAACAAGAATATACAGTGGTTTAACAAGAAAGGTTCCCCTCAAAACAGGCCTTACCATAGTCGACCAAAGACTTTTAGTGCATGTGCTCAGTGCCATATCCCGAGGTTGTTTTTTTCAATATAGATGTATGAGTACTGCCAGTATTGCTGCCTTGTTAAAGGGTGGGGTCAACCTTTCGGTGCTCAGACTATATGGTGCACACTGCATCAAATTGGTCTGCATTGGTATCATCCCAGAAGGGAGCCTCTTCTAAAAATTATGTACTGTGACATACTGAAGCAGAGCATGATCCACTACCTTCTAAACTAGCCTGCAGGTCAGTGTTGCAACAGGATAACGACCCAAAACTCACTACCAAGGCAACCACTGCGTTGCTGAAGAAACTGAGGGTAAAGATGCTGGACTAGCCAAGCAGGTCTCCAGATCGAAACCCTATTAAGCATCTAAAGAGAAACCTCAATGGAAAGGTGGAGGAGTACAAGGTGTCTAACACCACTGTGATATCGTCATGGAGGAGTGAAGATGATTCCATTTGCAACCTGTAAAGCCCTAGTGAAGTCCATGCAGAAGAGAGTTAAAGCAGTGCTTGAATATAATAATGGCCATAAAAAATATTGACACTTTGAAAACAATTTGTCCATTTTTACTTAAGGGAGTACACACTAATTAACATTAATAGCTGTGTCTTGAGTTATTTAGAGGGCACTCCCAATTAACACTGTTAGACAAACTGTACACTAACTACTTTAATTAGAATCAGAGTGTCATATCTTCAGTGTTGTCCCATGAAAAGTTTATAAAAAGAAAATATTTTTAAAAATGTGAGGTGTGTACTCATTTTTGTGATATACTGTATATATAGCGGGTGGAGCAACTATTGAACAAGTCAACAATTTTCTAAGTAAAAATATTTCTTAGAGTGCTATTGACATTAATTTCTCCCAAGATGTCAGTAACAACTTATCAAATCAACACAAGCAAAGAAATCAAACCATAAACATCCATAAATTAAGTTATGTGTAATTATGTGGGTTATATATGCTCACGCTTCACTGCACTCCCTTGCTGGTTACATTTCTATGTGAATTTGTTCCTGGGAGTTCAACTCCTTTATCTTAGGGATTACCTTTATAGTAAACATCAGTGGAATGTCTGCTGTAAATTGGTGTGCTCTCTTTCCTAGCCCATAATCATTTCATCTTATTTAAACTTGTTTTGGTTTATCACACTGGGTTCTGTTTGTTACTGCACACCTTCTTCTCCCCTAGTAGGCAATGTATGGAGGCTTTCCCTCTGGTCCTTCAGGAGACACAAGAAACCCCTCGACAGACTTTTAGGAAATCAGGTCTGGAATTGTATTTTTAGTTGTTCAGCCTTTTGTCTGGAAAGGGATCAGTTGGGTGCGATCGCACTTTTTTTTCCCGTTACCCATGTGTGAGAGTGATTTATGTTCATAATACTTTGCTTATCCAGAGGTTTTCGAGAGATTCATGAAATGTATCTGTTACATTTTTTTTTAATGTATCTCACTACAGTTCTCCCTGGAGTAAAGTTTTTGGAGTTGTTTTCGGTTTGGTGCATTTTTGTGACATTTTAAAGGATTTGTGGCTTTTGGTGCTGAAATTTCGCATAAAAAGGTTAAAGACAAAAAAATTAAACTTTTTTTTTTATTTTGCATTAAACTGTGGATGCAATTTTGAAACGTTTGCCACTGAAAAAAACATTAGCGAATACAACAAGACAAAGAATGTGACTTTAGTAAACTGCAAGTAATGATTCAGTCACTCAACATGAGTAACCCTAATCCAAAATATCATTAACTCATTAACTGCAAATCACAAAACTGTATATAATTACTAGAATCAAAAGAAGAGCAGCACTGAAAAATACAAAATACAAAAATGGGGGCAATTAATTACTCCCAAGCAGTGTCAATAGCCAAATTCTGTACAATAGAAAAATAAGGAAGGCAGCACTTCCGAATAAAGTGAAGAACCTTCTTTTATTGGCCCATAAATACCGCAATGTTTCTGTCCAGTCTTAACATTCTTCAACCAGTGCCTACTAGAATCACTTAAATAATTTACAGAACTATTATCTCCCACTATATGGTAACCTTATGTGTTGTTATATCTTCATAACAGTGGGGTTATTTTTTTTTTTTTATTTAGTAACAGTTTGATGATGCAATTCTGTCATTAAGTAGTCATGGTGTATGGTGGTCAGAATACATCAGAATACCATACACCACTTCCTAGATTGCTGACCACTTTAAAGGACTTCATAACAAGCCGGAACCAACAACCAGGCTTGCAGAGGAGAGTCACACATCCAAGCAGAAAGGTAAGAATAAACAAGCAAAAATAGGAAGGGACCCAGCGCTAACCCTTATAACTACAACTAGTGATATTTAACTGTAGAAATGGGAAAAACAACAAGCATGGAATTTTTACATAACCAGATACAAAATATTTATTCAGATTATCATTTTACCATTGTATTACAAAAAATTTTAGAGATTAAAAACTAGGTTAAAAAGGGGGGGGGGGGGAGGGGGGACCTTGTGAGGAGGAAGGGGGGGGAAAAATTGCTGTAGCTCAGCTGATTTAATAAAATTTTTTAAAGTTTTTTTATAAAGATTATGATTCCTGTGGAAAAAACTTTGTAGAAGCCTTTGTCTGACTGTGATTTCTGTATCAGGAACAGTACCAATCCCAGGGCTGTACTTTGAAAAAAACTGTATTCCATCACCATGCATGGTGATGGAATTTTCAGATAATGAAGATTTGAAGATGAGCATTGACAAAGCCAAAACACTTAGACGAAGGTGGTTGAATGGACAAGAAGACGAAGAACAGAAAAAAACCACTGAATGTGTATGAGACCATAAGTTCAAGTGATCTGCAAGGCAATTCCAGTACAGATGACAGTCTGTATGAAAGTATAAGCTCCACTGCCCTCACAAATACATCAACACCAAGATCTCTAAAAGAATTAATCACTCTAGATGAATTTCATGACAGCTGGCTTCAGAAATCAGGTGGAGAAGAGACTACAACGACGCCGGAATCATCTTGGATAAGAGAATCCGACTCTACCACGTATACACCAGTGATTTTGAGAACAAGGAAGTTGTCACACATTAGTTCAAACCAAGCTTGTGATTTAATAGAAGAATTCTCCCAAAAACAAGAAATTAACCTTTCTCCATCTGATCAAGAGAATACAAGCACCACAAAGGTAAAATCAAATCTGTCTATCCCGATGAGAACAAAATTTCCAGTCCCAATAGATGCAATTGTCACTATATCTAATAGGTTTCAAGCCCTTAGAAGTACCAGCAAGGAACTGGATATGAATAAAGAAGATGCTGCAGATACCACTGAAGTTGTGAAACTCAAAAAATCTACCAAAAAATTAAGTAAAAAACAAAATGCCAAACGAACTGTCGTATCCAACAAACAGAGGAAACCTAGATCAGAAAATAAAATATCGGGATCACAAGGAATTATAAAAGATTTTTTTCACAAGGTCCAAAAAGGAAGCGTAAAAGAGGGGTTAGAGGACGGAAACACACCAAGAAAGAAAAACAAGCAAGACAATCTGAAAAAAACAACCCAAAAGATCTTTAATTTGAGTAATTACAAGCTAAGTCCAGCAGAAGCAAGTATTCTCGCTAAAGGACTTAAGTTTGCTCCTTCGAAGGAGGTGGTACCCTTTAATTTGTTCATTTCAATAAAAAAATTTCTGAGAAATTTAAGATTAAAAAAGTATTTTTTGAAAAACAACACAGAAAATGTTGATAGACCAATTACACTCTTTCAACATTCAGGACTCTCAAGAACATCGTCTTTTGATCCAATAGGAGAACAGTCAAAAGCACTATCTACCTTTGAAACCTTGGTAATACAAGACATCAGAAAATTAAAAAAGAGGAACCTAAAGTATATAACTCAAAATCTTACAAAAGAAGAAAAAGAAGCCATTCGTTCACTGCAGGACAATAAAGAAATTGTAATAAGACCTGCAGACAAAGGAGGATCAATAGTAATACTAAGTAAGGACAACTATAGGACTGAAGCCCTCAGACTTCTGAACGATGGAGAGACTTATACAAAACTCAAACAAGATCCCACAATCAAATTTGTGAAAGAGCTAAAGAAAATGGCTGAAGAAGCTAGAGATCTGGGTATCCTAACTGAAAAAGAACTCAAGTTTATTGTAAATGACACTCCAAGGATAGCAATGTTTTACTTTATCCCCAAAATGCACAAAGATCTGAACAATCCCCCAGGAAGACCAATCGTTTCAGGTATTGGCAGCCTAACCTCAAATTTATCACATTATATAGATAAATATCTGCAGGGATGTGTAATGCAACTCCCAGCATATTTGAAGGACACCAAGGAGATTCTAAATATTCTGAAACAACTAAGGTTCAAGGAAGGGTATGTATTGGGCACCCTCGATGTCAGATCATTATACACAATAATAGACCATGAGAAGGGTTGTGCAGCAGCGAGATATTTTTTAGACACTTTTTCACATCTAAATAAGCAACAAAAAGAATTTATTGAAGACTGTATCAAGTTTATCCTATCCTATAACTATTTCAAATTTGAGAACCTGTTTTATAAACAAGAGATCGGGAATGGGCACGCGTTTCGCCCCAAGCTACGCTAATCTCTTTGTGGGGAGATGGGAAGAAGAAACAATATATCCAGGAGGCATATTAAGAAGGGATATGGTACTATGGAAAAGATATATCGATGATATTCTATTCATCTGGAGAGGGACGGAAGATAACTTAAAGGAGTTCATAGGACATTTAAACAAAAACAACTACGGACTCGAGTTTACAGCCACTACAAGTAAGGAGAAAGTCAGTTTTCTTGACATCGAAATTATCTATAAAGGAACAGCAACACTTGCGACCAAACTTTTCAAGAAAGAAGTTGACTGCTGCAGTTTCATACCAATCGACAGTTGTCACCTACCAAGGTGGCTGAATAACATACCCAAAAGCCAGTTTATGAGGCTTAAGAGGAATTGTACGGAACAAGAAGATTTTGAGTATGAAGCACAAAGGCTGACAAAAGAATTTTTGAGTAAAGGCTACAATGTTGACTCACTAAAAGAAGATCTTAAAATAGTAAGACAAAAAGATAGATCTGAACTACTTAGCCAAAAAATTGAGATACCAACCAAAAACTCCATAGAACAGCAGATAGGCAACCTCCCATTAATAACTGAATTCCATTCCAACTCCATTAGGTTCAAAAAGATTATTGGAAAACATTGGCACCATCTAAGACAGGATAAAACGATAGGAACTCTTCTACCAGACAAACCAAAACTAGTTTACAGGAGAGCCCCATCATTAAACCTGCTGATAGCCCCAACTGTACAAGAACCAAAAAGCACAAAAATTAATGTGCACAATACTCTACTAGGAGGACCCCTTAAATATGGGTTTAGACCCTGTAAAATGTGTCAAACATGTAAAATCACCAACACATCTATTAAGTTGGTAACAGAGGTGACTGACAGGCAAAGCAAACAAGTATTTCAAATTAAGGGATGCCTCACTTGCCATAGTAAAAGTGTTATATATGTAATCAGATGCCCCTGCGACAAACTGTATGTGGGACGGACATCAAGAACACTACAAGAACGCATTTCAGAGCATCTGAGAAATATTAGAAAGGGCTTTCAGGGACACCCTCTAAGTAGGCACTTTAGAGAATTACATCACTCAAGCACACACAATCTATGTTTTTTAGCAGTAGAACAAGTTAATAAAAGTTGGAGAGGAGGTAGTCACATTGAAAGGATGTCCAGAGCAGAGACTAAATGGATTTACCAGCTGGACACACTTGCCCCCAATGGTTTAAATCAAGATGCTGAGCTTTTTGGTTTTGCATAACCATCAGAAAATATGGAGGAAAAAAATCTTCTTCTGCCTTCCCCAGAACTCCGAGTATTAACACTATATACAAATAACTACAAGTGAAAGATTAACATCATGGAAATATTACTTTGTAATTCTAAATCATAAAAGAATTCCCTCTCCCCTAATGTAATAACTATAAGTTTCTAAACAGAGGTCCTAAAATGGAAGTATGTTATGGAGGTTGATAAAAATGCTCAGTTTTTAGCCAATCAGTTAAATGGACGTCAGTAGAGGGGAGGATATAAGGAATACACAGCACAGGGGGCGGGTATCTTGAGAAAGTTGACCGAGATCAACGAAACGCGTTGATCCCGCCCACCCTGTGCATAACGTTTGCAGATCTCTTCAGACTGACAGAGTCTAGTAACCTCCTATTACTGACGCTGTAAGCTAGGACGAATCCTGTGTGCCGTAGTGCCGTAACGTCACTTCCGGCAACAACATCCGGGGACGCGGACGCGGACACGGACACACGAGGAGACCTGGTGTATGCCGCTGGCCACGGCATACACTCTAGAAGACCTCGGACATTAAGGAACCCCTGACAGCAGAACGCAGGACTCAGTAAGTAGAGCTACGCTTGCAGCTTTGAAACTGTGTAACCGCCAGTGCACGAGCGGCTCCTGTAGCCCTGCAAGAATGCCAATCCTGTGATGTGGATCTTGAATTAGCTGAGAATAGGCAGTAGCATGGAAGCCTGCCCGCGTTTTAAGTAAGTAGTGTAGCAACAGCAGAACCACTAATAGCTGAGCAAATACTCAACCCTTTGAGTTCTCTTGCAGCCCTTTTTGGGTTCTAAGGAAATTAGCCAGAGGAACATTATTATAGAGGAAGGAAGCTTTGCCCCCAAAATCCTTTATATACAGGTACTTTTACTATATATGTTTTCCTGATGGTATTAATTGATTGGGAATATAACTATTATGCCTTTCCTCTTTTTGGCATAAACCAGTAGGTCAAGAGCAAACAGCCAATAAATCAATTTCTATAAAGAAACAAACCATCAGCTTCCCACCCCATGTGGAATACAGGTACTTATTTTATGACAATTTATCAGCTGTGTATCCCTTGCTGTCGGTAAGGATTAAATCAATCTCCCCTTTACTTATACAGAAGGAGGTGGCAGAAATACTAAGGAATACAGTTTTTTTCAAAGTACAGCCCTGGGATTGGTACTGTTCCTGATACAGAAATCACAGTCAGACAAAGGCTTCTACAAAGTTTTTTCCACAGGAATCATAATCTTTATAAAAAATTTTTAAAAAAATGTTATTAAATCAGCTGAGCTACAGCAATTTTTCCCCCCCTTCCTCCCTCACAAGGTCCCCCCCCCCCCCTTTTTAACCTAGTTTTTAATCTCTAAAATTTTTTGTAATACAATGGTAAAATGACAATCTGAATTTTTGAATAAATATTTTGTATCTGGTTATGTAAAAATTCCATGCTTGTTGTTTTTCCCATTTCTACAGTTAAATATCACTAGTTGTAGTTATAAGGGTTAGCGCTGAGTCCCTTCCTATTTTTACTTAAACCCTCATTCTTTAAGGCACTAGAGCACAGGTGTACTTAGGACCTCCTAGCAGCAACCATTTTTGGGGTCACCCTCACCCCAAAGACAATAATAGCTTGCTCCATTGTAAAACTCTACCAATTAAAGAATAAACAAGCGGCACTCACCGGGATTAATGATTTTTCATTATTCTTCATCTAGGATACACATAGTGAAGGGAGGGGAAGTGGAAGCAGCAGATAATGGCTGCCATTTTGCACTTGAAAAGCACTTCAACAGGTCCAGGTCTGAACCCGTTGAAGTGCTATTCCAGTGTGGAAAGGCAGCTGTCATGTGCCGCATTCACTCCCCCTCACTGCACTGTGTGTATCCTGATGAATGCCACCTGTTCATTTTTACCTTTCTGTGTAGGTGTATGGTGGTATTATTGGTCGTTATAAATTGTGTTTTATTATTTATTCACTATGTATTATTAATGTTAGTGGCCATCGTGTAGCAGTATTATTTGGCCTAGTATATTGGGAAGATCTGAGGTCATGGGTTGTATTAATCACCTAGGCATGTTAATGATGAAACAATTTTGGTTTCTTCCATACAGTTACTCCAGGAAGATCCCAAACTAGTTGTCAACAACAGTTCTTAGGATAGTTCCTCAAATCCATATGACTGAAGATATGACATGTGTATCAAGCTCTAGCCTCTATAGTCCATCCTTAGGCACCAGGACCTAGCCACAGCAACAGATCCTCTCCCCTACACGTCACAGCGCCAACTGACTAACTAAAACATGAGGCTCATTGTTCCATAAGCTAAGTCTCGGCCCTGTCTGCAAGTATTGTATATTGGAAAAACCACCCTGCAGTGAGGAACAAAGATGCACAACCCGCCACCAAATGTAGGAAAATGAAGCTCACTGCAGGCGGGATTTCACTTGAGAATATGGAGGCCAACTATGATGATACATTGTCACAATCCCTTCCCCCTTATACCTGTAACCCTAACTGACAAGCAAATCTATAATAAAATACAATATCAATGTAACCAGTGATCCATGCATTAAAAACTTCACTCTATGTCCATTGGTCTAAAAGTCTCTAGTTCACAGCTTGCTCTTGACTGTAATGTTGGGAATATTGTATTTTGTATGTTGTTTATTAGTACATAGCTAATATTTTTTTCTGATATACTACTCATACTGGTAAATACCAATTCTTCTTTTTGAAACATTCAAAAGGAACCTAAAGACCAACCTCTTCCGACAAGCCTACAACCTGCAATAAGCACCAGTCCACTAAACCACTGCACGACCTGCTCTAGCCTCTCCTAGTCTATCCTCACCCAACCCTTGTAGACCGTGAGCACTCACAGACAGGATCCTCTCTCCTCCTGTACTTGTGTGTGCCTTGTATTGTTCATAAATTGTACTTGTCTTTGTATGCCCGTTTTCACATGTAAAGCACCATAGAGTAAATGGTTATCGAATAATAATGATAGTAATAAATGTACAGATTTTCTTTTAAAGGGATACTGTCAGGTCATTTTTTAGCATGATACTAATATTACCCATGAATAGTGCCTGGGCAAACGTTTTAAAAACATGTAAAATCATTATTGTACCGTTTGTAGTTCCCATGTTATCAGCATTGTCAGAACCTGCAGAGAGCTGCTGCATTAGTCCTGTACCATTATAAGCAGAGACAATTCGTCCTGTGCTGTATAAACTCAAGTAATTATGCACTCCTCCTCAGCAGCGCTCTCCTCCCTCCTCCCTTTGCTAACAACGCAGTGTCAGGTGTCATAGGTCTATCACCACGGAGGGGGAAAGCTACTGCAGGACTGCCTGATCTAGACTCCATTTGTTTCTGTAAAGCAGATACCCTGCTGTGCTGTGACAGTTTCTGTGTTGTAGTTCACCTCTTCTGATGCTGCACACAGAGAGAAGAGAGGAGAATACAGCCCCCCTCCACCAGTGATCTCCTGTGCTGTGATGTGACATGCATATTCATGCATAGGAATTGGACAGCGGAAAACTAAGGGGATCATTCACTGTGAGTGACAGATGGAATGAATCTCTTTATTTGAAATTTACATAAGTCAGGAGGGGAATATAAATAAAAGAAATACAAAAATAGGGAGAGTTTAGAGGGAAGAATTTGAAAATATCAGTTAGGGGCCTTTCACACTCGCGTTTTTTTCCTGATCTGGTAGATCAGGAAAAAACCTGATTCCTTCAGGATTCATTTTTTTGCCCATTGACTAATGATTTCAGGAAAAAACCTGAAGCAACACGATTCTACCTAAAATCATTAAAGTGAATGGCCAAAAAAATGAATCCTGTAAGGGCTTGAACACACTTTCCTAGTTACATCACAGTTTCACTGAGGAGACTCTAAAAGGGCTGGAGCAGTGACCCTGAACGGCTTCTCCCTATCTGGACTGGGAGTGTGGAGCTGCACAAAAACACAAGCAGCTGACAGCCCAGTCCAGATAGGGAGAAGCCGTTCAGGATCACTGCTCCAGGCCTTTCAGAGTCTCGTCAGTAAAACTCTGACAAGTGTGTCCGAGCCCTAAGGGTACCTTTACACGTCGCAACATTGCATGCAATTTCACTTGCAACTTACTGGTTGCAGAAAAATCATGGACACATTGTTACATTTGTACACAGCAACAAAATAGAACAATGTGTCCATGATTTCACTACAACCAGTAAGTTGCAAGTGAAATTGCATGCAATGTTGCGACGTGTAAAGGTACCCTAAGAATCAGGTGTTTTCCTGGTCTTCCAGATCAGGAAAAAAAACGCCAGTGTGAAAGGTCCCTTACATGTCGATTTTTGACCTGACAGTTTTCCTTTAAGTGGCAGGGGTTGTGACTGTGTTGTACAGGTAGATACTGTATGTACTTTGGAGCTTGGGCGCCTGGTCTTTTAAGACCCTAGTAATGCCCCTGGTTGATTGATCATAATACACTTGAATATCACAATTGGAGCTCAGGAGTACTTATAAATATGTGGGTCCCTCTCAAAAAAGAAAAATAGTAGATCAAGATGCCTAAATTGTACTTATTGCAGCACCCTTCCATCCTTGTTAATTTTATTTTTTATAATCACGTACACCAAAAAAGATAAAGATGGCATTTCACCTCTGACACCACCTTGGAGTTCTAAATAATTTTATTAGGAGGCAATTGAAAGTAACATTGCGGGGGCGTGGCCTTGAAGCTTATGGCACCGGCCGCTTGAGCGGGGAGCTCCTGCAGACCTGACCCTTTCTAACTCTATAATGCGGCACAAACAGACCCAGACAGCGCCCAATACAAGCGGTTGCCTCCAGGACTCAGCGCCATGCCTTGGTGTCCAGGAAAAAAGGCTGATCAGCCGCCGAAAATTACAGACTTCTTCTGCAGAGAGGGAGCGCAGCAATCCAAGATGGCACCTGTGTCCCTCTCGGCATCCTCCCGCTCTTCCAAGGACACCAGAGAGGCGAACACGGTGGAGGAGGAAGGGATCCCTCTCACAGCTGCGAACATGGAGCGGTTGTTGTCCTCGCTGCGAAAAGCCATCCATGAGGACTTTAAAGGTATCCTGGGAAAGATTAGGAGGGAGGTTCATACCTTGGGTGACCGTACGGATCACATCGAGCATAAAATGGAGGAGTACTCCACCGCTCATAATGCCCAAGCTGACAGCTTTGCTGTAATGGAGAGGATGGAGTTCCATCAATTAAAGCTGTGGGATCTAGAGGATAGATCCTGTAGATGTAATTGAAGGATACGTGGGATCCCTGAAACTGTCTGTGACTCAGAGCTACCACCCTTCTTTACTGGATTTCTGGCTGCAGTTCTGCCAAGTACCCATAATGCCTCCCTGGAAATAGCAAAAATACACAGGGTCCACAAACCTACACACGTCCACAATGATCTACCGAGGGAGGTCATTGCCTGCCTCCACTCTTACAGAATAAAGGAAGATTTCCTGCAGGTTTTGAGGGCTCGTCCATCCCTGCCTGATACGTACTCCAATATCGCAGTCTTCTCTGATCTGTCTATGGGCACCCTAGCTAGAAGAAGGGAATTTGCCCCAATGTTTTAAGTCCTGAGAGACCACAACATTCCCTTTGATACATTTGCAGATGACTTCTATCGAGAGATGCATGGTTGATATATCATATGGCTCAGATATAGAGTTGATCAGATATAAAGAGGAACATCCACTGTTCACATGTGATCATTGGACATAATATTCTGCTTCATCATTTCTTACTGTGTGACCAAGTGGTGATCAAGAGGAAAGAAGACAATCCTATGTTTGCTCTCCCGGGATTTAAAAAACTTTAGGTGAAACATGAGAAAATTAATCACAAAAAAAAAAATTCCAGTCATAAGCAATAGTACCTAAATTAATGTTCTTGAAGGGTAGTGCTGATTTTCTGTCTTCAGGAGCGCATCGCATCTCTGCTTTTCGGCTTCCAGCTGCGGAGCACTCCTGATGATTTACAGTTCAGGCCTGAGTCATGGTGGCACCACTGATCTAAACTGTGCTCTTTTCCATGCTGCTTACAAAGGCACCTATAAAATGTTGCATTGGAGGAGCACAGGAGAACTATAGGTACCTTTACACGCCGCTACAGCATGGTGGAAACAACCGGGTGCTTCACGGCACAGGCACGCACGAACGGTTACAAACGGTACCCGCACCGCCTTTACACGCCGCTATAAGGTGCTTTACAGAAGGTTGAATCTATCTCTGGATGCACCGCTGGGTGCCTCAAGTTACCTTCTGAAAAGCACCTTACCTCATTTACACGCCACTACAGAGGGTAATATGGGAGGACATAGGCGTGCCAGAATTGTGGATTACGAGAATTTCGTACGCTGATAGGACAAAGCAATAGCATCATGATTGGCCAGCCAGCGCAGGAGGTTGACTAATACATGACGCTCGAGCAATTGTGTAGTGTGACTGGACAGCTCCTTAAATATGCCGCCCTATGCAGCGACTACCAATTGTAAAGCAGGAGCTTCCTCCAATGATCGCTGAAGGGGGGTGGTTTCCCGGAGGCTGTGTCACGCCCCGGAGAGTTATCTAGGTGACGAATAAACCTTACCCTACCGTATTTACATGCCGTTACCACCGGGTTGAAATCAACCTGTTTTAGAGCACTGCTCTGAAACAGGTGTCGCAAGTGACGGGTGGAAACAACCGTCTTTACACGCCGCTACCTCGGGTTGATTTGGCGGTGTAAGATACATTTCTCTCATCAACCCGGTTGTTTCCACCCTGTTGTAGCGGCGTGTAAAGGTACCTTAAGGCTCACCAAATTCAGCAAGGTTCAAAGCCGCATAGAAAACAGCCAGCAAGTGTGCGCTCTTCACCCAGGGTACAGCTCCTAACCTAAGTAATGAGCAGTCAATTACAGAAGTAAGAATTCCTTCATTCATGTGAAAAGAGGGGATTTTAATAAGAAGTATATTGCAAACTTGCTTGTTTTTAACAGCACTCTAAAAATGTTAACCATTAATGTACATGAGACAGCCGCTAAAGCAAAAGTGAGTCATTTATCAGATGTACTCCTATCCACATCTATAGTCACTTGCTCTGTATTCTGCGAGATACACTAGCCGTCAGATTCATGACTGCAGAAATAACTTGTTATTCACATTCTTCCATGCACTGAGCCATTGTGCCAGCCAATACAGCGCTCTAACTAGATTCACATTGATAATATATAGCCATAATTCTGTTCAATTAAAAACATATTTCAGCTGAAGCCCAGAATATGATGACTGCTCTATGCATTTTAATAACACAGAGTAGCGAGCTGAGCTTATAGTAAATGCATAGCGCTTAAAAGGAGTCAGAATTATGTTATACATAAATAAAGACTGATCATATTAAGACGAAATCCAGAGTGGGATGAACATGCATTATTGGCACCAGATAAACATCGCATGACAATTCAATCATACTGGGGGGAAATGGAGAAATACGCCTCACCTAAATTCAAGATAATTGTTTGCTCATTCATTTTTATATTCAGCACCGAAAATCTTTCATAAAGGCTTGAATATAATGTGTTCTATGATTGAGATGATTTGTACTCAGTCAAGATCATGTTGTTTCCTCTGTACAGATAATGTGAAGCTCATCGCACAGCTACATCTACTGTGGTTAACTCTCAGGTTATGTGCACACTGGGCATTTGTGCTCCGTTCAGATCCGTTTTGGTGCATTTTCTGCAGCCAAAATGGATACTTTTTTTTTTGCAAAAAACCATCACAAATGCATCATCCGTTTGTGTTGCTTTTTTGCTCTGTTTTTTAGTTTCAGAGGAAAAAGGCAGTACCTTCCATAAGCAGGGGCAGGAGGGACACAGACAGACACACAGACAGAGACACACACTTTATAACTTTCCACAAGGTCCGCAGTGTCCAGCGATGGGTTACTTCTGGGTATCGCGCAGTAACAGGTCACCTGACTGAGTCATATGGTCAGGTCCATTTCACTTTTTGTTGGTCCTATTACTGATGCCCGGAAGGAACCCATCGCCGGACCATACCACAGGATAACCGGGGAGGGTAAGAATGGGCGAGGTTCTGTGGTATGGAAAGTGCACTAAAAATGCATCACAACCATACTGTGTGAATATCAATCCATTTATGATGCTTGTTTCTTGCTTTTTTTTGAGTAGAATGGAGTCAATTGAGAAAGTGCAGAAGTAAAAAGCACTTATTGACGCTCTTTATTTTCTGGATGTGCTTTCTGCACCACTAACGCAGCAGTCAAAATAACTGATGTTGGTACAGCAACTTGAAAATCCCATCCTCTTTGCAGACAGACGCAGTGGCTGATCCTTTTTTGATGCAGTTTTTATACACACAAAACGCAGCACCAAAAACACATCAGAAACTCCCAGTGGGCTCATAGCCTTAGACTTCACAAAACATCAGCAGCAAACTGATAAAATTATTCTTACAACTGGTATAAGCCAGATTTTAGGGACAATTTTTTGTTATTATTTATTGGCAAGTAAGTAAAGATCGTTAAGGCACTAGTATACACACTGGAAGACACAGACAGGAAAGGGCCCCTTGCTCAAGAACAATATATGGGCCCTTTGCAGTCCATTAGCTCAATATAATGTACAATGCCCCTTAGCTCTCGAACCCCTGTGTAGCTGCACAGATATCCCAATGGATTGTTCAACCCCAAAAAATCTGGTAAGTAGCAAAAAACAAAAAGAAAAGGCCTACTTCTACAGTATCCCCTCTATGTAGATTCCACATATGAGAACTGTAAATCATCAAAAGTCCCCTAAGTCTTGCTGCAACTTATCTCCCTTAAAATTGGTTGTGCTACATATTATGTCTAATTTTTACTAAAACAAAAGTGACAAATCTACCCCTTTTCCATCCAAACCTTTTTTAAGCAATAATTTTTTTTTTCTTTTTTCAGATGAAATTCGAAAAAAAATGTTTGGAGTACATGCAATTTTTATAACCTTATGAATTAACATGGATTTACTCCATCTATATACATATTTAATTATATATAATTTATTTGGAAAATTCTTAAAACAAAATTATCTCACAAAAATGTTTTCTCTAGTTTTGCAATAAGTGTGTTATTATATATTATACATATATACTAGAAATAGGCCTGATGCTATCGCATCGGGAGGGCGTCACTGCCACTCTGCACTCTTTTTGGACCCCCTGCGCTCCCCTTGACCACCCTGGGCTCTCTTTGCCCCTCTGCTCTGCCTTGTGTCTCTGCCCCCCTTCTCTCTCTCTTCTCCCCTGTGTTTCTGCCCCCTCTTCCCTCTCTCTGGTACCTCCTTTCGTCTCTCTGCCCCCCTTCCCTTTCTCTGCGGGGGGGGGGGGGTCCGGGCGCCGGAGGAGAGAGTGCGGGGGTCTACTATAGGTGTGCGGGTGCTGAAGACTACTACGGGAGGTGCGGGCGCCGAAGGAGGGGGAGCGGGGGTCTACTGTGGGGGTGTGTGGGCGGTCTGCGGGGTCAGCGGCATCAGGAGAGGTGCAGTGGGAGGCTGGCGGGGGTCTGCAGGAGGCGTGTGCAGTGTGGGCTTGTGTTACCTGTGCTGCCACCAGCCTGCTCCACATTAGCATACCTATCACTTGGGTGTGCTAATATGACGCGGCTTCCGGGGCGGCGCAGTGCATTGTGGGATAGGGAGATAAGTGCCGGAAGTTGTGTGACAGAATTTATTCGTGATTATGTATTTAGACACATATAGAGACACATATAATATATTATATTTTATTATATTGTTGTTGGTTTCTATCCTATACCAGTATTTCTACATCTCTGCCTTGATTTAATTGACTGATTTCTTGCCTCCACCTTTTTTTGTACATTTTCTCTTTTTTCATCTCAGTGTAAAAATAGCTGTTCATGTACCTATATCATTTGTTATGACGAAGAGCAGTATATGCTCAAAACGCGGAGACATGTTTTCTGTTTTTAATGAGATGAAAATAACAATTACGTTTTAAATTATCCCTTGGGACGGATACTGGATTTTTTTTCACATTGATCTTTGCTTCCACCTCGGGAGCCGGCCCGATGACTCTGTGCACCGCACCCTGGTTGACTTTCCCTGGCTCATGTGAGCAGTTAAATTTTTTGCCTGTTTTTCCTCTTTTCTTATTACTAGATTTGAAGCGGCATAGTTCGCACAATAATCCAAATTCTTTTTGTGGCAGAAACAACTATTTGGCGTGTAAATGTGTGTGGCATCAAAATATTAAGTGAACATCTTTATGCAAAATGCAGATATTTTTTCCTCCATACAATTAAAGAATTTCATCTGCAGCATTGCCCAAAATATTTTAGAGTTAGATCCGGGGACAAGGGAAGTATTGTCCTAGCAGAATCCACACCCTTGTCACCTGACGTTGACCCCTGGGGCTGGAGGTGATGATGATGATGAGACTCAAATACCTGAGGAACACCCACAGTTTACTGTGTTCAGTACAAGAAGTGGAAGAGGAGAACTCTTATGGCAAGGAGTGGGACAATAGAGAGGATGATGAGGTCCTAGATCTGACTTGGAATGAACACCCTTTTGCATTTTGTACTTCAAAAATGGAGGCAAGGCCTAAGCTCTCCAGTCACGCCTTGGAGTTTTTGTCATGCCCAGCAGCCAGCGTTCTCTCAGAACACTTCTTCATCGCTGGCAGTGTCCTGACAGATAAGCACATCCAGCTGTCTCCTGGAAGTGTAGATTGCCTAACTTTCATCAGGATGAACAAGTCATGGATCTCCAAGGACTTCCACCCCAGTAGCAGACTGCTCAGAGTAGGTATTTTACATTTCAGTGTGCTGCACTGATCTCGCCATTCTCCAATTTTTATTCTGGGTCAATTGATTCCCCTTTGGTGGTATCTGGCCCTAATTATTTGAAGTGTAGAGACTCTTTTTAAGGTCTTCTTGTCTGTTTCCTGAATTTAGCAGGGTTATGTGAGTAGGATGCCTACACATACCACTCATTGCCCTGTTACTAATGAATATTTAAACTTAAATGCTATGCCAGACCCTGTGCCATGCATATAGGCTGTGCCATTCTCCAATTTTTATTCTGAGTCAATTGATGCCACTTTGGTGGTATCTGGCCCTAATTTTTTTGAAATGTGGAGACTCTTTTTGGGGTCTCCTTCTTGTCTGTTTCCTAAATTTAGCAGGGCTCTCTGAGCACCATGCCTACACTTGAAGCTTGTAATACTGGGCTAGGTCTTTTCCATGCATCCATAATGCACAATGATGAAAATTGTAACTCTGGGGATTAGATGACAGTTTTCTAATTTGTGCTGTTTTGGCAACTTTTGTGCCCCATTTAAGGTGTTCTCCAAGGTCTTGATTTTGCATCCCATTGATTTAAATGGGGTTCGGATGTTCGACGAACATATGCCCATTCGGCGACCCGAACCTGAACATCAAATGGTTTGCTCATCTCTAGCCATGACTTTCCATGGCTTTTTGCATCTTCAGGTGTTCAATACTTTTTCCCTCTGTCATTTCTTATTATTAAACATACTGCATCATTTAAGTTATTTGCCTGTGTGGATTGAATGGGTTGGCACTGACATGTGATGATAAATTCATGTCAATAGAACCAAGAAATATGTTTACATAGAAAATTGGGGCTGTGTTCAATAGTTATTTCACCTGCTGTAAGTATATATGGTTATACATATTTATCTATATGTAGATTTGTCTACAGCTATATATCTGTATACTTATTTCTATGTACATATACCCAAACAAGATTACAATTACAGTAGTATTAGCAATTACAAATTACCACCAGGATGCAAACAATAGAACTAATGCAACTACAATTATGACGCGTTGTTTACTCCAATAAATTTCCCTTTAAGTGTACGCTATTGTGGTGCACAAAAGAGCAATTCAGTGACAAAATCAGCTCTGCTACATGAGTAAAATATTTACTAAGAATATGTAGCAGAAAACATGAAATACCTTCGAGCTTGGAATTTTTGTCAACAAGAGTCCCTAGGAGCTCATTCTCATTCCCGATAGATTTCTGTAACCTTTTGATCCATAATGAGTTTGTGCCTGATCCACATTCTTGATTTTGAGTCTAATTTCGTGTGGCCTTTAGTATTTGAACCTAACTGTGATTATTAATCATATGAAATGCATCAGTCGGTGCTCAGTGGCAGATATTGCCGCAAAACTATCTTTGCAAATATAGAAAAACTGTATGAAAGGAGTATTTTAGATTACGATTCCTGCATTTCAATGAATAGTCATGTTACAAATTTGTCATATAAAGTGATGTAAAAGAAAATATGATTCTTTTTCCAGGCTATCTTTACTTTGCCATTAGGACACCTTCATGTGCTCACTGTACAAATTTTGGAAAGTGAACTGGGATGAGCATGGGCACTTTAATCAGTCATTGCCCATGTAACACAACAAGTTGTGATGCACTGTCTGTTATTTCTAGCGCAGACAGCATTTTTCCATCAATTTTGTCCTCACTCCATATGTGTATTACTGACACTGGGTAACCTGACCTTGTTCCAATTTACGGTAATATGCCAATCATTTTGATGTGACTTGATCAACTATGAGGTGGTACTGCAAAGCTTGTTGCCTGGGATCTTCACATTTACACAATATGCCTCCCATGATGGCCACAATGCCCTTATGCCAATCACAATGCCTACTTGAAAACCACAGTGCCCCCAAAATCTACCGTGTTTCTTATGTAAGCTACAATCCCCATAAAAGTTCCATGACAGTCAGAGTGCCCCCATGGTAGAAATTTTTTTTCCTAAATTTCTCTCTACACCAGTCACTTTCGGTTGGCTACCGTATAAGCTTGTATATTTGTATCAGATCAGGATCCAAGTTTTGAGGCGATAGCTCATGAACTTATCACCTAAGTATTACAGATCAGGCTTCTAAGACAGCAATTTCCCCGGAGAAGGGAGATACAGGCTACACATTTTCCTATAGCAGCCACTGCACTAGAAACTAAGAGTAATATGCAATGTATGTATGAAGACTTGGCAAGACCCCTCTTTATTAAGCCCATTTCATATAAGAATTAATCCACAAGTCTTGACATATGAGGCTAATAAGCTTGGCTCAGGAGACTCGTTACGAGTCTGGACATCACAGGATTGTCGTATTCCCACCAGAGCCTGCTCCTGCGACTTCTGCTTCCATCACTAGACACTGCTGTATTGACTCTATAGGTGATGCTGGAGATCGGGGAGAGGTCTGTGCAGGAACCTCTGGAGAGCGCAGGCTCTGCTCATCCACTAGGGTTAGAGTGGCTGAGACCTGTAGCACTTCACAGACTAATAGTGTTAATGTGTGGGCGGTCAGGGTGAGGTCATTACCTCCTAAGCTCCAGCCTATTGAAAGTACCACAGTCTACATGTACCTTCAGCCTCTTCCTGCAAGCAGACAGAAATATTTTTTAATTTCCTTGTTTAAGTCCTGTATTGCATTTAGTGTTTTCCACTTTTACCTTGGCCTGTTTTATGGAAGCTTCCTCTTCCTCATGATATTGTATTTTGTGGCCATCTTAGTTTTGACCCAGCTCCCCTGACTACACTATTAGATCCTAATTTTGTCCTTTCCTGACCTCCTGGCTTTGACCCTGCTTGACGACCATTTTTGTCTCTGGACTGCTGCTTTCCATAGGCAAGTATCTCCTGGACCCTGTTGTAAACGCAGATCCATGTATATGGGTTAAAGGGTGCCAAAGGTACTCTGGATTCTTCCTAACGAAGCGGCTTATGCTGGAGCCTTCGACGGATGTCACAGGAATATACAGGGTGGGCCATTTATATGGACGCACCTAAATAAAATGCTAATGGTTGGTGATATCAACTTCCTGTTTGTGGCACATTAGTACATGGGAGGAGGAAAACTTTTCGGGATGAGTCGTGACTATGGTGGCCATTTTGAAGTCAGACATTTTGGATCCACTTTATTTTTTTTCAATGGGAAGAAGGTCATGTCACACATCAAACTATTGAGAATGTCATAAGAAAAATGGTTTGCTTGGTTTTACCAGAACTTTATTTTTTCATGAGTTATTTCCAAGTTTATGACCACTTATAAAATGTGTTCAAAGTGCTGCCTGTTGTGTTGATTGTCAATGCAACCCTCTTCTCTCACCCTTGACACACTGATAGCAATACTGCAGAAGAAATGCTAGCACAGTCTTCCAGTATCCATTGTTTCAGATGCTGCACATCTCATATCTTCACAGCATACAAATTGCCTTCAGATGAATGATGAGGCAAATCTTTTTGTGAATGGTGAAGTTAATAAACAAAACCACCGCTATTGGTTTCACACTAACTCACAGTGGATAGATCCCTCCAAGACTGTTGGAACACAAAAATTGATGTATGGTGTGGTATATGGGGCACAAAGATAGTGGGGCCATTCTTCATCAATGGAAATGATCAGGAGTCAATCTGTTTAGACAGCCTGCACTAGTAAAGACAAACGTTCTGTGCGGTTAGAACATAACATGCACAAAGCAATGTGCTGCCGAGGACGATGATTTTTAAGCTTACTTAAAAATAATTTCACATATTCATCAGATGATTCCGAAGCTGAAACTCAGGAAACAAGCAGTTTTAGGAGCGCTTAGTCCCAATTATCAACCAATGTTAATAGGGCCCTTAGTGTTTTCCATAACCATTTCCTTGCTGAACAAGCCAAAGCAGAATATCCAGTTTTCATAGTGTAGCCAATCTGGTCTTTCCATGGTTGGATGAGTTGTTGAGTTGTGTTGAGTTGTGTGAGTTGATTATATAAAACCTAGTATCGCAACATTCACGAAATGCACATAAGTGCTGAGTCAATCACATGTAGATGAAATCCCTTGTATTTAATTAATAATAATAATAATAATAATAGTAATAATAATAATAATGTTGGGGATTGACATGTATTCACCAATAATGTAAACTATATGTTCATGTTATCTCAATATTACATTCATTTACCTGGTTCTGTGATAAATACTAACCATCGCAGAGTTAAAATCTTCAACATTCCTGAAAATAATGTGACGGGCTCTGTTATACCTGTAGAACAGTATGCATGTCACCTTTTTTCCTCCTCAACTCCCCCGCCTCCATTAACTTGCGAGGTGCCTCAACTGACAAAATATGACAAGATCAGCCTGCAATTATAACCAACACAGCCATTCAAACAATAATGCAGCTGCTTTCTATATACAATACATCGCCTTGATTGACTCATTCATCTGCTTTAAGAAATGTATATCTGATTCTCAATTACAAGGGAAATACTGTGAACGCTCGGAATTCAATTGAATATAGATTTCACTTTTCAAACTGGTTGGTGTTTTATTGAAAGGCGCAGACGAAATGTGAAGCTTCTTACAAAGGAGCCTGAATGATAAACTGCCAATCAAGATGATGGGCTTTATACTGCGGCTGTCTAACACCAACAGCTGTGACAAGAGTCAATCTCTTTGAAACATTTCTAATGCTGACAAAAAAGGCTCAGAACGGTGCGCTTAAATCACTGGTTCTATCAGGCATTGAGGAATACACCGAAGGTTCATTTGGAGGGCTCCGAACTTGTGTAGGCACAAAAATGCACAACGTAATGAAATACGACAATATATTTGGACTCCAAACCAGACCATTATTCACAGTAATCATTTTCTTCCATAATATGATTATTTCAGGCATGGCTTTGTCTTAGCATATCTATATTTTTGTATGAGTCCCACTGCTCCACTGTATATGGAAAGAGAAGGTCGAGAAACCTACCTGTCCCAATTCTCAACACTGATTTATTTTATGGATGTAAGGGTATGTTGTGTACATGTCTTCAAACCGACAGCTGTCATGATCTACTGTAGATCTTGGTTTCTAGTCAGTAAACATAGGTCACAGGAATACTACAAGCAGAAACTAATAATAGGTCTTATATCGAAGTCTTCCAAAACAGGAATCAAACTGAATGCACTCAATGAGCAAACAGGACTCATAAATGCACATCCTTATTCTGAAGAACCCAATAGGAACAAACTCCATGCACAAGCACACAAAGAAGGTAATTCTATCAGTTATGTAAAGGGATTGATGAATTAAAAAAGGCAATTTTTCAAATGCCCTTATAAAGAAATCGGTCAGCAGGTTTTTGCTATTTAATCTGAGAGCAGCATAAAGTAGAGGGCAGAGAGCCTGATTCTTGGGAAACGGTTAAAAACATTAGTTTTAGTGTTTTATCAGAAAGTTCATCACAACAGGACTAGGTGTCGCATGCCAGTCGGTCGAACTAAACTGATCGGCAGCTTGCTGGAAAGAGGTAGATGAGATCTCAGGAGTAAAAGCACCACTAACGTGTTTTTTTTTTGTTATTGTTACAGTGCTGGAGTGGTGTTTTAAATGTAAGCCCCCTGTCACACACTCACCTTCTTGCATCTTCACGTCTTACTGACGCCTCCCCGCAGCCATCTCCCAGTGGCATCTTGTGCACATAACTTCTGAATGGCCAAGATCAGAGGATACATCAAAAGCGCTCAACGCATCTCAACGAGAACCAGAACAAGGCCAGAATGGGGCTCCCATAGAGATGTATTGAAAAGTGATCTTTGGCATGCTCCAGGAAACACTAAATCTGCCAGCAAGTCAATAATCACTGGAGGATGACCAATGCTGCACTGGAAAAGGATGGAGTTTGTGGAAGGTGATTTAAAGCACAACTACAGTGGTGCAATAAAAAAAGCTGTAGTTAATTGCAAACATGCCCGTTTTTTCCATGTTGTCAAACTATGCCAACTTAAAAGGAACAAACCCCACTAGGATTTAACCACCTGTAAATCAGTGCAGCAGGTGATTGATATGTGCAGAATGACTTCACTATTTATTTTTTTTATTCCTCCCCTGTGGGCTTGTCTTTCTGCTGTAAGCCAAATACCTCCGTCTCCCGTATGAGTTTGGATGAGAGTGAGGGGGTTTGGCTTACAGCAGAAAGACAAGCCCACAGAGGAGGAATAAAAAAAATAATAATAATGAAGTCATGCTGCAAACGCAATCACCTGCTACACTGATTTATAGGTGGTTAAATCCTGGTGGTTGGTTCCCTTTAATAACATGATCAAACCCCTTTAACACTCTACAGTGGTGATATCATGATTAGAAGTGTGAATTATCCTGTATGGTTTTCACTGAAGTTTGCTTCATTTATAACTTTCTAAACAACTACTAGCATATATAATGCCACCGGGAACAGCACAAAGAATTATTGGCAGAAAAGTCCTGGACATAAAGAATATACAAATCTTTTTTTTTCTTGTAACCCCGACAGCTTTTTACAATAACAAGTCCGAACGCTGCCAACCTTGGCCTATGTACTTAGTCATAAGCTCTACTTTTGCATAGTCTTATTCATAGCCTTAAAATAACCTTACTGAGAAGAGAAAGTGAGGACAGAGGAGAATTTGAAAGATAATGAAAAGGCTTTATTTGATTGGTGTATTGAAACTCTTAAAAAGCTTCTATAGGATTGAGAGTTAGAACATTCTGCTCTAAAGCTGCACTGTATTACAAAAACAGACTAACAAAATAAAAAAGATATTTAACAAAAAATGGGAAAGAGCCAAGTACCTACCTGCATGAAGGTACGCCAGGTCTGGATTTTCAATGTCTGAATGTTGTTCCTTTAGATGATTCCGGAACTCCATTGGGGCATTGGTTCCATAATTGCACTTTGGACAGTTATACATCTTTACTCCTTCATGCTTGCCGGTGTGCAAAATATGTTTGCGGACATTTTCAGCGCAGTTTGACCTAATGATAAAAATAAATATACGTTTTGTTAACCCACTAAGGACCGGGCAATTTTTTTGTGCTTTCGTTCCTTCCTCCACTTATTCCAAGGGACAGAACTTTTTATATATTTTACCGTTAATATAGCCGTATGAGGGCTTCTTGTTTGCGGGAGGAGTTGTACTATTAATACATAGGTTTTTTTCTTACATTTAAATACAAATACAGAAAAGACAAGAAAAGGGGAAGGCACAGGATAGAGAAAACAGACTAGACAATAGGGATTAAGGAAGGGAAACAGATTACTGTTAATGGTCAGTATACATATTACCATAAACATTAATACAAATTACATATCTAGGAAGATAAAATGTTAAATTGATTATGAAAGATTCTCAATGTCTTAAGACTCTTTGATGAGCAGTCCTGGCATATACCTTTTTGATCATAAAAATCACCTCATGGTGTATCTAGCCTAGTTCTTTTCCCGAGATGCCAAGTTATACTCATATACTGTGGGAGGAAATCATTTCTATTATTTCTGTAAGGCTGCCTTCACACCACAGTTTTTGTCATCCTTTTCTGTTCGTTTTTGAAAAGAACAGAACATATCGTTTTTGCCTCCCATGTATTCCTATGGTGCCGGATTGGTCATAAATGGCCATCCGGTTTTGTGAATTCAGTCCCGGATTCGTTTTTGTCCTGTTTTTTCCCGGCCCCAAAATCTGAGTCTGCACCGTTTTTGGGCTTCGGTGACAAAACCGGACAGAAACTAATCCGGTTCGGTCTGGGACAATTAACATGGTGGCCTTTGGATCCGGACCTGGGAAAAACAGAAATGTTTTGCAGATCCAGTTTCAGCATACACAGCATGCTCAGAACAAGAGCATTGCTCTGTACCCATGGTACATGTGTGTAATTTCATACACTCCTAAAGCGAAAGTACTCCCAGCTCTGTCAGTCCAGATCCCTCATGATCCGGGATCCAGACTGACAGAAATGGCATCCGGAGATAAGCATCCGGGCCTGTTCGTTCCTGTCCGTGGGGTCCTGCACAAAACAGGATCCCCATGGACAGGAACAAAACTGTGATGGGAAGCCAGCCTAATAGACTGTTTGCTATTAAATGTTTAGCTACTTAACCCCTTAGTGACGAAGAAATTTGTAATTTTTCATTTTCGTTTTTTTGCTCCTCGGCTTCCATGAGCCATAACTTTTTTATTTTTCTGTCGACACAGACATATGACGGCTTGTTTTTTGCGGGACAAGTTGTACTTTCAGATGCAATAATTTGTTTTACCATATAGTGTATAGGGAAATTGCAAAAAAATTCTAAATGCAGTGAAATTGCAAAAAAAGTGCAATAAGACGTTTGTTTTTTGGGTTTTGTAGTCGCCGTGTTCACTATATGGTAAAATCACGTGACCGTGTGATGCCTCGGGTCAGTACGAGTTTGTAGATACCAAACATGTATACCTTTATTGGTATCTAGGTGGTGGAAAAAAATTCAAAAGCATGAAAAAAAAAAACCATTGCACTTTTTGCACCATGTTCTGCGACCCGTAGCGTTCTCATTTTTCGAAATCTGGGGCTGGGTGACAGCTTATTTTTTGCGTCTCAAGCTGACGTTTTTAATGATACTATACTTGGGTGGATGCGCTGTTTTGATCGCCCGTTATTGCATTTTTTAGCATTGTTGCAGAGACCAATAAAACGTAATTTTGGCGTTTTAACCATTTTTTGCGCTACTCAGTTTACGGATCTCATTATTTGATTTTTTATATTGATAGATCGGGTGATTCTGAACACGGCGATACCAAATATGTGTATTTTTTTTTTTTAATTCTTTTATTCTTTTATTGTGGATGGGAGAAAAGGGGGGTGATTTGAACTTTGTTTTTTGTTTTTTTTTCAACTTTGTAAAAGCTTTATTTGATTATTGATTCTTACTTTTACACAGCCCCTGTGAGAGGCATGCAGCTGCACAGTCCGATCGCTTCTGACAGATACAGAGGAGCTGCAGCTCCTCTGTATCTGTCAGAATCGCGGACCTGTTGTGGTTGGCAGCCCCTGCCAACCACAACCAGGAAATGCTCAGTGACAGGCTCCAGGGTCAAGCCAGGACCCTGGCCTATGACGTCAACATGGGAGATCCCGCGATACTATCGTGAGATCTCCCCTGGAGCCCGGTAAGCGCGTGCTGCCTGCTCCGGCTCCCTTAGATCCCGCTCTCAGAGATTGATGGCGGGATCTAAGGGGTTAACAGCACCGATCGGATTGCGGGACCGATTGGTGCTGTTACTCCCACATCTCAGCTAGTGAGATCAGCTGAGGTGTGGGAGGTTTGAAGTGAGCTCCACGCCGGAGCTCACTTCAAACACCGGGTAATGACAGCCGACGTCTAGAGACGTACGGCTGTCATTAAGAGGTTAAAGAATATGGCAAATTATATGTCTGTGTGTATTTTTACGCATTTCTAAGCCAATTGAAAGTAGAATTGACTGCGGTGACAGAGTAATTCTTTGACGAGTAACTTGGAATAAAAGTTCTTGTATATCAGCCAATAATTTCTTTAAGGAACGACACTCTCAAAATTTATGCAAAAGGGATCTGGTTTTCCCACCTTATCTCCAACATAATGGAGATTGTGATCCACAAGCTTTGTGCAATTTTAAAGGGGTGAAGTACCACCGGGAAATAATTTTGTAATAAGGTTCTTGTAGTGAAGCACAAAGGTACTTGAGTATGTAATTACTCGGACCCGTAGAAGCAACACGTGTCGCGAAACGGCGTCGTAGTCCGTTGGCCCTTCGTGCCCCCTCCCTGCAGCCTGTTCTTCCCTGAGTTCTTGGAATAAAGGACCGTCCTAACTACTCCGGTGAGTGCCGCCTCTTTTTCAATTTTTATGTGCTGGTGCTTTGGCTGTGCACTACCGGATGGGAATATGCCATGACTGGAAGATAATCCGGACTTGACAGAGGTACCGCTTAGTGCCCTGCTTGCCTTTCTCCTTATTGACTTTTATTTTTTCTTTCATTACTTTACTTTGCCCACTAGAGGGCCTCAGTACTCCACAGTCTGATCGCATCTCCTATGTCCAGATGGGCTGTAGCACATCCGAACATGGGGAAAATGACCAGACACCACCCCTGGCTGTATTAACAACCCATCGACGTCACACCATCATGTTGTGGACACGCAGATGCGGGATCAGAACAGCGTGTTCTCCTGCCAGGTTTTGTTAAAATCTACTGTCAGAGATGCACAGCAGCATTTAACTGGATAATAGCTTCAGCCTTCAACTGTAGGGAAAAAGAAAGGTTCTGCGTGCAAGCCTGCATCAAAGGTATTGAAACGACTTATGACATCCGTAGTACATCATAGGTTGTTAAGGGGTTAATATTGTAGCCAGATAGGACTGGGTTAATCCTAGAACTGTGGGTTCTAATAAGTTGCACCTGGATAGCTATGTCTTTACAGCCAGCCAGGCTGGGTGTTTACTGGTGGGTCAGCTAGGAAGCTGAGTAGTCTGGTAGAGGGGAAAAAAGGGAGTTTTGATGGTGGACAGTAAACCAGAGCCAGAGCGTTCTTGAAGCTGGTGAGTCAACAGCAAATGTAAAGCACACTGGGCTTGATGTGGACCTGATCTTCTAACTGGAAAAGAATATTGCATTGTTTATTCTGCAGTGAGAGCTGGACGTATATCTGAATGGGTAAGCCTGCATATGTGTATGAACGGTTTATTTTGTTCCTTTATGCCAGCGAAATGATGTTTGTTTTCCGTTTTGCTGGAAGTTTATGCAGTTCAATAAACCTTCTGTTTGATCAAGAAACTACATGCCTGTGTAAATGCTATCCGCTGCTTAAAAGTGAGTGAATCTCTACAATGTGTTAAAATTTTATGTAACAAAGGTGACGTGTGTGATATGCAACTATCCATATGTCATGTGATCTCACGCTACTGGATCAGATGTACAAGTACAATCATTTACACCAAGGCTAACTATGATACAGCCACTTGAATTGAAGCTCTAGGTTAATAAACAGAGATCTATTTAGTTTTTCTGGTTATTCTTTAGGCACTAAACTCAAGATCAACCTCTCCACCCTGTTTTTTTAGGATTTTGTCCAGATTTACAAACATTTTCTTTGTATTACAATAGTCACGCATTTGCAAAAACTGTGAGCAACTAGTCCATTATATTATTTCACTTTGTTGATTTGTAACCATTATAGAAAATCTGTCAGCAGGTTTTTGCTTTGCAATCTGAGGACAGCATGTTGTAGGGGTTGAAGCACAAATTTCAGTGATGTGTTTCTTATCAGGTTGTTTGATGTTGTTTACTTGCAACAGGATATTATTATTACTTGGACTATATTAGCTACACCAGTGTGGGAGAACTAGTCAGACTATGACCCCTCCTGTGATAAGCAGCTCACTGTCAATAGACTACGTAAATAGAGAGTCTGGTGTGGTCATTGTTAGCTTTCTCTGCTCTCAGATGAGGTAGCAAAATCCTGCTGACAGATTATCTTTAATTTTCATCATCTTTGCTTATATTGCTTGATAAGTGTTTAATGAACTTATTAAAAGGTGATTGTTTTATGAAGACAACACATGCTCATATATTTTATTTGCAGAATTTGAATTTGGAGAACATAAAAGCATGTCACAAAGACCCAAATAAGTGCCTCTCAGTCTGCAGGACTTGATTGATTCATGCAATACATGAAAACTGTATTTTTCTGACTATAAGATGCACTTTTATCTCCCAAAATTTGGAAGGAAAGTGTGTAGGGGAGGGTGCATCTTATAGTCCAAACATACCCAGCTTCCTGTAAGGGGAGGGTGCAGCGTCAGCGGTGGAGTGGGTCACAGGAGGCAGGAGCAGGGTCACCGCTTGCAGTAATGCTACAACTGACACGTACATGTGTCCGCTATTAAAGAAAATTAATATTCACTGCTCCTCACGCCTACCTGAAGTGGTGCCGAGAGGTGGACAGGATTATAGACATGGGGAGCAGTAAACATATATTTTCTTTAATAGCAAACACACTGATCGTTCTAGCTGCCAGTTTACTTCAATGATTGACGCGAGACCATGTGTGTACACTATTAAAGAAAATGAATATTCACTGCTCCATACACCCTTAACCCTGGGTGTGGGGAGCAGTGAGTATTGATTTTGGATTAGTCAGTAGCTGACATTGGTGTGTAACTGGGGATGCATGGCATTGACATCATGCGCTGCTTTGCTCACAGGCCAAAGTCAGTTGACAGAATCAGAAGAGGATGCAGACTCCGGCGGAGCAGTGGATGAAAGGCGAGTAGAATTGTTTTTTTTTTAACACTATGGGTCCATGATGGGTGACATATATACCAGGATGGGGTACATATATACAGTTGAAACAAGATGTTTACATACACTATATGAGAAGAAACTTATGCATGTTTTTTCTCACTATCTGACATGAAATCAAAATAAACCTCTCTCATTATAGATCAACTAGGATTACATAATTATTTATATTTGCCAAATGCTAGAACATTAAGAAAGAATGTTTTAAGGCATTTTTATTACTTTCTGCAAAGTCAAAAGTTTACATACAGTAAGATTACTATGCTTTCAAACAATTTGGGACAGCCCATATGATGATGTAATGTGTTTGGAAGCTTTTGGTAGGTTTATTAGCAACATATGAGTTAATTAGAGACAGTATTGTGGATGCAGTTTAATGCACACCTGAAACACAATGCTTCTTCACATCGCTTCATAAGAGAAAGTCTAAAAAAAATCAGCAAAGATATCAGGAAAAAAATTGTGGATTTGCATAAATTTGGTTCATCCTTGGGCACAATTTCCAGATACCTGAAGGTGCCTTGTTTATCTGTACAAACAATTATATGCAAGTACAAACAAGGTGGGAATATCCAGCCATCATATTGCTCAAGAAAGAGATGGGTTCTGTTCCCCAGAGATGAACATGCTTTGGTTCAACATGTGCATATCAACCCAAGAGCAAAAGCAAAAGACCTTGTGAAGATGATGGGGGAAACTAGTAAGATTGTGTCATTATCCACAGTGAAACGAGTACTGTATCAACATGGGCTGAAAGGCCACTCTGCCAGGAAGAAGCTGTTACTCCAAAAGAAACACAAAAAGCCATATTCATTTTTGGAAAGCACACAGGAACAAAGACCTAAATATTTGGAGACACGTGCTGTGGTCTGACAAAACCAAAATTTTAACTATTTGGCCATAAGGGACTGGTGCACTTCACAAAATAGATGGCATCATGAGGCAAGAAGATTATGTGGCATTACTGAATCCACATATTAAGACATCAGCCAGTAAGTTAAAGCTTGGCTGGAAATGGGTCTTCCAATTGGACAAATGTCCGAAGCATACAGCCAAACCAGTTAAAAAGTTGCTTAAGGATAACAAAACATCACAAAGCCCTGATCTCAATTCTACTGAAAATGTATAGGCAAAGCTGAAAAGGCAGCTGCGAGCAAGGTGACCTACAAACATGGCCCTGTTACACCAGTTCGGTCAGTAGTAATGGGTCCAAATTCATACAAAGTATTGTAAAAAGCTTGAGGAAGGATGTCCAAAATGTTTGACCAAAGTCATAGTTTAAAGGGCAATAGTATCAAATACTTATGAAATTTATGTAAACTTTTGACTTTGCAGAAAGTAATAAAAATATCTTAAAACATTCTCTCATTCTGGCATTTGGAAAATAATAATTGTGTTAATCCTAATTGACCTAAAATGGGAAAGGTTTATTTTGATTTTTTGTCAGATAGTGAGAAAATCATGAATATTTGTCTTTTTATACAGAGTGTATGTAAACACTAGGTTTCAACTGTACCATGATAAGCCCAGGATGGGGATCATATATACCAGGATGGTGGCCATATATCCTGGAAGAGGGCTAGGATGGGGAACATTAGTGTGGAACTTGGGAACATTACCCCCATTAACATTGTCAGCCCATAACAGTGCATCATAAAATATTTTTTTCTTATTTTCTGCCTCTAAAACGTAGGTGCATCTTAAGGTTCTGTGCATCTCATAGTCTGAAAGAATCTGTAATTTATTATGCTATTTCCTGAGAAGCCATTGCAGGAGAATTGTTTGGCTCGCTGTGGCATCCCATAGTGTTTACAGTTGAAATATGAGAAACTACACTTCAAAGGTTTCCTATATAAAAGAGCTCTCTTTATGACACTCCAATATATTTAATTTAGAATTACAATGAAATTTGTGAGACAACCACCCAAAATTGCATTGCAAAGTGTTCGCCTAAGGGGGTGGCCCGCTAATAGAAGATGGCTAGTATGTATACTATATGGAGGAACTGAAACCGCAACTAGAAAGCCATATATTCTAATCTAGATAACAATATTTTATAGGTTGTATTTTGGACAAGACTTACCAAAATGTCATGGTATTACATTATAAAATCTACCAGGAAATTATTGCTAAAAGGATAAGATTAAAAACATTTAGCATTTGTCTTTTTCTGGTGCCTGAAACTGGTAAAGCAAGTAGACGTAGAGAACATTTCTTTGTTGCAAATATCAGTTGTTCCTTAATGACTGGTTCACTGTCAAAAAGAAGCAGGTGGTCATTTTTCTATGTCAAGCAAAACAAAACAAAAAAAAGTTTTAAGAACTGGCAGTCTCCCAGTGGTGCCTGTGTTATCCAGAAAACAGTGTGGAAGATGGGCACATTTTACTTTAGTAATTGTTTTATCCCACATATGAAATATATGTTTTATTCTAAATGTATTTAATGTTATGGATTGCTTAAGAGTAAGATTTCAGTGTTAGATTTGCTAAAGTACATACACATCAAACATCCAAAAAATATACATATAATAAAAAATGTAAAAAGCTTTTAGTCCAAAAAATGACTAAAGACATGTTTATTCTTATGCCAATAAAAAGACCCTTGATAGTGATAGATTTAAAAAAATATATGTAAAACCTAAGTAACCTAGTCGTGAGGCATGGAAAGCAGAACAGAAGCCCCCTGATTTGAATTTGTGCTTTACGGATTTCCATTAAATTGCATGGCAGAGTCTGATCCACAAACAGACAATCCACAGAGATCCCATGGATCTCACACCTGGACTTCTGATTCTCATGGATGTGTGTATATATCCTGGAAACTCTACGAGTCTGTGTGGTGCATGTGAATAAAATTGGACAGCACACAGGATGTTTCACAAGGATGTGTTGTGAGAATCTAGCCTAAAGGTTGATTTTATATTTGGTAGCCGTTTATGGAAACGCTCAAATAATTGGCTAATTCAACAGTTAGATACTTTCTGAAAGGAAGGGTGGAATGCACTGGTGAGCTCAGCAACACTAAAAGGCCTAGAAGAGTGTACAAGACAAATATGCAGATGATCACACAATTCTTTACTTTGTTAAAAAAATATCTTTGCAACCTCTAGCAAAGTCAAGATTATCTAGAATGAAGTTAGAACATCTTTTACAATGTCTACAAAAAAAATGCATTCATGAATATAATTTGAGGGTTTATCTCAAGATGTAAACATTTATAGTACCCAAGAACAAGAGGTCAAGTTTACTCAGCTGGTAAACAAAGCTGAGCGAACATATTCGGGGCTAGAGTTCGGGGGATTTCAGTGTCCAACATGCTACTGCCAGATTGCCTCCCGTCCCCAGAAGTGTTTGCCATAATGGCTGGCTGTATGTGGGCTGAGATTCGAGCAGCCAATCAGTGACGGCTGGGGTCAAATTCAGGTCACAAACAGCACAACCAAACCCGAAACTTGAAGGATTCGCTCATCTCTAGTAAACATAAGCTAGTAGCTTATGTACATCATTGGTAGTAGCTGTGTGCTGCAAGGATCTTTTTCATATTATATAACCCTGCAGCTTTGCTCGCACCAGTTCACATTTGTCTTTGAGTGCTGTGCAGTTTTTTTTATTGTTATTTATCATATGGAGTTGCAGGTTCCATGCTGCAATGTGCACCCTCATTACCTACAGGTGATGGAGGGTCTAGATGGTGTCTGCCCACTGAAAAGTGGGGGGTGGACAAGGAGGATAGGGATATCAGAGTAGGACTCATCAGACCCTGAAGTCACTTTGTCGCAGTTGATGAGCAAACAGACATTGGCCAATGTATGTACCAAGAACTTCAGAATTAAATAAAAAATTGGAGATTTTTGAGTTTTTTAAAGAAAACGTGAGTTTTTAAACTTTTTCCTGAAATATATATAGCTAGTAGCTTATGTACATCATTGGTAGTAGCTGTGTGCTGCAAGGATCTTTTTCATAATATATATAGACACACTCACACACACACACACACACATATATATATTATTATATATATATATATATTATATATATATATATATATATATATATATATATATATAAAAATCATCGCCCTCCCGTCCCCAGGAGTGTTTGCCATAATGGCTGGCTGTATGTGGGCTGAGAGTCGAGCAGCCAATCAGTGACGGCTGGGGTCAAATTCAGGTCACAAACAGCACAACCAAACCCGAAACTTGAAGGATTCGCTCATCTCTAGTAAACACGTAAAAGAGTACACAGTTCAAAATCAATAATTTATAGAGATACGAAAGCATGCTGAATATGTTTCAAAATGATTGGAATATTACAAATTGGGGAAGTAAATAAAGGTCCTATGATATACAGCATACCACATTATCCATGAAAAATAATGGATACAGTAATATGGCTTAGTAATGAATGGCTGGTGGAACTGGACCACTGCTCTTTACTGACAATGTGGACAGAAGCAAAAGTAGGAATTTTTAAGTGTTGACAGCTATACGTTCTATGTAAGAATCTTGAAAGGTATTTGTCAGTATTTTGGGATGTTTATGCGTTTCAGATTTTAGACTATTAATGCCTATAAAGTGTTTGCACCCAAGTATTCATCCAATTACATTTCTCCTGGTGGGATTCTCTGTGTGCTACCCAGGTGAGTCACAGTTTGGTGGCAGGTGCACTATAATGAAAAACATTTAGTCATGACAGGATCATAACAAGGGGTTATCAACAGAATAGAAATAATGATCCAACTAGTTAGAGAAAGATAAAATCATATTCATTATAGAAGCCCGGAGAAAATAACAGCAGTGGAACCACAGGAGCCTGGTGAGAATACAGAAGATAGCGTTGCATAATCTAAAAACAAGACAAGTGGTCAAATTTAAAACAATGCTATACCACTGTGCACCAAATATATAGATGAATCACTGCTGCATAAAAAATGTAAAGTACTAACACATGATCAAAGTCTGAGTGTTGATCTGCCAGTGGCAAGGCAACTACTGTTAAATGGATCCTTATACTATACCTCCTCACCTCCCTCTATGCCAACACCTCAACAGAGCTTAGAGAAAGTTGTGTCTTACCATTGTGGGGCAGCACCGGGATTGCAAGACTGGAAAAACATTGAGCCCGGTAGTAGTTCATATGGTACCCGGGTTTTATTGCTGAAAACACAGCGGTGGCACAAGATGCCGGAATCCAGGTCGCAGCCGTGTACAATGGATACAGTTCACAGATAGTAACCCGGTCCCTTCTGGTTATGAGCTCTCCAGCTGAGGTCGCACCGAGCTCCCAGTTCTCCAGGGCTAGGTCGCGCCGAGCTCCCAGCTCTCCCGGGCTAGGCCGTGTTATTACCTCACACGGCCCCTGGAGCTCTTGACCTGTCTGGTCAATAAATGCTGCTGCTTCAGCTTCAGGCCAAAACTGTCCACAGGGAACCCCACCCTGTCTCCTAACCCTGCTTTTAACCCCGTGTCTCCTTCCGGGGAAACCTGCAAGACCCTGAGCGGAGGGAGTGGACCGTCCTTCTTTACTACACCCTATACAGGGTTCAATGTGCGACAGTGCGCATTCTGGGGGGACATAGCGCCCCTCGCATATGATCCCCCGCACTGTCTCACACCATATTTTGTTCTAATTAAAATCAGTCTTAGACACCATTTGCATGTGATTATAAAAACCGTACCTGTAAAGTCTGTATCTGTGTCATCAGTGTTTTCATCAGTGTTTTTCGTTACTGCTAAAGAAAAAGATATTACAAAGCTTCTCCTATCCTTTGAATGTTAAACACATACAGCACGTGGATGGCACACTGTTGTCATCCATATAATGTACATGTTTTTCACAGAGCTGTAGACTTGGCCCTTGCCATAAATGCCAGTAGTTCATACAGAGACACGGTCCGCATGAGACATGTGAGCAGCCCAATAGGTTATAATGGTTACAGGTGTTCTCTATGAAAAAAAAAAAGTTGCCATACACACCAAAAACATGGAGGCCTTAAACTATGGGTAGATGGTATGTAAGGTGAAAATGGAGGCAGTCACATTCCTTAACTCCATCATGACCTATGGTGTACTCGATACACCATATTTGGCAAGGTGTTCCCGACCAATGAGGAAATGGTTAAAATATGGTTTTTATATGTGCACAGCTTATGTGAAAGCCAAAAAACTCAAAATAGCAATCAAAGTATTAAGTAGGCTTGCAGAGGAATGTGGTCATCTCCCAAGTGATTGGTTGCCTGATGTGATAACGGAGGCCCGATCGTGGCCATGGCAAGCCAAGGTCATCATGACAACATCATGACAACCTCCAGGTCACCCAGCTATGGAAAGCCTCTTACACCATGCCAGGAGCATGGTGTAAGAGACTGCTATCAGTGTAAAATAACAAGTATAATACATTGCAATGTAATGCATTATACCAGCGATCAGTGTAATAAAAGTTAATGTCCCACATAGAGACTAAATAAAAAAAAATCACTAAAGAGCAAAAAAATGAAAATAAAAAACAGTATAACAAACATTTATGAAAAAAAATTAAAAAAAATTACACATTAGGTATTGCCGCGTCTGGAATGATCTGATCTATAAAACTGTAGCACTAGCTAAATACTTCAGTGAACACAGTTAAAAGAATAAATAAAATGTGTGGCAAAAAAAAGTATGCTTTTTCATCATACTGCCAAAAACGTGGAATAAAATGTGATCAAAAAGTGGAATGTAAATAAATATAGTCTCGCTAAAAACGTCATCTTATCCAACAAAAAATAAGCCGCCGTACAGCTTTGTCAGTGGATAAATAAAGAGGCTATAGCTTATTTCTATAAAATTATTTTTAAAGTGTAAAAGCAGCAAAATATAATAAAAACAAAACATAAGGTAGTATTTATGCAATATACTGACCCAAATAATAAAGCGGTTTTATCATTTTCATGACAAAATGAAAGGGGTAAAAAAATAAAACAATTCCTGAAATGCTGCCCCTGCATTACAAAAAGTGGAATAGAAAGCGATCAAAAAACATTATATGGCCATAAATGGTACCAATAAAACTCCAACTTATCCAAGGAAAAACAACTCCTCATCTCACTGGTCGGCAGAAAACAATACCTATACCCTTCAAGAATCTGAATATGCAAGAAACTTTTTTTTTTTTTTTAAATTGTTTTTAGTGTAATAGTAACCAAACCTAACAAAAGCCCCATATAAATCTGGCATTGCTGTGATTATATTGACCAGAGGAATAAAGCCACCTAATTACTTATACTTCAAGTAGAACTGTGTAAAAATAGTTATAAAGCCAAATTTTCAACTGCTGATTTGTTTATTCTGACTCGCAAATATCGCAGTAATGCAGCTCACATTTATCCTGTACTCAACGCTAAGCACTTACTGTACACTGGGGATTGTGTGTGAATCTCTGAAATGCATGAATCAAACATTTCAAAGGATGATTTTAAACTGCAATGAGGCAGAAGGAGTCACTCTGGACTACTGCCTCTCTTCTGGTCCGGCGTTGTCCAAATGGGAACAAAAGTGAAGTCAACAACTGTTTCCTGCATTTTTAAAAAGAAGGATACCAATGAACAAAGGCTAAACTGGAGTCTGGAGTAACTACGCTGCCTCATTCTAGTGAATGAATCCGTTCGGGGTTTCACCTACATCACACATTTCGGAGATGTAGACATAAACTCTGATGTAAGTTCTCTGGATAGGGCACAGGATAAATATGAACTGATCCAAAATGTTCTGTATCCAAATTGCCACCAATAGTATTTAACTCAACTCAAAAAAAACAAGTCCCCACCTAAGTCCATAATATGTTAAAGGAAATATAGGTGTCACGCTGGGGGGACAGGTTGCCTAGAAGTAGGAGGGAGCTGGGCGTAAGGAGTAAGTGGAGCCTGTGCTGGCCCTAATACTGAGGTCCCTGACTCGCCCTGATCTCGAAGGTACCTCTGAGGGTGAGGAGGTTCGATCCGCCAGCCTAAGACCCTAAAGCTCCTGAGAAGCCCTAGGCATAAGCCCCTACCTCCACCCACAGACCACGGAACCCAGCAACCTCCAAGGGAAAAAAAAACACAGCAGCTTCAGATAAGTGTCTGATCACACCAGGTCACAGTCAAGAAGTGAACTGAAATCAGCAACAACAGGTGGATGTCAGCTGATTCATTTAAGGCCGAGGGGTGGGGAGCAACCAGCCCAGACACGCCCCTCAGCATACCTAAGCATTCATACACACACCTGCTACTACATGATCCACTCATTAGCCTCATCTACACACACTGAGCAGGAAAAAAAAGGCTTCATTTAAACCTACAGCAGCAGCACCTCCATACTACAAGGCAGTCAATACGCAACAATAGGGTGATTTCACGTTGCTGGTAGCAGAAAGGTTCTAAAAAAATACTATGGCTCCCCCAAGAAAAGAAAACCTGCAATCCCAAATCCAAATGATCCTCTCCCTTCTGAGGCCCACTGTGTGTCTAAACCACAGTTATCGCCACGTTTGGCACTGTAGTGAAGAAGCCTGTATAATTTGCAGGGTGTGTGTCTCCAGAAGCATGAGCTGGGCTTAATATACGAGCACTACAATGTACTGGGCACTACACAGGCTTATTTGCAATTTTTAATTCTGAAACATTCACTGCATTTGGCTCCATGGGTGTTTTCCAGAGACAAAATCACTACACTCATAGTTGAATTCTCAGAGGGATTTAACTTTCAAAAAGCAATCACTTGAGGATTTCTGGTGTTCTGCCACTTAGGGGCTCTGCAAATGGAAACTATTTTAGGAAAATCTGTGCTCCAGAGATCAAGTGGCGCTCTTTCCATCCCGAGCTCTATTATGGTAAAACAGTTCTGTACAGTCGTATGTCGGGCTTTGCCAAATTCAGGATAAATTGTGTAACACATTATATATATATATGGAAATTTGGTGTTAAAACAAAATTTTTTAGGTAAAAATGTAGTTATTTGTTCTTCACCGCCTAATAATGCAAGATATTGTGACACACCTGTAGTGTCAATGTGCTCACTGCACCCCAGATGAATTCACTGAGAGGGTACAGTTTGTCATTGTTCTGCCACCTCAGGCAATTTGCCAATGTAACATGGTGCCTGCAAACTATTTCAGCAAATTCCAAAGTCCAGTATGGAGTTCTCTCCCTTCTTAGCTTTGCACTGTATCTCAAAAGTTGTTCCCTATTACATGGAGGGTATTAGCGCACTTTGGAAAAATCCCACGAAAAATTGTAGGGTCCATTTTTTTCTTATTAGCCCTTATAAAAATAAAGAACTTGGGGATAAACAATATTTTAGTGAAAAAAAACAACTAAATATTCTTTCTTCATTGCCCAAAGGTATAAAATTGAGTTACACAGCTGTGCCCACTGCATAATTGGTGGATGTAGTTTGTAAAATGAGGTCACTCGTGGACGGTCTGCTTTTCCGACATTTCAGGGGCTCTGCCATTGCGCCATGGAACCCCAAACCATTCTAAACAAATCTGAGATCCAATACGGTGCCTCCCTTCTGAGCTTTGCACTGAGCCTCAAAATTGGTTTTCAATCACATATGTGGTATTAGTGCACTAAAGAGAAATTGCACCACATATTGTATGTTGCATTTTCTCCTGCTACCATTGTAAAATTACAAAACTTTGGGCTAAAAACATTGTTGTGGTAAAAAAGAGATTTTTTTTCTTTTCAAACCCTGACATTATACAATTCTGTGAAACAACAAGAGGTGCAAAGTTCTTACCACACATCTGGATAAATTCCTTTAGGCGTCTCGTGGCCATAATGTGTCTCTTGCTAGAGGCTTCCACTATTTAGGCACATCAAGGGCACTTAAAATGCGACATGTTGTCCACTAATGATTCCAGCCAATTTTGCACTTCAAAAGTCAAATGGCGCTCCTTCCCTTCTCAGCCCTCCTGTGCGTTCAATCAGTAGTTCTCCACCACATATGGAGTATCAGCGTTCTCAGGAGAAATTACACAACAAATTTTATGGTGAACTTTTCCTGTTACCCTTGTAAAACTAAAATAATTGGAGCTAATGAACATTTTTGTGGGAAACAATACTATTTTAATTTTTCCTTCCACATTGCTTTAGTCCAGTGAAGCATCTGAAGGAATAATAAACCTCATGGATGTGATTTTGAGCAGTCTGAATAGTGCAGTTTTTAGAATGGTGTTATTTTGGGGTATTTTCCATCCACTGGCCTCTTAAAGTCACTTCTTGTTCAAATATTTTTTATTGGATTTAATAAAGTGAACATCAATTAATAATTGGTTAACAGTAACATTTTCAATAGGGATTTACATATTTCAGTATCTAAGTTGATAAACTTTAATTAACAGTAAAGTTCTAATAAACAACAGTAAAGTCAAAGGAAGAGATAGTAGAGGGGGGGGGGGGAAGTAGGGTAATAGAGGGGGGGGGGGGGGAATTTCCAATTCAGGCTTTAATGCTGTTTGTGTTCCACTTCAAGATAATTTTTGTTCGTAGGAAATGTTTTGTTCCATGGTGTCCATTTTTTTGCATATTTCTTCAGTAGATTATTTCTTGCGGCATGTGTCCATTCATAGGCGTTGTGTGTCGCTATAGTATTAATCAGGGAGTTAAATGAGGGAGGAGTTGTTTCTTTCCATTTTTGCGTTATTAGAGATTTGGCAGTCAATAATATATGAACAACTAGTGCTCTTGATTGTGTAGAAACTTTGTTTATATCTATTAAAAGCAGAGTTAATTCCGGTGTCAAATAGATTTCTTCTTTGGAAATTTCGTTAATGAGTAACTGAATTTTCCCCCAGTATTCTTCAAGTGAGGGGCAACTCCATAGCATATGCTCTAAAGTTCCTAAGTTGTCACAGTTCCTCCAACACATAGGGGATTGTTTGGTGTCGAATTTGTGTATTCTAATTGGAGTGTAGTACCATCTTGTGGTTGTTTTGTAGAAGTTTTCTATAAGAGATGCATTAGTTATACTTTTGTGTACATTTTTGTAGGCCACTTCCCAAGATTCCAATTCTATTGGTGTATGAAGTTCTTTGGCCCAGGTTTCCATAGTTGGTAGTTCTGTTATTTTTGAGTCTTGATTGAGCTCAGAATATATGTTTCTTAGAGTCCAAAATATTTTAGCTTGCCCAAATCTGAATAGTTGGGTCACGATGTGTGGTAGGTGGATTTTGTCATTGAGTTTATCAAGAAGTAATTTTAGTTTATTCCAGATTGGTTGGTCCTCGTTGGATAATTTGAATTTAACTTGAAGTAGTGACAAAGGAAGTAGTTGGTTTTCGTTGTCCGTAATGTCTGCTAAGGTTTTTATCCCTTTGTCTGACCACGTTTTAGTTTTGAGGTTTGTTGTGAAAGCTGAAAGAGCGTCTATTGGAATCCATGTCGGAGGGATCCCTGGTTGGGATTTGGATGTAACTGAAACAAGTGATCTCCATGCGCGTATTGTTGTTTTGAGTATAGGTTCTTTCGGTAGCTTTTTGTTTTTTTCATAAAGATAGGTTAGTAGATACCATCTAAGATCTTCCGTTTTCCTGTTGGGTTTTTCGAGATCTACCCACTTTGGTTTATTAGAGGCGTCCCACCATTTCTGGCTAAGTTTAATCATTGTAGAATGATAGTAGGCTGAGATATTTGGTACTGCCAGACCTCCTTTGTTTCTGCTTTTTTGTATTGTGGACAGGGAGACCCTTTGTTTTTTCCCTCCCCATATAAATTTAGAGAGCTGGGTTTGTAATTTTTTGCACCAGGATTGCGTAAGATGTAGTGGGATTGATCTGAATACGTAGAGTATTTTGGGAAGGACGAATAGCTTATATGCTTCGATTTTTCCTATCAATGAGAGTTCGGTTTTGGAAAAATTTATAATGTCATTCTGTATTTTCTTGTAGAGCGATTGAAGGTTGGTTTCGTAAGTGTTATTAATTGATGTTGTGATAGTTATACCTAAGTAATTTAAGTTTTCGGCTTTCCAGTTAAAGGGCGTATTTTGTTGTAGAGTTTTCTTTGTAATTTCATTTAAATTAAAATTTAAGACCTGGGTTTTTTCAATATTAATTTTATAGGAAGAAATATTCGCAAAGTCTTGTATAGTAGATAAGAGATTGGGGATGGAGGAAATTGGATTGGTGAGGGTCAAAATAATATCATCTGCAAATAAGCCTATTTTATAATCAGTTTGATTTATGTTTAAGCCCGTTATGTTTGGGTTCGTCCTAATCTTCTGTGCTAATGGTTCGATAAATAAGTTGAATAGTGATGGGGAAAGAGGGCATCCCTGTCTCGTTCCGTTTGTCAGAGGGATTGGGTCGGAGAGGTGGTTGTTTGTGAGGATTCTAGCTGATGGGTTAACATAAAGGGACTTAATAGTGTTTAAAATATTTCCTTGGAATCCAAATTTTTGGAGAACCTCAAAAAGGTAGTCCCATTGGACTCTGTCGAATGCCTTTTCGGCATCGACAGAGACCAACACTAATTGGTTATTCGTGATTTCTGAGTGTGAGATTAAGTTCAATATCCGCCTAGTTGCATCTGTTGAGTTTCGGTTTAGAGTGAAACCTACTTGGTCATTATTTATTAAGTTTGGTAGCATATGCTGAATTCTTGAGTTAATTGTTTTAGTTATTATTTTTAAATCAGTGTTTAGTAGTGATATGGGTCTGAAATTGGATACTAGATCTTTGTCTCCTTTGTTTTTTGGGATGACTGAGATAATTGCTTGTAGCATTTCTTGGGGTAGCTTAAGTTCCTTATCAGTTAGGGAATTTATTAGTTTCGTTAAGTAGGGAGTGAGAATGGTTTCATTATTTAAATAGTATTCGTTTTGTATTCCATCTGGTCCCGGTGATTTGCATTTGCTTAGTGAAAGTATGGTTTGTGAGATTTCTTTTTCAGTATAGTGCTCATTAAGCTTAGTTAGTTCTTCATTAGTTAGAGATGGAAGAGTAATTTCGTCTAGAAATTTTTTAATATTAGATGTTGAGGGTTTTGGTTCAGAAATGTCATCTTTTAGGTTGTATAGATTCCGGTAAAATTCCGCAAAAGTTTTCGATATCTCCGGTGGGTTTTTTTCAATCTGGCCGAGTTTGTTTTTAATTTGGTGTATATTAGTTTTGGTTCTGTGAATTTTAATGAGGTTTGCGAAAGTTTTGGTTGGTTTGTTAATGTTTGAGTAAAATTTTGATTTGGTAATTCTTACAATTTTGTCAAATTCGTGAGTTAATAAACTTCTAAGTTCAATTCTCAGTTTCAGCAGGTTTTGATGATTTGCGTCTGTAGGGCTTGTGATGATATTTTCCTCTAGTAGCTTGATTTCTTGTGTGATTTTTTTTGTTTGACTTTGAAGTGATTTCTTATGTTGTGCGTTTAGTTGAATCAGGGTTCCTCTTATTACAGCTTTATGTGCTGTCCACAAAGTTGCGATGGATACATCTTTAGTGTCGTTAATTTTGAAGTAGTTTTGTAGTTCTTCTTGAATTTTTATTTTATATTTGGGATGTGAGAATAAGTATGAATTTGCTCTCCATGGTGAGTTGTTATTGAAGGGATGATTGTTAGATGTTTCGAAAGTTATGGGTGAGTGGTCTGACCATGTTCTCTGTAGGATAGTAATTGATTTGATTTTATGAAGGGAATGTATATTTGTCAGAACCAGGTCAATTCTTGAAAAAGATCTATGAACATTTGAGTAATGAGTGAACTCAATTGAGGATGAATGTAGACATCTAAATACGTCATAAAGTTCTTCGTCTCTGATGAGACCGTCTATTTGTGTATTGGTATTTCTGGATTTGTTGGATGTGTCTAGGATAGGATTGGGTATTGCGTTAAAGTCTCCAAATATTAGTAGTGTGCCTTTTTGAATTTCCTGGACTGTTTTGAAGAATCGTTTTATGAAAGTCGTTTGTCCTCTGTTGGGGGCGTAGATATTTGCTAGTGTGTAAATTACGTCATTTAGTTTACAAGTAATTATTATGAATCTGCCTTCGTTATCTTTGATGGTTTTGATTTCCTCGAATTTTAATGAGTTGTTAATGATGATTGCGACTCCAGCTCTTTTCTTAACATTTGACGAAAGAAATATGTGTGGATACTTTTTGTTACTGAATTTCGGTTGTTTTTCCACTGCGAATCTTGTTTCTTGGACGCCAGCTACGTCCACATGGTTTGTAGTTAATTCTTTCCATAAGTGGAAACGCTTTTGTGGAGAGTTTAGTCCATTGGCGTTTACCGTCATGAACTTGATAGCCATTATTGCAATTGTTAATGCTCTATTGTTAAGTGAAACACTGTAGTTGAAATAGAGAGGTAAGGTGGGTATAGGGAAAAGATAGGGGGGCGAAAATACACAAATTAGATCTAAGTCTAATAAAATGAAAGTTTGATCAGGAAGTGATCAATGTGAACAGTTATGAACTTCCTTAATGGGCTCGTGTTTCGGCCTTAGGTGCCTTCGTATTCGGACCTCTCATTTGCTGAGGGGTAGTTAGTCATTGATGTGTAGGTTTTTTAGTGTCTTTAGTCCAGTTTCGGTATCTTCAATTGTGATATTTTTCTGTTTGTATGAGAATATGATAGAGTTGGAGGGTCTTCCCCATCTATACATTATCTGGTGTTTTTGTAGGATTTCTGTAATGGGTTTTAGAGATCTTCTTCTTTGCATTGTGTCCTTTGAGATGTCCGAGAAGATTCTCAAGTTCTCATAGGGAGATGGCAGTTGGTTCTTTTGTCTTGAATAATTATTGATTTTTTCTTTGGTCTGGTAGAATGTGAATCTTACTATGACGTCTCGTGGTATTTCGTCAGATAGGCGTTGTGGCTTGGGGAGTCTGTGAGCCCTTTCAATGGAGGTTTCAATATCTGGTATGGAAGGGCATAGTTTTCTTATAAGGGACTTGGTGTAGGAAATTAAGTCGTGGGGTTTAACCGATTCCGGGATTCCTCTTATCTTCAAATTTGATCTGCGATCACGATCTTCCCTGTCGATTAATTTATCTGTGAGCATTTTAATGTCGTTTTTTGCTTTAGTTAGTTCCGTGTGCTGGCTTTTAACTTCTTGTTTAAGTTCTTCTACTTTTTTTTCACTTATATCCATTCTGGAATTTATTGCATTAATGGAAGACTTGACTTCTGAGAACTGTTCTTTAATCTCTTCCTTTAAAGATGTGAAGAGTTGAAGAAAGAAGTCTCTGTCTGGTGGGTTTCCTATTTCTGGATTGGATGCATGGCATGTATTTTCTTGGGAGACCTTAATTTCATGTCTGGCTGGACTTCTTATTTGTGATTGGCTCAGTTCGGTCTCTTTTTGCTTGGTTTTATTTTGAGGGGGTGAGCTGATTTCTTTCCTTTTTGTGCTTGTGATCGTGGGTTCGAAGACCATTAAGTCCTCTGTGTACTCCTCCTTTTCCAGTTTTTTTTCAACTTGGTGGGTTTTGTCTTTATTTTTAATAATTTTGTTTGGGCTACAGACAAGAGTTTGAAGTTTACTTTTGGTGTTTGTGTTGGAATCCATTTTTAGTTCGGTCAAGTTGTGATTTGAGATTCCTCTAAGTTTTGTTGACATGGTCTTCTATCAGAGAGGGTTTAGGAGCTAATCTCACTATTTGAAGTAGATTGGTAACTTGGAGCGATTTATTTAGAGTTTAGCAGAAGTATCTCTTAGTGGAAGTTGTGTCCTAATTCTGTAGTGCTGGGATGTACTGTGATCCAATTTTCCTACTTATTAGTTAGTTCTTCATGTACTTTCTCCTTAATTAGTAATTCAATTATTAGTATTTTTAGATGTATCTTTTGTTTTTCATCTGGACTAAATTTGTAGTCTAATTAGTTTATTTAGGTAAGTAATTGTCTTCCCTGTGATCTTGCTTGTGATATGGTGCTATTTCTTCTACTTAGCAGTGTTTTGCTCTCACTGTAATGTAAGCTGAGAGCTTGTAATGCCTGTGTGCTGACCGAAGGCGAGGGGCGTGGCTTACTGGCGCGGCCTTCTTTCTGTGCGGATATCCTTCCGCCGGGCGCCGCACTTAATATAGTGCTTGTTTGTCTGAAGCACCGGGTACTTTATCAGAGCGGGGAGCGCGCGGTTCACTCACCGGAGACCTCCTTGTCAACGGGTGCTCTCCTGGGGTCCGTCCTCCTCCTTCCTCCGCTGCTGGCACAGGTATGTGAGTGCGCTTCGCTCCCGGTCTGTGTCGGTTCACACTTCGGGTCCGGTGTCCCCGCTCCGACTTGCGGTGCTTTCGGGCGGCTCCCGGTCTCCTGGCGGTCCTCCGAGGTCCTCTGCAAGCGCGGCCCGCTTCTCTCCTTGTCTCCTCGCTTCCAAGATGGCGCTGGGCTGTAGGAGCTAGATGGCGAGGCAGTCTGTTGTTCTGCTGTGGAGTCGTTAGTTAGGGAAAAGGGTCTATGAATCACCCCTTGTGGTCTAGATGAAAGTCTCTAAGGGTCCTGGAGCTTTTTTTGGTTTTAGTGTCCTTAGAAGACACTAAATCCGTCGCTTTTCTTATGGGGGCACCGGAGCTCCTGAAGATCACATCCACATGGGGCTGCAGGCCACGCCTCTTAAAGTCACTTCTAATGTGATGTGGTTCTTAAAGTCGGTTTTGTCATTTTTGTTGGAAAAGTGCTGATGTAGATTAGACATGAGGGAATTTTTATTTATTAACTATTTTGTGTGACATAACTCTCTGGTTTAATGGTATAAAAATTAAAAGTTTGAAAATTGAGAAATTTTCGCAAAAAAAGTCCAATATGTCACACAAAAAAAAAAAGTCTCAGAATCACTAGGATCCATTGAATCGTTCCAGAAATATAACCTCAAAGTGACACTGGTCAGAACTGCATAAAAACGGCCTGGTCAGAAAGGTGAAAACCAGGCTTAAGGGTAAAGGGGTTAAAGAGGACCGGTCACAGGTGAAAAATGACCAGTTTTCGTCCTTATTATATTTATGCAATTTTTTTTAAAATCTGCAATACAGTTCCAAACCTAAGGACCGTATTTACTACTTTTTGCTATTTTTATGGTCTTAAAAAGGGGGTGTTGCTCATAGAGTAGTAATGCAGAGCAGGGTAAGGACATCCCGCTACCTAATGCTAATCATTTGTAAAGTTCCATATCTCTGAAATAGTACTATATATAGTAATATACGGCCGCCATGTTAACCAATGGAGCAGGTCGGGGAAAGGCGGTGACGTCACCGTAGGGGGCGTGGCTAAGCGGCCATTACTGAAATAAGTTTTGTGTTATACTGCAGACGTGGGAGACAATGATTGGCATCAGAGAGGTGGCTGTTGGGCAGCTTAAACATACAGGGGGTGTGAATCTGCCCTTTGGCTCCAGCCACAAGCCACCCTCTATTTGGCTCCACAATGTAAGTTTTCAGAGTGTATTATCACGGGGTACAGGGGGGCTCAAGGGCTGAGGGAACCCTTGCCTGTATGCAGCAGACCTGCTGCATCCAGTCCTGTAATTAAATCACCATATGTGTTTGCTGACAGGTCCTCTTTAAGAGTAATAATTCTAGACCTCTTTCGTGGAGTAACATCTATTTTTACAGGCACAAATCACACAGACAAAAAGTACACTAAACCACTCCTCACAGAAACAAGCTCTCAACTGAAGCTGAGGGGCAGCTAGTTGTTATTTTCTGACTGAAACCAGTCAAACCACATTTTGTTACTCAAGGTTGTACACTCACATCTGTTCAAAGCAGTTAAAACTGGTTTGAATCACTGACTGGTAACCCCAACTTACGATTTTACTTAAAAAAATGCTTTGTCCCAATTAATTTGCACAGCACTGTACTTCTTTTAAAATTTGTGCTACATCCATGGCTGACATACACCTGCTCATGCATTGATTCAATAGGATGTACTGACCACCTTAGTCAAAAATATAGCATCAAATAGCTAATCAAGCCCAGGGCCCTAAACCTCAGACAAAAAACAGAAGCCAAAGTCCCCTTTAAATACGCCAGGGGGACATGACATCATCTTTGGCAATCAGTTGCCTTGGAAAATAGTATATATTTAATTAATAGGTATGTAATATCTGTATTAATTAACAGGAAATGGTCCAGGTAAAAAAAACACCATTTTATTAATATATACTGAAAAATTGACAATACATACTGTAATGTCAGGCTTACTACTTTGCAAATACCAGGTATATGTCGCAGAGGCAAATTTTGCTCTGTAATATAAACTCAGAAATGTGTATGCTAGGACTTATAATGTATTACCTCAACCTGTGGAATTACAAGTGCTGGGCTGCAGGTGAGCCAAAAGACAGGAGCATGTCTGGCTAACCTGATGCCTCCCAGACCTGGGTGTCTCAGGGCATATAATCTCTGTGTTAATGTGGTTACATGTCTCTGTGCATTTGGGAAAGGAGGAAGCTTCCCTGGAAGACATATGGCCAGGAAGTCAGGTTTCATGCTTATGAGAACATGTCCTTGAAATTCATGAGGTTCAGGGACCATGGGACCTCTGTAGTTTGGGAACAGCTGGTGCCCTGGAAGATATGGAGTCTGGAGATCATGTGCAGAGCCTGGGATGGCTCAGGAAAGTACCTGGGATGACTCTCTCTCTGTCAGTGCCTGGACAAGGTCCAAGGCACAAGCCAGGTCTCACTCTCAGTGCTTTGGCTGCAATTGTCCTAGAAAACACCTAGGATGGTATGCATGGAAGTGGCCAGCATCCTGCAAGGCACACACAGTGAGACCATGGGGCAGGAAGGTAACACATGTCAAGGAACTTTGTAAATAATGCCAGGCGGGCATATCCACCATTGAGAAAGACTGTATATTACTAATTTTCTGTTGATGTACATAGGTGTTAATGGTCTGTTTATGTATTGTGGTGTAATAAACCAATGGACTTATGTTATGGAATAACGCGTCTGTTTGCTTCAAACCTGCTATCCTTTGAGTGTCCAACAACACGCTCAGTGAGCAAATCACTACAATACACAGACTAGTATCTTATTTAATATATGAAATTTGTTAATACATACATAAAGTGTTTTTATTCCTTAAAATGGGCCATTTTCCGTTAATTTTAATCAGTTGCCTTGGCAACCTAATGCTAACAATGTACCCAATTTAGCTGGGCTTTGTAAGACATGGGCCATTTTTGGATGTGACTTTTGGCAGGAGAAATTCACCTGGATTTTAAACAGGAACCCAGTGAGATATGTAACATCTTAAATTGTGATTCATACATATTAAATTGAGGCCTCGCCTTGTTATTGGACTTTATATATAGACTGACCGTCATCTGGTTTGTCATGTAATCTCATATACAGTGCAGAGAAATGAAATGTAATGGTCAAAGTTCCCACTTAACTAATCTACAATCTCCTGTCTATGATGCGTGGATTTATTTCGCGCCATCATATTACACAGCGTTTTACAGACATCATTATTGATATCCCCGTTTGGGCTCACAATCTAAAATCCCAATAAGTATATCTTTGGAGTTTGAGAGACAACCAAGTACCTGTAGGAAACCAATGCACACATGGGGAGAACATATAAACTCCTTACAGATGTTGTCCTTGGTTGGATATAAACCCCGGACCGCAGAGCTGCAATGCAGTCTTTACACCGATTTGGGAAAAAGAGAACCAAATAAGAATGTTTGATTAAATTGTCCCAATAAAAATTTTTTTTCGAAACGCTAATTATACCCTCCCAAATAATCTACAGATACAAGGGAAATTCTGCTATCAATGTGGGTTTTTGAGTTTTATTATTTATTATTTAGGACAGACAAGGGGGTAACAACTTTATACTACTCAATACCTCAATTCATCTTTCCAAATTGAATTTACAAGACATAAATGCTGAATAAAACGTACCGTATATACTCGTGTATAAGCCGAGTTTTTCAGCACAAAAAAATGTGCTGAAAAGTCCCCGCCTCGGCTTATACACGAATCACTAACAAGCACTTATGTGCTTGCTTTAAATGGCTCCTCACCGCTTCAAAGCCTCCCCCACCGCTTCCTTCTGTCCTCCTGTCATTTCATGCCTTGTGCTGCCCCCCCCGTTGAGCATCTTGTGCCCCTGCCGGTCACCGCCATCCTCCAGCTCTCGGATCACATCTCCCCCCGCTGTGCCATAACCAGATTGTTCCCCGGTTACAGCCATCCTCCTGCTCCTGGCTGTGCAGTGCGGGTACTGGCGCGAATCCCTCCCCAGTTACAGTATCTGCATCCTCAGACCTCTCAGGCGTGCGGTCCCGGTCCCACCGCCGTTTCCGTCCATCCTCAGTCTCCCGCGCTCCTGTGGTTCCTGTGCAGTAACCTCAGAGGGCCCGGATCCCTCCGCCTCATCTGCACTGTATTGATGGGGCGGCCTATATCCCTCCGCCCTCCTATAGTGATGGGCGGCATGTATCCCTCCGCCCTGCTGTAGTGAGGGGGTGCCCAGTGTCCCTCCGCCCTGCATAGGTTATGGTAGACCCCTGTGTCCAGGTCAGCACACACCCAAAAATTCCCCTGTGGCCAGACATTGACCTAATACAAGGTGTGGCCACAAGAGACTTTAATTACAGTGCCTGGCCCTAAGAGGAAGGAGGTGAGGAACCATTGTAGTAATGTACCGTGTGTTTAGTTATGGTAGCATAATAGAGCAGGGAAAGAATAGAGCAGGGAAAGTGCTGGATTGTCAGGGAAAGTGCTGGGTTGTCAGGGAGAGTTACTACAGAGTTACCGTAGTTTACTGTTTCTATTTGAAATAAAAGTTCAAAATTTTATTCTTATCAATTTTCATTTTTGAAATTTTTCAGTACCGGTAGCTGCTGCATTTCATACCCTAAGCTTATACGCGAGTCAATAACTTTTCCCAGCTTTTGAGGGCAAAAGTAGGGGGTCGGCTTATACACGGGTCGGCTTATACACGAGTATATACGGTAAAAGACATAATCTCACACTTTTTTAAATAGCAGCATTCTTTTGACAGTTATGGGATAAATTAATGAGTGTTGTGGAGCAGCGGCTGGCAGCCTTGCTGGTGTCGCTGCTGGGACTTGTGGTTCCACTGCTCGGGTAAGACATTACATGTGCTATGATGCAGGTTTGAAAGCCCGGGGAGTGTCTGTATAACCTGGATCCACCTGTGGGCATGACACAGCAGACTTAAGCAGACTCCCTCCTGGTCATATGGGTTGTGACATCAGAACAGGTCCTTCACACAGGATGTGGAGAGCCTGATGATCTGAAGGGAGGTTTGTCAGAGCCTGTGATAGGGGAGGAGACCTTGGGAGGCCAGGTTCATCCTGGAGCTCAGGGAGCCCAATCCTGATCTAAGCCCGGCCAGAAAAGAGTCTGTGAACCTCCAGGAGCAGGAGGTCTCTCACCTGGGCCTAAGGTCAGTGATTCCCTCCTATGGACTGATCAGGATATATGTGTATTATACCGGCCATTGGGACAGTCAGATATGATGGGTATGTCCCGCATACGTGTGAACTATGCACTACATGCAGTTTATGAAACACTTTAATAAACTGCTGGACTTTTACTTACTTTAACACACGGTTGTTTGGTATCAATTACGCTGCAAGCGAGTCCTCCAGGTGTGCGCTACCTCACAGCGTAATATCAAACAACATTTCTAATATTAAACAACATTTCTATTACGGTAGTAAAGTAACATGCTTCACTGTTAAAATCAGTTGATGGAGGGGGGCGTGTCCAACAGCTAATGGCGCCGGACGCGTACTGAAGAGGCTCCGACACACAGATCCTAAAAGCGGCACTTAACGGCTCACCCCGAGCTCCAACAAGCTCTCCGTAGCCCGCCTGCCATCCCGGCACCCCGTGGTCATGCCTAGAGCGAGTTCCAAACGGAGGGAAACCGGGAACAAGCTCACTAACTTCTTCCAGCCTGAAGGGCAGAGACTGTCCAAGATGGCGCCCGCCAGGGAAGACGCTGCTGCAGCCCCGGTTCACAACTCGTCTCATTCACCCCGATCTCCCCGCCGCTCAGCTGACCAGCACGCAGGGACCAGAGACGACTCTCCAATCACTAAGAGGTACATGAGAGACATGCTGGGGGCAATGCGGGACTCCATGCTGGGAGAACTGCGCAGTATGAGAGAGGAGATGAAGGCGGAAATGGCGGCCATAGGTGAAAGAACCTCTAAAGTGGAAGCCAAAATGGTCGACTATGCCTCGGCTCATAACAACCTAGCAGACAGCTACGATACTCTGGATAGGGAAATGGGCTCCTTGCAAGCTAGGCTATGCCACCTGGAGGATGGTCTCCGTATAAGAAACATCAAACTCAGAGGGGTCTCAGAGGAGCAGGAAGCAGAGGATCTCCCAGGGACTGTAGCTGCATTTTTGACTGCAGTGCTGCCGGACACCCCACCAGAGATGATGGAAGTAGTGAAGGCCTACAGGCTCCCAAAACCTGCCAAACTTCCTAAAGAAACCCCTAGAGACATTCTGATATCATTTTTGAGACCGGACTCAAGAGACACTCTCCTTTATGCCATGAGAGCGAATCCCACACTGCCAAAGCCCTTTGACAAAGTGGCGACCTATCCGGACTTGTCGCCAGGTACGCTGGCTAGGAGGCGTGAGTTCTCCTCCAGCTGCCGTACGTTACGAGAGAAGGGGATCCAGTATGCATGGGGATCCCCCCCAGCTGTAAACTTTCGTTACAAGGGAACTAGGCATTCCTTTGCGTCCCCCACACTGCTTAGGAAAGCGTTAAAAGCATGGAACTTGGCGCTCCCTAGCCCCCACCCGCGCTCACCAAGGGCTCCTCCTGAGGACCCCCAGGCTACACACCTTCGGGGACAAGATTGACTGTGACGTTTCTCGGGATAAGAAACTTTGGATCTTTGTGGCTCTGCCTCCTTGATTGGCTATTTGCCAACTTATTCTCACTGATCTTTCTCTGCGGAGTTGTCGGTGGCCCCCCGGGTTTGGAGGTCCCTCTGGATCTGGGGTGACCTCAGTCCTGACCCCTCCCTGGAGAGACTCTAGTGGGAAACCTTGTTCTACCCCCATAAGTCTAGACATTTTAGTCTGACTTAACTGCGAGTTTACATTTGTGTTATTACCCTGTATATAATCCCCCCTCCCTAATCCCCCCCCCCCCCCACCTACTACCTATTCCCTCACTCCCCCCCCCCCCCCACATTCCCTAACAACTCTATCTTTACCACCCCTCTCATCAACTCTGTTCTTCTCTCTCTCACTTCTCCAGGGGCTGCTTCTCGGGGCCCCCTTTGGCGCCTTCGCAAGTTGCAGCGCTCCCTCATCAATTAATAATGTCCCAATCTATCTTGTCACACTCTCCTTCCACTCTGCAGATGGCATCCCTCAACGTACGAGGTTTGAACTCCCCGGTGAAACGTTCCTTTCTCTGGAGAGAGACCAAGAGACTCACTGCAGATGTAATCTGTATTCAGGAAACGCACCTACTATTGGAGGACAACCATAGGGTAAGACACCCCTCCTACCCCCACATATTTTTTGCTAATAACAAAACAAAAAAAGCAGGAGTTTGCGTGTTAGTTAGCAACAGAGTCCAGTTTCAGCTCCAATCCATGAAGGCTGACCCATTAGGAAGATACCTCATTCTTAACTGCCACATAGCTGGGGAGCTGCTCACCATAGTGACGGTATACGCCCCGAACTCTGGCCAAATAAAATTCTTGAGGTCCCTCTTCAAAAAGGTGAGAGACTTCGCAACGGGATCTTTGATAATATGTGGGGATTTCAACCACGTTTTGGAGGCCAGACTGGACTCTTCTGCGCCTTTCACAAGAAGGGGGGGAGACTTGGCCGATGTGAGTAGGGAGTTCAAACTCCATGATGTGTGGAGGTATCTACACGCGGAGGAGAGGGATTACTCCTTCTTCTCCAGCCCCCACAAATCCTATTCTAGGATTGACTACTTTCTGGTGGGAGACGACATTTTGCCCCGTTGTTCTGCAGCCTCCATAGGCCTGATCACATGGTCAGATCATGCACCTGTGGCGCTGTCGGTCAATTTGGGACAAAAGAGTGGTACTCATCGCCGTTGGAGGATGAACGTCGGACTCCTATTGGACCAACTCACTCTTGACTTCCTAGACACAAAACTAGAGGAATTCTTCCACATAAACGACAATAAGGAAGTGACAGATGCCACTCTTTGGCATTCCCATAAGGCAGTTCTCCGTGGCCTCCTGATACAGAAAGCCTCCCAACAGAAGAGGGTGCGAGAGAGGGAGTGGAGGGAATGGACTGATCAAATACGGGACCTAGAAAAGGTAAATAAAATTAGCCCTTCCCCACTTCTGACATCTCAAATACTAGGGTTACGCACAAAACTCAGATCCCGACTGCTATTCTACCACGAACTAAGCTTGAGAAAACTAAACACTCAATATTACTCGGCGGGGGACAGAGCAGGTAAACTCCTCTCAAAAAGACTGAGAAAACGGGTAACACGTTCCATGGTGACAACTATGTCTACGCCGGAGGGGAATCAGGTCAGGGACCCGACGGAGATAGTGGAAGTTATGGCGAACTATTACTCTAGACTATACAACCTTGCCGGTGATCCCCAGACTCCACAGCCCTCACAAAATCTAATCCAGGACTATCTGTCGCGACTCGACCTCCCATCCCTGCAACCAGACGTACTGTCAGATCTGAATAAACCATTTACGTTGACTGAAGTGACGACAACTATCCAGACACTCAAATCCAACTCCGCACCGGGCCCAGACGGGTTTGCAAATGAATACTATAAACTCTGTTCGTCTCGACTTGCTCCCTACCTCCTCCGTCTTTTCCAGTTTTGGCAAGATGAGGGCTCTCTTCCAGCTGAGGCCCTGGAAGCTACGATCACCACTATTCATAAGCCAGGGAAGCCCCCAGATATGCCAGGCAGCTATCGTCCCATCTCACTACTCAATACAGATGTAAAGATATACGCAAGGATGCTGGCTTCCCGTCTGGCCCAGGTGATCCCACAGCTGGTGAACTCGGACCAGGTGGGTTTCGTAATGGGACGTCAGGCAAGGGACGGAACCAGACGTGTGTTGGACCTGATTGAGATAGCGGAGGGAAGAGGAACCCCCAGTGTATTCCTGTCTCTGGACGCCGAAAAAGCGTTCGACAGGGTGCACTGGGGATACCTGGGAGAGGTTCTTGGAAAATTTGGATTCTCCGGCCCGATCCGGAGGTCCATTCTGAGTTTGTACTCCAATTCAGGTGCCAGGGTGTCCATGTCGGGATACTTCTCACGACATTTTGCAATCACAAATGGGACAAGACAGGGTTGCCCCCTGTCACCCCTGATATTTGCCCTGGTCATGGAGCCTCTCGCCGCCTCGATCAGGTCCAGCTCACACATCACTGGTATTCAAGTCGGAGTTAAACAGCATACCATAGGATTATATGCGGATGACGTAATGGTGACATGCACAAACCCTGACGACTCTCTCCCGGCCTTAATTCGGGAACTGGAAACTTTTTCCAGAATTTCCTACTATAAGTTGAATGTGGGGAAGTCGATGGCGCTCCCGATTAATATGACGGAGTCGGAGCTAGGGGCCCTCTCATCTCGATTCCCCTTCACATGGGCTCCAGACGGCATACCCTACTTGGGAGTCGTTCTATGCTCTACACAGAAAATAGCACGTGCTAATATATCAAAACTGATGGAGTCTCTGAGGGGCTCCCTAGACTCTGGTCCCTGCCCCCCACTATCCTGGATGGCTCGCATTCAGGCCTTCAGGATGATCGGGCTACCAAAAGTGCTCTACCTGTTCCGATGCCTCCCATTGAACTACCCGACCACGCTTCTCACACAATTACAGAGACAAGTTAACAGTTTTGTCTGGGCGAAGGGCAGACCAAGGGTTAATAAACAGACGATGTACCTGAAACTTAAGGGAGGAGGCATGGAGTGCCAGATGTGAAGGCATACCTAAAAGCAACTATCCTCGAGGCGTCAAGGGAGCTGTGGAGGGGACAATCGGACTTGGGTTGGGTTCAATTGGAGATGGAGTTAGCGCCAGAGATTTCCCCATACAAGCTCTTGGCTGGGAGGGGATTGGGTCCGGTGGAGGTGACACACCCGTTGTCCACAGTTCGATCAATGCAAAAAGTCTGGGGAGGAGTTCCCGCTTCATGGATCAGACTGGCTCCTGACAAGCTCCCCATGGAAGCTTTCCAGATTCATATTCCAACGTTAAATCTGACAACGTGGCAGGATTTGGGAATTGGCACCCTGGGAAACCTGATGAGGGATGGGAAGCTACTCTCCTTCCGGGACTTTTCCGATGGGAAGGGTGAGCTGGAAAATACCTTCCTCCAGTACTCCCAGGTAAGCCACTTCCTTAAGTCCTCAGACTGCACACATGACTTGAAACTGCCTGCTCCTTCCCCTCTTCAACAGCACATCCTTGCGGACGGTGGAGCCCGTAAGGGCCTATCCGCTATCTACGAAGGATTGCTGTCCCAAAACGTTCCTAACAAGCTATACTACATGGAAACTTGGGAGAGGGAATTAAATTTCTCTGCAGACTTAGATGAATGGGAGGGAGCAATCAGAAGTGTCACCCAATCCACAAGATGTATAAACCACCTGGAGTCCCTCAAAAAATACACCTAAGATGGTATACCCCCCCGTCCAGGCTGGCTAAATTCGGGACAGGTAACTCTCCCCTGTGCTGGAGACAATGTGGACAGAAGGGAGATTTGCCACACATGTGGTGGTACTGCCCTAAGATTTCACAGTTCTGGACTCTGGTGGCTAGCCTGGTGGGGACGGTTACCGAAACAGTTATTCCCTTAACCCCACAGCTGGCAGTTCTTCACATAGGAGCGGAGGTTCTCCCTCCGATCCCCAGGCATGCCACCTCTTACATCCTGACCGCGGCCAGACTGTGTGTGGCGGCCGCATGGAAGAATACTTCCCCTCCATCCCTGAGTGATGTTACCAATAAATTGAATCTAATCTTCTGCCATGAATATCACCTAGCGATGGACGCTCCGAGACGCAGGTATATTGGAGAGGCCTGGCACTTATGGGCGTCACACCCAGCTGCTATGAAACCTATGTTCTAGGCGTCCATCGGGGCGTCCGAGAGGCGGCTCCTTACCTTCCTTCCTTCTTACCTTGCTCCTCTTCTCTCCACCAATGTGCTTATACTCATTCCATACACTACCCCATTACCTACCTCACGATCTCCCTTCCCCTCTTATCCTACTCTCTATTATTCCTCCTGGCTCCTCCCCTCCTCATCTCACGCTACACATCTTTTCCTTTCCTTTCTACCTCCCTCACTCTAAAATTTCCTGATCTTTTCCCCTCCCATCCACCAACCCCCCACCCTCCACCTCCCCCCCCCCCCAGTTGGTTTTTTTTTTTGCTCATCCCTCCCCCATTCAAATCTTTGGGGTTGAACATTTTGTCGTACAGCCCACTACCTTAAATTAGCTCCTCCGTGGGAAAAAGCCCACCGACCACCGGGCCTTCAGACTTCGCCACTTGCAGAAATCAGCATGTTCGAAGAATAACATGGTCTCTGTCGACTACCCCCAAGAGTCTCCCTAACCTCATTTTTCTGACCTCAACCCCTCCCTCCCCCCCCCCCCTTCCTTTTTGTGTTTTCAATATAAATACCCTAATATGTACTTTACTGACCTGTTGTCACACGTTCACTATATGACTTGGCATTACTTCTTTTATGCATATTTACCATATCCTGTTCAACTTCTACATCTAATAAAAATTTATTGAAGTGCAAAATCAGTTGATGGATTTGAGATGGCAACGAAGAGCCAGAAGTGATAGAAAAATTAAAAATACTGATGGTAGAGAATATCATATTGAAATATTCCCTAGTAGGTGGAAATTTTGATGAAGATGAGGTTATCCTCACAAGCGGAAGACTTGTTACTGAACCTTTGTGATTGGAAATAAGATCCATGTGTGGATTTCTATAAGTCGTGTTCAAATGAATGGGACGGTTACAGAAATTTCCACAAAAGTTCTGCAGCATGGGAATATACCCAAAGACCATTTCCAGACGGTAACACATTATTATTATTATTATTCATTACTATTATTATTTTTGTGCCATTTACTTCATGGCGCTTTACATGTGAAAGGGGTTATACATAGACAAGTGTCTTAACTGCTTCTGGTTTACAAAGACATCAAAATGTTAAAAGAAGTGAGCTGACCATTCTTGACACGGCTTTTGCTTTGAAGGCTTCCGACTTTACAGTACAATTCAATAGTAAGGCTAAAAGATACCAGGGCATCTCTTAGAACGTTTTGCCAGAGTTTTGCTTGAAAAACCACTAGACGTTTTATTATTAAATGAAGTTAAAAAAATGGACACTTCAGGAAAAAACTATGGTGTTTCTTGAGGCATCTTCTTCTTTAAAAAGACATCAAGTGCACATACCCTCAGCCAAATAGTAAAGGGAAAAGGAATAGGGAAGAAGAAGCTCACCACACGCCTTCAGGAGTCCATAGGTGCACGGAAAGTGGCTGGCCTGCCACACGTGTGATCAGAAGAAACAAAGGAGGATCCGGCACCAATTCTTCTTAAAATAATATCTTTATTAATCAAAATTCATGACACAAATTAAAATTAAAGCCTATGATGTACATGATTTTGATTTGTGTCATGTATTTTAATTAATAAAGGAAGATTTTATTATAAGAAGAATTGGTGCTGGATCCTCCTTTGTTTCTTCTGATCACATACCCTCAGTGTTCATTGTGACATATCTTCATTTCAGTCATTCCTTTTAATCCAGTCTTCTAGTGGACAACATGGCTCAACAATGTAGATTCATCCAAAACTTTGGGTTCCAGATCAAATGAAATATTGAGCATTATTTGATATATTGATGGGTTAAAATATCTTTACAACATATTTAAAATATTTTTTCAGCACTGAAACAAAACAGGTTATCAGATTGAATTTATATTCCATACCACAAAAATGCTCCGAGTAAACCTTTTAATAGGAATATGCTATTTTTTTTGGGCAGCACACTGCTCTTCTTTGTCCCCTGTAAGTCTCTCAAATGTCTTATTTAAAAGGAATATATAGTACTCCCAGAAGACATTTTCCCATTTCTATTCTCTTCAACTCCTGTGAGCCCTTGTTCGGTGTGATAAGGCAATCTCCTTGGGATCTGAGCTGTGTAGTTTCGTAGCACGAGTGACAAGGACTCGACTTGAATAACTGCTGTGCGCAGGTTGTAATTATGTCAGCTGGAGTGTTGAACAAGGGGACTGATTAATGTGAGCCCCAGCCCAGGCACAGTCCCTATCAAAACCTTCATGCAGACCAGCAGTGGGGATGGGTTAAAGCAGAAAGACAAAAAATGTTGTACGGTCCATGATAGATGAATTGCTCCAACAGTCTTCAGGCAGATGTTCCAGGACAGTATAATATACAATTACTCTGCCTTATCACCTTCCCAGGGACAATAAAGCTTCCTCCAACTATAGCTCATGTGAGTGAAGGCAAAATTAGTTTTACTTTTCCAACACAGACTCACTCATCATGTTAGCTTGATTGTGCTTCCACATATGAGAAACATGCATGTTATACGCATGTAAAAATTAGAATATACCGTGGACTTTGTATCTAACAGTTTTCAGCTTTGGAATCAATATCTCACTTCTGTTTTTTTCCAAAACTTCACACGTATCCTGAAATATCCTCCCTAAAGTGCCCGACCAAGATTAGGAGCCAGTTCTGAACAGTGATCTTATATGGATTCTAAATGACATAATTCGGATAAATAAATCACTTATTACGATTTAATAATGGCAAGAACATATCTACATATTTTAGTAAGACTGCACAAAATTGTTAGCTGGATGTTGGTTATTTTCATGAACTGTATATATGATATGGAAGCTTTGTCCTAAACACATGGCCACACAACACTACTGCTATTTGTCATCATGGGTTAATGAGGGTGAAAACGTCACTTAAAAAGATATTGTAGATGGGGGATATAGTTTGCAAAGTTCTGCAACCTTTTTTTTCGTACTTCTGTGTCAATGGAGAATTCACCTTTAAACACAGAGAAGTTTAGTACAAAGAGAAACAGAAGTGATTTTAATTTTCCAATATACCCTGAAACACTGAAATTTTAACATCAAAAAGGACAATTCTGTAGAATTATGGAAATGACAGGATCAGTAGATATGCTAATATGTAAAGGATGAATAAATGGAAACAAAATTTTCCAAAACAATCTCCATTTAGTCACTATCATGTATGACCGCCACAAACAGAAATACACAAACTTACATGCCTCGCCATACTAGGAATGCAAATAACCATCGTCTGAGGAATGTTCTGCCATGCTGAATGCACTTCGGCATAGTATTCATCAAGTTGTGCTGCTGGCAGTTCCTTTGCAAATGCCAATTCATGACATTCCAGATGCGCGCGATGGGAGACAAGTCTGAAGGCCTTGAAAGGCATAGTTGCACATTTAGGCTCCTCACTTTAGCATGAGCAACATGAGGCCTAGAGTTACGATCTTGACAAATGGCTCTTAGAACACTCAAAGGAAGGACATCCAATTTAGTGTGAAATGAAGTTGGGTTTTTAATGTTACTAATGCCAGTAAAAAGCTGAAATGCGTAAATAAAAGATACTTGAAGCATTACTACACATGGAACTACTCTTTCACAGCAGCGTGGTCTACCCGAATATCTATCACCTACAGTACAGAACAAAAGTTTGGACACACCTTCTCATTCAAAGAGTTTGCTGTATTTTCATGACTATGAAAATTGTAGATTCACACTGAAGGCATCAAAACTATGAATTAACACATGTGGAATAATATACTTAACAAAAAAATCAACTGAAAATATGTCTTATATTCTAGGTTCTTCAAAGTAGCCACCTTTTGCTTTGATTACCACTTTGCACACTCTTGGCATTCTCTAGATGAGCTTCAAGAGGTAGTCACTGGAAATGGTTTTCACTTCACAGGTGTGCCCTGTCAGGTTTATTAAGTGGGATTTCTTGCCTTATAAATGGGGTTGGGACCATCAGTTGTGTTGTGCAGACGTCTGGTGGATACATAGCTGATAGTCCTACTGAATAGACTGTTAGCTGCTTTTTTCTTGCCATAATGCAAATTCTAAGTAAAGAAAAATGAGTGGCCATCATTACTTTAAGAAATGAAGGTCAGTCAGTCCGAAAAATTGGGAAAACTTTGAAAGTGTCCCCAAGTGCAGTTGCAAAAACCATCAAGCGCTACAAAGAAACTGGCTCACATGAAGACTGCCCCAGGAAAGGAAGACTAAGAGTCACCTCTGCTGCAGAGGATAAGTACATCCGAGTCACCAGCCTCAGAAATCGCAGGTTAACAGCAGCTCAGATTAGAGACCAGGTCAATGCCACACACAGTTCTAACAGCAGAAACATCTCTACAACAACTGTTAAAGGAGACTTTGTGCAGTAGGCCTTCATGGTAAAATAGCTGCTAGGAAATCACTGCTAAGGACAGGCAACAAGCAGAAAAGACTTGTATGGGCTAAAGAACACAAGGAATGGACATTAGACCAGTGGAAATCTGTGTGAGTCCAAATTTCAGATCTTTGGTTCCAACCACCATGTCTTTGTGTGACGCAGAAAAGGTGAATGGATAGACTCTACATACCTGGTTCCCACCGTGAAGCATGGAGGAAGTGTGATGGTGATGGGGTGCTACGCCAGATGACCTGGCCTCCACAGTCACCAGACCTGAACCCAATCGAGATGGTTTGGGGTGAGCTGGACCACAGAGTGAAGACAAAAGTGCTAAGCATCTCCGGGAACTCATTCAAGACTGTTGGAAGACCATTTCTGGTGACTACCTTTTGAAGCTCATCAAGAGAATACCAAGAGTGTGCAAAGCAGTAATCAAAGCAAAAGGTGACTACTTTGAAAAAACATAGAATATAAGACATATTTTCAGCTGTTTCACACTTTTTTGTTAAGTATATAATTCCACATGTGTTAATTCATAGTTTTGATGCCTTCAGTGTGAATCTACAATTTTCATAGTCATGAAAATAAAGAAAACTCTTTGAATGAGAAGGTGTGTTCAAACTTTTGGTCTGTACTGAATGTGTCCTAGTTTATGTGCAGAAGAAGCTCTTCTATCTGCAGATGTGACTACGGCGGCCGTCACACGCTACGATATCTTGAAAGATATCGCTTGAACGCGCCTGATTAAACATCGCGTGAACGATGTCTCTGCGTGTGACGGCAAGATACGACAAGCGAGAAGTGTTCAAATCGCAAGATCGAGATCTGAGCTCCGGACCTCAGATCTTGCGATGAACGATTTTACAAACAGCTTCATCGTGGTGTATAATACCACGATGAACGATCTCCCAGCGGCAGAGCCTGCTGGGAGATGGTAACTATGGTACACGTCGGGTTACTAAGCGATGCGCGGCGCCTAGTAACCCGATGTGTACCATAGTTACCAGCGATCTCGCTGGTCCAGATCGCTTGTGAGTCTGTCTGTGTGACATCTCACCAGCGATGTGAGCGATATTGCAAGCGATCGCGCTTGCACGTGATCGCTTACAATATCGCTAGCGATATCGTAGCGTGTGACGGCCGCCTACAGAAGATGAATAATCTATGGTCATTTATTGGAGTTGTGACATAAACAACCCAATCAGATTAGCAACCCCTTTTCCCCCTTCTCCTGATTTCACATTTGAACTACAATATTACCCTATGTGCACTTGTCTCCCCTTTTACTTTTCTACACCTCTGGTATGTTACACTAGAATTAAGCTACAATCATATGTTTTAGATCTTTAAATACCCTGTTATGTGTTAGGGTTCTTTACATTTCTCACTCATGTCCTTACGATTTTCCAAGACTATGACTTTCATTTTATTTTCCTTTAACTTCTTAAAGAATAATCCTATTTAAATTACAAATTAGTCAATTATTTTTAATACGATGGAATTTTCAAAAAATTTCACAAAATAATTGAATTTGGCAGAAACTGATTTTTTTTTACTATTCGATTAGCTGAAATCTAGCAAAACTGTGGAAAACTGCCATTTTGCTGGACTGTTATTAGGGCTCAGAAGAGATTGGAATATAAAATATTATACTCCTCTCTTTTCTCAACAGTCATGCTGCCATAGCTCTTTGTCCTGTCTTTCAGTGCTAACTTTTTAGCCTTCAACACTTCTAGTTGTGTCATAAGTCCAGAGCGAGTGAATAAGATACCAGGTGAGGAGCAGTGTTGGCATGATAGAGGAGGAGAGAGGAGTGTAATTTTTTAGAATTTTAGATCCCCCCGAACCAGCCTGGGTTCTGGAGAGTAGAAATGAACAAACTTTTCAAGGCTCAGTTCGGTTCAGTTCGCCGAACTTCCTGAGGTTGAGCAAACCTGTTTGAGTTCAGAGTTCGGGTGGTTTACGCTTGCAAAGCACTGGAGTGAGCATCGCTGTGGGTACAGTTGATGCTTGGCCCACTGGGAACCACGTGCAGTGTTTCATCGACACTCACTGGGTTTAAAAGTACAGCTTTTAGGTCTAGTGTGTGTACAAAATTAATATTTAAAAAAAAAAAAAAAAACACGCCTTCCCACCTCCAGAAGTGTTTTACGTACGGCTGGCTGTATGTGGACAGTGAGCTGAACTGCCAATCAGTAACTTCCACTGGGGTTCGAGTTAAGTTCAAAATCACAAACAGTGTGACAAAAGGTTTGGCTGCACCACCCGAACCCAAACTTAAAAGGTTCGCTCATCTCTATTGGAGAGATCTCAGAGCATAATAAACATGTTAATTGTAATCAGGACACTTTCAAATCAAATAAATTACTTACAAATGCAATTGCCAAAATTTTAAAGAACTACAGTAATCGTTACAGCCTGGTCATTTGTGCTTAAAAATTGAAATTTTAAAAGGAACCTAACAGTATGTTTTTACATGCGGAAAAAGCAACCCAGGTACCCTCAATGCAGTTCATTCCTGAATAACATACGGCTTCTAATCTTGATTTCTCCTCATTGGGAGAATGCTGCACACAAGTTCCATACCACATACAGTATTATACATGAGGTCACATATGAATTATCCAGTGTGTTATGACTACCCATAACATTAAAAAAAAGCTTCAGCCTGGCCATTTGTCACTGAAAGTTGGCAACTAAAGGGAACCCATCTGCACATTTTAACATATAGAAATAGTGTTATGATTGTACATGTACGTGTTCCCCGATAAAAATTATATTTTCTTGTAAAGATTCGATGTACAGGTCATGAGAAATCTAGTGTAGAAAAGTCATATACTGATCAGGCTGGAAGTACACTGAATGTGTATCAATGTTTCCTGACCAAATACCCCCCTTACCCCCACACACACACGTACACGCTCCCCCAACCATCTATACATACACGCTCTCTCACCCCTACTAACTACAGTACACTTCGAGGCTGATTTGTATATAGCTTCGTTGCAAAATTTCTTCTAACAGCCACATCAGATTTCTACTAGAAAAGGATAATTTTTATTGGGACACAAGCATCTTCAATGCCATACCACTGCATCCATAAGTAAAAATGTGTTGATAGGTTCCTTTTACTTGGTCTGTTTACTTTAAATAAACTGCATCAATACTACTTGTGTATCATATCTTTGTCACATTTGAGGATCCATACATTGAACATTTTCATCATCATAAAAGTTGAGAGCCTAGAGTGCTATATAGCACTAAATAGTGAGAAATTGGGGTGTGGCCTGGCTAGGAGATGTAAGCAGATGCGTGGCAGGAGAGCTCCAGTAACCGTGGTAAAATCCCTCTTGCCTAGGGGTTCCAAGGCCAACTGACACACTCACCAACAGTGTGGGATCTCTGTATTGCGGGAGAGCGGAGCATGGCACTCTTCAGCATGAAATGGACGGATGGTGGGCCAGGCAGCAGATGGAGCACAAGATGGCACCGCGAAGGGTCCCACTGCAGCAGGGACTGCAAAATAGCAACAGAAGAGGGCGGAAGTTGCAGAGTGTCTGTCACAGTATGCTCGCCCACAAAAGGCTGTGCAACAAGCCCCTGTGGATAAAGCTCCATCCTCCCAAAGCATGGTAATGGAATGTGAGGAGCTGGATGTGGTGCAGGAAGGTGAGAGGAGGCTGCAAGAGCTGGCGGTGAGTGATACTACTACAACCATCGGGTGGTCTCAGGCTGCTAGTGAGACAGTGCAAGCCGAGGGGGAAGGATGAGCCTAACCAGAGAGAAGTGCTCCAGGCTATAGCACAGTGTAATACTGACTTATCTGGCCACATTGGATCTCTTAAGATGGATGTCTCTCTTATAAGGCATGATATGCAAAAGATGAGAGCGCCTAACTGCTGCAGACGGTAGAGTGGGGGACTTAGAGGACACTGACACCTCTGATTAAGAATTTTAAGGCAGCCACTGTCTCTATTGAACACTAAATGAACAAAACTGATGATCTCGAGAACTGCCTACGACGCAACAATGTTTGCCTAGTTGGCATCCCCGAAAAAGCAGAACGAAGAGACGCCATCAAATTCTTTGAGGCATGCCTGTTGACAACTTTTGGCAAGGACAAACTCTCTAAGGCTGCCTTCACACTTGCATTTGAGTCTGCATGCGGAGGGCATGCAGACGCAGTGCAATGCAGCACATACTTATGTGAACGCAGCGGAGAATCTCTGCATGCGTTCACATAAGTATGGTGCCCGGCTAGCCAATCAGCTGCCTCTGGGGGCGGCCGGGAGGGGGAGATCAGCGGTGGAGGTCTCCTCCTCCCGGCACAGCTGATCTCCCGCCGGTGTCAGCGGGGAGATACAGCTGATCTGACAGCTGTTTAAATTTCCCGTGCTGACACCGAATAGGTGATAACAGTGCAGGAGATATGAAACAACTGAACGCTGCTCAAATCTCCCGCGCCGACCTCACCTATTCAGTGTCAGCGCAGGAGATTTAAACAGCTGTCAGATCAGCTGTTTCTCCCCGCTGACACCGGCGGGAGATCAGCTGTGGCTCTGCAAAGATTTCAATGGGATCCGCAGCGTTCTCCTGCACTGTCATGCGGAGGACACTGCGGATCCATTGAGATCCATGCATTGTTTGTGCGCTTGCGGGCGCTTGCAGATAAAACAAGCGACCGCACAAAAAATGCAACATGCTGCGTTCGGAGGGTGCACAAATTGTGCGCATCCGAACGCAAACGCAACCGAATGCAGCCAATATGCAGGCACATGTGTTCCCATGTTAAACATAGGAACGCAGTGCACAAGCGTTTGGCTGCGTTCGGTATGCTGCGCTTGCAAACGGAAGTGTGAAGGCAGCCTAAGCTGTCTGCAATATAGAGGGCCCACAGGGTCCCTACCAGACCTTTGTCTCCTGGGGCACCACCACGAGCAAAATAGAGAACAAAATCACTTGCTATTTAACATGCCTCTAAGTCATAGTAGTGGAAAAGGGGTAAGTTCCAGAATCTATGGTATATTAATGCAGAAGTTCCACTGGAATAAGACTCTGTCTGTTAAAGAAAAGCGAGAGCGGGATGTAGGAAATAATATTGATTCTGAACAGTGGGAGGATATTATCTTGATTGTTCCCCACCTATCCACATGTGAAGCTCAGAGCTTATCCCAATGTTATTTGATACATAGCGTTTATAGGACCCCTACATTTCTACATAAAATTGGTGCTAGAGCAGATGATCCCTGCCCAAAGTGCTGTCGGCCGAGCTAATTCAGATGTTTAGGGGATGTCGATGTATTGCAACATATTGGAAGGAGTGTATATGATATATAAACAATGTATTTAACTGTAACTTAGCATTAAGACCACTGGTGTGTGTACTACGATACATTGGAGAGGGAGAATGGGATAAGGATGAAGGAATATCGATAAAAAGGACTTTATATCAAGTTAGGAAAGCAATCGTATTGCATTGGATGAGCATCTCTTCCCCTAAATTCCAGTAATTTATGTCCAGAGTGTTTCTTTTACTCAGGATGAAAGAGGGAGTTTATAAGAAGTGGAAAGCCATGCGTAAATTTATTAAAATTTGGAGCAGGTGGAATGAGTTCCATGATACTATATTATGGCTATTTTGAACAGACCACATGCATAGGGTTCTATGTATAAAGGTTATGGCTTAAATTCCTGGTCCAGGGATGGACAGTTATTGATAGACGACGGATCTGATAGTTTACATCTGTAAACGCCGTTCAATTGCCTCCTTGTAGCTTGCAATGTCCATGCAGGAGATCTTGTGTGACAAAAGGGAATTATAGATGTATGTAACTCATGTTTGATATACCATACTTTGTATCATTTATATATTCCAAGAGCAGTACGAAATGTTAGCATGATAATGGAAAAAGTTGTGGGAGGGTGTATGGAGGGTGGGAGTGGGTGGTAGGGATGGGATTGGTGGGTTTCCTGTTGTAATGTGCATCTCAAAACTGTTTAATAAAAATTAATGATTTAAGAAAAATAGTGAGAAACTAAAAAACAGCAGGCAGTAATAAGAGTGTAGACTAGTCATGTTAGCGGTCAGAGAAAAAGTGCTTTACAGATGATTACCATATGAGACTGATATCCGATACGTAGCCCATAAGGCAGTCCTAAAAGATAAGTAGGGGGGCTCCAGGCAGCTCTCTTACACCTCCCCCTGATGAAGTGGCCATAGGTGCTCACCTGGGCCACGAAATGCCGTAGGGGTCCGCAGTCCTGACCTTCCCCTGCCCCAGACGCCCTCCACCTGCGAATACTAGTGGTAATTGTATGGTCTCACTGATCTAATGGTGTCCTAATGGTGTGCTATACATGTAAAGAACTGCTTCAAATGCTGTGTATGGTTACTTCTCCTCTGCTTACATAAGTTGATGTGGGACAAATTGAGATATTCTATATAATCTGTATTTCTCAAAATTTATTAAGGGCTGAAGTGCTCTTTGTACAGAAATTGAGATTGTTACCATTAGCAGGTTTTTACTCAGTAGTTGGAGATCTGCCCATGTGTGGCACCTTGTTTGTAACACCTAAGGCTACCTTCACATTTGCGGACCCCTCCGCAGCGTTCTGTGGAGGGGATCCGCAATGTGACCGCAGCACCGCAAGCTCCTATGTTTACAATGGGAGCGCACGGTGCTGCGCTTGACTGCGCATGACCGTGCACACCCATTCACTGCCACACGTGATCTGTGCGCAGGCGGAAGCCTGGGCACAAATCACACACTCTCGTCCGCACCAGAAATGCAACATGAGAAGATAGCAAGCTCATTTCACCAGAGAACAAAAAGATGAGGCACCAATATTCAGCATGCCTGAACCTTATTGCTCCTGACACCATCCATGAGAGGAAAGTTGGGAGGCCCCACGTACATAATTGGGAGCTTTACGAGGAAGTTAAAATCTGAAAATGACAAATCACTTAAATGAGATTTTGGTGTTACGTGTATTGTAAAATTTGTTTTTGTTTTTTTCATGTCACAATCTTCACTGGCAATTTTCACATTGGCCACTTCTTTAGACTCATACTTGCTGTACTTTGAGGAAGAGTTTTCAGCAAGGCTCCTAAATAGCAGAGGTGAGGACACAAACGCACGAATAAAAACCCATAAAAAAAAAACAAAAAAAAAAAAAACATAACTTTTTCTGATATGCCTTAAAGATTTTGAGAAAAGAGAAATGAAGCTGCCATATTTTTTTGGACCAAAGACACACCCCAAACTTAGAGATGAAAATGAGACAGAATTTTTAATTTTAAAATAGGGTCTGATTTATAGTCCGAATGTAGCTTACCAGGGGAAGCTGCAGCAGCGGTGTCACATGAGGCAGGGTCGCTGCTAAAGTAAGCCAGCTGCGGCATGAGTAGGGCGATGCTACCGGCCCCTGGACTGGGAGAAAGGGGAGTCCCAGCGACACAGGGCAAGCACCATTGATAAGCCGGCGCTGGATGCAATGAACCTAAAGAAATAGCACCAGAGACAGCACATACACAGATTGAGATCTCAGATTATCTGGATAAAAAAAATCTACAACAATTTTGGGTCACTAGGATTCAGGTAAAAGGGATATGGCAATGCCTTGGAGTGCCCAGTCAGAGAGGAATGTGATCCAAATATATAGAAAAAGACTGACTAGCACCTCCAATAGGTGTGAACAATGGCTGTATGTGTTGGACACCCTTGAAATTGTTTCAGAAGATGCATTTCTCCCAGAAAACTATTGCAATTACCAGGGGCATAACTAGAACTGGCAGGGCCCCATAGCAAACTTTTGAACGGGCCCCCTCCAAGACACGCCCCCCAATGACATGCCCCCTCAAGACACGCCCCCCAATGACACGCCCCTTCAAGACACACCCCTTACAGGCCCCAGCAGTATATACAGCAGCCCCAGTGGTATACTGCAGCCTCTCCAGTGGTATATACAAGCCCCAGCAATATATACAGCAGCCCCAGTGGTAACCGCAGCCTCCCCAGTGGTGTATACAGGCCCCAGCAGTATTACAGCAGCCCCAGTGGTATACAGCAGCCTCCTCAGTGGTATATACAGGGCGGCCCCAGCAGTATTACAGCAGCCTCTGCAGTGGTGGTATATACAGGCCCCAGTGTGGTATACAGGCCCCTGGTGGTGGTATATACAGGCCCCTGGTGGTGGTATATACAGGCCCCTAGTGGTGGTATACAGGGCCCCTGGTGGTGGTATATACAGGCCCCTGGTGGTGTATATACAGGCCCCTAGTGGGGTAATATACAGGCCCCTGGTGGTGGTATATACAGCCCCTGGTGGTGGTATACAGAGCCCCTGTGGTGGTATATACAGGCCCCTGGTGGTGGTATATACAGGCCCCTGGTGGTGGTATATACAGGCCCCTGGTGGTTGTATACAGGGCTCCTGGTGGTGGTATATACAGGCCCCTGGTGGTGGTATATACAGGCCCCCTCACAGTGTCCCAGCAGCACACACACACACACAGGTATATACAGGCCCCCTCACAGTGTCCCAGCAGCACACACACACACAGGTATATACAGGCCCCCTCACAGTGTCCCAGCAGCACACACACAACACACACACACACACACACAGGGTATATACAGGCCCCTCACAGTGTCCCAGCAACACACACACACACACAGGGTATATACAGGCCCCCTCACAGTGTCCCAGCAGCACACACACACACACAGGGTATATACAGGCCCCCTCACAGTGTCCCAGCAGCACACACACACACAGGGTATATACAGGCCCCCTCACAGTGTCCCAGCAGCACACACACACAGGGTATATACAGGCCCCCTCACCGTGTCCCAGCAGCACACACACACACACACACACAGGGTATATACAGTCCCCCTCACAGTGTCCCAGCAGCACACACACACAGGGTATATACAGGCCCCCTCACAGTGTCCCAGCAGCACACACACACACACAGGGTTATATACAGGCCCCCTCACAGTGTCCCAGCAGCACACACACACACAGGGTATATACAGGCCCCCTCACAGTGTCCCAGCAGCACACACACACACACAGGGTATATACAGGCCCCCCCATGCTGCCGGCTGCTCACTGTCAATAAATATTGTTATATGTTATTAGCGGCGCCTCTCACCTCCGGGCTCAGTGCAGCAGCAGCTCCTGACCTGCTCCTTCCAATCCTGCTTATTGTCTGGCTGCTCTGTGTGCTGTAAGTGACCGGTCACTCAGTAAGTTAGTTAGGACAAGTCAAGGAACTTGGAAGGAAGGACTGAGCTCACTCGGAGCGAGGTCACAGGCCGGCCAGGGGGCGGAGTCAGATCTGCAGAGAACACACAGCGTCAGGCAGGCAGGCAGCAGGCTACAGACTGGCGGCGGCGGCCCCTTGATCTCTCTGTGTGCGGCGCCTGCGGCCGGGCCCCCACCTCACTGACGGCCACACACACAATGACAACAGTATCGCAGGCGCAGCTGCCGGTATAGCAGCGGCTGCGTAGCGGCGCTGGGTCCGGGCCCCCCACAAGCGCCGGGCCCCAAAGCGACTGCTACGGCTGCTATGCCGGTAGTTACGCCAGTGGCAATTACACAAGGTTTATCAAACACATTTATTTCCTTTGTGCATATTGCAACAACACACAATTAAGAGAAAATAAAGTTAATTGAACTTCATTTCACATAGAACTTAAAAAATGGGGAACTATTGTTGGCACGATCAATTTAATATTAGGTTGAATACCCTTTGGAATAAATAACTGCAATTGCTTCCAATACCCATCAACAAGCTTCTTACACTTTTTAACTGGAATTTTGGACCATATTTCTTTTGTAAACTGCTCCAGTTCTCTCATAATTAAAGAATGCCTTTTCTCAACTACAATTTTAAGATGTCTCCACAAGTGTTTAATGGGATTTGGATCCAGACTCAATGCTGGCCACTTAAGAACCCTCCAGCACTTTGTTTCCATCCATGTCTGGGTGGTTATTGCAGTGTCATGGTATCATTGTCCTGCTGGAAGACCTGTTACCTAGAACGCAAACCCTAATTTCTGATACTAGGCAGTAAATTGCGACCCAAAAACCTTTTCAAAATCTTCAGATTTCATGATGTCTTGCACACAAACAAGGCACCTAATGCCAGAGGCAAACAAGTGAAAGAGAAGAATGATCCAGGGCTACAAACGTACTCCAAGTGTAATTCTTTATTGTGCCAAAGGCAGCTCAACTACTCCAAAACATCTTTGAACCTCCACCATATTTGACTGTAGGTACTGTGTACTTTTCTTTGTAGGCTTCATTCATTTTTTGGTAAACAATAAAATGATGTGATTTACCAAACAGCTCTATCTTGATCTCATCTGTCCATAAGACTCTTTGGTAGAAAGATTTTAGCTTACACACATACATAAAAGCGCTAGACTACAGTTGACAAAATGTATCTGTGTCAGGGGTAGGGTCCTCCTGGATCTCCTGTCATAGCATTTTACTTTATTCAAATGTTGATGGATGGTTAAACACTAACACTGATACACCCTGAGCTGGCAGGACAGCTCGATATTTTTTGGAATGTGATGTCTGGTTACAGAGAACCTTTCAGTAAATTTTTCTCATATAAAGGGCAACCCCAGCTCCATTAAGCCCTTACATACAGTAATGTAGAACACTGTATATAACACACCAAGCCAATCTGCATAACATAAGGAATAGGTTTTATTATACTCACCTAAGGGGCATCCTTTGTCACCCACACAGTGTCCTCTATTGCGCTCTTAGTGCACACACATTTCATTATGCCCCACCAAGGGCAGAGCAATGTAATGTAATGTAATGCACGCCCTCTTTGACATTTCATTACACCTGTGAATTACAGTACTTTGCTCTGCTCTAAGCAGGGCAGAAAGAAGTGCACATGCGCAGGACACTGTGAGGATGACATAGGATACATCATCTACATGAAGCATAGAGGGAGGATGGCAATTGCAAACAGCAAGAAGGTGTTGGATCAAGACCAGCAATGCCTATCTGGCTACACGACTTGTAGCGGAGTACAATAAAAACTATTTTTTACATTATGCAGAGCAGATTGGGTACATATATGGAGCATTCTAGAATACTGTAAATAAGGACTTACTGGTGGTAGCCACACTTTATATGGGAAAAACCTGCTGACAGGTTCCCTTTATTCATGATCCAGACTACCTGTGTTGCAACCTTTTTTTAATTTTTCTCTGCCATTCATATCCAGGGAGATTAGCTACACTGCTAAGGGTTTTAAACTTTTTGATTGTGTGGAAAAAGGAACATTAGTTCTCTGTATATTGCCTTGTAAACCTTGAGATTGTTGATATGCTTCAATAATTTTAGCCCTCAGTCCTCTGACAGTCAACTTCTGCCCGATTTATCTAGTTTCAGATATGATATAGCCCACACCTGTTGCTTGCTACAGGTGACTTAACAAGCATCACATGCTTGAAACGAAGTTGCTTACCCACAATTTTGGAAAGGTGCTAATAATTTTATATGGCCCACTTTTGGGGTTTTGTGTAAAATTATGTTAAATTTGCCTTTGTTTCTCTGTTTTTTGTGTTGTTCCAATACAAACAAAGAAAATAAACATGTATGGCAAATAGGGAAATATAATAATTTTCTGGGAGAAATACTTCATTTCTGGAACAATTTCAAGAGCACCAACAGTTTAGACTATTACTGTATGCTTAGAAAATCTAAAATAATGTACTGACAAAGAGTACTTTATTAAATTTTCATTCAATAATAGGTACTAAGATGTGGAGTAGATCAATGGGGGTTCATGCTCCCAAAAACCACTGATCACTCAAAAAGCCACTCCTCAGTGGACTGCATTTAGCTTATAGCTGAGTGCATTCAATAATTGTGTATATGCTTAAAAGACACTGAGCCTGTACTCATAGTGAAGTATGGGCTTTCTTTTGAGCTCATACATCGCTCAGTGAGCACGTTTAGCCAGAAGCTCAACATTTCGGCATGCTGAGCACCGCGCTACAGGGCATCTCTTTGATCATTCAATGGGGTCTAAGGATCTGGACTCTTTCGATCTACTACACATCGTAGGTAGTGCATATAATTAAGAAATTAAAGAAAGAAAACAAGGAGGAGGGTACATTCCCCAGGAATTTGGAAATGCTACATTTTTATGATGTGATGCCAATATTTATGGAACACTTGAAGAAACGGTTTTGCTGAGCTGAAGCATGTATGAATGGATAGAGAAGTACAGGGAAGGCTGCACAAGAGTCGGCCATGACTAAAGGGCTGGAAGACCATCCACGACTGATGACAACATTGAGTGTATATGTGAACGGATTTTGTTGGATGGTCGAGTGTCAGTGAATTATGTTGCAAATCATCAGCTGAAAGAAGCCCTACAAGGAAAAAAAAATTCACATCGGAACAAGAGATAGACATAGCGGTGAGTTTGTGGCTTGCAGATCAGCCTATTTTTTAATGAGGGAATACAGAAGCGTGTTGACAGATGGAGACCGTGAGTTGAAAAGCAGAGAGATTACGTTCAAAAATAATTTGTCTTTTCCGAAAAATAAGTAAAATAAATTCTAGTCTGAGTGCGGATTTTATTTTTTTAAACACCCTCATATTTTATACAAGAAAACTCTGTATTCATAGAAAACACCTTTTCATCATATTTCTCCATAAAATAATTTTTTTTTTTCTTTTCTTTAGAAATCTAATCCTGATTAATTTATCTGAGATATAAGCCGCACAGAATAGTCTGCATTTAGAAATTCTGCCTGGTGTGCTGAAAAGGCCAGCGCTTCTAGAGCCTGTGATTCAACCAATCAGCCTGTGATCATATCACTTAGGTCTTCTCTGAACAGTAATAAATGATTTGGTGGATGATCATGATTTTTAATGTGCTGGATATTTATGATTGCAGTCAAGTGTAAGGAAAAAGGCTACAGGCAGTTGTAAAGTAAGCCCACATACTTTATATACATATCCTGAATGGATGAAATGTCATAAATATTTATATGCAAATTGAATAAGGTTTTTTATACGCCAACATGAACACACAAACCTGAAGCATGGCTGATCTAAAAGGCCAACACGATATGCTTTGTTAACAAAATACAGATATTTTTTTTAGGCAGTAAAAAAAATAATAATTGTAGCAGGTTATATATTCCAATCAATCGATAGATGATTACAAACATATTATGGTATTGGTATCTTAAATGTGTGATGCTATAAAGAGCAATTCCCGTCTACAGAACAGCAATGGAAGAAATCTCAGCCAGGACATTACTCAAAGCGTAACTAAATCTTACAATGACAGGAAACCCAAATTAGGAAGAATGCAGGGTCTAAAGCAGAAGTCCCCAACCTTTCCGACCTTGAGAGCCACATCGAGCTCCTGCCCACTCACAGTAGTGACACCCCAAGCCCCCATTACCGGTGTTATGACAGCCAAACCTTTTCCACAGAAGTAAACCAAGATCCAGAGTTATCTATGCCCCCTTCACTATTCGGAACTGCTCTTATATGTGGGTCTACATACAAAAGTCACAATGTAAGGACCTGCTTTTCATAACGGTTTGCTAGACCTGGTATAAAATGGAAGACAGTCACGAGCTACACATCACGGGCCCGCAAGCCACATTTGGCTTCAGAGTTACAGGTTGGGGACCCCTGCTCTGGAGAATTTGAATAAACCATTTCATACAAACTACAAGACGTGTCTATGCAAAGTATATTGACATACAACGCAACTTTTTTTTTTTTTTTTTTTTTTAACACTTCTAAGAATTGTCTGAAAATTGAAAGCTAGTAATTTTTCAGGAAAAAAACAGTTACATTAACATCACCGGCTCCCCTTACTCTATTCCTCTTAACCTACTCCCAACATTTGACTTACAAGTAATTCACACATTAGGTGTCACATGATAGAGCAGGCTCAAGACCTGAGCCTCCTCAATATTTACGTTTACAGCTTATACCCTTACAACTCCTTCACGTTAAATGCCACAAATACTGTTAATGGCAGGTGGTCCCCCTCTCTTACCCCATCAATCACTTCCTGCAACATAATCTTGAGGTGCTGTTGACCTGTCAAGGGAGCTAGAGGCCTACGGAATCACTCATTTCTGCCATTTTTGACAATGGTGAATGTAGTGAAAAATACAGTTTACTATAATGCCAGAAATGCTGTTTTGTCATCTCACCGCTACCAAAAATATAGAATAAAAAAGGATCAAAATGTTGTAAAAGAAAATTACACAAATTAAAGATACAGCTTCCCTAGGGAAAAAACAAACAAACAAGCTCCTCCACAGTTTGAGGGTCATAAAAACAAACTTGATCTTTTTGTAAGGTTTATAAATCCTTAAAGATAATAGACCAATAAAAATAAAATAAGTATCTTTGTGTTGTTATTGCTGTGTTTATTTTGATTTATTCACATTTTTTGTAAATTTCTGTTTTACGTCATGTGACTACCTGGTGTATATTTATATACATCCAAACATGGCTACTATGAGACCATGATTCAGACTTAAAGCATAGCCACCATTTACATTTTTATTTAACAATAATGTAGAGCAGATATTTTAATAAACTTACACCTTAATAATTAAATCTGTTGAAAAACCATTCATAAACCTTCCACAAGGTGTCCCCACTAGACTGTGTCTGAAGCAGACATATGGTCATTATCAGTCAGATCCATCTTCAAGCTTCTCACACTGAAAATGGGACATGTAACCATATAAGTGAGGGGGTGGGGCCTACAGAACATCCACACCCCTGACTGCAGCTGATGAGGTGACAATGTATCAAATTACTTCAGGCTACAGTACAGTGCTAAGCAATGTCAGAATGCCAGGATCACTGCAAACTACTCTTTCCTTGGCACAAGCTTCTAATCTGTCATCTGGGTCCACACAGCACAGTCAGGATCTCAGTTAACCCCTTCTCTGCTGGCACATCACACTGCTCCCTATCAGCCTGTTCTCAGAAGCTGTCCAAATACACACTCAGCGCTGGCAGACACAGGCCACATCCACACAGCCATAAAATGCAGTTTTTAAAAGAGCACAGAAAAATGTGAGAAAACAAGTCATATAGCACAAAAAGCATTATCTTAACTGCTATGTGATCCATCGTTAAGAACAGCATTGTGTGTGTTTTTTTTTTTTCTTCAATGAAATGACATTTACACTTTAACAGTCAAAAAGTCAAAACACATGGGTCAGTGTCTCATTAGGAAGCTTGTACCATGTGAAGTTTTTAACAATTTTTTTTAAATAAAAGTAATTTTAACTAGAAGCATCTAAATAACTGGATTTTCCTTTTGGACTAAACATTTTTAGTATCTAATGCAAAGGTATTGACCTTTCTGGAAAGCAAACCCTAAACTGTATAAAGATCATAAAAAAAAACAAGCAGCTTCTCACACCCTCTGAGTGCAGAATTGGATGCCACTGCTCTAGTCCTTTTGACTATATCGGTGGCTATTTCAACAGTGCACATTAACACTATAGAGACAGTCACTGAACTGAGTGCTTATGTACAAAGGTTGGCAGAACATGACATGTGGCAGGGAGTTGGCACCTGGCTTAGGGATGGTCTTTCCAGCATAGCTCCTTGTTCCTGCTCCCGTTCTTCTGTTTTCACTACAGTAGCGACATCCTGTCAACAGCGTGCATCAACGCTCCGGCCAATTATTGCACTCGGGGCCTCATCTCTGAGCTTAATGTCATGTGCCGTCACTGAGAAGTGACTGGATAGAGCGGTGATGCGCACTGTGGACATGATGCCACTGCTGAAGTCACAACATGGCCAGAGCATTTTTGGGAGCCGGTGCTGGACCCACAGAGTTGAGATACCCACTGAGTTTGATATTTTATATTCTTCTTATAGTTTGGGGCCCGTTTTCCTTAAGTGAACATCCCTTTTAAACATGTTTATATCACGTAGTAAACTGCATAAAAACAAAATCATCCCACAAACATTTTTGTTATTGTCAGGACATTCCATTATAAATTAGTAAAATTCAAAAACAATTGGTCTTAGCGATAATGGCCACAGCACTTTACGCCAGACGTTTAGTCTAAGCAATCCTTCACATGAAGAAAAAAATAATTATAGGGGAGCCCAATCTATGTCATCCACAGACCTAGATTTGGCTTTGAAGTATCAACAGGTATATCGCCCTCATGCATTTACAGCCAGAGCTAATAGTGTTCAGATGCTACTATGTTTTTACTATTAAGATTATTACATGTAGTAAGACCAGATGCATTTTTTGTGTAGGACCACATGTGTTGGATAGGTTATTGTCTGCATAATATAAACGTTACCATACTTGTGATGCGGCCTTCTGGCTGTGCTTGCTTGTATCACATATTATAATATTAGCCCCTGCACCATGTATGAAAAACCAGAAATGTCAAACGACCAGGGAACGCGCAAATACCCAACAGCATCTTCTATTAAGTCTGAACTTATTACATAAGGCATTTTAGGGTTCGCTCCCACTTGTGTATATATATAAAAAAAATCTGTCCCAGAATGTGAGCTGTCTAGTTTTAAATGTGTAAGGGGTGTATGGTATTCTGAGAGGCAAACAGATGGGCAAAACATTTGGAAGATCCGGAGGCCACGGACAAGATTATACAGGGCTGGTGTGTGTTCAGAATGTCATAAATGAGAATTGGATGGACACCCAGTTGAGAATTATACATAGAGCTATTTCTGGGTTCAACCTCCCATATCATTCACTCATCATTGATGAGAAATGCCCGAAATGTGGAACAGATTGAACAGATATGTTACACGGATTGTGGGGCTGCAGTGCCATACAAGGATTTTGGAATGCAGGACACCACTTCAGCGTGGGGATTGGGGGGGAAGGGGGAAGAGGGAGATTGGAACATAAATGCGATGCCTTGGATTTTTCACTATGTCATGGGGGAGGGGGCATCGGGGAGGGAAAGAAGTCACTACTACATGACAAAGCAGTTCTAGGAAAAAAATGTATCTTGAGGCACTGGATCACAGTTGAGATGCCGTCCATGATTGAGTTGCTAAATGATATCGAACGGCTGTTGCACCTGGAAACGCTGGAGGCTGAAAGGTAAGACCAAACCAACGGAGCAGTTTTTTAATAAATGGAGAAGGTTCATTGAACAGAAATGCTCCCGGGAAGAGATAAAGTGGATAATGATTCCATTTATGCAGATGGACTGGTATCTGACAAATGATACTCCAGGGCACTCTGGGGACATTAAAGGTACATAACCTCTGAATGATGCCAACTTAGTCGGGCAGGGGGATGCTACTTGGTTTAGGGCATGGCATTTGTTAGGGGGGGTTGCAGGATGTTTTGGATGGGGTATATTTGTCTGGATTTGTAATTGTGATATGTTGAGTTTTGTAACTGCTTTGACCTTTAAAAATAAATAAAAAAGATTTGTTAAAAAAAAAAAAAAATCTGTCCCATTTTCATTTAAAAAAATGGACATTTGGTATTCCATATGTCATATGAGTATCTGCATGACGGCCCTGTCACACAGTGGGACACCGCCGGAGATGTCGGTGGCGACGGGTTGGAGCGCGCAAGCTTTTGGCGCCCTGCCAGCGTCGCCGCCCCCTATGTACACGGGGAGACACCTCTGGCGATGCCCCGGCAAGCTGACAGGCGGCATCGCAGCCGGGGTGTCTCAAAACCCCAGCGGCGATGCAGCACAATGGGAGCCTATGGATCCCACCGCCTGTCAGCTCGCCGGCGGCCGTTTACATGGGGCGATGTGTACACATCGCCCCAGATCAGCCACCTGGTTTCAGAGCACTGCTCTGAAACTAGGCAACCAGTAAACAGCGTCGCCATCGCCCAATTACATTAGGCAATGCAGGGGCGATGTCGGTGCCGATAGGCCACGCCCCTGCATCGCCTAATAAATTGGTGGTAAGGTCGCCTCGTGTGACGGTACCCTAAGATCTGTATCAGCAGCTATTATTCCACAACCAGACTTTGAACAATAATCTCTGCTAAAGTATCCATAAGAAACAAATGGCATATGGATGGTTCAAATGCTATTTGTTTGTTTTTTTTACTGGCACCCATAGACTTGCGAGTCTCGTCCGATATACATAACCAATCACAGCATGCTACAAATTTTTCTTCAAGTCGATTATAGCTGAGGAAAGAAAAAAAAGTCGCAAATCAGCACTGACTCATTGAATAATGTGGGTCCAAGGGCAATACAATGTTTTCTCGCATTGCACTTGTCCATTTTATACGCAAGTGGGAGCAGGCCCTTAAAGATAATCTGTCAGTAGGATCAACCTTCCAAAGCCATCAATATTGGCAGGCAGGTCATAGCAAGGTGAAGAAAATGATAGATTGACAGCTGAGATCAGATGTCTTATTCCAGGGAAATCCACGTATTTCTCAATTAGTAAACAAGCTGTTTAAATCTGCGTGTTGGACATTGATCTCCCAAAGAATCTGCCAAAGGGGATGTTGGCTTTGTGAGACATGTAAAAAAGTAAAGTAGACTGTCGGTCATTACATGTCTCAGACTGGTAATGCCCATATTCATGTAAATTAAGCTCATGAGGTAGATTCTAGGGGACATCTATTGTCCAGCCCATACATCTTAACAGCTCGCTTACATAGCGAAAAACGTGGATTTCTCTGGATTAAAACATAGGATCACAGATATCAAGATATTCAACTTTCTATGACCTACATGCCCATATAGACAGCTTAGAAAGGTTAATCTTATGAAGCGATTCCCTTTAAGCGTCACATTTTATAGGACTGTTAATAGAAAGAGAAATAAATGTAAGAGAATGGCATAGTTTAATGGGCTATACTGCCAAGGGATGACAAAATACCAATTAGAGACAACCAATGCACAAGAGTGGCATTGTTATTTGGGGAAAAAGTTAAATTTTTTGTACTCTCAAAAAACAGTCAGTGTGTTTATGTGTTTTATGCTTTAGCTGGATTTGCAGTTAATAATTTAGTTGATGCACTTGTTGAAGAGTACCTGCCATTTTCATTTTTATTCCATAAATAAATAGTACACATGAAAATAGGAATGTTTGTTATATATCTTATCAGATAATTTGTTTCCTTCTCTGCCGGGGCTGATCATTCATTATCAAAGTTCTCATTTCTGAGGTAAAACCTGTATTCAGTGAAGACTTTCTCATTCCTGAGATAGGAGATGAGAGGTGTTACTGATGAGATTCTATGATGAAGGGAGGGAGGAACTAGAAGAGATCTGCCCCTCCTCCCTCTTCTTTGTCTTCCAGAATTGATCATTCATTATCAAAGTTCTCATTTCTGAGGTAAAATCTGTATTCAGTGAAGACTCCCATTACTGAGATAGGAGATGGGAGGTGTTACTGATGAGATCCTATGATGAAGGGAGGGAGGAGCTAGAAGAGATCTGCCCCTCCTCCCTCTTCTTTCTACATAAAATGTTATCAGAAAAAAGAAAGAAAAAAATAAGATGGTGTACGTGCAATAGCAGCATGTTCTCACTGTGGTCTTATCACAGACAAAACCCAAGAGAAAAAACCCAAAATGAGCATATATCCTATAATAAATAATAGTAGAGCATTTTAATAATATAGGGTTGCTGTAGTCTGAGCACTATGCTTCTCTTTCCTTGTTCACTTTGATGTCGCTGATGCAATGTAAAGCTTTAATACTAGAGTCGGACTGTCCTGATAGGTACACCTTGTCACAGCGGAATGGCTTTTACACTTATTGATACGTGTTAATCAAGTATCTTATCTTATATCAGATAAAGGCAAGTTTTGGCACACCTGATGACCTTCTAGATGGGATCTTGCAAAGAGGTGATAAATCCAAAAAATTCTAAAAAAGAACGTGAGTTGCACTCATTATCCAAGAATACAGAAAAACAAACAAAATGAGCCAGTGCATAAGTTGGCAGATGTGCAATAGGAGCATGCTCACACCTTGGCCATTTCAAAGAGAAAACCCCAAAATGAGCATATACCCTATAATAAAATAAAATAGTAAATAATAGTAGTGCATTTAAATAAAATAGAGTCCTTGATCCAAAAAATAGAAAAACATGTGGGTTGAACCCACCATCCAAGAATCATTTCTTAAAGAAAAGACTAAAACAAAGAGAGAAAGGAGCGCATATAGGGTCTTATCTGTGATAATAATTCAATGCCCCCCGATTAGTGTGACTCACCTTTTTGGGTTGCGAGAGTCACAACAGTCTGCAAGGGCCTGGTTATCCTGGTCGCTGCAGACACTTGGTGAGGGAGAAATCAGTTTGTGTAGAAAAAGCCCAGGTTTGGATTCCGCGCAGACCACAAAGCAGGTTTGCCCTGAGGAAGCAGCAGGCCCTGCTGTGAAACAAGTTGGCTCAATAAACGGACATCAGACATACCTTTTCTTCTTTGTGGTCTGTGCCGAATCTAAACATGGGCTTTTTCTACACAAACGGATTAAAGAAAAGACATAAGAGGATAAGACATAAGCAGGGTACGTGCAAGACTATGGCTGTTTCGTGTATTATACGGATAGGTCCAGTAGAAGCATTTGTTATACACGAAACGGCTGTAGTCCTTCACCTACCTGCTTATTTCTTATCCTCTTATGTTTTTGCTTCAAGAAAGTTGATTCTTAGTGAATGCAATTCACATGTGTTTCTATTTTTTTGGATCAAGTACCATATTTTATTTAAAGGGAGCATGTCACCTCATATAGCCCTCCTAACCTATCACTACCTGTCCCTGCAGCCTCCAGATACTTTCCTAACTATCCCTGTCTGACCTAATAGGGATTTGTAATGTTTGAACAGATAGTTTTATAAACTTACAAAATCTGTGACGAGGGGGCGTTCCTGACGGAGGGGCAGTGTCTCCAGGGCTGAGCTCCCCCGCCTCGCTGCTGTAAATACGCCCTAATGGGCGGCATCAGTGATGTAGGAGCGGGGCTGTGATTTGAATTTTCCCGCCCCACTCTTCCTGTTTCTATGGCTCGATGCCAGCGGTCGCATCATATCCGGCGCATGCGCAGTGCGGGGGTAAGCTGAGCTTTGACAGCGGCGTTGCTATGCAACAATCGGCAGCGGGCAGCAGCGTCGGAAGGCAAGTATTCAACTCTCCCGAAAATCTGGATATATGTGTGTGTAATCCACACACATATACAGGAAGCCACAGGGGAAGACACAGGGAGAGACAAATGGACGTTTCTCTATGCAGAGCGATGTAGCAGTGATGACATAGCAGTGATGACATATGACAAAGATGGAGTCTCTAAATGTTATTTTGGTTTCATTTCTAATAAAATATCTTTTCTATGTGTTGCGTTTTTTCTTAACACTTTACTATAAATTCATGGCGGTCATGTCCAATATTGGCGTGACCCCATGAATTTCGGGCTAAGGGCCAGCTGATAATACAAAGCCCATTATTACCCAGTGAGCCACCGCACCAGGGTCCTGGACGAGTAGGGTACAGCGCCAGAAGATGGCGCTTCTATGTATGCTCCATTTTCTAGGGCGGCTGCGGACTGCAATTCGCAGTGGGGGGGTGGGACCCAGAAAGCTTGGGTCACCCTGCGCTACGGATTCCAGCTCCCAGCTGCCTAGTTGTACTTGGCTGGACCCATAAATAGGGCGAAGCCCACATCATTTTCTTTTAATTATTTCATGAAATTAGTGAAATAATAAAAAAAAAAAAAAAGAGCTTCCCTATATTTTTGGTTCCAGCCAGGTACAAATAGGAAGCTGGGGGTTGGGGGAAGCCCGTACCTGCCTGCTGTACCTGGCTGGGCACAAAAATAGGGCAAAGCCCATGTCAAATTTTTTTTGTAATAGTTCATTAAAAAACCCACATGTACATTTAAGGACTGCATCTATATTAACCCCTCAGCCCTCATGTCTGTGCTGAACACTCTTGGCTCTGCTACATCAGAGACCATGGGACAAACAAACCGGCTATCCCCGTGGTCCCTGAAGGAGAGGCCAGAGAGCTGCGGGATCGTAAGGGGGTAAGTCAGGTGATTGAGTTCCCACCCCCGACCTATATATATTATATTATATTAAATTTTTATATATATAGATATATATATATATAATCTGTGATGTGGGCCCGAGGAGGGTGGTGTCTGTGCCTGTCTCTCTCTCTGTGGCTTCTCTCCCCCTGTGCACTGTCTCTGTGTGCCATCTCCCTCCCTGAGGAAGGAGTTGGGACTGACTCCGAAATGCTTTGGAAATAAAAATTAGAATGATGAACACCATCTGATCCTTTGATCCTTGCAGTGCAGGTCCGTATACACTGTCCACCCTTTTGCTTTCCTGACTACGTCTCTCCCCCTGTGGACCCCTTTGGCTTTTCCCCTGTGCCTCACCCCGTGGACCTGTGTCTCTCCTCCTTGAGTCTCTCCTCCTTGAGTCTCTCACAGTGGGCCCCTGTCTCTTCCTCTGTGTCTATCCCCCTGTGTGCCTTCCCCTGTGGACCCCCTTGGCTCTCCCCCTGTGGCTCCCCCTGTGTGTCTCTCACCCATATCTCTCACCCTGTGCGTCTCTCACCCTGTGCGTCTCTCACCCTTGTGTGTCTCTCACCCTTGTGTGTCTCTCACCCTTGTGTGTCTCTCACCCTTGTGTGTCTCTCACCCTTGTGTGTCTCTCACCCCTTTGTCTCTCCCCGTGGACCCCCGTCTCTCCCCGTGTCTCTCCCTTTGTGTGCCTCCCCCTGTGGACCTCCTTGGCTCTCCGCCTTGTGTCTCCCCTGTGTGTCTCTCACCCCTGTGTGTCTCTCACCCCTGTGTGTCTCTCACCCCTGTGTGTCTCTCACCCCTGTGCGTCTCTCACCCCTGTGCGTCTCTCACCCCTGTGGACCTCCTTGGCTCTCCCCCTGTGGCTCTCCGCCTTGTGTTTTCCCCTGTGTGTCTCTCACCCCTGTCTCTCTACACTTGGACCCCTGTCTCTTCCCCTGTGAACCCCTTGGCTCTCCCCTGTGGCTCTCACGCCTGTTAATCTCCCCGTGGACCCCTGTCTCTTCCTCTGTGTGTCTCCCCTTGTGTGTCTCCCCGTGTGTCTCAAACGCCTATCAATGTCCCCATCGACCCCTGTCTCTTCCCTTGTGTCTCTCCCCATTGTGTGTCTCTCCCCATTGTGTGTCTCTCCCCATTGTGTGTCTCTCCCCATTGTGTGTCTCTCCCCATTGTGTGTCTCTCCCCATTGTGTGTCTCTCCCCATTGTGTGTCTCTCCCCATTGTGTGTCTCTCCCCATTGTGTGTCTCTCCCCCTTGTGTGTCTCTCCCCTTGTGTGTCTCTCCCCCTTGTGTGTCTCTCACCCCTGTGTCTCTCACCCCTGTGTCTCTCACCCCTGTGTCTCTCACCCCTGTGTCTCTCACCCCTGTGTCTCTCACCCCTGTGTCTCTCACCCCTGTGTCTCTCACCCCTGTGTCTCTCACCCCTGTGTCTCTCACCCCTGTGTCTCTCACCCCTGTGTCTCTCACCCCTGTGTCTCTCCCCTCTGTGTCTCTCCCCTCTGTGTCTCTCCCCTCTGTGTCTCTCCCCTCTGTGTCTCTCACCCCTGTGTCTCTCACCCCTGTCTCTTTTCCCGTGGACCCCAGTATCTTCCCCTGTGCCTCTTCCCCTGTGTCTCTCCCCCTGTGTGTCTCTCCCCGTGGACCCGTCTCTTCCCGTGTGTCTCTTACCCTGTGTGTCTCTCACCCCTGTCAATCTCCACATGGACCCCTGTCTCTCACCTCTGTGTCTCTCTCACCCCTGTGTCTCTCTCACCCCTGTGTCTCTCTCACCCTTGTCAATCTCCACGTGGACCCCTGTTTCTTCACCTGTGTCTCTTCCCCTGTGGACCCCTTGGCTCTCACCCCTTTGTGTCTCTCACCCCTTTGTGTCTCTCCCCCTTTGTGTCTCTCACCCCTTTGTGTCTCTCACCCCTTTGTGTCTCTCACCCCTTTGTGTCTCTCACCCCTTTGTGTCTCTCACCCCTGTGTGTCTCTCACCCTTGTGTGTCTCTCACCCTTGTGTGTCTCTCACCCCTGTGGACCCCCTTGGCTCTCCCCCTGTGCCTCTCTGCCTTGTGTCTCCCCCTGTGTGTCACTCACCCCTGTCTCTCTCCCTGTGGACCCCTGCATCTTCCCCTGTGCCTCTCCCCTGTGCGTCTCGCTCCTGTGTGTCTCTCACCCCTGTCAATCTCCACGTGGACCCCTGTCTCTCACCACTGTGTCTCTCTCACCCCTGTGTCTCTCTCGCCCCTGTCAATCTCCACATGGACCCCTGTTTCTTCCCCTGTGTCTCTTCCCGTGTCTCTCCCCCTGTGCGTCTCTCCCGTGGACCCGTCTCTTCCCGTGTGTCTCTCACCCCTGTGTGTCTCTCACCCCTGTCAATCTCCACATGGACCCTGTCTCTCACCCCTGTGTCTCTCTCACCCCTGTGTCTCTCTCACCCCTGTGTCTCTCTCACCCCTGTGTCTCTCTCACCCTTGTCAATCTCCACGTGGACCCCTGTTTCTTCCCCTGTGTCTCTCACCCCTTTGTGTCTCTCACCCCTTTGTGTCTCTCACCCCTTTGTGTCTCTCACCCCTTTGTGTCTCTCACCCCTTTGTGTCTCTCACCCCTTTGTGTCTCTCACCCCTTTGTGTCTCTCACCCCATTGTGTCTATCACCCCATTGTGTCTATCACCCCATTGTGTCTCTCACCCCTGTGTATCCCACTGTGGCTCCCTGTATATGTGTGTGGATTACACACACATATATCCAGATTTTCGGGAGAGGTGAATACTTACCCTCCGACGTCGTTGCCCGCTGCCGATCGTTGCATAGCAACATCGCTGTCAAAGCTCCGCTTACCCGCCGCACTGCGCATGCGCCGGAAATTACGCGACCGCCGGCATCACGTCATAGAAGCAGGAAGAGCGGGTTGGGAAAATTCAAATCACAGCCCCGCTCCTACATCACTGATGCCGCCCATTGGGGCATATTTACAGCAGCGAGGCGGGGGGAGTGCGGCCCTGGAGACACTGCCCCTCCATCAGGAATGCCCCCTCGTCACAGATTTTGTACGTTTATAAAACTACCGGTTCAACCATTACAAATCCCTGTTAGGTCAGACAGGAATGGTTAGGAAAGTATTTGGTTAGGAAGGCTATATGAGGTGACAGGTTCCCTTTAAATGCAGTACTATTATTTACCTTATAGTGTATATGCTCATTTTGGGTTTTCCTCTTGGATTTTCTCATAGAATCTTATCAGTAGCAGCTCTCATCTTTTATCTCAGTAATGGGATAATCTGTCTTCACTAAATACAGATTTTAGCTGTGTATTGAGAGTGTGAAAGATCAGTCCAAGAGGAGAAAAATAAATATTTCTCTCATAATATACACTGTAAATGTGCTGTTTTTTTCTTTTAGCTACCAATACTACACATGAAAATAGGCAACAAGTTTCACTTTAAGAAACCTAGTAATAATAAATCAGATTTAGAAACATATTTTATTTATTAACATAATATCCTAAAATTTGTCTTAAATGTTTCCATTGAGGTCCATTGATCAAACAGAGTCCAAAAGAGTGTAATTTTGGCCTCCACTTTACCGGTGTATGTCAGTATGTGTAAAACAAAAAAACAAATAAAAAGTCCAGAAAAGTGTAGTTCTGTGGAGTCTTGTAAAAACACATATGTTAAATGAATACTTAATAATAGTGTATGGTAATGGATACATAATGAGCTTTTCCATATCTATTTATGATGTGTTTGTTAAATTGAAGCACATATTGATAAGGCATGACTGGAACTGTGGACATATGCCCAACACTGGTATAGGTTGTAATCACATACTTTTTAAAGGATACATCAGTAAAAGCCTTGCAATGTTTCGAGTAACCCAATCTTATATGACTCTATAGGTGATGGCTGCTACTGTGCCTTATATGGAGCATTCCAGAAAGTTGTATATAAGTCTGCAAGCCAATATGCATAATGCAAAAAAAAAAAAAGTTTTCATCACCCTCACCGAGGGGGCGATCCAGTCTGATGGGTGTCACAGGTCGTCCTCTGCTTCATGTGGGCGATGAGCCCTACATCACCCACACCCAATTTCTTCCATTGCGCTCCTGCGCATGTACACTGTTCTCTGCCCTGTAGAGGGCAGAGCAAATTAATGTAATATGCAGGCGTGGGGAAAAGAACACTAGCGCATGTGCAGTAAACGGTGTGGTGCAGCAGCTAGCTGCCTTGAAAATATCTATGCTGGGACTGGTAGTGCAGAATGGTTCAGCAAGGTATGTTGCTGGGACTTGAGCTTCGACAGGTGCATATAATGCATTGCAAGTGCTGGATTTCAGGTTTGAGAAGACATGGGAGTGTCTGTCAAACCTGGAACCTCCTGTGGGCATGACAGATCAGACATAAGCAGACTCCCTCTGAATCACAGGGGCTGTGAGGTCAGGAAAGGTCCTGCACCACCAGATGTAGAGCAGCCTTGCAAGCAGAAAGGTGTTTTCCCCAGAGGGCACAATAGGTGAGGGGACCTTAGGGAGCCTGGATCACCCCGGACTCAGGAACCTTGGACCTGGTCTGAGCCCGGACCAGACAGGAGTCTGTGATCCTGCAGAGGAGACATCCTCCCCAACAAAGACAAAAGTCAGTGATCACTATAATGGACTAACCAGTACATGTGTGTGTCATCCCGACCGTTGGGACAGTCTGACATGATATGCCTGTCCCGTCCATGTATGCACTATATACCATATGCGGTTTATGAGGCTTGTTAATAAACCTTTGGACTTTGTGTCAATTCCGCTGCCAAGTGAGTACTTTGTAGTTCCCTCGGTGTGCGCTACCTCACAAAGGGTATTCTTTGACCTTTCCCCATGCCTGTGTATTACAGCACTTTGCTCTGCCCTCAACAGAGAAAGGAGCACTTGTGCAGGAGTGCATAGAAGACCAGCAAGTGTATGATGTAGGACTTGTCACCCACAAGAAGGAGGACAATAATCAGAAGATAGGAGGCACCAGACCAAGAGTTGCAGCATCCATCGGACTGGACCGCCCCTGAGGTGAGCATAATAAAAGCTGTTTTTGTTTTTTCTCATTATACAGATCGTCCTAGAACTTATATACCGTATTGCTTTCCAGAATGTTATGTATATATAGAGCTTTACTGAGGGTGGCCACAGCTTATATGCAAAAAAAAAAAAAAGAATGCTGACATGTCCACTTTAACGATTATATTTGCATTGCTGATTTATAGGGTAGGGACAATGTGAAAAATAATCGTGGCATGACTTCTACAGTGTGTCATCATCCAGTGCATTCTGGGTATTTGCATGAGTTACTAAAAAAAGATAAAATGGATAAGCAGAAGGTGCATAGATAGAATGGAAGATGGAGACTAAACTGCATTGTAAGGAACATTTTGATCTTAGACATAGGATAGAAAGTAAATAACCTAGATTAAGGCCTCTGAAACCTGGAAAATTTACCAAAGTATTTATAATTTATGTCTATTTATCCAAATATCAGGAGCATATGAAGTCAAAAAGGTCTTGGTTAATTTAGCATGATTACCTGTAGTCACACCATGGACACATGTATGGCTTCTCCCCCGTGTGAACCCGCTTGTGCCGTGTTAAATGGGACTGAGTTGTGGAAGCAAAATTGCATTCATCACATTTGAATGGTTTCTCGCCTAAAATAAATGACAAAATATTTATCTTTATGAAAGAACAAACATTATCAAGCAATATAAAGCAAATAGAAAAAGTTTGTAGGGCTCTGTTCACACCATTATTAAAACGGAAATCCGAAAATACCAGAAGTACTGAATGCCCAGATGGCACCAGGTAGATCCTAGGACTATCAAGTTACGATGAATATTTGGTACGTTTTTGTTGTTGCCAATTATCTGCACCTATTAGCCAAATTACTCATTGCGTTTTTAAGTGCGTGTTTTACATTTTTCCTTTAAGCTTCTGATGTCGCGGTCTGTCTCTGCTTGGTGTGTTACGTTTTTAATACTACTTTATTTTTTAGATCTTCATGTACTTGGCTTTAACAAAACTTTAATTTAGTTGTGTGTGAATTGAATGCGTTTTTCATCTGCAGATTTTTCACATCTAATGCAATTCTATGAGAAAACTCTGCACATAAAACTAACTGCACCTGCATGAGAAATTAATATTTTGTGGTTTTCAAAAATGTACCGCAATTCAGTTCATACAGTGTAAAAGAAAAAAAATAGAATGGTGCACATTAATTTATCTAACGCTCATCCACTTTGCTCGAACTGTAAAATGCTGCATACCTAAGGCTGGCTTCACACTTGTGGAGCCTCCGCAGTGTCCTGCGGAGAGGATCCGCAAGCTGACCGCGGCCTTATGTTTATAATGAGAATGCACGGTCATGCACAGGTCTGCGCATGACCGTCCGCTTCCATTCACTGCAATATGTGATTTGTACGCAGGCGGATGCCCGCGCACAAATCACACACTCTCGTCCGCACCAGGAACGCGACCATGCAAATCACAAATTGCAGTGAATGGGAGCGCACGGTCATGCGCAGACCTGCGCATGACGGTGCGCTCTCATTGTAAACATAGGGGCTGCGGTCAGCTGCGGATCCCCTCCGCAGGACGCTGCGGAGGGTCTGCAAGTATAAATCCAGCCTTACACAGGAAAAAATCTGTCTTGTTTACATTATATCAGTTAAGCAGATAATAAAGTACACCTTGCTGTGTTATTTTAACTCCACTGCAGATGGGAACAAAGAACAGGACATGCATGGCAGCCCAGGTATGTGCACACCTAAGAATCTGCTGCAGGCATTTCTGCATCAAAAAGTCTATCTTAATAGGAAAAAAGCTAGTATTTTTACTGTGCTCTTTAATGCTTTTTCTCCCCAGTCATTAAATCTACAAGGAAAAAAATAAGCAATGTGTGCATGAGATTTCAGAAACTTTATGTACTTTGTTAGAAATGTATATAACAATTTGATTGTTTCGGCAAACAGGAGTACAGCAAATAAAGTCTATATTCCACATCCTACTGGTTCCTATAGACTAGAAAATACCTAGCCACACAACTAAAAAACACAACTCAGACCTGGCTTCATGAAAGACCATCAAGTGGTTTCTCCTTTCTCCTGAGGAACCAGAGGGGTGGTCACTACACACAACTAAACCAGAGTAAGTGTGCAAAGGTAGACCATGAGCCAAAATGAGGACACTTAAAGGAAAAAAGGAAAAATAATAAATGAAGGCAAAGGAAATCTCCCACCAACCTAACTGGAGACAGAGGAAAAGTGTTGGGAAGGTAAATGAGCAAAGAGAGCAGTAACACAACTGGTCTCTGCTTAGCAGGTAAAATTTATAGCTGCAGCACTGGAATAGTTAGTCAAAATCCACCTAGAAATATAGCGTGTAAAGAAGACTGGTGCAAGATGAGAATATCCCCACCGAAGCTATGATAGGACAGAGACAAAATATGAAAGTGAGAACCCCAGAATGAAAAAGATCAAGTAGCAAGAGGTCACCGGATCGAGTCCAGAAAGTGAGGTATGACAGAAATGCACAGAACAACTGTGGGCAATATCTAACTTGAGAACACACCCTTACTGAGCCATCATGCTGGGCACAATAATCTTCATGTGTTCTTTGCACCATATTATCATAATAAACATGAGCTATTTTTTAGTTATAAACCATAAGATTGAGACAATTCAACCATACTGAAGTGGGCCAGTGGTACAAACTGCATTTTATCTGAAATTAGGTAAAAAGGCTGCTAAAATTGTGCATTCATCTTCATAATTTTTCTAGAGTTAAGCAAAAATGAACAATTCTAAGTAGTGTTAGTATATTAGAGACACTTCCAGATATTGTACTTAAGAATTACTTATGATGTATGTTGCTGCCATATGAAAATCTATTTTATTGATGTTCAACTCAAAGACACTTTTTGCATTGTACAATTCATGTCAATGCAGCAAGAATCTCAAGTGTAAGGTGAAAACTAAGATGCCTTAAAGCTGCAATACCCCCGAGGAATGAATTTACAGTAAGCACGGATATCGGTGTGATAAATAACACTTGCACCTACCTTGTACTTTTGGATATTGCTCATATTTTTGCACTATTTCATCTGATGCAACAGAAAAAATATGCTGAAGTCCTTAAAGCAGTATTAGCCCAACTCCAGTCCTCAAGAGCCAGCTACAGTGCATGTTTTCAGGATTTACTTAATATTTCACAAGTGATGAATCCAACACCTAAGGAAAACCTGAAAACATGCACTGTTGGTGGCTATTGAGGACTGGAGTTGGCAAACACTGCCTTATAGCATGAGTTTGTGTAAACGGTATATACAGTATATCTCTAAAGGTTAGAACACAATGCTAATGTATAGAGTACTCTATATATTTATATATATGGTATGCAGATGTTTATTATTTTAAGATGAAAATGCTTAAAGGATCCTGTCACCTCCAAACACCTCCTAAGCTATCAAAACATGTCCCTGCAGCATCCCATCACTAATCTCACAATCCGTTTGTCTCCTAAAAGCATCCTGTGAAAGTGCATAAAAACGTTTTAATACTTACTTATCTATTATATAATTGTCTAAGGGTTTTTTGAGTGCGTCTGTCGCCGAAATCACGCGTCACACAGAGGCAGCTCATTGGTGGCACCAATGAGCGCAGACGATGCAAATAGGCTCGAGAATTCAAAGTTCGAATTTCGCGCCAATTTGCAGCCGGCGACAGTTGTGCGTCACAGACAGACAGGCTTCATTGCTCATTGAAGCGAACAGCTGATGCGAAGCATCAGTCGTTCACTTCAACTAGCTGGCGGGGCTTTCCCGCCCCGCCATTTTAAATGAACAGCTGATGCCGAAGCATCAGCTGTTCATTTAAGCCGACCGGTGGGAAAGCCGACATCACTGTCGGCTTTCCCGCTACACCCACCTCTACTTTCAGCAGTCCGGTGCCCGCTCTTCTGTGCCTGCTCCCAGCAGTTTACAGCCCTCCTGCCCAGCACCCCCATAGGTTAAAACCTGCTTAGAGGGTCTGTGGTGAGGTCAGAATTATGGGTGGAGCCATGTCACATGACTGACATCACCTCAGGTCCTTAAGCTTCACGGACTGGGGGTGCAAACACAGCAGCATCCACAGCCAGGAACTGCAGCCTACTGACCCCAGACCATAGTCACCATACACTCAGTCCCACACTCACGTCACACAGACACACACTCTGCCCCGCACTCACGTCACACTCTGCCCCGCACTCACGTCACACTCTGCCCCGCACTCACGTCACACTCAGCCCCGCACTCACGTCACACTCAGCCCCGCACTCACGTCACACTCAGCCCCGCACTCACGTCACACTCAGCCCCGCACTCACGTCACACTCAGCCCCGCACTCACGTCACACTCAGCCCCGCACTCACGTCACACTCAGCCCCGCACTCACGTCACACTCAGCCCCGCACTCACGTCACACTCAGCCCCGCACTCACGTCACACTCAGCCCCGCACTCACGTCACACTCAGCCCCGCACTCACTCACACTCCCCGTCACACTCAGCCCTGCACTCACGTCACACTCAGCCCTACACTCACGTCACACTGTCTCTCTCTAACGCAAATCCTGTGTCGCTGATTGGTCACGCCCGGCCAGCCGTGACCAATCAGCGACGCGTGATTTCTGTTACAGCGAAACAGGCACAGTCCGCCCAGTCACCCGGCCCCCTCCCACTTGGCTCCCGTTTGCTGCTCACCAGCTCCATGCTCCATCTGCCCACCGCTCAATTTCCCCACTGCTCACCCCGCCATTATTGTTCTTTTCGCAGAATAGACTTCAGAAATTCAAAGGCCGTGGGGGTGGGCTACCAAAGGGGCGTTGTAATGGCCGTGAACGAAGACACACCCACCACATCAGGGCTATGCGCTTGGACATGCATATTATGATGGACCCTCTTAATGCCCCCCCCCCCCCGAGGCCTTGGAATTGCTGACGGCTATGCTGGAGAAGAAAAAAAACATGCTGGGGTGACAGGCGGCTGTACAGAAGCCTGGAGCGGATGAGAACTGAGGGGGGCCACTGCTGCACACCCGCACCCACGCCGCACACCCACATATTCTAGAATACCCGATGCGTTAGAATCGGGCCACCATCTAGTTAGTGATTATAATTAGCAGGGGCTATATTCTTTAGTCACCAGGGCTAGCTGTTTTGCAGGCTCCAGGATCCTCTCTCTCTCTGTCTGTGTTCCTCTGCTTGTGCAGGCTTTACCCTCCCCCCTCTCTATCACTCACAGAATGCAAATCATTAGTCCTGCCTTCAGCTCCACATCACAGCAGTACAGACAGAGAGAGGGTGGATCATTCAGGCTGCAAAACAGCCCGACCTGGTGACTAAAGAATATAGCCCCTGCTAATTACTAATGAGTAAGTATTAAAAGGTTTTTATGCCTTTTCACAGGATGCTTTTAGGAGACAAAAGGAGTGTGAGATTAGTGAATGGATGCTGCAGGAACATGTTTTGATAGCTTAGGAGGTGTTCTGGAGGTGACCGGATCCCTTTAACAAAGGCCGTCACACTGGAACGAAAGGCCGTAGATGTCAGCGGCAACTGACAGGTGCGTGCACATTTTTGGGCCCCACCAGCGTTGCCATCCCCCATTTACATGGGGCGACGTCTCCAGTGCCGCGCCGCCTGAGGGGCATCGCCGCGGTGTGAAAACCCCAGCGGCGATCCAGGACAATGGGAGCCTATGGCTCCCATTGTCTGTCAGCTCGCCGTGGCCGGTTACGTGGGGTGATGTGTACACATCGCCCCAGATCGGTACCTGGTTTCAGAGCAGTGCTCTGAAACAGGCGACCTCCTGGCAGTGCCAACATCGCCCCTTTACATGAGGCGATGTAGGGGCAATGTCGCCGCCGATAGGCGACGTAGGGGCGTGGCCTATGTAATTGGCGGCGATGTTGCCACGTGTGAAAGGGCCTTAATGTTTTGTATGTACAACAGATTATATGTTGCATTATTTCAGATTTAGCATCTTTGCAAAATGGCCAAAAACTGCTCGTAATCTGGACCGCCCCCAGTAATAATCATTTTGACTTTAAAATCTTGACTGTCCATATACCTGTAGTCTGCCTCTGTAATTTTGTCCATTTCAATAGCGACAGTCTGATTTTGGAGTCTGGTCCTTCCCCGACAGCTGTAGGTTGGCTGTCAAGTCTAGAGAAAGGCTGACTTGCTGGGTAGTGTGGTCAACACATTAAAACATTATTCTTGTTTAGTAGCGCAAGTCACCACTTATGACAACAGTTTAGCTGTGTAGTCCAGACCATTGAAGTCTGGCTTGGTTGTCTGGACCACCCACTATAACTGCAGTCCATCGGCAGAATCTGGACCTTCCCGTACAATTGCTGTATGGATGAGGAAAGTCATAGGTGTCGATTCTTCATTGAATTTGCACCTTTCTTTTTAATTTTTTATTTTCCTTAGGTCAAATTTCTGTATGCCAATGTATTTCTCAAGCTTTTCTTTATGGCTTTAGTATTTAAATTATATTGTGAAGTCATTTTAAAGAATAATGTGACTTTTTAATCTAAAAGTGCACAAAATAGGCAAAATACAAATCTATGTATTACATATATGTGTGTATAAAATTTATCATACATCTAGTGCGAAATCCAAAAGAACATGCAGATGTTGAGGAGGAGCTTGAGTGTGTCATTTGTGATGAAGTACAGAACAGCTGCAGGCTTCTGTTGAAAAAGGTCTATCTTTAGCAGACAGCTAATTGCACGGTGTTAACTGTTATTGTTTGTTTATGTTTAGTAGTTACTGATAAATTAGGATAAATGTTTCTTTCTGAAATATGCAAGATGTCATTTTTAGCCCCTTTAAACTATCGTGCCATGAGTGACATCACTGGAGTGGCACTACGTTGTTACCTGTTGAGAGATGTAACCGGGCGCTCTCAGTTTGGGAGTATGGCAACTAATAGACTACCCCATCAAAGTGGGATGGCTTTTAAGCTTTTTTGATCCAAATGGTGTCAACTGTCAACTAAGTACCTCATGTATTTTACATATTATATTACTTACTTACTGCAGTATATCTTTACTGTTTTTATTCTAGGTTTGGTCTATTAATGGCAATAGTGTGAATGTGCACCTACACATTGTACTTCTACCAACAGGTATACTGGCCCATGATTTTGGTTTAGCAGTTATAGAGAAACACAAATAAATCTAAACGGACACACTGAGCAGCGGGCTAAAGCTAAAAGGCCAGTTGACATGGGGGCAACTTATAATACAACATTCCCATGCTGTGTCACTCAGTCCTGCAGAATTTTTTTTATTTTTTTTTTCAAACGTTACCTTCTCCTCCTTCGTTAAACTATTGGGTAATAACTGGTAATAGCGCTGGCCGAGGTCTCTTCGCTTAGATTCTGTACAAGCGCTTATTACTGCAATCTGGCTGTAGAGACCCGGATCTTCTCCTATGGTATTAGACAGAGCATATACTGCAGACGTCCTCCTATACTAACTGTGTAGTGTGGATATTCTACTTTGCCATGATGGCTGGGTAGACTGGACCACACGCTGAAATCAGTGTTTGAGGTTATGGTTCTTCCTTCAAGCAGTTGTATTGCAGCTCAGTTAAGATAGGAGCAGGCAAGGTTGAACACATGGACAATTTTGATTATGCACACAATGAAGGAATGTAGTGCTCAATACAGTGCTGCATTCCTTTTAGTGAGTTGATGATAAAAGAGTTTGGACCACATTTGATAAAAAAATGAATGGCCTATGCTAAGAATTAGCTTATCAATATTTATAGAGGATATACAATTCATCAATACCAGGTTTTTGTCATGTAAAAAAAAAAAAAAAAGTAAAATAATGTGGTTGCAAAAATATGCACGTCCTTAAACTAATACATTGTTGAAGTACCCTATGAATTTATTACAGCATTTAGCTTTTTTGAGTAAGAGTCTGTCAGAATGGCACATCAAGAAGCTGGCAATCTTTGTCCCCTCTTCTTTGCAGTAGCACTTCAAATCTGTCAGACTACGAGGGCGTTTTCTGTGTACAGTGCTCTCTTCAAGTCAACCCACAGATTTTCAACTGGATTCAAGTATGGACTCTTGCTGGTATATTGCAAAACTTTGACCTTCTTCTGGGGAATGCATTCTTTTGCTGATATGGATGAATGCTTAGGGTGTTAGGCTGAAAGGTGACATTTCTCTTCATCTTGAGCTTTCAAGCACTGGCGTGAAGTTTTCATGCAAGATTGAGTGATATTAAAAGCATTTCATCATTCCATACATCTTGAACAAACCCCCAGTTTCAACTGCCAAACACAGTCTCAATACATAACACTGCCTTTACCATGCTTCACTGTGGGTATGGTGTTCTTTTGATGATGTGTAGTGTTGGCTTTGTGCCAAACATGTTTTTAAACCATGGTCACAAAGTTCAACATTGGTAACATTAGACCATAATAGGTTTCCCCACATGCTTTTGGGAGACTTGATGTAAGTTTTGGAAACAAATAGCCAAGCTTGGATGTTTTCTTTGTAAAAAAAAAAAAAAGGCTTTCTTCTTACCAAACTATCCCACGGACCAGACATATGAATAATAATGTGGGAGATTGCTGTCACATGCAGTGTACAATTTGTTGACAGAATTTCCTAATCTAGCTATTTTAATGCCATGGAAAAAAAACTGCATATTCTTTTCCTGACTAATAGAGCTTTCAACAATGCCTTTGCTGTGTTGTGAGCTGTTAAAAGGTCATGGATTTTGTTGTAAACTGAAACTAACAAAATAACATGGAATACTACTAGAATAGCTAAACTTTATATTGTGGTTAATTTGAATCACTTTAAATGGTGGAAGCTGTGCATTGACTACTATTCAAAATAAGATTAAATGTGATTGACTAAATCTGAAGACAACCACATTTCTAATAATAAGAGGGTGTTCACACTTCTGCAACTACATTGTTTTAGTTTTATCACTTTTATTTTCGACACAAAATTATATCCGCATGTTTCCATGTAATCTGAACAGATTAGGGGGTGAAGGTAAAAAGGTGGGAAAAAAAGTTGTAAAATCATTCTTCTTGGTGTATTTTATTTTATTTTCTTGGTGGAATTTTACCGGGAGTGTAGACTGTTTATATGATCCTGAGAAAAAAAAGCCTTCATTCAGGTAGAGAGCAAAATTTATTTTATGATTATGACAATATTTTATTTTTTTTCATGGTCAGTTTTATTGACGAAGTTAAAGAGTAACTGTAATGTCTTGCACTTTCTATAAATAATTGTAATAATTATTTACTAACTATTGTATATTTCTTAGATTTACATTTTCTTACAGTTGGTATACTACTTTTTTACTGGCTTGAAATGTAGGAAGCTGTTCCCTACCAAAAAATGAAAATGATAATTGACTAAAACTTCAAGCAGCTATTTTATTTCAGTATATTAACTCAAGCACTTACTCATTGATGGCTTCACAGATTTGTGATCATTTCCTCTCCTCTATCTCCGCCTCTGAGCTTACTCGCGGACTTTAAATGGGCAGTGTGTAATTAGTATTAATAGGGAACATTATTGAAATAAAGCTAGAAAATCTCTCATCTGTAGCTGATCGTTTTAATATTCCTATTCTCAGTTCCAGTAGCAGCACAGACTCTGCACTGTCATGACAATAATCATCTAGTACATTTTCCATCCTTGATTTAAAATGTAGCTACTAACCGTCTATCACTTAAGTAAATCATAATATATTAAAAACATCTTCAAGTTAACAAAAATCGGCTTGGTTCAAATACAGGAATTTTGCATCTGCCAATACAGAAATCCATATTTAAAACAAAGAAAAAAATAACTTGCCAAAACCAATAGACGACCTAGTTGGCAAACAGGATTTACTGTAACTCAGTTGTGATCAGCCTGACAGTGTGGGGGCCCCAAAGAGTTGTCAATAGTGATGGGCGAACATGCACAGACTTTTTTTTTTTTTGTTAAAGAGTCCGAACCCCCAATATTATTATTTTTTTTAATTGTAGTTTCTGTTTTTAATAATGTGACCGGACTATATGAACCCTAAGTTTAAAAAAGTTTTAATGATTATACCATGATCGCCTATACTCAAAGGGAACATGTCAGTACTCACCACCTTCCAAACAAGCATCATTACATTTAGGAGCCCTAATCCTCTATGTCAGTGGTAGGCAATTAATTTTCCGGGGAGGGGGGGGTCACATGAAAGATCATGACTGGTGTAGAGGGCTGAACCAATAGGTTGGAATTAATTCTGCTAACAATTATTACAATTATTATTAATAATACAAAATGAATATGTTATCACTTAAGATTGAGCATAATTGAGCACTCTGACATCCTCATATACAGTATGATCACACACACAGGCTCCTATACACAGTGTGAGCCTCCACAAAACCCCCTATATATCGTATCAGCTTTCACATAGCTCCCTCTGTGCAGTACAACCCCCATACATCCCCTATATACAAGATGAGCCACCCACATAGCCTTTCTATACAGTATGAGCCCAACATAGCCCTCTATATACCATGTGAGCCCCCACACAGCCCTTCTATATACAATGTGAGTCCCATCTATCCCTTTTATATATAGTGTGAGCCCAACAAAGCTCTCTTAATGCACAGTGAGTCCTCACATAGCCACTCTGTATACAGTGTGCACTCCCCAGCCACCTAAATACAGTATAAGCTCCTAAATATATATGAGCCACACAAACCCCCTATATACAGCATCGGCCTCCACATTGCCTCCTAAATACAACATGAGCCCTCATATAGCTTTCTAAATTATGAGTCCTTACACAGCTTAGTAAATACATTATGAGCCCTACATAACTTCCCTAGATACAGTAGGAGCCCTCACATAGCCCCTGTATACAGTATAAGCCCAGCACAGCTCCTATATACGTGTGCACCTCAATAAATTGGAATATCATCAAAAAGTTAATTTATTTCAGTAATTCAATACATATATTAAAACATATTATATAGAGTCATTACAAAAAGAAAATCTTTTTCAATTGTTTTTATGTGAATGTTGATGATTATGGCTTACAGCCAATGACAACTCAACATTCATTATCTCAAAATGATACAATACAAAATAATATTGTGTTAGCCAGAAAATCGATGTAAATACTTAAGTCCCAAAAAAAAGGTTGAGAAAAGTATTATAGGAGTGATACCTTTATTGGCTAACAAGAAAAATATATTTGTAAGCTTTCAGAGCTCAAGGCTCCTTCATCAGACAATATCACAAATTATTTACTGAGAAACTTAAATACAAAATACAGCAGGACATAAGAAATGGAGGTGTGCTAAGGAAATTAAAATGAAGTCTTTGTTAATGATGTAGATGACGTGCAATGGTCTTTTACACATCAGATGATCTTCTTGTGGAAGTGTTAATTGTGTCAAGGTAATGAGTCATGAATCCAGGTGTCAAATTAAGCCCTCACAAAGATGGGATTGCTGCATGCAAATATTTCCTCCAAAAAAACAATCTGGCCACGGAACCAGCCCTGCAATTCATCAGGTTTGTACTCCAGCACAACTATTTTTCCTTTGGGGACAATATATACCAACAGTGTATAGGCAGTGCCATGGGAAGCAAAATGTCACCACAGTATGCGAACCTGTTTATGGCTAAACTAGAACATGACTTTTTGGCATCTTGTACTATCAAACCTCTAGCATACTTCCGCTATATTAATGACGTACTAATAATCTGGTCAGGCTCAAAGGACGATCTGCCTACCTTCCACAACAACTTCAACAAGTTTCACCCTACTATCAAGCTCACCTTCAACTTTTAAAAGTCACAAATACATTTTCTGGACACAACCATATACATTAAAGACAATACCGTACAAACGTCTATTTACCATAGACGCACAGGACGTCCGGCATACCTGAGATGGAACAGCTTCCATCCAAGACACACAAAAAAAATCAATAATCTACAGTCAAGGTCTGAGGTACATTTGGATCGGTTTAAACAATGAAGACAGGGAACTGCAACTACTATCACTGAGGAAAACATTCCTAAATCAAGGATACCATCCACTGGTAATAGATGAACAGATCCACAGAGTTGCAAGGGTTCCAAGAAGCAGCCTCCTGGATTACAAACAGAAGGAGGACAACAGCAGGGTGCCTCTTGTGATCACATACAATCCTCACATGAACATACTAAGGAAAATTGGTGCTGATCTTTAGCCCATATTCTACAATGACCACAGACTTAAAGCCATATTCCCAGAACTGCCACTTCTCTCCTATAAACAGCCCCAACCTAAGGAATCTCCTTGTCAGAAGAGTCCTCACATCACCACCACAGACGGGCACATTCCCCTGTAACAGCAAAAAATGCAAGACGTGTACCCACATATTACCAACAGATACAGTCACTATACCCAACACAAACCAGGACTAGAAGATCATGGACTTCTTTTCATGTACATCCTCCAATGTGGTGTATATGATACAATGTACAAAGTGCACTACAGGAATGTATATTGGGGGAACAATGCAAAAGCTACAAACAAGGATGAATTTACATAGACATACAATAAAAAATAAGCTGGACATGCCTGTAGGAATACACTTCTCTGAGCCTGGACACAGCATGGCAGACCTAACAGTCCTGATATTGAAAGGTCACTTTAAAAATGATAGAGAACGAAAAATCTGGTAATTCAAATTCATAAGAATATTCCAATCCTTAAAAAAAGGGCTTAATTTGACAACTGGATTCATGACTCATTACCTAGACACAATTAACACTTCCACAAGAAGATCATCTGATGTGTAAAAGACCATTGCACGTCATCTACATCATTAACAAAGACTTCATTTTCATTTCCTTAGCACACCTCCATCTCCTTATGTCCTACTGTATTTTGTATTTAAGTGTCTCAGTAATTAATTTGTGATATTGTCTGATGAAGGAGCTTTGAGCTCTGAAAGCTTACAAATATAACTTTTTCTGTTAGCCAATAAAGGTATCACTCCTATAATACTTTTCTCAACCTTTTTTTGGGGACTTAAGTATTTACATCGATTATCTCAAAATATACTATATAAAAGCCCTATCCATTCTGTCTGTCTGTAAAGTTTGTCCCAAAAACAGCACCATCTATAGGACAAAATATAAATTACAGCTAAACAGGAAAATTTGTTAAACTGGAATGTTAAGAGACTTATAATTTTAAAGGATCAGTCAAAGAAAATATTGTTACCTATAGGAGATCTGTGACTGGCATTCATTATAGCCTGCACCTCAAGAGGAGATAGTGCACAGAGTAGAGAGAAATCACAAGGAGAAAGAGCACACAGGGGATAAAAACAGCACAAGAGGAGAGAGAACGCACAGTGGGAAGAGAAAGCACACAGCATGAAGAGAGCGCACTGGTGGGAAAAAAAGCACAAGGGGAAAGAGTGCACAGTGGTAAAAGATGGCATAAGAAAAGAGAGAGCACACAGTGGGAAGAGAAAGCACAAGGGAAAAGAGCGCACAGGAGAGAAAAACAGCACAAGAGGAGAGAAAGCACACAGTGGGAAGAGAAAGCACACAGCATGAAGAGAAAGCACTGGTGGCAAAAACAGTACAAGGTGAAAGAATGCACAGGGGTAAAAGACAGCATAAGGAAAGAGAGCACACAGTGGAAAGAAAAAGCACAAGGGGAGAGAGAGCACACAGGGGAGAAAAACAGCACAAGAGGAGAGAAAGCACACTGTCACGTCCTACAGACGGACCCTACGTGTGAACCCACTGGACCTCGTAGTGCGGATGCTGATACCGGGAAGACAGAGAGACGGACCAGTACAGTAGAGTCAACAGGTTTATTGAAAAACACAAGAACCCACGTCCCAGGGGAGGGCCACACGGCCACAGCACCGGAACACCACCGAAGGAGGCCCCGGAGCGCTTGATCCCTATACAGGGATACCGCCGGTACCAACCTCGGAAGGACCAATGAAGCGGCCACGGGTGTCAAACCGACCCAAGGCAACGTGGAAACAACACAGCAACCGGGTATAAGATAGGACACGGAGAACCGGAAACACGGAGAATCCGGAGCAGGGCCTGAATCAGCAATTTCAGCTTGGAAGATATCCAGGTGGAAGACCCAGAACACGGGAGTCAGCAAGGAGCCGGCAGGGCGGAGATCTGCAGGAAGGAACACACAGAAATCAGATAACAAGCAAAATAAGGAACAACCTGACCAGACCAGGAATAGCAACTCCACTAGGTAGAAGTTGCCCTGGCAAAGACTGACAGGAAACAGGAAGTTTACATCACAGCAGGGCAGTCCTGATTGACAGGACACAGAGGCATGGTGATTGGCTAAGGGAAGGAGCATGCTCCCTGCAGCCTCTCCAGCATTCACTGATTTGGAGATGGAGTTTCATGCGCTCAAGCAGTAGCCCCGGAAGTGACGAGCAGCGCTATTCCAGCAGAGGGCGCTGGAACCCTGCGGGAGACCCCCGAGGGGTTACAGTACCCCCCCTCTACGCCCCCCCCAGACGGAAACCGGCCAGGAACCTGCGCAGAAGGCTCGGGGTCTTGACGTCCGCCTCCATGGTCCCGAGGGCACCGGCGGAAAGGGCAGAAGGGGCCCGAGGGCAGTTGCTTGGGTGTCTTGCGTGGAGCACAGGAGGAACAGGTGGAGACATAGTCGGAGACGTCCCGACGCATCCACGGCCACCAGTAGTATCGACAAATCAAGCGTATGGTCTTCGCCACCCCCGCATGGCCTGCAAGCCTGGATGAATGGCCCCAGCGAAGGACGTACCTGCGATCAGCCTCGGGTACCAGCGTCTTACCTGGTAGGGACCGACGGAGGGGTGCCGCCATGCAGGTGTTGGACGGATTGATGATGGAGCGTGGCTCCTCCTCTTGACATTCAGACGTTGCTTGAGTTTCGGCAGAGTTCAATGGGTAGACATGGTCCTTCGGGAGTGGAGCCCCCAGCACCAGATCAACGGGATAAACATAGGGTCCGTGCGGAGGTAACGTCTCGGCCTCCTTCTGGTCGAGGACGTCGGCATACGACCGATAGGCCGAGGGCTGCCCGGGCAGCGCTGCCAGGGAAGGTGGCAGCCGGAGGGGAGAAACGGGAAGAAGGCAGCGTCTATGGCATGCCTGCCCCCACCGCAGGACCTCACCTGTTCGCTATTCCAGTACTGGTTCATGAATGCGGAGCCATGGAAGACCGAGCAGAAATGGAGGAGACAGGACCGGCAGGACATAGAAGGTGAGACGCTCAGTGTGACGAGGACCGACTTGTATCTCCACCTCTCCGGTGACACCCATCACAGCGTCTTGTAAGGGCCTCCCATCGACTGAGGTGATGACGCGGGGATGCTGCAGGGGGTATATGGGAACACCGTAGCGTTGCGCCGTCTCCAGCTGCACAATGTTACCTGCGGACCCGGAATCCAGGCAAGCCAGCTCCGAATGGCGTTCGTCTCCGACCGTAACCTGGATGGCAATAGTGAGAGGTGGAGAGGGCTTGCACTCTGTTAGGTGGGCCTCTCTTACCTGCCCTAGATGGAGGTTCTCTGGCCGCTTGGGACACTGGCGGCGAAAGTGGCCAGATCCTCCACAAAAAAGGCACAGGCCCCGGGTGATCCGCTCCTCCCTCCTCTGGAGCCGGAGCTGGACACGAATCACTTCCATGGCCTCGAGACCTGCCGGAGGTGCCGCAGGTTCCGGAAGGAAGGGTCCACTCTCCTGCGTCCTCTCCTGCGTTCTCACCTGGACCCGCTCCTGAAGACGACGGTCAATTCGGACAGCGAGGGTAATGTACTCCTCCAGGGAGCTGGGCAGGTCCTGAACTGTCAGTTCGTCCTTGATACGGCTTGACAACCCCCGGCGGAAGACACCTACCAAGGGCTCATCCGCCCAGTGGAGCTCGGCAGCTAGGGTACGGAATTGGATGGCATACTGCCCAACAGACTGGTTACCTTGTCGCAGGTTGAAGAGCGCCTCGGTGGAGGAGGCCACCCGTCCTGGCTCATCAAAGGCCTTACGAAAGGTGTCCAGAAATGCCCGCAGGTCGGACACGATGGGATCCTCTCTCTCCAACAACGGGTTGAACCATGCCAGAGCCTCTCCCTCGAGGTGCGAAGCCAGAAACGCCACTTTCGCCTCATCCGTCGGGTATTGGTGAGGTAATAACCAGAAGTGGAGCTGGCACTGGTTAATAAACCCCCGACATGCTTTAGAGTCCCCAGTGTACCTGGTGGGCTGGCACAGCCGTGGTGAAGACACAGCTCCCGCCGGAGCTCCAGTTGGCAGCCCGGGGACAGAACCTGGGCTTCCTGTTGTGCTCTGTAGGCTGGTAAGCCGATCATCCATGGAGGACATATGGGATGACATCCGAATCTGTCTCTCTCTCAGATGGTCCAATTCCTGGTGGAGACTCAGCACCTGGGAAGAGAAAGTGGGATCAATGGTAGAGGGCGCCCCCAAGCGGGCCACTAGAGACTGGATAAACGCCACAACCTGGTCGTGACTCTGGCGGAGTGCGGCTAGCTCTCTTTGGGCATCAAACCTGGTATCAGCGGGGTCCATGGCCAGGGCAAAATCTGTCACGTCCTACAGACGGACCCTACGTGTGAACCCACTGGACCGCGTAGTGCGGATGCTGATACTGGGAAGACAGAGAGACGGACCAGTACAGTAGAGTCAACAGGTTTATTGAACAACACAAGAACCCACGTCCCAGGGGAGGGCCACACGGCCACAGCACCGGAACACCACCGAAGGAGGCCCCGGAGCGCTTGATCCCTATACAGGGATAATGCCGGTACCAACCTCGGAAGGAACAATGAAGCGGACACGGGTGTTAAACCGACCCAAGGCAACGTGGAAACAACACAGCAACCGGATATAAGATAGCACACGGAGAACCGGAAACACGGAGAATAAGGAGCAGGGCCTGAATCAGCAATTTCAGCTTGGAAGAGATCCAGGTGGAAGACCCAGAACACGGGAGTCAGCAAGCAGCCGGCAGGGCGGAGATCTGCAGGAAGGAACACACAGAAATCAGATAACAAGCAAAATAAGGAACAACCTGACCAGACCAGGAATAGCAACTCCACTAGGTAGAAGTTGCCCTGGCAAAGACTGACAGGAAACAGGAAGTTTATATCACAGCAGGGCAGTCCTGATTGGCAGGACACAGAGGCATGGTGATTGGCTAAGGGGAGGAGCATGCTCCCTGCAGCCTCTCCAGCATTCACTGATTTGGAGATGGAGTTTCATGCGCTCAAGCAGTAGCCCCGGAAGTGAGGAGACGAGCAGCGCTATTTCAGCAGAGGGCGCTGGAACCCTGCGGCAGACCCCCGAGGGGTTATACACACAGTGGGAAGAGAAAGCACACAGCATGAAGAGAGCGCACTGGGGGGAAAAACAGCACAAGGGTAAAGAGTGCACAGGGGTGAGAAACCGCGCACGGAAAGAAAGAGCACACAGGGGGATGGCGAGCAGTAGCAGTGCCCGCCAAAACATGGCCACCTCGTGCAGCAGCGGGCTCCTCTGCCCTCTGTGGTGCTGAGATTAGCAGCAGGAGTAGTTAAACTAATATATAATCGCATACATTCTAGAATCACCCGATGCAATAGAATTGGGTCCCCGTCTAGTATTATAATAATTAACATAAAACACCTGCAAAAGCTTAATAAGCATTTAAAACAGCCCCTTAGTTGGGCTCAGTAGCCTACACAATCGTGGGGAAGACTGCTGACTTGACAGATGTCCAGAAGGCAATAATTGATACCAGTGGCGGACCTATGGCCCCGGGGGCCCTGGTGCAGCCGTCGGTAAGGTCCGGGGGGGTGCTGGTGGACGCTGTTGGCGGGGTCCGTCGGCTCTCCTACCTGCCCTGCTCGTAGTCTGCCTCCATGCTCCTGTAGTGGCAGCCAGTGGCGGACCGTTGCAGCCATGCTGAGGAGCGGGGGAAAGCTGGTGGCCGACGGCCGTCTGCGCAGTCCGGGGTAGTGTTGTGGTGCTGCTGGCCGCCAGCGCTGTCCGGGGGGATGATGGGGTGCGATTTGGTGCTGGCGGCCAGCGGAGAGGAGTTTGCGGCGGCGGCTCCTACCTGGTGAGCCCGCGCCGAGTGCACTCCAGGGAGTCGGAGGGGCAGAGGAGAGGAGGGGCGGGATCAGGCAGGGGAAGCAGGAAGCTTCCTGCTTCCCCTGCCTGACCCTCCACAACTGACAACGTCTTACAGGGGTCGGCTGGGGGGCCCCCTGCAGACTTGAAGGGGCCCCCTAGCCGGTCGGGGCCCTGGTGCAGCTGCACCAGCTGCACCACGGTAGTTCCGCCCCTGATTGATACACTAAACAAGGGCGGTAAACTACATAAGGTCATTGCTTAAGAAGCTGGCTACTAGCAGAGGGCTGTATCCAAGCGAATTAATGGGAAGTTGAATAGAAGGAAAATGTGTTGTAGAAGGTGGTGCACAAGCAACTGCAGCCTTGAAAGGATTGCTAAGAAAAGCCATTGAACAATTTGGCAGAGATTCACAACAAGTGGACTACTGCTGGTGTCAGTGCTTCCAGAGCCACCACACACAGACATATCCAGGACATAGGTTACAACTGTCAAATTACTTGTGTCAAGCCCCTCTTGACTAATAGACAACGCAAGAAGAGTCTTACCTGGGCCAAGCAGAAAAAGAACTGGACTGTTGGTCAGTGGTCCAAGGTATTGTTTACAGATGAAAGTAAATTTTGCATTTCATTTGAAAATCAAGGTCCCAGCGTCTGGAGGAAGAGTGGAGAGGCCACAATCCAAGCTGCTTGAGGTCTAGTGTGAAGTTTCCACAATCAGTGTAATCTGCTGGTGTAGGTCCACTGCTTTATCATGACCAAAGTCTTTAGGCCAACATTTATGATTTAAAAATCATTATTTTAGTTGGTCTTAGGCCTTGTTCACACACAATTTGCGTTTTTTTTAGCACTCCTAAAACCACATGCGTTTTTTTTAAGAGTGCTAAAAAATGTCCCTTTTGTGTCTGAAAGGATTTGAATCCTTGTTGGACTTTGTCATTTTTTCTTCAAAAACGCAGGCAAAAACGCTAGCGTTAAGTCAGAGTGCATAAATGCGCCATTTAAAAACGCATGCGTTGCCCATAGGGCCCCATGTTATAGAAACGCATACGTTTTTTTAACATGGGGCCCTATGGGAAATGCATGCATTAACCTAGGTGCCTATATGTGCCTTGCGTTAAGGCATGCGTTTCCCATAGGGCCCCATGTTAAAAAAACGCATGCGTTTTTGGAAACAACCCCTGTGTTTTTTTTCCAGCACCCAAAAAAACGCTGCATGCAGCGTTTTTTTTGACTGGGGGAAAAAAACGCAAGTGTAGTGAAAAAAACGCAGCTGCACTCAATTGCACCCTGCGTTAACGCACCTGCGTTTTTGAAAAACTGCAGAAAAACGCAGAGAGTGCCAAAAACGCAGGTGAGTGTGAACAAGGCCTTATATAATATTCTAATTTCCTGAGATAATGAATGTTGTGTTTTCATTGACTGTAATCCATAATCATCAACATTAACAGAAATAAACACTTGAAAAATATCACTCTGTAATGACTGTATAATATATGCATTTTACTTTATGGATTGAGGAGGACAACTGGTGTGTTTTAAACCATTGTCCTGCTGCATAACCCAAGTGTGCTTCATCCTAAGGTCAAACATATGCCCAGAGATTTTCCTTCAGGATTTTTTGGTACACAGCAGAATTTATGGTTCCATTTACAACAGCAAGTCTTCCAAGTACTGAAGCAACAAAACAGCTCCAGACAGCCACACTACCACCACCATAATTACTGTTGGTATGATGTTCATTTTCTAAAATGCTATGCTACTTCCACACCAGATGTACACCTACACCTTCCAAAAAGTTCAACTTTTGTCTCCTCAGCCCAGAGGGTATTCTCATAAAAGGTCTTGGGTACAAAGACGGTTTCTGGCAAAATTGACGAGAATTTATGTTGTTTGTTGCTCAGCAGTGACTTCCATCTAGAAACTTTGCCATTCAGGCCATTTTTGCCCAGTCTCTTTCTTATGGTGAAGTCATGAACACTGACCTTAACTGAGGCATGTGAGGCCTGCAGATCATTGGGTATTGTGGCAGGGTCCTTTGCGACTCCTTGGATGAGTCATCGCCGGACTCTTGGGGTAATTCAATTTGGCTGGACACTCCTGGGAAGGAGGTTCACCACTTTTCCATGTTCTTTGACATTTATGGTTAATGGCTCTTACTGTTGTTCCCTGGACTACCAAAGCTTTAGAAATGACTTTATAACCTTTTCCAGACAGATACATTTCAGTTACTTGGATCCTAATTTGTTACTGTATCTCTTTGCATCACAGCATGATGTCTGCTTTTGAGGATCTTTTGGTCTACTTCACTTTGTCACTTTATCCCCCACATAGCGTCCTATATATATCATGAGCCCCACATAACTTCCTACATATATTATCCACTGCATAGCCTCCTATATACATTATGAGCCCATAGTCTCCTATACACATCATGAGTCCACATAGCTTTCTATATATTTTATTGTCCCCCACATAGGCTCCTATATACTTTGAGCCCATCATAGTATCCTACATACATTTCCATTTCTGAGCCCCCGCATAACCCTGTAAACATATTATGACGCCACATAGCCCTCCTACATACATGCAAACATCCCATACATATAAAAAAAAAAAAACTAAAAACACATACTAACCTCTAATTCTCTCATTCCCTTGGCTTCATGGTCTGGCTTCTTATGCAGTGAAACTCTGCACAGGACACGCGATGATGTGACATCATCGCGTCTGCTGTGCCTCACGCTGATTGGTGGAAGATGAAACCAGCAGCACGGTCCATCACTAATGTGGTCACAGCTGTCTGCATCCAGAGGATGAAATTAGTGGTGACAAAGGGCGGCGGGCAGCAGTGGTGGTAGACAGATGGCAATGGATATCACAGTGCGGCCCGCAGTCCACTGTTTTTAACCTCCCAGCTGCCTCAGTCCCAGTACCAGACTGGCATAGTCAGGAGGTCAGATGTGGCCCACGGGCCCCACTTTGCCCAGCCCTGCTCCATGCCAATGCTATATTTGGTTTTCCTGGCAATTCTTGATACGGTGAAAAAAACAACTTCTATTGTGTCACTTGTCAAAAATTAGGAAAGACTAGTCTGAGAAGGTGCTGCTTTAACCTGAGCATCACTGACAGAGTTTATATGGTAAATAAAAAGTAAGGTATGCCAGGAGTTACTATGCCTTTCTTGTTATTCACTGTGCTCCAATACTTGTCCTTGTTCTTTTATTACATTTTTGTTAAGATATTACCTGCTTGTTTTTCAAAATTAGGAGCCCTTTTAAAACCCCTATTTTATTTTTATTTTACCATTTACCTAGTACATCACTAACATGATTGAAATGCAGAAAAAAGGATACCTATGACTATTTTTTTAGGCTTGGGGAACTGCAACCAATTATAAAATAAAGAAGCAATGGTTATGATTGATTTTGTAATTCAGTCTACTCAAGTCAATGTGGATACACCGTCAGTGTACAATATCTTAAATACACTGTAGACTCTACAGTGTAGAGTAATGAAAATGTCTATCTTTCTAACACATCAGGTGATCATGTCCATGAATGTAGAAAGCTCCAAACGGTTAGGTAAAACAGGTTATACATAGACTGATACAGGTTTACCTCATGTTATTACTACCATTTTATGATACAATCAAGAGTTTTCATCTGATGGGGTCAATATTTTAAAATGTTTACTAGGGAATTTATTATATTTTATGTAATTATATTAATATATATATATTTGTTTTTTTTCTTTTATATATTTTACATATTTTATTATATTTTTAAACCACCTTATGCAGAGTAACCCTTTCTAAATTAATTACCAGCTATCCTTTTTGTTAATCTGCTTTGCACAACTCCTATCTGACTGCAAATTATAGTGTAGGTTACGACAATCGAATCAGAAAATTGGGGTAAATGAGGGGCGCCATCGGTATACACAACTAGTATCGATTTGGACGTTTCATGTTTCCTACCATATTTCCCATTGCCCAAGCATTCAATTAAGTGTCCAGGAAACTGAAACTAGAGGACTTGTTTGACAGATCCAGGCTGGGGGAATGTGGGCATTTTTTAGTAATTCAAGGATAGGTATTCAGGACAAAAAAATGTTGACTCCTTCCTTGTTCAAGCCACTATTTTTGCTTTGGAAAAGTAAATCATAAGTGATATTCCTTTTAATTAGCTCAATGTATGTCAGCTTTATGCCTCCCATTAAATTTCTAATTTCATATAAAATGTCAATTTTCATACCTTAAATATACATATCTGATAAATCTGTTTAAAATCAAACCCACTGTTGAAGGACATATAGTGGTATAAATAATAAAAGAAAAAAAATGCCATTCCCAAGATACATTTCCGATATTTTTGTCTTGAAATCGAGTAGCGCTTGTTAAAATGGGAATGTAAAATCTCTCTGATGCATTCACTCTTTTTACTTTCCCTATAATTAATGAATGTTACTTGTCAGGTTTAGTAAAAAAACAATTCCTAGTCATTTATGCCACATATATCCTTCACAGAGGAGACAGTCACATAATTCAGAAGTTCCGTTTGGTAGCTATTTGTCAATCATCTGCGGTATAATTGGAGGTGGCTATGCTGTTGATTGAACAAAATACTACTATATGTCATGATGTCTCTTGAAGCTGTCAAGACTGTGTAGCCTATGAAGTACAAAGCAATCTTCAAATGAATGATGAACTGACTAGGTGCTTCTATGATCGCTGTTGAAAGACTGCTTTTAATTCATGTAAGGCAGAAAAGTAAGACATGTCTCTCCAAGGTAGAAAATTAAGAAAAGTTGCAACTAAAATTATGCTAACTGGCTAAACTCGCAATATTGAATATTTGATAGTTTGTAACAGCAGCAGACTGTCTATATGGATGGGCATAACATAGATACAACTTATACAGTATATCGTGTGCAGAAATATTTTATACCTGAAGGCACGTCAATGCATGTGACACTCGTCACCCACAATGAAGCCCTTACGTGATTTTCAAATCACTGACATAAGAAAATTAGCATTTTTCTACTACAGTTTAACAAGAAGTGGATTACTTTACACTGCTGCTTTCATGTTGATGGACTGCAAATTATACTCCTTATTTCCTTCGTACTCCATATACACTGAAAGTATCACCATCATGGCACAGATATATCAATGACATGTAAAGATCAGCCACTGTTTTCACCAAAATACTACTAAATATAAGTCATTATTATTTAGCTCGATTTAAAGCCATGGAGACTTGATGGATAAACGCTCTGTAGGAAAATCGATCTTGCGCGAGCCTTGTTAGGTCCACCAGGGTCTTCTCTGCCGTTATCTTGACAGTATCAAGCCATTGAGCTGCTTGTCTTTCTTTTCGCCTTGTATTTTCTATTCTTCCTACCAAAATGTCCTTCTGTAATGATTTTTCCTTTCATATGACGTGTCGAATGTAGGCAAGTTGTAGCTTGGTAATTGGTCATTGATAAATATTTTATCGAAACGTGTCTGATGGGGCTACTCACCACTAAAGATGCTTTTATTGTATTTGTGATTTCACAATAATAAAGCAAGTGCGTCCACTGAAACAGGTGCCGGCTAATCATCTTTCCTGATTCTTGGATCCAGGGCTTTGGCCAGCCGCCGCTGTGCACCTGACCGGTTCTAACTATAAGCAGGAGGGGTGAGCTTTTCCCATTCCATTTCCTTTCTCAACTCATGTAGCTTGATGATCCTTGCCTTGAGTGACATTTCTGGCTTGATTTGTTCCAAAATGGATATATTTGTTCTTCTTGCCATCCATTGTATTGATAACATCCTTCTCCAGCACCATATTTCAAAGGCATTGATTCTTCTTCTGTGTTGTTTCTTTATCGTCCATGTTTCACTTCCGTATGTTACTACAGAAAAGACCAGACTCCAAAGAAAATAAATTAGGAATTTCATTCAGTCATATATGTTTATCAGAAGACAAAGACATGATTACATGACTTGTCATTCAGCCATTCCAGACCGATGAATAGCAAATTTGTCTTGCAAAAACAAAAAACATTTTTATAGGTAGACAACCCTTTTAATGTCATAAATTCCCATGTTTACAACCAAAACCCTCGAGCTTATTAACGCCTTTACGACCTTTTACGTTGTACGTCGTCATAGAAGTCGGCGACTTCCTGACCTTTGATGTTGCACATAGTCATGGCAGGATCGTGACACCATTGCCACGGTAACGCCATTGGGCCCCAGTGTTCTGTGATTCTTATCACAGGAACACCGGGACTTGATGTCGAGAGGTTGGATTCCTAACCCCACCCCCCAATCGCTGTGATTGACTGTTAAAATATTGAACAGCCAATCACAGCAATCCTCTCTGTCCAGCTATGGAAGGGGCAGTCATAGCCCCTTGCATAGGATGGAGCACTGGAAGGGGTGGGTATCGCCCCCACCAAGCTGATGGGAGTGATCTGATGCCTCCCATCAGCTAAAGCATGGTGGCAGTGCAGGCCCACATGGGCCTCCACACCGACTGCTTGTGCCTCTGCTCCTATGCAGCCTGATCGCCCTGCATGGAGATCAGGCTGCAGTAAAGCAATCTGACAGCTCAGCACAGCAATCCGAAATGTGATCACTGTGCCCGGGCTCTTACGATCACAAGACTTAGGGTCTGGGGAGAGGGAGCTCTGTCACTTATCCGCGTGGTGATCCACGCAACATCACTGTGACTCTAGAGAACACAATAAGAGGACACTTGATCCCTTGTTGTAGTCTCTGAGGTCACAGTGATAATGCACTGTATGGCAATCATCTGACATACAGTGCATCATCACTATGATGACAGACTACAAAAAGAAGACCCTTGATGCCTTGTTGTAGTCTGTCTCATAGTGATGGTGCTGTCATACAGTGCAACATCACTGTGACCCTAGAGACTACAACAAGGGATCAAGTGCCCTCTTGTTGTAGTCTCTGTTGTCATAGTGATGATGCACTGTATGGAAGATCATTGCCATACAGTGGACAATCACCGTGACCCCGGAGACTAAAACAAGAGGACACTTGATCCCTTGCTGCAGTCTCTGGATGTAGTGGAAGCGATCGAGCGTCATGGGACCATCGTTTTGGATTATGTTGAAGGTTAATAAAGATGTAGTCTGAATTTGATTTGTGTTTTTCTTTCTAATAAAAAGATTTTTCTCTGTCTGGTGTATTTTTTTTTTTTTTACTATTTACTAGAGATTTCTAATGGTCGGGTCTAACATTGGCCCAACATTATGAATTTCGGGCTTAGTGCCAGCTGTCAATAAAAAAGCTGGCGTCAACCCCTTTATTACCCAGTTTGCCACCGACACCAGGGCAACTGGAAGAGTCTGAGTGCAGTGCCAGAAAATGATGCTTTAATGAATGCACCATTTTCTGGGGCAGCAGCGGGCTGCAATTTGCAGCATGGGGGGCCCAGTACGCTTGGGTCTCTCATTATGAGGATTCCATCCCCCAGCTGCCTAGTTGTACCTGGCTGGACCGAAAATACAGCGAAGCTCCAGGTCATCTTTTTTTCCCAAACAATTTCTATAAATAAAAAAAAAAACTGTCGGGCTTCGCTGTAATTTTGTTTGACAGTCAGGTACAACTAGGCAGCTGGGGATGGGTGGCAGACCGTAGCTGCCAAGTTGTGCCCTCTGGCAACCAAAATATGGCGAAGCCCCAAGTCGTTTTTTTTTTATTATTATTCTTACAACTAAAAAGAAAGAACGTGGAACTTCGCCATATTTTGGGGTGCCAGCCAAGTACAACTTGGCAGCTGGGGGCTGGAATCCTCAGCGTGGACAGGCCCAAACATTTTGGGCCCCCACACTGCAAATTGCAGTTTACAGCCACCCCAGAAAATGGCCATTCATTAGTGGCACCATTTTCTGGTTTTGTACACAGACTCTTTTAGTTGCCCTGGTGTCAGTGGCAAACTGGGTAATAAAGGGGTTAATTGCAGCTTTTTTATTGGCAGCTGGAACTAAGCCTGAGATTCATAATGTTGGGCTACTGTTAGACCCCGTCATTAGGAATCTCTAGTAAATAGTAAATAATATACAATAATCAGAGAAAAATAATTTTATTAGAACAAAAAACAAACATATCTCAACTCCATCTTTATTACTCCCACATAACCCTCAACAAGTCTTCATCCAGAGTCTGCAGGGATAGAACAATCATCCTCTCCCTGCAGAGTCTGCAATCACACTGATCGCCGGGACTCAGTGTGACGTCACCCGCGGCAGTCAGACTGCCACAGGGGAGTGGAGACGTTACTCGCTAAGTCACCAGGATTCCCTCTGGCAGTGAACTCAAACACTGAGGAAGGTGCCAGGTGGGGCGCCGAAACGTGTAGGAGGAAGGAGGATTAAAAAGATAAAACCTACTGATGACTTTGTGACTTTTTTGGTGAGTTTTTACATTGGAGCAGCGCGGACCGGGTCACACCTGTACTCCCATCATCTCCTTGAATTTCACTACTGGTCAGTAGTTGGTGGAGGTCCTGCAGCAGCTGAGAGATTCTTCTCAAAACGCCTTCAAACCAGTTGTGGGGCCCACAACTGAATCAGGTGAGTGGCTCCTCAGCATCACTCTATCTAGTGTCACTAGTGATAGGGCACTATTGCGCCTTTTGTCCCCCACCCTCTTATTTTTTGCAAACTCAAAATGTTGTCACTTGTAGGGGGAGGTTTCCACTGTTTAGGCACATCAGGGGCTATCCAAACAGGACATAACACCCACAGACCATGCCATCAAAATCTGAGTTTCAAAATGTGACTCCCTCCCTTCTGAGCCCTGCCATGAGTCCAAACAGTGGTTTTCTGCCACATATGAGGTATCGGTGGACTCAGGAGAAATTGCCCAACAAAATTTAGGATCCATATTATCTTGTTGCCCATGTGAAAATGAAAAAATTGAGGCTAAGAGAACATTTTTGTGGAAAGAAAAGTACTTTTTTCATTTTCAAGGATCAATGTATAAAGCACCTGGGTGTTCAAAGTGCTCACTATGCATCTAGATAAGTTCTGTGGGGATCCAATTTCCAAAATGGGGTCACTTGTGGGGGAAGTCCAATGTTTAGGCACACAGGGGCTCTGCATAACGACATGGTGTCTGCTAATGATTGCAGCTAATTTTCCACTGGAAACAGCAAATTTTGCTCCTTCCCTTCTCAGCCCTGCCGTGCGCCCAAACAGTGGTTTTCCGCTACATATGAGGTATTGGTGTACTCAGGAGAAATTGCTCAACAAATTTTAGGATCTATTTTATCCTGTTGTCTATGTGAAAATGAAAAACATTTTTGTGGAACGAAAAAGTACTTTTTCATTTTCACAAATCAATGTATGAAGCACCTGGGTTTTCAAAATGCTCATCATGCATCTAGATAAGTTTCTTGGGAGGGGCAAATTTCCAAAATGGGGTCACTTGTGAGGGGTTTCCACTGTTTAGGCACATCAGGGGCTTTCCAAACACGACATGGTGTCCGCTAATGCTTGCAGCAATTTTCCATTCAAAAAGTCAGATGACGCGCCTTTCCTTCCGAGCCCTGCCGTGCACCCAAACAGTGGTTTTTGACCACATATGGGCTATTGGCGTATTCAGCAGAAATTGCACAACAAATTTTAGGGTCCTTTTATCCCTGTAAAAATGCAATAATTGAGTCTAAAAAAGGGTTAATAATTTTCTTGAATGTGGTTTTGAGAAGCTTGAGGGGTGCAGTTTTTAGAATGGTGTCACTGTTGGGTATTTTCTGTCATGTAGGCCCCTCAAAGTCACTTCAAATGTGATGTGGTCACTAAAAAATGGTTTTGTAAATTTTGCAGGAAAAATGAGAAATTGCTGATTAACTTTGAACTTTCTCATTTTCTAACAAAAAAAATGTATTTCTAAAATTGTGCTGATGTAAAGTAGACATGTGGGAAATGTTATTTATTCACCAATTGTGTGACACGCTCTGGCTTAACAGAATAAAAATTAAGAATTTGAAAATTGCTAAATTTTTCAAACTTTTCACCAAATTATTTTTTTCACAAATAAACACAAAAATTATCGACCTTAATCTACGACTAACGTGAAGCCCAATACAGTGCCTTGTGAAAGTATTTGGCCCCCTTGCACTTTTCAACCTTTTGCCACATTTCAGGCTTCAAACATAGATATAAATTAGAATTTTTTTGTGAAGAATCAACAAGTGGGACACAATTGTGAAGTGGAACGAAATGTATTGCATATTTGAAACTTTTTTAACAAATGAAAAACTGAAAAGTGGGGTGTTCCATATTATTCGGCACCTTGAGTTAATACTTTGTAGCGCCACCTTTTGCTGCGATTACAGCTGCAAGTCGCTTGGGGTATGTCTATCAGTTTTGCACATCGAGACACAAATTCTTGCCCATTCTTCCTTCCGAAACAGCTTGAGCTCAGTGAGGTTGGATGAAAACAGCAGTTTTTAGCTCTTTCCACAGAATCGGATTGGATTCAGGTCTGGACTTTGACTGGGCCATTCTAACACCTGGATACATTTGTTTTGAACCATTCCATTGTAGATTTTGCTTTCAATGTGTGCGGACTCATATTCTTTGCGTTCATGTCACCCCTGCTGGTAACAGCAGAATTTGGAGGCACCTGCCCCTCCCTTATGAAGTCTGCACACAGAGCTGCCAGCCACACAGCCTTACAAGGTGAGATTGTCCTGTGCTCTCCCACGCCCTGCCCAGAGGTATGTACACACTGGCAGGTTTTTAATGTAGCATCTAGGGACAGAGTTAGGACTGTCTCTACCAGGGCCCACCGTGAAGTGGTGAGGCAGCTTACTTGTACTTTTTTTTGCAAAAACATATAAACCAAAAGGCCCTGTTTTTGTTACGGCACTTGCTATTTATTTTTACAGCAGAGCGCCTTTTGTGTGATACTTATACGGTTTTTGCATTGGTTTTTCATTTTTTAGATTTTGCTTTATGTCTGGGATCATTGTCTTGTTGGAAGATAAATCTTCATCCCGGTCTCAGGTCTTTTGCAGACTCCAACAGGTTTTCTTCCAGAATGGTCCTGTATTTGGCTCTGTCCATATTCCCATCAATTTTAACCATCTTCGCTGTTCGTGCTGAAGAAAAGCAGCCCCAAACCATGATGCTGCCACCACCATTTTTGACAGTGGGGATGGTGTTTTGAGGGTGATAAGCTGTGTTGATTATACGCCAACCATATCGTTTTGCCTTGTGGCCAAAAAGTTTGATTTTGGTTTCTGACCAGAGCACCTTATTCCACATGTTTGGTGTGTCTCCCAGGTGGCTTATGGCAAACTTCAAACAAGACTTTTTATGGATATCTTTGACAAATGGCTTTCTTCTTGCCACTCTTCCATAAAGGCCAGATTTGTGGAGTGTATGACTGATTGTTATCCTATGGACAGATTCTCCCACCTCAGCTGTAGATCTCTGCAGTTCATCCAGAGTGATCATGGGCCTTTTGGCTGCATCTCTGATCAGTCTTCTCCTTGTTTGAGATGAAAGTTTAGAAGGATGGCTGGGTCTTGGTAGATTTGCAGTGGTCTAACACTCCCTCCATTTCAATAAGATTGCTTGCACAGTGCTCCTTGAGATGTTTAAAACTTGGGAAATCTTTTTGTATCCAAATCCGGCTTTAAACTTCCCCACAAAAGTATGTCAGACCTGCCTGGTGTGTTCCTTGGTCTTCATGATGCTCTCTGCACTTGAAACAGAATCCTGAGACTATCACAGAGCAGGTGCATTTATACGGAGACTTGATTACACACAAGTGGATTCTATTTATCATTACCAGTCATTTAGGACAACATTGGATCTTTCAGAGATCCTCACTGAACTTCTGGTGTGAATTTGCTGCACTGAAAGTAAAGTTTTTTATTTGTTAAAAAAGTTTAAAATATGCAATAAATTTTGTTCCACTTCACAATTGTCTCCAACTTATTGTTGATTCTTCAGAAAAAAATTAGAATTTATATCTATGTTTGAAGCCTGAAATGTGGCAAAAGGTTGAAAAGTTCAAGGGGGCCAAATACTTTCACAAGGCACTGTATGTCCCGAAAAAACAATCTCAGAATCACTAGGATCCGTTGAAGCGTTTAAAGTGAAATTGGTCAGAATTGCAAAAAATGGCCATGTCCGTAAGGTCAAATCAAGCTGGGCGGTGAAGGGATTAAATTTGGCATTTATGCCATACTTTTTATAATAAAAAAAAAAAATAGATAATGGCGATGTTGATCCAGCGATCTTGCAACATCGCTCCGTGTGACACGGCAATAGCGATGTTGCTGGCGATGCCGTCTATTTGCAACATTGATGGTTATCTCTCACCGGGTTGTGCACAACCCAGTGAGCGATAGCTGCTGCAACATCGCAGCGGCGTTGTGGGCAACATCTCCCAGTGTGACACCTAGGCAGTGATGTCGGAAGCGAGCGCGCACCTGCGGAATCGCTTCCGACTTTGCTGCAATGTCGTACCGTGTAACGGTGCCTTTATTTTTCTAAGGACACTCTGTGTCAAAGAGTATTTATAAAGATATATCACTCTAAAAAGTTGCATAAAGAAGCATCAAGGAGAATATTAATCCTGACAAAATCCATTTGTTGAAATATAGCCCCAAAACCTGCAAGGAACCTTTCCTGTTGCTCGTAGGCTATCAGGATTGCACCATTGTCCAGCGGTTCAGTAAATCTCTCTCTGTTAAAGTCCGATATTTAAAACATTGGAGTCATCAGTACAGTAAATCCAGTTACTGTTTTTCTGCAACCCCGTTTGTATGTTTTGGAACATAAGTGAGTCACTTGCACTCATTTCCATGTCAATAGTATGACTATTTGGCTTCAATGTTTCTATGAAGATTACTTCTGGCCAAACTTGTCAAAACAGTAGATGTTTGTAGATGGATCCCACTGGTTGAGGCTACTTCTGAGCTCATGGCACTGCTGAACATCTAATTTCAAAGGTAAATAAACTTGATGCGTCCTTCATCTTCTGTAATAAGTTTCCGTTGTCAACCACCACACCTATGGTCTTCAACATTGTCCATTTCTTGGTATCCTTAATACTGAGAAATACATGCCGATACTTCTCCATCAGGGCAGTGTCTGACTACTTCCAAATTTATGGAGCAGCAGGACAAAGGCTCTGGACATATAGCCAATGCTATTAGGAACTCTCTTCCAAATAAAGAAGAACAAGAAGTCCTGAAAGTGATGATTTGGCCATTAGAGAACGCCAATCTCAAATCAGGACTGTATGGCATTATATGAAGAGACAAAAGGATATTTGCAAGGCTACAGCCACAGAAGATCTGTGTCAAGTTCTCCAAGATGTTTGGAACAAGTTGGAGAACAACTGCTAAATTCCTTCAAAAGCTGTGTGTAAATGTACAGGGAAGAAATTATGCTTTCAATAAATGATGAATGATATATGTAATATATATTTTTCTTCTTTATTCTTCCATATTAAAAAATGATCCACACAAATTAGGACTCATGACAAAAAAAAAAAAAAAACAACAGTAGTGCGCAATGTCTCACAGACAACACATGTTGGCATTAACTTCCTTTATCAAAGTCTCAAGGTTACTGCTAAAATGAGTTGTCTGTGTGACATTGCACCCTACTGTTTTTGTCATGAGTCCTAATGTGCGTGGATCATTTTAATATGGAAGAATTCTTGAGAAAAAAAGATAAACTGAAAGGCTGGAATTTGGAATACAATTTGTTTTAATCCATTCTGTAAGTGATATAAAACACTTAAGGATTATAATTTGATCTCCATTTACTTTCTTGAGCTCAGATTTTTAGAAGATTGGATGTCTGGAAAAGAAGTCCTTTTCAGGGCAAAAACAAAGTGATAAAAAAGGATGGGGCAAAATGATAGTCTCATTGTTCATAACTAAGAGAAGATCACACAAATTTATTACCATGAAAAGCTGGACTATCTGTCCAAAGTTTATCTATACACACTGTTCAAAGTGATTTGCAATGGTGACATGGCAGATGTCTAGGTGGTAGTCTAGTTCTGTTGAGACGCGTGACAGTATATCCTCAGATATGAACTCCACTGTTTCAGTTATGCATTGTCTTGGGTTGTATATGTCCAGTGCTTGCTGGAGCAGATACACTAAGGCTGGTTTCACACTTGTGTTCGGCTCCGCTGCGTATGTGAGCAGTCGAACGCATGCTGCGACACATCCATCGTGCATCCTTATGTTTAACATGGGGACGAACGGTTTATGTGGTCGCCCGCAGATGGCCGCGTTCATGTCCGCATGCGCTAATTCTCCTCAATTCTTATCGCACACAAACGCGACATTTTCTGTGCGTCGGAGAATGTATGATTTGCACACACGGCTCTGCAAGCGTACAAATAATACATTGGGGTGAATGAGAACGCAGTGACACAATAAATCATTCGGCACTGCGTTCCCGTCTGCAAACCAGACGCAGCAGAGCTTAACGCAAATGTGAAAGTAGCCTAAGCCCTTGATGTAGCCTCACTGAAAGAATTTACATAGCATTAGATCTAATGATCACAGAGGCTGATGCAACAATGGTGAATCGATGTTTCTGCTGCAGCTGACCCAATGTTTCAGCACAGTTTCATCAATGTATCAAGTAACATACAAATAGAAATATGGTTGTGCACCATCCAGCTGACTGAGAAAGCTCTGCCAAACGCAGTCTAAGTGGCATAAGCTATTCCTCATGTGCAGGTAGGAGTGGTTAATGGCAGTATCTTTAACAAAAAAAGAAAAGAACATTGACTTTGCCCTTCCTGATTGCAAACAACAGGTGTACTTTGGGCGAGACCCTCATGTGCTCAATATTGACATATTATTCCAAGCTCCAAATCAAAATGTTGTGGCAATTGACCTTCCCACTGAGATGATAGGCTGACTCAGTGGCGTAACTTCAGGCCTCGGGGCCCCGATGCGAAAGCTCCAACGGGGCCCCCAATTATTGCAAATCTTTAGTAGTATTAGTCTTTTTCTATGGGCCAAAGGGACGTTTGGGCCCCCCTAGGCTGCAGGGCCCGGGTGCGATCGCAACCCCTGCACCTATGGTAGTTACGCCCCTGGGCTGACTCATCGCTGAACACCAGCCTGTCAGCAAATTCCTCCTCATCAAATCATCCCTGTGGGTCAGTGCAAAAGTCACAATGTTTTCATTTGTCTCATTGTTTTATCTCCTGAAGAAGATGTAAACTGTATGGATTAGAATATATAGATTTTCGTAAGATACGCCATACCTTGGTTTGTGGCAAGTATAGTCCCTCACAAGTCAGCCTGTCAATGTTCTAGTACTACAATCAAACATCACTCAAATCCTGTACATTGTCTATTCCAAAGTTTTTTTCAGGCCAAAACGTTTCCCATTACAAACTCCAAGTGGTTTCAAATAGTTTCACCCAACATGAAATGAAGGTTCTCGGAGGAGCACATTTACCAAATTTATTCTGAAAGTTTGGCAGCTCTGTCACAACAGACTCTGTTCTTACACATTCAATCACGCAAAAAGCTTTTACTTGCATCGATGTCACCATCTTATGTCACACCATATAATAACACATTAAATTTGGCTGCACTGTGACTGGTTGCTATGGGCAAATAACCAGTTTTGCTTTGATTTTAGCCACTATTTATTTGCTAATTACGCTATTTTAATTAAAGGCTTTTACTTCTTCACCATCCTATCTTAATCAACCTGAATTAGGGAGCTGCAGTGTGGGCTTGAACATTAGTGCACAACATAAAATTCTTTTTCAAGGTCTGGGCCGCTTTCTAGAATATTGATCGTATTATAGCTGCTGCATCCCCGCTAGTCTTCTCAATAATGAGCTCCTCCTACATAGTCCTCAATAGTGATGAGCTCTGGCTAGACATGCCCCAACCACCGATTGTCAGATTTCTGCCTATGCACAATCTGGGCTGAAAGCTGTTTATCAGTGCTGTGAGAGGCGATAAACTAACCTACCAATGAGAAGACTAGCAGATTTGCAGTAGACAAAACAGTAATTTTGTCAAAACTACAGCAAGATGGTAAATGACACATCACTGGAGTAAGCATCTCTATGCCTAATTTATACTGGTTGAGCAGAAAGAATCTGTTGACAGTCACCTAATAGACTTCTCCGGATAGCAATTTCCACTTGTCCATATGACCAGATCATTACAATGCTCAGTGCCATAAGAAGGACAAATATCATCTGCATAACTCCTTGCACTATTATATTAACAATGTAAATGATGATGTATAAAAATAGGACCCATATAGGACACAGAAATGGCGGTATTTGCAGAGCTCCTGTAGAGGTTAATTGCAGCTTAGTAGCATTTATCATTATTGGTTAAATTGATGTTTTACATTGATTGCAGCTTTAAGACCAGAGGAGAATAGGAGTTAAAAGACAGACAATTCAGAAGTGAAGAGAAGATGACCAACCTGTGTGTTGCCTCCGATGCTTCGTAAGGGCATGACGTGTCCCACCAGCAAAGCCACAAAGGTCACACAAGAACGACTTCTCGCCTGTTGCAACAATAAACAGATGTGGGATTGTAGAGGTCACAGATCGTTAAAACATATCTATCAAGGCTTTCAGGGTTACTAATTCCTCCAATCAAATGTTTCCATGTAAATATGTCAAATGGGAATGAAATTACCACTGCGGTTTATTGACTGTGATAAAATCTGAAAAGCACCACTGAACATAATTACATACTTGTCAGACCCATAAAAATTAGCTTTATTATCAATGGAATGGTTTTGTACAACTTCATTTCTGTTAGATGCCTTCCAGATGGGCTGCTTTATGCACTTGAACAGTTTTTTATGCATATCCTGATTTTTTTTTCTTTCTTTTTCTTTTTTTTATTTTACAATTCCCATACATCTGGCCTGTGCTTGCACACTAAATATTGTCTAAAATGCACAATACATTGCATATTATACAATTACATTCGGAATTTACTCGTTATGTTTGTCTATATTATTACATTTACTTTTTGTGTTCACAAGAAAAATAAATGAATTTTATGTCTTCTTAATCACAATGGTTTGTATATGGTGCACTAAAACAAAACTGCAAAAGAAAACAAACACAACTTGTAGTATTTATTGTAACGCTACGTAGCATGAGACAGATACTGTACAGAGTGTGGGCGGCTCTATAGTTTACACCACAAAACGATAGTAACTCAAGATGACTCTTCCACCCAGACTGCCCATGGATTGCAGAACAAAAGGATGTAACAATTGTGACACTGACATAATAAGGCAACCAGCTAGATGTATCGCTACATAGTAATATGGAAGCGTTGAGTCAGTCCTTTAATATCATCAGTGTCTGTTTCCTTGATCAACTTATTGAATGTTTAACTCCTGCAACATTAAAGGGAACCGGTCACTAGTTTTTTTCGTTTGTAAAAATGCCACCACTTTTTACAGCTCTTGTGCTGTAGTTGTCTTTTATCTCCTAACTCCATGTTTTGTATACTCCCCTAAAATACCTATTGAATTGCTCCCATGCTGTATGTAAATCAGGTGGTCTACTCCAACTGGTGTCATTGCTGTTAAGTCTGTGGGTCCCCTCTACTTCTAATGGCTGTCCTTTGGGTTTGATTGATGTTGATATACATCTTGCATCATCCTGCGTCATCCAAATAGCCCAACGAAATTATGCACCTGCGCAGTAGCACCAACGACTCATGAAGGAGTACTTTGGTCATCTCTACATGTTCCAGTACACAGGAGCCAGAATGATGCATCTTGGCGCGTGCACAGTTGTTTGCAGTAGGACAGAGCAAAGTGTTCCTGTGCAAGAATGTGAATTCACTGGGCTATGTGGATAATGCCACGACACGCATCCACATCAATCAAACTTGGAAGATGACCATTAGAAGTGGAGAGGAGGCACAGACACTGCAACAATGACAACCATTGGATGGGACAATCCGATTTACATACAGCATGGGAGTAAGGGTGGAAATACACTGCGTGAAGTTTCTCATCCAAGAGAGTTGGACGAGTGACATCCATTTTTTGCTCCGTTTTACATCCAACTGCTATGCAAGTGTCTGACATTTTTCTCAGATCACATCCGAGTGCTGTCCATGTGCAATACACTTTTTTTCTCAGCATCTATTTACTGTATAATCATTTACAGGAACATTTTACAGTGTTTCCAGCTGCAGAATGATAATGTATCAGTCAAAAAAAAACGGATGCCTCTCGGATGGTCCGTGTGCTGTCTGTTTGCGGTTCGTGATTTTATTGGACCCATAGACTTGCATTGGCGAGTCTCGCGCGTGAATCGCATACTGTCGCAGCTTGTTGAGATTTGTTTCTCGTTCGTTATCCGGATGAGAAAAAAGCGTCCGACACTCGCCAATGTGCTCTCGGACATAGAATAACATTGGTCCGACTGCAATGCGATAAAATCACGTATTGCAGTCGCCCGGCTTTCAAGCCAGTGCTGCATACATTCAAAGTGTATTTTTGCAGGTATACAAGGGGAGTCAAAAGACAATAGAATACTTTGTGTAATGCAGTACAGGAGCTGTAAAAGGTGGTTGCATATGTTTACATTCTAAAAACTGGCGACATATTTCCTTTAACAATTCTGAAAAAGACGGGTTAAATATTCAGCTGTGCTACATAGCAGGTTTATGGCATACATCCCCTCCCGTCTCCAAGGAACGGAAGGGTTGGAGAGATATAGCCCATGTGATGTATACAGCAGTGTCAGTGTATCCTATGGGATATATACAGCAGACTCGGTATATACTATGGGATACATACAGCAGTCTGTGTCCCTTTGGGGTCACCTTGATGTGGTGATCAAAATTAGGTTATCTAGTACCTATTTTTATTTTCATGCACTACTGCAAATTATTTATTTATGTTAGGGTATCTGCTCATTATTGTTTCTTTTCTTTGGTTTGCTGTTTTGTGGCCTTTGTGAACATGCAACTATACGCTGCATGCATGCTCTTGCATTCCAGTTCTTTTTTTTTTGTTGTTTTTGTGTGTTTTGGAGAGCTGTTGTGATGTGAAACCAGATAGTTATTCCGGACTTGTAGTACCAGGAATCTTACTTTATTTTAAGCATACACATAACTGCCATAGGTGTGTCCCATGTGATATAGTGTGATGTTTGTATCACATGACTGATGTAAAGAAGGTTCTGCAATTTCCTGTTTGGACCACATGGCAGATAAGCATGCCTGAGAGCAAGAACCAGTCTGAACCCTGCTAAGCTGCAATAGCAGAGTGGGGATTTTGTATACTGACGGTAGTCAGTGATTAAACTGTGCAGACGTATCCATGATTGAAGCCACAGTTTGTCGCAAAGGTTTCTGAGGACTAGGCGGATGGTCTGCGGAAGTTGCGGTCTCTAACATGAATTGTGTTGAAATACAAGGTCTACTATGTGCCAATACCTGGTTTATGTGTGATTATAAACCAGATCGACTGTTTATAAAAAGGTGACTGAGCTTGAATTGCGCAAGTAAGCAAGTGTCCCCCAACCCACTCAGTAAGTGCTACCTCACATATGGTGGAGAATGTGGGTAACACTGCAGCCTGATTGTTAGCGGCGATGGTCAAGGTGCACGAATGTGCATTCAGCAGCAGTGTAGCCTGGTTGCTGGGGGCTACAGTACAGGAGAACAGGCATGGAAAAGCATCTGGCTGTGGCTCGGCGGGGCCACAACTATTGTCCTCCTCTCAAACCAGTATGCTGTGGCTCGGCAGGGCCATGAAAGTTTTTCCGGGTAGAGCCGTGAAGAGTTCCTGGTGTGAAATACAAAAGAGAAATTGCGACACAAGACCAATTGTATGCAAAGTAAAAAATATTTTATTCGGATCAGGTAAAGTGTAAATATGCTCAGTTACATGTCGTAAAAAAGTGCATGTTTTTATGAGGCAAAATAATTAATACTGCATGTCAACGATCACAATGGTTACTATTCAATATAGCATTAGTGACTTCTATCCCATCCTATAAGGATTTTAGAATGTACATAGTACCTTATAAGCCCAATCAGCTGCTCTATATTGCCCACTATCAAATACTACAATGATCGCAGATACTAAATGTGCATCGTCAAATAAATCTGCATATTTGGAGCCTAATAGTTGTGTAATATATCGGGTTTAGAGTGTGATATAGCTGGATATCTCCAACAACATTTTTTATATCATTGCTATAAATGACACAAACCAGGGTTACTCACTACTAGCTTATTTGGCTTCGTACATTAACAATTACTATTAGAGTTACAGTGGGACTACCACAATCTAGGGCAATGTTGCTTATTAGTTCCTGTCACAAATGGTACCATGCAGGACTACCAGTATACAGGACTGTGCCGCAATATGGATCTATTAGGATTGCTTATTAATCAATGTTACTGGCCATCAGTATGTTAGCATGTGGGCTAAACTGCACTGTGAACTTAGCAGGGCCTCCTATATTTCTACTAGTCATAGTAGAAAACCTATTGATGTTTTTTATATAAAACAATCTAAGGGTTTAATTTACCTTTACATAAGCAGCCAAGTGCAAATGCGCCTCACACACGCATGCCGTGCGCCCGGCCGTGTGAGGTACCAATAGACGTGTCAATGTTAAAACGATATCCTTAACAATCTCATGAATGCGTGGTCGTTAGGACATCGTTTTGACATCGTTGGTGAGCTGTAACACATGGAGATATCGTGCACGATATACCAACTATGTGGCAAGCAGGAATCGTTTGCACAACCCAGCGAACGATACTTCTGCATTGCTGAGAATAGGGGAAATCGTTAACGACATCGTTATCGCAATGTCAGACAGAACGATGCAGCATGTGGCTGATCATTGATCCTCTGATTTGAGATCATGTTCTCAAATCTGGATTCAGCGATCCAACAATTTATCGTATCCATATCTTAGTGTCACACACAATGAGGTAGTAACGATGTCGCTTGAACGACTCCAAACCCGTGACGTTTCAGCGATATAGTTTATGATCTCGTACCGTGTAACGGGGCCTTAACTGAGCACATGTGCACTTGACCTGATTCGAATAAAATATTTTCTACTTTGCATACAATTGGGTCTTGTGTCGCAAATTTCTCTTTTGTGTTTTACTAATGTTGTGCGACTGATCCATAGGATTGTTAGTCTGATATGTACCACATGTGTAAGGCACCCATTCTAATAACAGAGGGTGCGATTAACCCTATAATGTGGTCAAAGTATGGTATTTTTTAATTGTTCCTGGTGTGAACAGTGTACAGCGACAGCAGTAGGGGACCAGCAGTCAGAGGTGCCAAGAGGTCCAGCAACAGCCATGAGAGAAAAGCAGCCATGAGTGAGGTGGCTTATACAGACGCTCTCAAGGAGTTCTATCACTCCATGCTACAGGCGTAACAGCAGAAGCTGTCGGCACACTGTAACATGGTAGCAAAAGATCAGGTCATACAAACTCTTGTGGGGCCGGTGTTATCCCAATCTACCCAGAGAGATAGAGGGATATGCTACAAACTGGTTCATGAGACTGTTGTAAGGTATCCACAGAATGTCCCCCCTATACAATGGGTTACCCAAAAGGGGGTGGAGTCCCAAAAGAGGATGGTAAACCCAAAAGGGACGGAGGGTGGTGACCCTAAAAGGGAATGATGCCCGAAAGGGGCAGTGATCCAAAAAGGGGAGGTTACCTGAAAGGGGCTCAAGACCCAAAAAGGCGAGGTTGCCCAAAAAGAGGACTCAGACCCAAAACGGGGAGGTTTCCTGAAAGGGGTTGAGACCCAAAAAGGGGAGATGCTCAAAAGGGGGTCGGGACTCCAAAAGGGGTGTAGTATCCAATATCCAAAGGGGCAGGGGTTGTCCCATTGGATTCTGAAGGGTAATTATTCTGCTGGGAAGGTCTTGGTGCAGGACATTTAGCAGATCAATGTCCCCAGATCGTGGAACAGATGAACTGCAGTAGGGAAAGATGGGTGTCCTTGATATTGGCAACACCTAAATTCAGCGGCATACATGAGGACATTAAGGGATTTCCAACGCACATAGTCCACATTGACATGGCCAAGGTTTTCAAGTACCATGAGGTTTGTGTAATACAAGGCATACAGTACTCTATGGAAATAGGCCAGGACTTGAAAACACTATGGGGCTTGTGGATGAGGGGTGAAGTGTCCGCTTGCTGGGGTAAAGGGGTGAAGGCCTTGAGGAAACCACTGTACAATGGAAGACAAAAGGGGTTCCTCCTGGTAGGGTGGTATGTGACGAGGAGTTAAAATCTCCTAAAGTTGAATGGTCAGTTAGAGATGACAAGAAAGTTATGGGTCTACAAAACTTAGTGGCCTGACATCACGGAAGTGTACCATAATATGACCATAGGACGTGGAAGCCCCAGAAAAGGAAGCCGACACCAAGTTAGCTAGCGACGTGCACGTTCACAGTAACATGGGGAGTGATAAAGACTCCAGGGCTGACTGTGACTCTACTAAAGTTAGAAAGGGGTTGCAGTCAGGCCTTGCTGGAGAGTTAATGGAAGGAAAGGTGATGTTGTGTGCTTCTATTCCATGTTTAGGTCTTCTTCCAGAAGCTGTTAACACCAGAAAAGAAGATGAAGTGACGTTGCCAGTAGCAACCGCCGGGGCAGAGATAGATAATAAAATGATAAATGTTAAACGGTCACAGTGACACGATGGCAGTCAACAAAAAGGAGGACAAAGGAGAAGGAGCAGGCCCAAAAGACGGTGGGTGTGTTGTCTCCAATGTCTTAACAAGTAGCTGAAGGACTGTCAGTAGAGAACTTCATAAAAGTGTATGGCACCATGGCGAGAAGGTGGACGACTCCAAAGACTTTGAGGTTGGAGAGATGGAGGGCATGAAACTTTCTAAAAGTGACACCAATGAAACCCAAGAGAGGGTTAGAGGTGATGCTGCTGGAACCCAAGAGAGGGTTGAAGGCAATATTATGAAAACTGAGGTGAAAATCAGGGTTGCAGAGGTGGAAGAAACCACTGATGAGGTGAGGTCTAAAGCAAAGGTCTCCTTGAGTGGTGAAAGCTCAGCTGCTTCAGAAGGCAGAAGAGCCGAGGTGATAAGGCTCAAGGAGATGGAAAAGACCCATCTGGAGCAAGAAAACCTCCTGAAACAGGCTATTGAGAGCCAAGTTAAAGAAAAGAAATGTCAGAGCTCAGAGGTTGCCTGGCAGAAAGTCAGTTGATGAATAAGGCAGTCATGGAGAAGATGGAATGACAGGTGTGTAACCTAACGAAACGTTTTAAAGCCGTTGAGTCTCAGAGAAAGATAGCTCAGAGCTGTACAAGACAGTCGTCTAGCAAAAGGAAAGAAGGACACTTCCCTGTTCCAGTGCATGATAGACGTACCCAAAGACAGGAGCTACTTCAGAAGGCGGTGGGAGCATGTAGAATGTACTAGGCTCCAAATATTAAAAAAGTTAGTAATACTGTCTACAACTGAAGCTACAGTGAAGCAGGTAGCTCTCCTGAGTGACATGCACTTGAGAAGTGTTTGTACAAAGCAAGTGATATGGTTGAGCAAAGAAGAGGCCACTAGTCGATGGAGCATATAAGAAAAGCTCAGAGACTTTGGGAAGCGATCACCCAGGTGCCTCGTGCTCTGAAGAGAAAAATTGTTGGGAAAATGGATACAGTATACAGGAAATCATCAATAAGTCCGGAGGGGTGAGGAAGATAATCCCAAGGTATGACGAAGCCTTAATACTCAGGAAAGAGGGTATGGTTTAATTCTGCATAAAAGGTACAATGTAGGCTATTAAAAACATGTAGATCCTGCTAGAATATTGTATGAAGTCTCCAAGAGAAGAGAAGCCATTAAAGCATGGGAATCTGCAAGTTGTGCGACAGTTACACCAAAGTGGCAAATGGTGGCCCCCCCCTTTAATCCAAGGTATAGCAGAAAGAAGGGGCCCTACCGATAGTGGAATGGCCAAAGCACTGAGGGCATCACCAATGTCATTGAAGTCAGGTGACCCATGTGCCGGATTATGGTCACAGTGGCTGTATATATGTACATGAAATATTGTTGGATCAGTGTATAGGTATACAATAATTGGTGGTATGGTGGAGAAATCTAATCAGTGGTACAGTGGAGGTGTATAATCATTGGTGGTACAGTGGGAGGTATATAATTGTTGGTGGTACAGTGGAGGAATATACAGTGGGGAAATAAGTATTTGATCCATTGCTGATTTTTAAGTTTGTCCACTAACAAAGACATGAACAGTTTATAATTTTAAGGGTAGGTTAATTTTAAAAGTGAGAGATAGAATATCAAAAATAAACTCCAGAAAATCACATTGTCTAAATTATATAATGTATTTGCATTTTGCAGAGAGAATTAAGTATTTGATCCCCTACCAACCATTAGGAGTTCTGGCTCCTACAGACCAGTTAGACACTGCTAATCAACACTTTACCTGCATTAAAGATAGCAGTCTTAAGGCCACATCACACGCATCAATCTTATGAGCGATATTGTTAGCGATCACGTGCACGCGCGATCGCTAACAATATCGCTCACATCGCTGGTGAGATGTCACACAGGCTGACTCACCAGCGATGTAGAGCAGCGAGATAGCTGGTAACTATGGTACACATCGGGTTACTAGGCGCCGCGCGGCGCTTAGTGACCCGACGTTTACCATAGATACCATCTCCCAGCATAGGCTCTGCCGCTGGGAGATCGTTCATCGTGGTGTCACACACCATGATGATGCAGATTGATCAAGCGATTATCGCTTGATTTGAGCTCCGGCTCACAAATCTGCTGTCACCACCCGGGGGTCTGCTGCAGCGTTCCAGCGACCTCTCCCTGCACCCTCAGCAGCCAGAGAAGACCTCCCCCCCTGGCAACCACGTTCCAGCGCCCTCTGCTGGAGTAGCGCCACTCAGCTCCTCAAAATCCATGGCTACTGCTTGAGCACATGAAACAACATCTCCAAACCTGTTTCTTCTGAAGAGACTGCAGAGAGCATGCTCCTCCCCTCAGCCAATCGCCTAGCCTCTGTGTCCTGCCAATCAGGACCGCCCTGCTGATATATAAGCTTCCTGTTCCTGTCAGTCTTGGCCAGGGCAAATTCTACCTATTGAAGTGGCTAATCCTGGTCTGGTCAGGTTGTTTCTTGTTTTGCTGGTTAACTGATTTCTGTGCGTTTCCTCCTACAGATCTCCGCCTTACCGGCTCCTTGCTGACTCCCATGTTCCGGGTCACCCTCCTGGATCCCTTCCTAGCTGAATTGCTGATTCAGGTCCTGCTCCGGATTCTCTGTGTTTCCGGTTCTCGGTGTTCTATCTTACCAGGTTGCTGTATTGTTTCCACGTCGCCTTGGGTCGGTTTAACACACGTGTCCGCTTCATTGGTCCCTTCGAGGCTGGTCCTGGCGGTATCCCTGTATAGGGGTCAAGCGCTCCGGGGTCTCCCTCGCCGGTGTTCCGGTGCTGTGGCCGTGTGGCCCTCCCCTGGGGCGTGGGTTCTATTCTGTTCTGTTCAATACACCCGTTAACTCGACTGTACTGGTCCGCCTCTCTATCAACCAGGTATCAGCATCCGCTTTACGCGGTCCAGTGGGTCCACGTGTGGGGTCCGTCAGTAGGACGTGACATCTGCAATCAAACGATCAAGCGATTTTACATTGTAAAATCGCTTGATTACACGCACAGACGATATCGCTTAAGCGATCAAAAAAGCAGATCGCTTAAGCAATATCGCTCATAAGATTGATGCGTGTGACGTGGCCTTTAAATTGTCACCTGAATAAAAGAATCCTGTCCCCACACTCAATTAATCAGTCAGACTCTAACCTCTACAACATGGGCAAGACCGAAGAGCTTTCTTAGGCTGTCAGGGAAAAGATCCTGGACTTGCACAAGGCTGGAATGGGCTACAAAACCATAAGTAAGATGCTGGGTGAGAAAGAAAACAGTGCAACAGTAATGTGGCACCCCAGGGTCCGGTTGCCGCAGTGGCATTGCATCCCTCCCAAGGGGTGATGTCATGCCTGGAAGGAAGAAGGGGTCCCCACGCCAGGTAATAGTCAGCATCCAACACTTTTCTTGCTCTGACCCTGAAGGGGGAGCTCTAACCCGGTTTCAGGGGAGCAGCAGGGAGAGCGCAGTAGAAAGATAGTTGGTCCAGTTATAAAAGAGAAGATAAACAGTAAGTGGGAGTTCAGTCAGTCTGTGGTAACCGTTGGAGATGGTCTGAGGAGGAAGATAGGAGAGACATCGAGGAGAGCTCTTAGGGGAAATTGAGCATCGACAGAGCTCATCCTGGAGTTGAGCGCCATAGAAAAGAACACCGGATTCCTGAGTTGTGAGATACTGAAGACCCAGCAGCTGAGTCCAGAGGGCAGGAGACTGCAAGTCTTCTGGCCACACCAAATACCTGGTTGGCACAGCAGCAGATTAAAGCCCGGAGCAGCCAGGAGAGGTGTGGCGCCTGAAAAAGGCCCAAGCTGCCTGCCATATGGGTAGCAACAACTAAACACGCAGGAATAGAGTCACAGCGTAGCTTTAGGTAGCAAGGACCAAAAGGGAGACCACAAAAAGAAGGCCTCCAAATTCACCTGATGCGGTGGATCACCCAATTGCTTCCAGGCCACCCAGACCTCCATTACCATCTGTAATAAGTGCCCCAGATTGCATCTGCAACCACCAAGTAAAGGCAAATGAAACTACAACACTGTGTCCTCTGTTTTTTTCCCTGCGTCTGTCACCCTGCATCCCAACAATTACCACATCCCTGTTTGACTGTATCATCTGCCCTTGCGCCCTGCTTCACCTATGGGGAGCTGTGTCATCTTTGCCGTGTCATCAACTGCCCCAGTGGTCCTGAACTGCAGCATGGGCCCTATATAGCCGAATGCCATAGGTGACGTCACATAATCCATTATAAACTATTTCCCCCATTTAACGACACAGCCAGGGTCACGGAACGGGTCACTGCCCCATGACTTCCCCAGAAAAGGACTGACCCAGCCCGGTTCAGAGTACCCACGGCCCTGGTGGGCGTGTCAGTTAGTAAATGGAAGACATACAAAATGAGTGCAAAATCTCACCTCGTGGGGTATCCACGATCATGATGAAGGTGGGAGATCAGGCTAAAACTACATGGGGGAACTTGTTAATGATCTCAAGGCAGTTGGGACCACTTACCAAGAAAACCATTGGTAACACATTATGCCATAATGGATTAAAATCCTGCAATACCTGCAGAGTACAACTGCTCAATAAAGCACATGTGCAGGCCTATCTGAAGTCTGCCAATTAACATCTTGGTGATTGTGAGAGTGATTGGGAGAAGGTGCTGTGGTCAGATGAGACAAAAATTAAGCTCTTTGGCATTAACTCAACTTGCCATGTTTGGAGGAAGAAAAATGCTGCCTATGACCCAAAGAGTACCATCCCCACAGTCAAGCATGGTGGTGGAAACATTATTTTTTGTGGTTGTTTCTCTGCTAAGGTCACAGCTCTATTTCACCGCATAAATTGGACAAAAGATGGAGACATGTACCGTAAAATTCTGAGTAACAATTTCCTTCCCTCCGCCAGGAAATTAAAAATGGGTCGTGGCTGGGTTTCCAGCTCAACAATGACCCAAAACATACAGCCAAGGCAACAAAGGAGTGGCACAAAAAAAAATGCACATTAAGGTCATGGAGTGGCCCAGCCAGTCCATAGGCCTTAAGCCCATAGAAAATTTATGGAGGGAGCTGAAGCAACAGCCTCAAAATCTTAATGATTTAGAAATGATCTGCAAAGAGGAGTGGACCAAAATTCCTCCTGACGTGCACAAACCCCATCATCAACCACAAGAAACGTCTGACTGCTGAGCTTGCCAGCAAGGGTTTTGCCACCAAGTATTAAGGGTGCCTTCACATTTGTGTTTGGAACGCAGCGCACCGAACGCAGCAAAACTCTTGCGCACATGCGTTCCTATGTTTTACATGGGAACGCATGTGCCTGCGTATGGCTGCGTTTGGCTGCGTTTGCGCTCGGATGCGCAAAATTTGTGCACCCTCCGTGAGCCTTCCGAAAGCATCACGTTGCATTTTTTGTGTGGGCGCTTGTTTTATCTGCAAGTGCCCGCAAGCGCATAAACAATGCATTGAAGTCAGTGGATCCACAATGTCCTCCCCATTACAGCGCAGGATAACGCTGCGTATCTCATTGAAATCTCTCCCGGTGGCCTGCGGTGATCAGCGGTGGTCACCAGGAGATCAGCTACAGCCGCCGCTGCTCTCCCGCCGGTGTCAGCGCAGGAGATTTGAAGACATAGCTGATCTGACAGCTGTTTAAATCTCCAGCACTGACACCGAATAGGTGAGGTCGGCGCGGGAAATTTGAAGCAGCGATCAACTGTTTCTTATCTCCTAAATCGATATCACCTATTCGGTGTCAGCATGGGAGATTTAAACAGCTGTCAGATCAGCTGTTTCTTCAAATCTCCTGCGCTGACACTGGCGGGAGATCAGCTGTGGCCGGGAGGAGGAGATCTCTGCCGCTGATCTCCTCCTCCTGGCTGCCCCCGAAACAGCTAATTGGCTGGCCGGGGTGCATACTAATGTGAACGCATGTGGAGATTTTCCACTGCGTTCACATTAATATGGCTGCATTTGCACTGCGTTTGGTCTGCATGCCAAACGCATGCAGACATAAACGCAAGTGTGAGGCCACCCTAATAGCCACTTTATACGTCCCAACATCGTTACGATGTTGGATGCAACGGCGCGGGAGCGCGCATTTTTTGGGCAGGAATCCAAGATCGCATAGGAGATGTTACACAGGCGATATCAGCAGGCAACACAACTGCGATGTCTATGCCCCTTGTACGGGCGACCAAGGAATGACCATTTAACATGGGAGAGAATAGGGGAAGTTGCGCTCCAAATCGTTGTTGGGCTTTCACACGGCATGATCCTGCCACATCGTCCATCCAATATTGGGCAGTTGGAGAGCCTGCTCATTTCTCCCCCGATATCGTTTTGGCATTGGTCTTGCGTCGCATTGCACTTTTACACCATACAACGCACGAACGATATCGAGGCCAACGCACAAACCACGTGACTTTTTATCGGAGTTGGACGCCGATATCGGGACGTGTAAAGTGGCCATAAGTCTTGTTTTCCAAAGGGATCAAATACTTATTTCTCTCTGCAAACTGCAAATAGCTTTATTTAATTTAGACAATGTGATTTTCTGGATTTTATTTTTAATATTCTATCTCTCACTGTTAAAATTAACCTACACTTAAAATTATAGACCGGAAATTTCTTTGTCAGTGGGCAAACTTACAAAATCAGAAAGGGATTAAATACTTCTTTCCCCCACTGTAGGTATATAATCGCTGGTGGTACAGTGGGAGGTATATAGGTATATAATTGTTGATGGTACAGTGGGAGGTATATACACTGTTCCAAATTATTATGCAAATTGGTTTTAAGTGTCACAGGGGTTTTTTTTCATGGTTTGTCAATGAAACCATTGATGGTATTGTGTCTCATGGTGGGTTTACACGCCGCGATATCGGCGTCCATCTCCGACAAAAAGTCACGTGGTTCGGGAGTTGGACCGATATCGCTCGCGCGTTGTACGGTTTGAACGTACAACGCGATTCTGGAACGATGCCAAAACGATATCGGGGTTGAATGAGCGTGCTCTTCAACTGACCGATATCGCATGGCCGTTGTAGCAGCATCGTAGCGTGTGACCGCCCAACTACGATGTGTACTCGCAACTCACCCATTAACTCCCATGTTAAATGGTCGTTCCTGGGTTGGTGGGGTACACATCGTAGTGACGTTGTTTCCCGATATCGCAGCGTGTAAACCGCGATGCGATATCGGGAAAAGTGTCAAAAAATGCGCGCTCCCGCGCCGTTGTATCGGGACGTGTAAAGCCAGCATCAGAGTTCTTTGGATCATTGAAATCAATCTCAGATACCTGTGATAATTAGTTTGGCAGATGAGCCCAATAAAAGGAAAACTGGGTGTTCCACAATATTAAGCAGGCCACAGTTTTCAAGTAATATGGGAAAGAAAAAGGATATCTCTGCTGCCGAAAAGCAACAAATAGTGCAATGCCTTGGACAAGGGATGAAAACATTAGATATTGCACGAAAACCTTAGGCCCACGTCACACACACAGATATTTGTGCAGATATTGTTGGCAGATCTCTGGTTGCAGTGAAATCATGGACACATTGCTCCATTTTGTGGCTGTATATAAATGGATTAATGTGTCCATGATTTCACTGCAACCAGAGATCTGTGAACAATATCTGCACAAATATCTGTGTGTGTGACGTGGCCCTAAGCGTGATCATCATACTGTGAAGAGATTTGTGGCTGATTCTGAGCACAGACGTGTTTGTGCAGATAAAGGCAGAATGAGGAAGGTTTCTGCCAGGCAAGTTCATTGGATTAAGAGAGCAGCTGCTAAAAAGGTCTTACAAACCAGCAAACAGATATTTGAAGCTGCTGGTGCCTCCCTTGAACCTCAAGGTGTAGGATCCTTTAAAGGCTAGCTGTGGGGCATAAACCTACTATTTGACCACCCCTAAACAGTGCTCACAAGCAGAAACGTCTGCAGTGGGCCCAGACATACATGAAGACTAATTTTCAAACAGTCTTGTTTACTGATGAGTGCCGAGCAATCCTGGATGGCCCAGAGGGATGGAGTATTGGATGGTTGGTGGATGGCCACCATGTCCCAACAAGGCTGCAATGTCAGCAAGGAGGTGGAGGAGTCATATTTTGGGCCCGAATCATTGGGAAATAGCTGGTAGGCCCCTTTAAGGTTCCTGAAGGTGTGAAAATGACCTCTGCAAAGTATATAGAGTTTCTGACCGAGAACTATCTTCCATGGTACAAAAAGCAAAAATGTGCCTTCAGGAGCAAAATCATCTTCATGCATGATAATGCACCATCTCATGCTGCAAAGAATACCTCTGTGTCATTGGCTGCTATGGGCAGGGGCGGACTGGCCCAGGTGGCAGGGAGGCATTTGCCCCCCAGGCTGGTGGTTCAGTCTTAGTTCAGGGCCGCCCCCACAGTGAGTGGCCGCGACTGACAGCGGGACCCGGGACGTGGTAGGCGGGTTGGGAGCAGGAAGGTGGGTGAAGCAGCTCACCCCCCCCACATGGCCTCCGGACTGCTAGCACCCTCTTACCCCTCACATGGCCTCCGGACTGCTAGACACCCCCCACCCCTCACATGGCCTCCGGGGGACTGCTAGCACACTCCTCCTCCCCCTCCCTTCACCGCTCCTCACATGGCCTCCGGACTGCTAGCGCCTCCCTCCCCCTGCTCCTCACTTGCCTGCAGGGTGGACTGCCCCCAGGGCAAGATCTGCCAGTCAGCCCCTGGCCATGGGCATAAAAGGAGATAAACTCATGGCGTGGCCACCATCTTCCCCTGACCTCAACCCTATAGAGAACCTTTGGAGTATAATCAAGCAAAAGATCTATGAGGGTGGGAGGCAGTTCACATCAAAACAGAAGCTCTGGGAGGCTATTCTGCAAAAAATACAAGAAGAAACTCTCCAGAAACTCACAAGTTCAATGGATGCAAGAATTGTGAAGGTGACATCAAAGAAGGGTTCCTATGTTAACATGTAACTTGGCCTGTTAGGATATTTTGGAATTAAATAGCTTTTTATTTCAGTGAATGTGACCTCCTAATGCTGCAAATTCAACAAATGAGCATTTTCAGTTTTTTAAAACATATCAAATGTTTAGAAACTCTACTGTGCCTAATAATTTGGAACAGTGCATTTAGAGTTTGTTGTTTTTTTTTTTAATTTTGAAGATTATACTGTTATCTTTGGGGAGGTTTCTTCAATAAAATTCAATGTATGCTCTAACAGGTGATGACTTATTACACTGACTGTCATTTGCACCAAAAAAATTAGGAGAATCAGAAAAAAAAAAAGGACATTTGCATAATAAGTTGGAACACCGTGTAATCGTTGGTGGTACAGTTGGAGGTATATAGGTACCGTATATAATGGTTTGTGGTACAGTGGAAGGTATATAGGTATATAATCAGTGGTGCTATAGTGGCTGTATATAGATATATAATCGTTGGTGCTATTGAGTCAGGCCGGCAGGGAAGGGGTTACTTGGATACCAGGACGGTGGCTTCAGTGGGGGATCACGGCTGATCGGATCCCGGCTCCGTGACCTGGGCACTCAATGACTGATGGGATGATGATTGGGGGGAGGCGGGGAGGTTATACGTGACGCCACCTGTGGTGTCTGGAAAGCAGTTACCATCGCTACAGACGGACGCTGAGGTGATGGTGTGGTGCAGCAGAGGTAGTACAGCTCCCCACAGGCGGAGCTTTTCCTCAGCGCAGCAGGGGTGGATGAGGGGAGTTGTAGCCCCATATCTCTGTGGTGCTGCAGAGGCCTTTCAGGCGAAGGATTAAATGAAGCCAGACACCAAATCAGCTCAAACAGTTCCTTTACTGGTACCAGATGGATAAGAAACATTGGACAGTCTGGCTCACCGGGAATTATTGCCACAGACTTTAGGGTTCACCACAGAGTCTGTCAGAGGTGTCTCTCAATTAACTTTCTCGGTCCTTATTCACAATGGCTCTCTGCCCTCCCACACTGAAGTCTGGTCACTAGTCCCCAGGGGTCTGTTACCTTAAGTCACTGTTACCTCTTGGCGTCTTGGACCAAGCTACGGGACAGAAGTTAGGCTTCTTCGTGAAGGACGTGGCTCCCTTGTCAAGGCCCACAATGCGCTGGTCTGTGGTTTGGGATAAACCAAATCAACCGCCTTGGCACCAGAATACCGATGTAACCTGGGCACTCCAGACGGCTCCGACCAGACCTGGAGTGTCCCCTTCTTGTCTGGGTCACCCCTGCTCCTTAAAGGTGCCCTCTCCCCAGGACAGCAGGTTCCCTGCGTCCATCCTTTCTCTCTGTCACCATCTGACTGGCTGTTGTCTCAACTGTCTCTCAGTCCCCGATCTCCTAAGCTCCACCCCCCGGGACCTACTGAATTACAGTCCCCGGAGATAGGGTGTCTGTGGGTGGGTTCGGTGGACAGACTCAGTAGTTTCCCCCCCTCCACCTGTGACTATGGAGATACTACACCTTTCTTTTGGGTGCAGTACCTCCCTGTGACGTCCTGCCAGGAGGGGGGCGCCGCACTATAGTGGTTGTATATGGGTATATAATTGCAGGTTTTTGTTGTAACCTGCACTGCTATGATAATAGCAGGATCTGTGCCATCAGTCTTGCTGACGTCTTCGCTCCTGTATCCTCAAAGTCTGTGATTGAGGTGACACAGACGGAGGGGCGGGGTCTTCTCCTGGATCTTCCACAGTTTGTCAGGAGAGATCAAAAATGAGCAGAGATGTTGGAGGGGGCGGGGTCTTCTCCTTGCTTGTGACTGTGTAAGATCACAAGCAGGGAGATGGGGAGGGTTAAGTAATGGAGCTGAGGCACACAGGGCATGCCAGGTATAGTGACAGGGAGGGAGAGAGGAGGGGGAAGGGAGGTGGGAATGTTTGGCTTAGAGCCCACAGGGGAGTAATAAAAAGAAGTTTTCTCTGCAATAAAACCTTGAATATTGAAGTAAAGGTATGATTGTAATCAGCATCCCAGAGGCTTTAAGGCACTGGATTCACTTTATCGCCCTAAAACCTGCTGGTTGGTTCCCTTTAATGATGTTTTATGACATAACAGGTTTCCTGTCATTTAAAACAAAACTTGAAGGATACATTTGAAGGATAAAAATATTTGATCAAATACGGGGTAGAAACACAGTTTGGGGGTGTAAGGCTTATTAAGGTAACAGTAAGCAGAGAAATGCAATTTTGTAAACTAAAAAATAAAACAAAAAAAGCAATACACCTATACACATAAGAGAGATGAAAAAAAAGTGGCAAGAGTCACCATAGGGGTGGAAACACACTATCTAAGATGCATGCAAGTATCTTGCATGCATCTCGCATGACCCACCCAGGAATAGACCCGTCTCTTAGAAAAGGAGCGCGTCAGCTGCTTGTGTTTCTATGCAGCGTCACACTCCCATCCAGAGAGGCAGGGGCTAGGTTGGGTGAGTCATGCGAGATGCGTGCAAGATACTCACATGCATCTCGCATAGTGTTTACACCCAAAGGCTAGGTCTAAATGGCAACCTTGACGACCTCGTCATAAGACACACAGCCAAAGCTCTGTGTATGCTGCTGCTACACCGCAACCTAATTCAAGTGAACAAAAATCCAAATGGTTAGGACTCTTATGACTTGCTTTTCGCAGAACCTTGCTGGTCACAAAGTGACACTATTCACTTGAATTATACAGCAGTGCAACAGTGTAACAAATGCAACCATTGGACATGCAACCTGCAGTCCCATTTTTTTTTCTTTCACTTTTTACTCTTTTTTAAATGTCTATCCCTCAAATAAGCTTGAAGTAAGTGGCACAAATGAGCTTAAACTCCTCCTGGGTAACTGATCAACATGTACACATCAGAATGATGTTTTTCATATATTCACCCATGGTAGCCGTCATTTCTTTCAAACACTACATGCTTTCAAATTCAAGGAAATAAAGAAATCACCATTGCAAATGTTCTTAGTTTTATACTTGAAAAGGCAATTCAGAACTTAAAAACATTTTAGAATGCTGCTCTTACAGTAGACAATTCTGTCCATCTACACCTATGGTGGTTTAGGTTGCCACCATGCCTCTTAGCGAGCCATTGGGAAGAGCATGAAGATATGAAAAACATTACTTCTAAGGAGTTCTGGCTTTGAGACAGGATTGCTTTTGGCTAGTTGTGAGTACTTTTATTACACTGTCGACACTTGTAACCTTAAAATTTCTTGGAGAGACAAAATGAATAATTGCTTTAGGTAACCACATGGAACGTTTACATGATGGCACAGACAGGATGGAAAGTGGATTTTTTCTAAACATCTTGAATTAGTTTCAAGTGTGCCATTTTGCATTCAAATGCAGAAAGACACGGAAACCAATCCTTTATATTCTATTAGAAAACAGCCACTGTCCCCTCTCTCTCATTATGGTGCAGACTACAAGACCTAACAACAAAAATCTATATTATTGATCTAACCAAGTCTCCACAATTATTCTTTAGAAGGAAACACCGACGATAAATTACATCTGCACTGGCTTTTCATCTGCGGTTCGATATAAGTGATCTCTCAGGGCAGGCTGGAGACCTTAAATCGTCAACACCCTTGACAGAGGAGTTAAATAGACCCGGCCTCCCACCAACTGCTTGGGATATTTCTCAATAAAGAACTTTTTAACCTAGAATCCTTAAACATCTGGATCATAGGACACGGATTGGGCCATTTTGTGTCACTCATCCTTTTTCATTATACTTGGAGTGAAGCAGATGTTAATAATTTCCTTGCTATATGGAGGACACTGGAAATGAGGATGACTAAATAACCTTGATGACCTCAAAAGGAGGTTTTCTTTAACTTAAAAAAAAACTTTATGAAAATAAGGTTAAAATTAAAAAATGTTACATTATATTTAATAAGTGATATCACAAAATAGTAGAAATAAAATTAAAGATAACAGAGAACACAGAGATGAATATAAGCAAAGTACAAGACGAGGTAGTAATCTTGTAGCCACGGGTAGAGAGCGAGACGGGGACATTTATCTCCCAGACTAAAATAAGGTACCATAAAGAATTCAATTTTCATTTACAGCATCTAGAAATACAAGGGGATGTTTCAAAGTGGACGATGTCTGCTCTCGCAATGTTTATGTTAATGGGGTTTGTTAAAACATCTTTGCTTTAATTAAAAAAAAAAAACAACAAAAAGTATTACTTGCCCATAAACAGGTTTTATATATAACCAGCAAGATAATGAACACATAATTTCTAACAGACCTGTGTGAGTCCTGTAATGATCTTTCATGGCAGAGGCCGTGAGGAAAGAATAATGGCATGTGGGCAATGAGCATTTAAATGGCTTCTCGCCTGTGTGCAGCTTCATGTGGTTGTTCAGGGCCCATCTCTCTCTAAAACTTCGTCGCAGACAACACAGGCAAATTTCCTGGTGAATAAAAAGACAAAAGAAAGCAAATTAAGGTATGAAAGTGGCTTCTATTTCTCAATATGCACATGTCCAGGCCAGAAAAGAGACTTCTACAGGCACAACCATGCTAAATGCAGCGCTTCAGCTAAGGAGAATTGCAGCTTAGGTCTGTCATGTCTGTATAACCAGGCATTGATTTTTCTGTCGAGGCCTGGCACGTCAGCCATTTATTCTCCGCTTTGCGGTTGGGCCCAACGGGTTTGAAAAATTCTGTTACAGTCCAGTCGCCCCTGAGGCAAATGTGAGAATAGATTTCACCTGTACAGACCTATACCACTTATCCAGGGCATGTGCTGTCAGAGCAAAGGCTAAATGAAAAGCTATCTGTTCACCAGCGCTTCGACAGCCAAGTGGTGCTAAATGCTGTACTGGGCTGAAATACATCTATGCTACGCTGCCACATTTAACCCTTCTGTCATGGGGAGGGGGGTGAGCAATGCACCGCAGTTCATGGGAAGACCTCTAAATAAACCATTCAAAAGCAGAACAAACTGTTTTCCACTGCGTCCTACTCCCAGGACTGTAATAATACGAAGGGTTAATATTCAGAGCAGTGGTGACTTCATTTCTTTCTTTTATTAGAAATTACCGTATATTAAAACATATATTGATGGCATGCAACAAACACATTTTAGTATTCATTTATATAGGACATATAGATCCAGATATACCAGAAAAAAGCACTAAAAACATCTTTACCTATTGGGACGTATACACACAACCACTGCGGGGAACAGGTATTCTGCACAGGTGCTCGTTTTGTGTGTATTTTGGCACAATTCTTACCACCCAATTCTAGTAATCTAATGAGGTTGCTGACTATTATCGGGACTATGAGCAGTTCGGGTGCCATTTCTTGTACACACACACAAAAAAAAAAAAAATCAGTCTTTCAAAAGCCCTTACATAAACAACAGAAACAAACATCCAGCTGATGTCACATACGTGTTGCTAAATGCTGCAAATCAATCCATGGGCATCAAAATGGCATTAATAGTACTCCTTATTTTACTTTCACACCTCTAGGAGAGTAATGGCCACTTTACACGTCCCAACATCATTTCGATATTAGATACAACGGCACGGGAGTGCGCATTTTTTTGGCTGTAATCCAAGATCGCATAGGAGCTGTCACACAGGGAGATATCGGCAGGCAACACAACTGCGATGTATTCGCCCCCTTGTACGAGCGAACCAGGGAACGACCATTTAACATGGGAGTGAATAGGGGAAGTTGTGCTCCAAATCGTTGTTGGGCTGTCACACAGCACGATCCTGCCAGATCGTCCATCCAATATCGGGCAGTTGGAGAGCAGGCTCATTTCTTCCCCGATATCATTTTGGTATCGTTCTTGCATCGAATTGGTCATTTACACCACACAACGCACAAACGATATCGGCGCCAACGCACGAACCACGTGACTTTTTATCAAAGTTGGACGACGATATCTGGACGTGTAAAGTGGCCATAACAGATCTGCAGTTACTCACATCCATTCACCTACAAAATTCCAATCTATGATAATGGTTTTAGAAGTAGCCTGAGTGGGTCATCACAATGCCCCCAAAATCCAAGCCATCAACTAACCATGTCACAAGCCAACTACTTAAAAGGGTTAGTCCGAGATCAGCAATTTTTTTCTTAAGTTATTCCTATAATCTAAGATATTTACTAATAAACTTGCTGTAAAAACTCCCTATGGTTCACTAACAGCTATTGTTTTTTTTTTTTCCTATTTCCTACTTGACAATGCATCGTGAGAGCGCCCAAATGCATGCGGAGATCTCAAACAGAACGTCATCGAGCAGGGTGACAGGCCGCAGGCATTTCCTCAGCCTCAGCTGCTCCCTGAAATAAAGCGTCACTGTGATGCTGGTTTCAGGGGCGGGGCTGTCAATATTGCATCCACAAGGGTCTCCCAGCCTTTCCTCCTCCCAGCAGTGCACTGTCTCAGCCAATTGTTACCCGCTCCCCGGAGTGTGCTATCTCAGCTTTCACTGTGGCTTCTCTCCCCTCCATGAGATGAGTGCACTGAGCGCATTATAAGGGTATGTGCCCACAGGAAGGTTTAACGTCGGTTTAGCAGCGAAAACCGCCAGCGGTTTAGCATCGGTTTTATTTAAATTTATGTAAATCCTAAGCAGCGTTAGGACTTACAAGTAACCCTATGTAATTTAGAAACCGCTGTGCACACATAGTCGGTTTATGTGAGCGGATCTGCCCGCGGTTGAGCAGTTTCCCAGCGGTTTAGCAGCATACAACATGTCAATTCTTCTCAGCGTTTTTTGATCGGTTCCATGAACAAAATCCTCCATAGAAAACCGCCGGAAAAACCGACTGTAAAACGCTGTGCACACGCTGAAAAAACCGCTGGGAAACCGCTGGAGACTTCAGAGCTCAGAACTGATACCCTAAGGGTTGTACAGATCGGCGGTGCAGGACGACATTAGCACCACTCTGCAGGTAACATCGGTGAAAGTATTTATGAAGTGTAAAAGGAATTGATACATGATTTTCTAAAAATGTTAAAAATATAAATCTGAAAATTGTGACATGCTACAATTACTGCTGCAAGTCTTTTGGGATATGTCATTACCAGCTTTGCACATTTTTGCCCATTCTTCTTTGCAAAACTGGATAAAAACTGGATAAAAAGCATCTGTGAAGAGCAAGTTTTCAGCCTCATCACAGATTCACAACGAGATTTATGGCCACTTTACACACACCAACTTATCTGTCCAACTTCTGAACAACTTACTGGTTGCAGTGAAATCATGGACACATTGCTCCATTTGTACACAGCCACAAAATGTAACAATGTGTCCATGATTTCACTGCAACCAGTAAGTTGTTCAGAAGTTGGACAGATAAGTTGGTGTGTGTAAAGTGGCCCTTAGGTTTCGACTGTGACTGGGCCATTCAAACACATACAGTATGCTTTGATCTAAATTAATAAATTGTAACTCTGGCAGTATATTTGAAGAGGACCTGTCACCAACCATGCATGGTGATCTAATTACAGCACTGAATGCAGCATGTCTGCTGCATTCAGGCAAGGGGTCCCCCAGCCCTTGAGCCCCCCTGTACCCCGAAATAATACACTTTGAAAACTTACATTGTGGAGCCAAATAGGAGGTGGCTTGTGGATGGAGCCAAAGGGCAGTTTCACACCCCCTGTATGTTTAATCCACCCACCGCCACCTCCTTGATGCCAATCATTGTCTCCCTCACCTGCTGCATAGTACACAGAGCTTATTGCAGTGCTGGCCGCTTTGCCCCGCCTCCTGCGGTGACGTCACTGCCTTTCCCCACCCTGCTCCATGGTTAACATGGAGCAGGGCGGGGAAAGGTGGTGATGTCACAGCAGGAGGCTGGTCTCCCCGCCTCCTGCTGTGACATCACCGCTTATACCCGCCCTGCTCCATGTTAACCATGGAGCAGGGTGGGGAAAGGCAGTGACGTCACCGCAGGAGGCGGGGCAAAGCGGCCAGCACTGCAATAAGCTCTGTGTACTATGCAGCAGGCGAGGGAGACAATGATTGGCATCAGGGAGGCGGTGGGTGGGTGGATTAAACATACAGGGGGTGTGAAACTGCCCTTTGGCTCCAGCCACAAGCCACCTCCTATTTGGCTCCACAATGTAAGTTTTCAAAGTGTATTATTTCAGGGTACAGGGGGGCTCAAGGGCTGGGGGACCCCTTGCCTGAATGCAGCAGACATGCTGCATTCAGTGCTGTAATTAGATCACCATGCATGGTTGGTGACAGGTCCTCTTTAACGTCATTGTCCTGCTGGAAAGTGAACCTATGCCACACTCAAGTCTTTTGCACCTTTAAGAGGTTCTCTTCCATCCATCTTCCCATCAACTCTGACCAGCTTATCTGTCCTTGTAGAAGAAAAGCATCCCAACAACATGATGCTGACAGCACCATGTTTGTTGGTCAGATGGTGTTTTCAGAGCAATGTACAGTGTTCATGTACCACCACACAAAAATTTTGCATTAGTCCAAAATGTTCTACTCTGGTCTCATCTGACTAGAGCATCTTCTTCCACATGCTAAGTAGAAAATCTATGAGTGTCCCTGAAAAACACACCGAGGCATGTCCACTTTTTTGTCCAGCAGCTCAAATAGCAAAGGCCAATGCAAGTGTATGGGTCCATTGAAAACAAGTACAGCGCTCAGTGTGTTGTGTGTGTTGTATGTGCTTAACAACGCAGAGTATAGAACATTTGTCATCTGTTTAGCCATACGTGAAAAGCACTGATGAGATACTAATGGTAAGAATGGACACATGGACCATACACTTATGACACCAGCACCATTTTTTTCATGTACGTGTTTAGACATGGATGTGTGAATGAGGCCTTAGCCACATTTTGTGGACCCTGGAAAACACTGCTAATAAATGGAACACTATATTATAAATTCTAAGAATATAGATATTAGAATGATTAAAGTGATTGTCCAGTGAAAACAAGTTATACATAAATAAATCATGATAAATCACCTATCCATAAAATAGGAGACATCACGTTGATCATTAGGGTTCCAAATGCTGGGACTAAACTAATAGCCAGAATTATCCCTATTATGGATTGGAGAGGTAGTGCACAAGCTCAACTGCAGCCTCACGCATTACATATGGGGCTGCCAGTGGCAGATGACTATCTGACTTGCCACTCAGAATTTACTCCCCATTACAAAACTATCAGTAAGAAAGCTCCTTTAAAGTGCATCTATTATAATTTTTTTCAATACATAATGCCCCTTTCCACTTGCTTCTGTTCGGAAGGGGTTTAACGTATGAGACCCCCTCTAATCGATCAGAAAACTCTGCATTGCTCTGCTCAGGAGGCTAAAGTGCACCATGTACCCTGGTCTGCATGAATGATACTTATAGACGTGCATTTCAGCCTCCTGATCATAGAACTTTAGAAATGTTTTTTGAGAGCTGGGTGGGGGTCTTAGAACCCAAACTCCCACTCATCACAAGCATACGTAAAGAGAGCCTTTTGTATTTATAAAAAAAAAACAAAGGTACATTTTATACAGGTTACGTAATGGTCCTTTAAAAGTGAGGACATACTATATGTTTTCATTGGCTGGTATATAGAAAGGAATTGGAGCAACAAATCAGTAAATTTTACATTGTCACTCACCTCTGTAGAACTGTCATTTTATGGCATTAAATGATACATGTATATGATTTATTTACAAATGTGATACCACTCAAAGGTAATTTGCTATAGATACAATACTGTATAAATACAGTCAGGAAACAAAGAATGTGAAGGACAAGAAACAAATGGTGTGTGGTGGTGCTAATAGCCGACTACATGAGAGGTCAAAGTTTACAAAGTAAGTGCCTAAAGGCAGTGGCATAACTAGAGTCCGAAGGGCCTCTGAGCGAAATTTGGACCTTCCCCCGCACGCCCACATTGGTCAGATGTATGGGCCCCATGTAACATTCTAAATCCTATAGACTCTCCTCTTCATTATGTTTTAATGTCCCTCATCCTGCTATATATGGCCCTTCTCCTGGAATATGCACATATCCTGGTATATATGGTCCTCCATTATAGTACAATGCAGCCTCACAGCCCTCCATATAGTACAATGCAGCCTCACAGCCCTCCATATAGTACAATGCAGCCTCATAGCCCTGCAGAAAATATAATGCAGTGTCACAGGCTTTCATATAGTATAACGCAATAATGCAGCCTCATAACCCCCCATATAGCATACATCCTCCCCACAGTGTCACAATGCCCTCTGTACAGCCCCCCCACATAACACAAACACACACAGACACACAATGCCACCTGTACAGCCCTCCCCCCACACACAGACCCACACACTCCCTTCCCCTTCCTCTCTCTCTCCAGAAGCTATGATAGGCTCTTTGACTCCTGAATGGAGCTTACATTCACTGCTTCCACCAGCAGCTCCGTCCTGACTGTGATGAGGTCACATTACCTCATCGTTGTGCAGCACGCTGTGGTTGCATGGAGTTTTTAAAGTTACAGTGCCTGCCAGTCCTCTGGCAGCCGTGATCAGCCGCCTGGGGATCAGCTGGGCAGACTGCCGCACAGTGACATGGATGTGCATCCTCAGGAGTGCACATCCATGTAAAGCAGGTGCAGGGCCCCTGTACCTCCGGGCCCGGTCACACTTGCGACCCCTGTGACCGCTTTTGTTACGCCACTGGGTATCCCCATCGTCCTTTTCACCCCCAAGAAGGTATCCCCATAACACATGGACACACACACAAACTCAGGGACACGCACACAGGGACACGCACACAGGGACACTACTCACCAGTCCACCCCACCAGTGCCGCTGTCAGCCTGCAGGAGCACGGCACCGCACTTATCTCCCTGCCTAGGATTCCGTTAGTGTATGGTGCCGCTGTCCTGGCCAATCAAAGGCCACGAGCTGCCTAGGCAGCCAATCACAAGCCAGTAGCTGATCTCATGCGCCGACTGGCCTGTGATAGGCTGCCGGGCCTGTGATTGGCCAGGACAGCGGCATGGGGCAGGGAGAGAACGGTGCCGCCAGACTTTATGCATCCAGTGGCCGTGATCAGCCACCTTGGGATGCACATCCCTGTAAAGCAGGTGCAGCCAAGGGTCGCAGGGGTCGGCGGGCCCCTGTACCTCCAGGCCCGGTCGCACCTGCGACCTCTGTGATCGTGATTGTTACGCCACTGCCTAAAGGAGCTCTTTGTAGAGAACATCTAATAATTATCACAGACATCTCCCAATAGTAACATTACTGCAGCCAGTTGAAATTAGAGAATGCCACCATGCCATGTAAAGTCACATGGACAAATTGCCATAAAGGCCAAGTAAGGTCTAGTAAGAGACAGACACAGGACATGAAGCAAAGATTTTTTTAAGGTAATAGCCTTTATTGACTATTGTACAATCATGTTAGGCCCATGATCTGACATAATGACCAAGAAGATTCTGATGGAGGTGCTGTACCAGGGGCCTGACAAGGACAGGGGAAGCTCAACATGCAAAGGTACCAAACAAAAGCCTATTACACTAGTAATAGTGTGACTTATCTGTACCTTCCAAAAGGCATTTGCTCTAGAAAGCATCCCCATACAATACCCATCACACTAAATTCCAGATTTTTGAAGACTCAAACCTGCATCATCATGCGGTGGTCTCTCTGAAATTCCACTTAACAGCTCTTAATTTTTTTCTTACAATCACCATGAATAAACTTGTTAGCCCTGAAAAAAGCTGCTCTGATAATAATTAGTGATGGACGAGCGTGCTCTAAACTGCTCAATACTCAATGAAAATTGGAGTGCTGGGGCACGCTCACTACTCTGCCGAGTATCATGGCTCTTCCAGGCCATGCTCACGTCTTCACCCCAGATATTTCACAGCTGTGTTCAGCCAATAAACATGCAGGGACTGCCTGCCAATCATGGTAATGCCGTAGCCATGTTGGCTGCTTGCATTACTGTTACGGTATTAGGTCTTATATTAGACTCAGGGGTGCAATGCTTGGCACAGTGTAGTTCAGGGAGCAACGATGTTGGAGAGAAAGTTTAGATTAGAGCAGGCATATAGACTTGGATTATCAGGGTGGAAATTTCCATGGTTACTTGGTCCTTCCTGACCTATATATACCAGTCCATAGAGGCCCCAGAATTGACGCATCCATTAGTTGTGGAATTCGGGCGCTTTGCCCCAACTTTTACGGATTGTTATGGTGCATAAGAAATCAGGGTAATATTTTTGAAGGTTGAACTCAGCTGTGAATTGTCAGCTGGCTTCAAACCCAATAGTTAGCAATGGAAAGGGTGTCTATCAGACACCCCTTATTCCTAACCCAGTATGTGTAATGTTAAGTAAAAAAAAAATACACACACAGGAAAAATATAGTTTATTTGAATAAGGGTTCCCCCACGCTATCCTTCATTCACCAATGTTCAAGTGGGACGGGGCCAGGATGGCTTATACTTCCATGTCGCCAGACCACAACAAGGGGCATGCGTCCCAGGAGGTAGATGTATGTGGAGCCAGTGGACCACAGGGGGACCCAAGCCTACCCGGACTAGGGAAGGGCAGCGACCGGGGTCTGTGGCAGCTGAGCATGTGGGCAAGATGGTAACATGCAAGACAAGATGACACCGCACACTTCAGGTTTGAAGAACAAAGTTTACTTAACACTAACACAGTACAAGATACATGACAAAGCCAGGCTCCCGATTCCGCACATCACGCATGGGTGAACATCCTAGGTAGACAGGAGATGGTATAGCAGGAGGTCTTCACGGGTTAATGCAATCCAGGGTCATCTGTCAACGGGCAGATCGAGAGAACCTCTCTCTCAAGCGTAGCACTGGCTCAGCAGGAGAACATCAGACACTGATCTCAGACAGGTGTCATCACAAGATGGACCCCAGGGAACAGGCTGTACATCGGGACACAGGCAGAACAGGGAGAGCACAGGTCCAGGAACATCATATGGGAGCATAGGACATTGGCTGCTCAGATCCAGGGACCTAAGGCAGAGCCATTACTGGAAACACAAGGCTGGAGACTCCCCAGAAACTCGGAGGAGGAGCCTATCCAGAAACACAAGCAGGACAGACTTAGAATGTGGACTTGACAACAAGGACCATGGACTTCACATCTAGACACAGGCAGGACATCAGGACTCGGAACATCGGACTCGACTCAGGGCAGGTCACATCAATGCCACAGGCAGGACTCGGAACATCAAGGACATCAGCTGGTCAGATCCAGGAACCTCAGGCAGAGCCGTCCCCGGGAATCAAGGCTGAAGACTCTCCAGAACCACGTAGGAGGAGCCCGTCCAGTAACATAAGCGGGACCGACTGAGAACACGGGCTGGACCACCAGGACTACGGACATCAGCTCCAGACACAGGCAAGAAATGAGGACTCGGAACATCCGGACTCTGAACATCAAGAACACGACCTGAAAATGAACTCAAGTGGTCTGGGCCACAGGGCCACCTCGGCCACCAGGCGGGACCTCAGGGCCATCACGGCAACCAGGCGGGACCTCAGGGCCATCTCGGACACCAGGCGGGACCTCAGGGCCATCTCGGACACCAGGCGGGACCTCAGGGCCATCTCGGACACCAGGCGGGACCTCAGGGCCATCTCGGCACCAGGCGGGACCTCAGGGCCATCTCGGACACCAGGGGGACCTCAGGGCCATCTCGGACACCAGGCGGGACCTCAGGGCCATCTTGGACACCAGACACAAGCTCCAGGCATCAGTCAGCGGCCGTCAGGTCCGGACACAACTTAAAAAGAAAATCAAGCAGTGTGGTGCAAACACCACAGGCTGGGACCAGGCCCAAACGAAGCTATGCACCGCATGATGGCATGAGCACAGCATAGTAGACGCTCCGCAGGAATGACAGACCCATCTTCAAAAGATGAACACTGGTTTATTCACAGTATACAAGAACTCCCAGACACAGGGTACATGGATCAAGATACAGAAGGCTTCAGGAATCTCACACAGCAGGAATACACATTCAAGGGCAAGGACATTGGTACCAACACAGACAAGACAGGTCCAAGGGTACAGACATCAGTTTTCCCAGAACTGATCGCAGGCAGAACAGGAGCTTTAGACAAGGCAACCAGGAGCAGCATGGCTGGACAAACACACAGTTTAGGTTCAGGAACCTAATGAGAAGCTCCGCGACCCTCAAGAGGAAAAGGAACTTTAAATAGCAGCTGACCCTCAGCAAAGGCAGGGGACAGCAATTGAAGCTTACACACTCACCTAATAAAAGCGGGGAAGGTGTGACCGCTCACACCAAAAAGGGAACAGTCAGAAACAGTACAGCATTGCCAGCACAGGAACTGAGGCCTAGGGCACATGGCAGTGGCTGCAAGCCTGGACACATGTGTAAAGTCATGCACCAGCTGCAGAGGACCTCACAACCCGATATAGCATTCACATCGGCAGCAGGGTCCACACATGTGGGTAGTGGTGCAGTGGAGCAATGACCCTAAAACCCGCGTGTGGCTATGCAGCAGGCAGGGAACTGAGCAGAGTCCTATACAGAATAACAGTATCCAGCTAGTTAGCAAGCAGGAACTCAGCAGAATTCTATCAGCAACATACTACAGTATCCCAGTGGTTAGGGGGGAAGGCGCATTGGGAAACAGTACGGTAATACACAGTAACGCCAGGGAACCAGGGTACAAACCCACCGCGTTACAACCAATCAATTTAAAAAAAAAAAAAAAAAAGATAGATGAAGAGCCAACATATCCACGACTCCATTTCCGGAGACTGTAATAGCAGTAAAGTACAGCTATTCACTCAGTGAGTCCCAGGAACACTGATGAACATTGTAGCCAGGCAACAGTGACTAGCTGTACTTTACTGCTATTCAAAGTTGCAAGAGCTGCATTCGAGGATTACGTCAGATATGACAGCTTACATCAACCTCATTAACCTATTACCCAGATTGTCACCGCAAGCAGGGCAATCTGGAAGAGCTGGGCAAAGCCCAATTTTGTGGTGGTTGTAGGCTGGAATATTTAGGCTGAGAAGTGCCAAAGAAACATGGGCCTTCCCAGTCTGATAATACCAGCCTGCAGCTGTCTGCTTTACCTTGGCTAGTTATGAAAAATGGAGGAACGCCGTTTTTATTTGAATTATTTCATTTTTCATTTCAAGTAGCAACCTGGGAGTCAGAGATGCGTCTAGGTATCTTCCCAATTCATTTTCCAGCCTTCCCATCTCCTAGTGGGGTATGCAGGAATAATGCTTAAGCTCTCATAGACTTCCATCATATTCGTTCCTAAATGGAGCCTGTTCGACCATCGGTACCCCTTGATTCGAATAACAAGCACATGAGCACTTTCATGCTCCGTCATCACGTGATAATGTATTAAGTATATCTAGTATGATAGTACACACCTCAATGCTTTAAATAGTCAAAAAACAACAATAACTGGGTTAAGAGTGACAGAAGGCATTCCAAGGAAATGAAGAAAGATTATATTTTATTTATATAGCGACTGACACATTACACTGTACCTGTGTCTTACTGAGGTAGAATTAAACTCTCCTGCAGAGAGTTGTCATTTTGCTGAAAAATGATTGACATATACATCATAGTAGTAAAACTGCACAGCATTTCTTTGCATTCTGGAAAATACATGAGATCACGTAGAGAATAATCTTGCAACATTTTTACAAATAGGACAAGTCGAATAAAGTTGGTTCTGTCAGTCTTAATATATTTCAAAATGTATCTGCCACACAGATTTTTACAAAAGAGATCGCTGTTCTAAATGGAATCTGTTAAATCTGTCTGTAACCCCTCCCCCATCCATTAACATGACTGGGTAGCCCTTAAAAAATAAGGCTTTATGACCACAAAGTACTGTTGTACAACATTTCCATTACAAAGTTATCTGGAAATGCAGTTCTGTCCCATTAAGTCGGCCAGAAGAACCATGGTTCAGGAAAAAGAAAGAAGGAGGCAAAGAGTTACACGAGATCTGCGCCCCCATCTTTCCACAAGGTCTGTGGGTGTTGGAGATAACGTAATATGCAAATAGAGTCTGTGGAGCCTCGTTTAGGAGTCTCAACACAGGACTTGCCGGATATTCCTCCAGGGAAGGACCAAAACCATGGGGTGGCTCTTTGAGGAGACCACCATAACCACCATATTAAGTGTCCCTTTGAGTCAATATCCAGCTCTTTACGAGCTTAAATATTTAAAACCAAGGAAACAGAGTAATTGCTTAAGTTGTATCCAAGTGATTTTATTAAATTGACTTGGGGGGGCAAGTTGAGGGTGATGGAAGTGCCCCGTCACCCACGACACAGTGGTACAGGAAGTCCCTAAGGTCTATACAGTTACATATAGATGGTTTAACATAACCCAAAACAGTTTTTTGGTGCTACAAATAGAATATCCTACTAAGGGCCGCTTTACACACACCAACTTCTGTGACCAACTTCTGAACAGATCTCTGGTTGCAGTGAAATCATGGACACATTGTTCCATTTTGTGGCTGTGTACAAATGGAACAATGTGTCCATGATTTCACTACAACCAGAGATCTGTGACCAATATCTGAACAGATATCTGTGTGTGTAACGTGGCCTATAGACAAATCAACATGCAAGATATGCCATTGATATGTGTGTTAATCTTTGAATATGAGAGCTGTATACCCTCAGTACAATTTCATGAGGAACCCATAGCATATAATTCATACATCTCTTAAAGATTAATCCACATGAATAGTCATAAAACAGTTAGAAATGACCAAGTTACAGCATTATCAGGCAATATCAGTTATCTACAAAGACAGAGCACCAATTAGGTCAGCAAAACCAAAATTTACCACTGGAGATCGTGGGTAGGAGGCACAGGAGACAGGGGAAGGTTAGGGCTGCGGACCCCGATGGCGTTTTGTGGCCTTGGTGCTATCTATAGCCACTTCATCAGGGGGAATGTTATTGGGCCGCCTGGGCCCCCCTCTTATGTCGTTGTGCAGCCGCGTCACCGCGAACCGGAAGTGACACTCTGGGCCAGTCACATGACCGTAAGTGACGCGTCGGCAGCACCCGCGTGATCGTGGGGCGGGCCCTGCGCGTCACCATCAGTCATGTGACTGCCAACACCGAGTTGCCGCGGTAACTGCACATTGCCCGCCCCTACCACGCCGTCAGCCCGCAGCTCAGTTTTACCTGGGACTCGTCACCAGGACAATGAGCAGCAGGCGTGCAGACTGTGTGGAGGAGCGAGGGGCGGGCAGTGGCATCACAACGCCGGCCAAATGAATAGATCATGATGTCAGTACATTATAAAGGCATACAAGGATACATCACATACAAAGTCCATAGTTATAAAAAATCCATCAAGAGATATTAGAATAAAGCTTGATATATCCTCCATGTCTTCACATGTGGTTACTATATCCATGCATCATTGTCCATAGTTCAATATAGCCGTGGTAGTGACAAAGAAGGGATTCCTCCGGGCGAACAGGCAGCCAGCTTAAAGATATGAAAAGGGAATACCAAGGCCAGGTCTCCATCCACAGACAGCTGTTTCAGGGTCTTGCCCCTCATCAGTGTGGAGTAGGATTCTGGCTAGGTGGGAGCAATGCCTAGTAGACCAACAGCACGAAGCTATCACTGATCTCAGGGAGACCAGTCCAAGAAAACACTGCGGGCAGCCGGCTAAAGCGCTCAACACAGTGAATTCCTAGATGCATTGCCCCCTGGGAATTACAAATATGCAAATAGAGTCTGTGGAGCCTCGTTTAGGAGTCTTAACACAGGACTAGCCAGATATTCCTCCAGGGAAGCCATGGGGTCACTCTTTGAGAAGACCACCATAACCACCATATCAAGTGGCCCTTTGAGTCAATATCCAGCTCTTTATGAACTTAAAGATATGACAAGGGAATACTAAGGCCAGGTATCCATCCACAGACAGCTGTTCCAGGGTGTTGCCCTTCATCAGTGCGGAGTAGGATTCTGGTTAGGTGGGAGAAATGCCTAGTAGACCAATGCACCTAGGAATTCACTATGTTGAGCGCTTTAGCCGGCTGCCCGCAGTGTTTTTTTGGACTGGTCTCCCTGAGATCAGTGATTGCTTCGTATTGTTGGTCGACTAGGCATTGCTCCCACCTAGCAGAATACTACTAGACACTGATGAGGGGCAAGACCCCGAAACAGCTGTCTGTGGATGGATACCTGGCTTTGGTATTCCCTTGTCATATTATATATATTGACTCAATGGACCACTTAATATGGTGGTTATGATTGGTCTCCTCAAAGAACCACCCCATGGCTAGGTCCTTCCCTGGAGGGATATCTGGCTAGTCCTGTGTTGAGACTCTTAAACGAGGCTCCACAGACTCTATTTGCATATTTGTAATTCCCAGGGGCAGTGCGCTTAGGAATTCACTGTGTTGAGCGCTTTAGCCGGCTGCCCGCAGTGTTTTCTTGGACTGGTCTCCCTGAGATCAGTGATTGCTTCATGTTGGCAATAACGTAATGGCATATCGCAGGATATGTGATGACTAATTCGGGTCATAAAACCATTCACTTAATTTTTATGCTTCGTGATCTACATGGGAGGAGGAGATAATGGCAGTATCCCTTGTGGTCTCAACAAGTCAAGAAGGCTTGCCTGATGTTTAGAAGTATTAGGTACTTAAAGGGAACCAACCACCTCAGATCACCCTAATACACAGTTAGTACATGTCCCTGCACCTAAGGATACCTTTCCAGCACTGTTTTTGTGTAAAATCTTGCATTAGTATAACTGATATAAAGAGTTTATAAACTTACTAGCCTGGAGACATCTGGGCGTATCCCTCCTTCTGTTATACTTCAGGGCTGTGCATTCATTGCATGGCTGTGCTCCCCCTTCCCTCTGTGCAGAGGAGATAACGATCACGCCCATCAGGGCAGGGCAGCAGGCACGGAGGGAGGGGGAGCACAGACATGCAATGCACTGCCCTGAAGTATAACAGAAGGAGGGATACGCCCAGAAGTCACCAGGCTAGTAACTTTATAAACTCTTTATACGAGTTATACTAATGCAAGATTTTACACAAAAACAGTGCTGGAAATGCATCCTTAGGGTGCAGGGACATGTACTAACTGTGTATTAGGGTGATCTGAGGTGGTTGGTTCCCTTTAACATAAAGGAATTAGATGAGTTTAAACTGCTCATCAGATATGGTTGTGTAAAGTCACAACCACTTCGTGCACTTGTGATATCACCTTGATATTCCAGCAAAGATGATCTGCAGCAGTCTCCCACGAGGCAGAGAACCAAACGTATACAGTGTATAGAAGTGTGACTAGGACAGCGCTCTCGTTCGGACCATCAATAAACTATTCAAGAGAAATATAGTAAATTATGTGTGATTTATTTCTATGCATTTCAGGACACACAGCCCCTTCTTCAGGAAATTCACAGATGGTACATCTGTGATTTTCCTGAAGAAGAGGCTGTATGCCCTTAACTGCATAGAAATAAATTGCAAATAATATTTACTATATTTTTCATGACAATAGTTTATTTATGGTCCGAATGGGAGCGCGGTCCTAGTCACACTTCTATACACTTGATACGTTTTGTGACAAGATGTGGACAGTTCATAGAGACTTATCCAAGCAACTTGCTGCTAATTTTCAAGCAAAAAGGAGGCTTCTACAAAGTACGGACGGAATTTAGGTAGGTGAATAGCTAAGCATAGTGAAGTTTTCAGTTATTTTTGTCCTATTTGTTTTTCTTTTATTGTGAAAAAAACAACCAATGTTGACATTTGTAGGAATGGTTTTACATGAACTGGTGATACAAATTGTCAAAAAAAAAGTGAAATTCAAGGTTGTGAGGAAGCAAAACACAAAAAATGCCAAGGGGTGTGAATATTCACAATATTTGCAAGGCACTGTACATCTATCATATTCAACTTTTCTCAAGCAGTAATACATTCTTTATGACTAGAATATTTATAACCCATAGTGACAATTGCTGTGAGAAAAACATCCAGACCCTTTTTAAATGTAGCATCTGCTATTATTACATCTTGCTATAAGGAATTCTACAGTCTTACTGCTCTAACTGTAAAGAACCCCTTTATCTTAATAGGTTAAGATGCCAGAATCACCTTTCCTGCACACGTAATTAATGCCCCCTAGTCCTTTGTAAGAATCATATAGGATATTCTATACAACCATTGGATAGGAAAATAAAAATTAATACCAGTATTACCTATCAGCCCTTTGAGCAAAGTGAGCATTGTCCAATGTCTAAAAACCCATGAACATTGCCCTTTTTTCACTAAAGGCCCTGTTAGATGGCACGACATCAATAACATCGCTGATATGTCACGGGTTTGGAGGTGTACCAGCAACGTCGTTGTGACCCGATTGCGCGTAAAGGCCATCTCACACAATGAGATCGCTAACGAGATTGTTGTAATGTCACAGATTTCGTGACGCAATAGCGATCTCGCTAATGATGTCGTTCTGTGTGACACGAACCAACGATCTGGCCCCTGCTGTGAGATTGTTGATCGTTACATACTGCTCTGGGTCATTCCTGCGTCGTTGCGCTCCTTCTGGGAACGCTACATCGTTGTCTTTGACAGAGATAATGAGCAACGATCTCAATGCAACGCTATGGAGAGAAAATTCACAACGACCTCGGTATACTCTGGATCGTTGCTAAAGTTGTTTTTCACATCGCTGGTAAGATGCCTGTTTGACATCTTACCAGCGATGTGAAAACGACGCACCAGCGATCCTACACATCGTTATCGGGATTGCTGATGCGTCGTTATGGGAGACTGGGCCTCAACTCTGGCAAGTTGCTACGATAAAGAGTTGGATGGGAGTTGACAGGTTTACCAACATGTTGGAAAACATGATGATATCAACTCAAGCAACCTGCTGCATCGTTCTGTGTGATACCGTGATAACGATGTCGTGGATGACTTCGCCCATTCACAGCAATAAGCAGGGATCGTTCGCGTGGTTTGCGAATGATACCTGCTCACATCATCGTTAGTGAGTTGTCCATGATATCACCAGCAATGTTGAAATGATGTAAAAAACGACCGCGCGCCTAAGAGATCGTTGCAGACATTGTTTCAACGTAGTGGTGTCTGACGGTACCTTTAGAGTCAGCCACTAGGGGAACTCATACCAATGATTTAACTGATATCTGGACATTGGCACAGTCTAAATGCAAATAAACAAGAACATTTAGTTCTGTGCACAGAATGAAACCTACCTCAATAAGCTTTACAGAGCATTAGCAATAGAATTAATTGAAAATAATTCCTAATTATAAATATGATATACGCTCCTTATAAAACGCGAGTAAAAAATAAAAAGGAATATTGAGAAAAGTCATTAATTTGAATGCTTTTATGAGAGTCACATCACTGGGAACCCAATGCCATTTTATTACAAAGTATAGCTGGTTTTTAACCCGCCTGCACTAAGCCATCATGGAAAACACAGTAAATCACAAGGAAGAATACATCTTATCTGCTCCCATCTCCGCACTTTATTCAGATTTCACATTTGTGACAGAAATTGTATTCCTGAGATAAATCCCGCTATCTAGTTGCTTCTGTGTATTTATTTGGAGTCAATCCTGCGTAAAATAAATAATCAGGTTAAAGGGATGTTATCTCTTCATATGCATTTGTTTCTGTGCTGTTTTACAGGATCATAAATGATAAAATATACCCCTCATTTTCAAACCCGCAATCATTTTCAGATTTGAAAGACCTAACACTTGGATATAAATAGCATTCATACATCTATTTTACATCACACGTGTTTGATTTAGCATCGCAAAATCACTCTAAAAATGCTTATGCCGGTAATAACCATCTTGCACGATGACGGAGGGCATTGTTTCTCAATGATTTGTGCCTCAGCAGCACACCTGCATGTAAAGTTTGGAGGACGGTCCTTGCTTTGTGCGCTCCGCTCATTCTCTTGGACACATTAATATTCTTTGTTCCTTACATTAACCTGAAGGTAGTGTCTCTATGACAAGCACAGTAAATGCCTTCAGGCATAAATTCAGCATTCATGATAACATTCAAACATCTAGGAGAACATACAACCAGGGGAACGACAATACACATCAAATAGAAAACAAATCTTTTCACAGAAAGAACTGAATCTGCAGTTATTTACACCGCCATATTTACAGCCAGCGCAGACAATGGATGTGAACGCTGAAATCTGTAATTCTGAGGCCGACGTTCTTCCAATTACTATATTCGCTTTCATTATTAGGAAACGTGTGGTCAATGTTATTCGGCAAAGACACATAGCCCCTTGTATAACGGCCAGCGCCATGACACCATTCATCATTCACATGTGGCAGGTTTGTGGCAGACAGTTCTGGGACTGGCACATGCATAATCTCTGTTCCTGCCACCAAGGTAAACAGATTTAGTGTTGACAGATGATGGGCGGGGGAGAGCAAAGAATATTAAAGCAGCATAATCAGCGAGCCGACGTGGTCTCCAAATTCTCTCTACAGTCTGCTCACACCGCTGGGAACCCGTGCCTGCCTCTGGTCACCTGCTCCACCGTCGCTGCCTCACCTAGAGCCACAGCCCCACACCATATAACTGGACTATCAGACGCACCCCCATGTTGCCCCAAATTTTTTGGGGAAAAAAAGTGTCTTATAGTTCAAAAAAGCATGTTAATTATCACCCTCTCCCTAAGGCAGAAATCATCTGGAATACTGGGTACAGTTCTGGGCACCACATTTAAAAAAAAAAAAACATCAACAAACTGGAGCAAGTTCAGAAAAGAGCGACCAGAATGGTGACCAGTCTGCAAACCATGTCCTATGAGTAACAGTTGCAGGATTTGGGAATGTTAGCTTGCAAAATAGAAGACTAAGAGGAGACTTACTAGCTATCTACAAATATCTCAAGGGCTGCCACACTGTAAAGAGATCAACTTTATTCTCATTTGCACAAGGAATAAACTAAAAGCAATGGGATGAAACTGAATGGGAGGAGACACAGATTAGATACTGGAAAAAAACTTTTTGACAGTGAGGGTGATCAACGAGTGGAACAGGCTGCTACAAGATGTGATGATTTCCCTTTCAATGGAAGTCTTCAGAGGCTGGACAGACATCTGTCTGGGATGATTTAGTGAATCCTGCTTTAAGCAAAGGGCTGGACCAGATGACCCAGGAGGTCTCCTCCAACTCTACCGTTTCTAGGATTCCAAATCTATAATGTTGGGTAGTGGTGGATTGACCAGACTGCAAGTCCACAAGCACAGTATGTCATCCACACTTTGCGCTAGCTGTCATGTTACTATACACCTTTAAGTTCCAGGATACATTTGCTTGCTTGCCAGCCCTGAAAAGTGCAAACTTTATGAGAGGCTTTATTTCTGCCTCTCAGAGACCACCTGACTTCGCTAAGGCAACACCCAATCTCCAGCTTCAGTCCAGAGAGACAAAGGAGAAGAGGAGAGTAAGGGGTGACTGTTGACCTGATGGAGAGCCAGAGTATTTCTGGAAGTGCAAGGGGCACACTCAAGTATGTAACCGACAAACCTGACAAAACCCCTATCTATTTGATGCCATAATCTCAGATATTTTCTAATATATTCGTATTAAAAAATAAAGGCAGGAGACTAGCACGCCCGCTGCTAGTGACATCACAGGTTTCCTGTATGGCGGCAGATTATTACTGATCTGATCTGGTAACAGAGGACATCATCAATGTGCAGATTACACGGTGCACAGCACAGGGAGGACAGAGCAGGGATAGCAGCGATGAGCACAGCTCCTGAAACGAGCATAACGATGCTGCGTTTCAGGGAGGGGACAGCGGCTGCTGTTAGAAAGTGCCGTTAGGGAACCATAGGGAATTGTTTATACTAGTATATTAGAAAATAAATTAGATAATGGCATCAAATAGATAGGGATTTAGAATGAAATTTACTTCTGCCTTTGGAACACCCCTTTAAACATATAGTTTGAATCTTCTGGTCCACAAGCATGGCAGAGATTTCAGGGTAAAATGGCACAAAATAGTCTATTTACTAAGTGCTAAAACTTGATCCATTAAATTAACCGAGGAAATTCCAAAATTATAATACTTCTTAATAGCAGTTAAAGCTTTCGAAACATAATGGTCTGATTAACAGTATTATGAAGATATTTAAGAAGGTTAAAACAAAGTGAATGTGGGTGACGAAACCGATTCCTCACAGAGCTGGCAGAGAGGGTCTCACTAGTGCCAAAGAATACTCTACATCTGCAGGTGTCAAAAAGCCAACACATTGTGAGCAATATGATGTCTACTGGAACGACTGCTTTGAATGTGTCAAATGTCATGTTGAAGTCACTAATCATCACTTAAAAAGTAACATTCGGCTCATCTAGAAATGTTTAGCATCTATTATTTATGTGACAGTATAGTTGTAAATGTGACAAATATTTTGAAGGAAAGCTTCCTTGTGGAAGAATACCATTTAAACTGAATTATGCATAAAGAATTATAGAAGAATGCTAAGTTAGTAAAGTAAAATAAATGTAACTCATTATCTGTACAGGCCAAAGACCTGAGAGCGTCGGAACATATTAAGATCCTACTGAAATCTACAATAGTTATCTATACTACATTGTCAAGAGTATGTAGGCGCCTACTCCAAAAGCAAGTTGAGTTATTGTACACCAATTTCTAACTGCTGCATTAATCAAATGTTTGATGACCCATGTAATCGTCACATGAACACAATGTACTGAAGAGTAAGGCTTTGATCACACTGTGGGTTTTTGATCAGGTTTTTTTTGTGCAGAGTTTTTGTTGAATTTTTAGCAGCAAAACTGAATTCTTTTTTTTTTAATGCATGACGTTTTTGACATATTTTTGATACGTTTATTTGTGCTGCATTTTTTCCCATCAACAATGGTGTCAAGGGGGAAAACGGAGGAGAAAAAACAGATCCCTAATTGACATGCTCATTATATTTCTGGAAGCATTTTCTGCCCCAAAAACGAACCAGTAAAAAATGTAGCATCAGAACAGCATTTCTGAAAACTCATTGACTTTGCATGGCAAATGGATAATTTTCTGTGATGACCAGCAAAAACGGCTCATAAAAAATGATATAAGGGCCCTTTCACATCAGCGTTTTTTTCAAATTGCGGCAGATGCGGTGAAAAAACGCATCTGCCGCGCTTGCGGCACGGTTGCGGTAAACGCCATACAAGGTATAGGCGGACTTGCGGCAGGTGCGGCAAGTGCGGTTTTGCACTTGTGGCAGGTGCTGCCGCGAAAAAAAACGCGGTCAGCCCGGTTTTTTTTCGCAGGCCGCACCTGCCGCAAGTGTAAAACCGCACTTGCCGCACGTCCGCCTATACCTTGTATGGCGTTTACCGCAACCGCGCCGCACCTTGCCGAAGTGCAGCCGGTATGCGGTCATCGTGGCAGATGCGTTTTTTTCACCGCATCTGCCGCGATTTGAAAAAAACGCTGATGTGAAAGCACCCTTAAACAGTCAGGGTGAACATGGCCTAAACCTACAAGTCAGTGTGTCTCTGTTCTGTTCGAGTTACCCAGGACTATTGTGGATTTTATTTTTGAGAAGGGAAAATGTGTAGGAGAAAAAATATACTTTCCAAAACTATTGGATCTCTGAAGCCCCATTAACATATCTCATCGATTCTGGAAAATTACTTGTAGCTCGAGGTGTGGATTAAGAATAAAGTGGGGATGGTTATGACCACCAAAGGGTGATGTGGTACAGCAGAAAATTCCCAGTTGTGTATACGACAGATTTGACTCTCATGCACAACAGCCAGCAAAATTTGGCATGTATGAGAAAAAGTGGCTAAACAGTAGAAGCGCAGGCCTCGCAGATCAAGGAATGGAGCTGCCATGTGCAGAACCATGTATAACATATACTATAATCTATCTTCCATAGTTGACACTCATTACCAAGTTGTAAAATGCTATATCTGAAGTTTGATAGATTCCATAACAGAGCAGCAACAAACCTTTGATCACAATGACCAATTTTAAAGTCAGTTAGGCTAGATTCACATTACGTTTGTGCTGTCCGCATGCGTTTTTGATACTTCGAATACTGCGATTTCTGTGTATATTGTATATTGTTGACAGGCAGCAATAAATGGTTAATCACTCGCCTGTCTATGCAGGGGTTTAAGCCAGTTCTGCTTAGCATGCAAGATAAGGTAAGGAATGAGCTGTAATAGTCACATGCAGTAGGGAGGGACAACATCACACCCACCACCCCAGCTACAGTGTAGAATAGTGAGTTGGATGAGGAGAGCAATGGAGAGAGAGCTGATGGCTGCCATAAAGAGATATGGCCATTGTCCTTAGGAAAGGATAAAGTATGCTTCAGAGAAGTGCAGCTCAGCATAAGGAATGCATAGAGGATTCAAAGAAGGGAAATCTGAACTAGGATTTAATGAGAAGCCTCCTTCAGTATTCTGCCTGTCTACCTATCTGGGTCAACGTTTAACTAAGTGCAAACTCCTCCTCCTATTACCTACCCATTACTGCCAGTAAAGAGAGTGTTCATTTCCAAGTCCTATGTGTTCCTTCATGATTTGAGATAATCTACACAAACAGCTATCCCACTATCATATTCCATTTTTATTGGGGGACTTTGTGCGTGTGTGCAATTTGGAGGGGATCCACCATGAGAGTAAGCTTGGCCATTGTGAGGCAGATTACAAGTGCCCAGGAGCACAACCCCTGCCACACACCACATTTGGTTACCACAACTCTTTCCTGTAATGTTTCACCCATCGTTGTGGTTTCTAATGCACCATTTAAAACCCCGGTGCCTGAAGACAGTGCCCACAGAAAGGCGGAACAGTAGTGGGGTAGAGACAACAGGCAGAATACACAATCACAAGATTTCTGGATGCGCAAGGGGACAGTATGGAAGAGAAGGGGAGGAGAAATCTTATATAATGAAGACCGGAGGCAGTCTTCTTTTCCGGGCAGCGTACACCCCATAGCTTGGAAGTTCAATGTTATAAAAGATGATTTTTAATGTACAAGCCATCATTCAAGAGGCTTACAAGTATGGCTAATTTCACCTGTATACAACCTGTATGTCCATATTAATATCTCAAAAACTTCAAAAGGGTTACAAATTCTTTTTAAAATGTTAAACGCAAGCATGGGATCATGAGAACACGTTTCATGGATTTATCAATCATCATTTCCTGTTTGGATGTCTAATATACAAGTTATGGTTTACGAAGGAGATAGAATTTTGCTTGACAAAAGAGTGGGTCTCGAATTAACATGGCTTTATTGGAGAACCAAGGTCCTTATATGAAGAAGATAATCTGCATTAAGTGCCTATATTCTCCCTATGTTTTCAAGTATTTCCTGCAGGTACCCTGGTTTCTTCCAAACACTCTAAAACTACTTGTAATACACTGAAGGGTGATCACTAATATTACTTGTATGATTCCAGAAATAACTTTTGTCATCACTAAAAGATGGAGAGACTAAAAGACTTCAGAGTAAATTACATTCAGGACTACAAAAGTTTTGTCACAGATGAAAATGTGAAGTTAAACATAGCTGTGTTATAAATAAGACTCTCTGGTCTTGATTGCATTTCTATTAAGAATGTAATGGCAATGACACATAGCAAACTTCTATATTTCTCTTTTTTAATTTTATTATTTTAAAGATTCTAACAGCTGAAATGTGAGGTTCGAGGAGAAGCAAATTCACTTTGTCCCATAAGTGTGTTCTATTTTTCAAAACATATATTATACTGGTGATGGTTTTTCCTTTGGACACCAAAGACTAAAATTAATGTTGAAAAAGTATTATTATTATACAAATGAAAGAAATATGGAAGGAAATATGTGTCACATGTCACACCTTAGTCTACCAATTTATTACTTGGAGAAATGACAACAGTAATAAAGTTACCTGGCCGCTCTACCAGGTGCCGCCACCCACTCTACTGTAGAGAAGCTTTGACAGTGGAGGTTAAACAGGTTGACCACAATGTTTAGCAAGTCATTTTGTATAGCTGTAGTGAAAATTAAAACTGATTTTTTCCTGTTTTATCGGTAACAGAGTTTTGTAAGGATCATGTCAGGCAGCACCTATGTGAACACTAAGTAATACTATTGTTCTATGAATTCTTTTAGAGAATCGGCTAAGCTTCCACCCTGCATATTAGATAGTAAGAGTCGGTTTCCAGAATCTCATATTAGAGCTTAAGAATTCCACAGGCAAAATGAAAGACTTTTATCCAGACAGCCAGCTTGCCAAAGATGTTTGTCTCTAAAATCCACTGGCCTTTAGGCTGGATCTACATTCAGGATGCATATTTATTTTGGCATTGAGTGATGTACATGTTCTTCATTGCAGCTTAGCAATATTCAAAGCCTTTCGTGAAAATGTCTGCTGTTTCCCAATGTTACACCTGCATGACTTCTCCATAAAAACAAATTCAGATTTACAATAGCACTTGTTTCCATATCATAGACATCACACCTCTATCGTTTAAGCTTCCAAAACATCAAGAAAGCTAAATATTTTGTTCCCCAATGTGAGTTTATTTTGTACAGAATATACTGTGAAAACAAGATACAAGTCATGTTCAATCTCCAATTATTTACTTGGCTATATTCACATTACTTGGACCTTTGTTTTGTCCCTATAGTTTTATAGAGGTTTCAGAGAAGATGGGATTCACCAAATCTCATCCACACGTTGCAGAAAAGGAAATCTGTGGAATCTACTTACACATAGAATTGGGGTGTGACTTTGTAATTCTCAGCATGCACATTTATGCCGTGGACCTCACCCTTTGCAACAGAGTGATATACTGTACAGGGCAAATTTGCTCGATATTCAGGTGATTGTTTTTTTGTTTGCATACGAAACAAAATGGACGGTTTTTCATGATTGTATGACTGTGTGTCTATTTGTAAGGTCAGCACAGAATTACTGTTCAAACCAAGTACATTCTCTTGATGTAGCCATGTCACGGCTAAACAATTAAAGGGCAAAAATACTGTTAACCTGCAGATATGTGGTTAATCTGCAGATTAATACGGTTCAAAAGCTGTGTGGCCACCGCACTGAAAATGTTATTCCTTCCGGGATTCATAGAGGCGCGGCCAAGAAGCTTCAATAACAACTCAATATATTGTGAGTGTCAGCTGTAACCATGACTGGCACTGACTGACAGTCACTCTGCATTGCATCATGTAGAGCCCGCTGCCAGTCAGTGTCAGGGCATGGTTACAGCTGACATGCACTATATGTTGATTGTTAATGAAGCTACTCTGGACGCGGTTCTATGACTGACAGCCTAAGGGCTGCCTGGAGAAATAAAGTTAATTTCCTCCCAGTAGTTGGGTTTTCAGTGCAGTGGACACACAGGTTTAGAATTGTATTAGCCTGCAGATTAATCCCATAACTGCAGGTTAACAGTGTTTTTGACATGATGGGTTCCTTTAAACTGCATCTTCTCATCTACTTGTTTTCCCTCCATCTCCACCTCCCCTTTCCTTTGATTGACAGCCCTGGCTTTATAGAGGGAGAAAGGGCAGAGATTGATAGAAATGGAAAGAAATCAAGTAACTGGAAAGGTGCACTGAACTGTTTGGCCATCCAGTATACACTGAGCCCCTGTACTAGGTTTGAACAGTTATTCTGTGCTGTCAGAGTCCCTTTAATACCGGTTTGACATCCATTCTACTTTTATGCAAAAAAAGTTTCCAAAATTGTAACCATCCAGGTGTCATAAAAGTACTGTCCATCCTTTACTTTTTCATGTATAAAGTGGTGTGATAAAGGCATCAGCTCTCCACAAAAAAGAACAAGCCCTGATAAAGCTCCATCAGTGGGAATATCTCAGAAAACAGTGACACAACCCAATTAATAGTAGTATTTTACAAGGCTGGCATCACCTTAATCCCACTGACCTGGAGAATCAGAAGGCCACAATTTTTTTTCTGCAATGAATGCCGTATAAAAAAAAAAAGCCAAAGCAATGATGGAATTGAATTTTGTAAATCATTTCCTGATTGGAATTATTTTTTTTTTTCTAGTACGTTGCATGGTAAAATGCACAGATTCATTCAAAACAACACGAACACAAGAAGAGAAGAAAAAAAAATTATGGTTCTTTCAAGAAGAGCAGATTAAAAAAAGTATGTATAAAAAATAAATTAAAATGTGAGGAAAACAAAGTCTGATGATGAATGGGCTAAAGCCGTTCTGCTCAATTCTTAGTGGTAAGTACACCAACATCATCTGTTCCACAAAAATGACCTAATAATGTGTGCTGTCAGTATTGGGAAAGCCTGTGAAGTATTGACTTTAAAGCTCTATATCAGTGGATCGCTGTGAGAGAGTAATAAAAAAATTATTATCTTTTTAACAATGTGCCCAAGACCTAACAGGCAGGAAGTTAACAACTGTTAGTAGTACCTGTGGTGCCTTGGCCATTCTCAGCCAGCACAGAGTGATCACAGACCAATCCTGTCAGCAATTCATCAGCCTCTGCGATTTTACATTGACAGAGCAGCAGCATTTATTTCTGCCCAGCTTTTTTGATGCTGATTGACAGCTGGCTCCTTGATCCCTAACTGCGGGAAGCTGGCTGTCAATCAGCATGACACTGGCAATCATGTCCCATGGACAGAGCAGACGGTAGAAGAAGAGCTGCTCTGCTGACGTGGAGTAACTGAATCCCTGGCAGGAACAGTCAATGACCCCTCTGTGCCGATGTCGGGTACATCAGGTAGATAGTTGCATCTGTCAGCAAAATGAAGTCCCGGACAACCCCTTTAAATAATTATTAGCGTATAAAACCTAGATTTATGGGATCCAACACACTCTTATGCACCGAAAACTTATGGGTTAGAGTGGCTTTCAATTAAATGTTCATATAAGACCGTGCATGATCTCATGGTGACATGCACTTAATGTGACCGGTCCTTTTGGAGGCATACTACTGTACATATTGGATAAATCCAGGCTCCTGTGCCATTACACCTCCCTCTGCTTTGGTATTGATGCCATGTCTACTCTTTTGCTAGAAGCAAACCTTCTGTAAAATTCTATTTATCATCTTGCCAATCACAGAATGACTGACTGACGGCAACACAGCCTTATCTGGGCCTGCTGTCTGTTGTGCGTTCTGCTAAGTGATGTCATCACTCGAACAGAAGAAAATAAGCAGATTATTACAGCGACTAGAAGCAAAACTAAACATCTGGGTTCTTTGCATGGACAGATTTACACACTGGCTGTCAGATAAAGAGCAGTTTGCCTGCTGCTTACACAACAAGAATGTGCCTGACAGCTTCTTCCCAGCTTAGGATCTGATTACATAAATAGGCCATTTCACCACTATTCCTAAGGACTGACAGTCTGTCGTAGTTTAAAGAGCAATTTCTTAACTATCAGCTTGGCTGTCCCACACACGAGGCTGATTAATATCTCCGGAGTTTCAGGAGGGCCAATCAATTTTCTTTTTATTATGATAATCAAGGATGTTTTATACAGAACGGTTCAGTAAAATGAAAAAAATAAGCAAAGCTCAAGGCGTCGTCAAAGGATAATCCTTGGATGTTCTTTATTACCAGAGCTAATTGCCTCACATGGTGTAAATTGTCATCCAACACATGGTATTAATAGAAAAGTAATCTGTTTGGTACTAAAAACTGGATGCATAAATGTGCCGCTCACATTAAAAAGTTGTTCAATTTAGCAACATCAAATACTGTGTACTAGACTTTAATTAACATGAAATATGCCTAATTAAGATTTTTTTAGAACCTAATTCAATATTTGTGTATTCGCAATTCTGCGTTTAAATTAAGAGGCTCTTTAGTTCCATACTAATTGGTTGTAATAATTGTTTTACTTCACATATTTAAGAACACAACAATACAAAACTGACTGTAGGATGGAGACGCAGAATAGGCTGCACAGATATACAGTATTACTGAAAGCATCTGCAGTACACCCTTTGACATTCCCCTGCCGCAAACCCCCCAACCTGCTGTCTACTCCCCATTATCCTGTAGAATATAATCCTGCTAAAAGCAGGCCCTTCTCCCCTCTGGACTAGTATTGTCATTGTTAGTTTATTGTAATTTCTATCTGTATTTTGTATGTAACACTGTCTGATGTATAGCACCAAGGAATCAGGTTTTTCTTTATAGAAACCATTAAGTGCCATTTCTGAAGGTGCCATTATTGAGCATCCAAGGGCTTGCAATACTGTAACTCAGCACTGTGACTTAGCCTGAAGTAACACGATACCACATCAGGTGTAGTCAGGATGTGAACTCTGTGTAGGCCACCCTTAAAAGGCCATATTCAGTGTGTGGAGCTGAATACGGATTTCCTTGACAATGAGCATATGTTAAGGTACCTTTACACGCGGCAACTTTTCTAGGAATTTCACTAGCAACTTTCTGGTTGCAGTGAAATCATGGAGACATTTTTCCATTTGTACACAGCAACAAGATAGAACAATGTGTCCATGATTTCACTCCAACCAGTAAGTTGCCAATGAAATTCCTAGAAAAGTTGCCACATGTAAAGGTATCTTTAGGTTTAGAAATAGCATTAGGGGACATCTTCTATAAAAAAAATGTTTAAAGGTTTTCTTCCAGATTTCATAATAATGTAAATTTTAAAGTTACTATAATCAGCTACTCTACATTTTTATTATATAAAAATATAAACAGCAGTTACACTTTAAAGGAGGTGCAAGGAGAAACAACAAATGGTAATACACCCCAAAAGCCAATCTACATAATTGCTAGATGCCTTAAAAGGTAAATCTCTATATAATAAATGGTTAAAATTACAAAATGCTTAAGAACAAGCAACTTTGTAATTTTCTTATTAAAAATCCTCAAACGGCGGCGTGGGTACAACGGAGTGATGGAGCTCCGTGCACCAGCCCAGCCCAGCCCTAGATCGTCATAACAGACCCCAGAACGCCCGCCGACATTCATAATAGACTCACCGAGATTCCTGACTACCGCGGCACCGTGGAGCGCTGGCTTAGGAGCGCAGGAGGTGGAAAATGGGCGAATGCCAGATCGCGCTTCCAGGCTGAGGGAAGACCCAAGATCGCGGCAGTGTCGCAGGCAGAAGCGACGAGGAGGAAGGACCGTGACACTCAGGAGGCCCTGCAACCTCAAAGGTCAGATCAGAGGGAGCAGGGGGGAACCCGCGGGAGCCTAGGCGGAGCATGTCTCAATGGTGGCAGAGCGGGGGGAAGAGAAGCTGCAGAGGCCACAACGCTGACAGACTACAGACTGATTTCAAAAGAGGTGGCAGAATACTTAAGAGCAGACATCACCTCAGCGGTGAGAGAAGCTGTGAGAAGAGCATTGGAAGAAGTCCAGGAGATCACAGCAAGACATGCTAACAGACTAGTCCAGCTAGAGCAGAGAGTGTCTGACCTGGAGGATAGGCTGACAACAACAGAGCAAGAACTGAAGGAGTCCCATAAGCAGAACGCCTGGATGGCAGACAAGTTAGAGCAGGAATAACCTTCGTATTGTGGGACTGCCCGAGTCCATAAACTAAAAGTAGCTGAATTACATCTTTGAGAGGGATCTACTTGAGGCACTGGGCAACATGACACCTGCAAGGTGGAGAGGGCGCATAGACTGGGACCCCCAGGCAGAGGAAATATGAGGAGCCAAGCCCCTGATAATAATAACCGCAGGGATCAATCCGATCAAAAGCCCAGACAGGCGATAGCAAAGTATTTAGACTTTAAGGACAAAGACAAAATATTGCGCTTATTCAAGGCCAGGAGACGACCTCTTGAACTACAAGGACAAAAGGTGGTACTCTGAGGATTTTTCAGCAGGGGTGGCAAGGAGAAGACGTGCCTTTAGCGAGGTCTGTGGAATGCTGTATCGGAGGGGGATCCAGTTTCAGCTTTTGCATCCTGCTATCCTCAAGACGCGGAATGTGTCACATCGCCATTGGACTCGGTGGCTGGTGTTCCTGCCTCGGCCGCTGGGAGGAGCCGGATTCCTTCGGCTGGTGGCGCCGGTGATAGGAGGGCCTTGTCCTCATATGGAACTGCTCCCGTGACGTCTGCCTCTGTCGCTGAGCGCCGCTGTGTTTCCCCTCTGGGTGGTGTTGGTCGCAGAGGAAAGGGCCCTGCAGAGGTGTCCGTTAGGGGCAGCCTGCGTTCTTCTGTCAGAGGTGGCGTGGGTGGAGCCAGTCATGCATCTCCATCTGGCCTGGATCTAGGGGCGGTCCGGATGAGGTCATCAGGTTGTGAGCTCCAGCCTATGGGAGGTAGCCGTGCCCTTCAAGTACATTGGAGCCTGGCTTGCAGGCCGCCAGATATAGTTTTGGTTCCCCAGTGATAGTGTGTTTAGTTTCGTGTCTGACCTTGCCTGGATTTCTGACTCTGCCTCTGCCTATTGATTTTGTACCTCAGCTGCCCTCTTGGTTTTTGCCCTTGACATTTGCCTGGATTTTTGACTCTGCTACTGCCTGACGATTTTGTACCTTCGCTGCCCTCTCGGTTTTGACTCGGACTTCTGACTTCGTTTTTCGGGTCTTGATTTTCCCCTGGCGACCTCCCCGGCTCTGTTGCTCATATAGGCAGCTACCCCCTGGGCTCCGCTATAATTCCAGATCCCTGTATAGGGGTTAAGGGTCTCGGGGTTTCTCGGGGTGCTGCCTACCAGCAGCTCGGCCTCACGGTGGATGGTCGTCACAGAATGAAGATGGTTCGTTCAGGGTATAATGGGACTCTGAGGAGGCATTGAAAGGATTCACTACCTCATGATATACCTCATGGAGTTGAAGTCCAATCTTTTTGTCAATAATATCATACTATACATGGCAAACCTCACTAGGGATCTCCCTGAGGTGCTGGGGAAACAGGAACTATTTGAAAAGGTCTCTGGATTCCAACTAAATAAATCCAAGTGCGAAATATTACCACTCACTAGTGAGGGAATGAGAAATTTGAATGACATACAGTTGCAGGGTAAACTCCATAGCATACCAGTGGCAAATAAAGCAATCAAATATCTGGGAATCCAATTGGGCAGAAATGCCAGGGATATCTATCGTCTAAATTACCAACCGTTAATAGTTAAATTTGAACAAGAACTGGAGAGATGGAGGGGGAAGCCGTTATCTCTGTTGTGGAGAGCTCATCTAATTAAGATGGTCAGCTTTCCGCATCTGCTCTACCAGTTACAGACGGTACCACACCTTCTGAGACATGTGGATGTCAATAGGCTTAATAGAGCCTTTTCAAAATTCCTGTGGAAGGGACGGAGAAGTAGGATTAAGCTGTGGACGCTGATGCATTCAAGGGAGGAGGGAGATTTAGCATTTCCCAATATAAGTGGGTACAATCTGGCTTGTATTATGCGTTATGTCGTTGATTGGTTGAGCAGACACTCTGACTACTCTCTGGAGGTGGGATGGTGTAGCCCTTAGAGTTTGACGGCCATTCTACATGCCTCGGGATCTGTCCTCTGCCCCTTGATCAAACAATCGATAATGTTCAAGGACACGAGGGCTGCATGGAAAGCCGTTAGAAATAGGCTAGGAATGTCTTGGAGGATCACTAGATACTTGTCACCTTGGAGGCATCCAGATTTTCTGCAGGGGACGGAGAATGCTCTATTTGAAATATGGAGGGCAAGGGGCATTAAGACGATGAGAGACCTCATGCAGATCCCGGAACATAGGTGGATGACCGCCGACGAGATATTCAAGACCTGGCATCTAGATCACTCACAAGTCTTACAATTTGCCCAGATAAAACATTTATTCTCAAGACTTCGAGATGTACGCAAAGAATGCCAATTAACTGACTTGGACAAATTCTTGACAGGACAGATGTCTGCTGTAAATATCTCTATCATTTACGCTTCATTGAGACATAGGTTAATTCCATCTGGGCCTTTACATTTATTTAAGGGTTGGGAGACTCGACTTGATGACAGAGGAATAGGTGAGACAATACTGTCAGGATGGAATGAATTATGCAGACATGTCATCAATGAGAGAGGAGGGACTCACTCTTCAGGCTCATTTACAGAGCTATTCTAGGGTTCAACATACCAGCCACTCCGACAAATGTAGACAGACGATTGACCTGCCTGAAATGCAACGTGTCTAAACCAGATATCTTTCATGGGGTGTGGGAGTGTGGACCTATTCAGATGAACTGGGAAGCAGTAAGGAAGTGGACCAATGCCACTTTGAGCACTAATTTACTGTTGGACAAAGATGTATGGATATTCCACAGGCTGTCTGACACCAGCATACCTAAAGGACAGATTACCCTGTTGCACATTATTATGATAACATTCAAAAGACTCATATTGAAACATTGGTTGGATGAGCGACCTCCGAGCGTAGGCCAACTACATCTAGACTTAAAGGGCACTTTATTATTTGACAAAATGGAAGCTGAAACGAACAAAGAGAACAAAACAAAGAAATTCTTTGAAGTTGGTATTGCTTGGAAGACTTGAAGGGCACGTTAGGAGGGCTGCAGGTGGGGACTAGTCCACAGCAAGAGTGAATTATCCAGCAGGACTGAGGGAGATTCCAGAGACTTTATGGACCCTGTATTAAGTAAAGGGATGGTTGGGGGGTGGGGGGGTTTTACTGTTTAGTCATCCTTTTGTATAGGGATTCTAATGAAGAGCTAGAAATGATTTGTTGTAAAGATGTTGGTTGTACGTTTTTGCATTTCATTATTTGAAATTTAATAAAAATTAATTTTTCAAAAAAAAAATCCTCCCGACTCTGAAGAACATATCAATTTCTAATTTTTTTTCTTTATTGCCAAGCTTATTAGCCACCTCTGTGGACAGGGAGCACAAGCTTTTTACAATATAGCTTGCAGGCACTGGTCTGAAAGGTGTTTGCTTTGCTCCATCCAGCCAGTTTTACTGCCACTGTGCTCTTCTGATTCTGCATAGCTGTAATCTGTTTGGCTGGCTTCACACTGCGGGTCAGATCTGATCCGAGGTTGTCAGGATGAACCTACAGCCCCAGATCGGATCAGCATGCAGAACCGAAGGGCTAATATGCCCTCCGGTCCGGTGTGTCACCCGCAACGCAGCTGCCGACACTGATGAATCAGGACGCAGCTGGCAGGGAGCTAGCCGTGGTCCTGAAACAACTGCGGACGTGCAGCCGCACCTGTAGATCCGGGCGAATTCGGGCAATCCGGGTCAATCCGGGAATTGCCAATTAGAGGAGATATTCTCCTCTCGGACACAAAAACGCTGCAAGCAGCGTTTTTGTGTCCGTGGGAGAATGCTGAATTCTCCCGGATTGTCCAGACAGATAGAGAGCTGCCATCCGGCTTCTCTCTGGCCCCATAGGCTGCTATGGGGCCAAAATCAGGTCAGGGGCTGTCCGGTTTACACGGACAGCCTCGAATCAGATATAACCCGCAGTGTGAAGCCAGCCTTTGAAGCATTAGAGCACACAGTTTGGGCCAGTGATGTGACTGTGACACTGATCAGAATGTCAGTGAGGAACACATTGCTGGAAGCTCCAAATCCCTTGTTCAGTTGTAACATATAGTATTGTGATGCCCCCAGCCATCAATAAAAGCAAGGTTAATCCATATTGGGGTACCATCACGTAGCCATAATGATATTAAAGGAAAGCGGTCTGTAGCTCCGATCTAAAGGCATTGTAAAAGATAGATTTAATACACATCAACCATGCAAATAGATATTACATCTTAGAGAAAACCAACTGTGACTCTTATATGTAAATGGGGCTAAAAGTGAACTGAGCGCAGTTGTAATTGAAGCCTGTACAGTGATGCCGATATCAATGACAAAGCAGTGCTCAGTGGATGTCACTCAAGGAATTAAATCATCTGACTTACCAGAAAATTAAGAAAATTATTGTATTGGATTCAACTGTGGGAAACATTTCTAGAATTTTTTATGACAATAAATGTCCAAAGATTGGACAAGTGTGAAAATTCATATTGCATTTTAAACTTGGCATTTCTTGATTTGTGTTGTTAAGCAGTAATATCAGATCTCTCGCCTTCTAAAACCTTTCATTCTAAACAATCATTAGTCAAATGGGATCTGGGAGTTGATTTGTAAGATAAACCATATAGCGAAATGGAGGAGACTTAAGAGGGCGTCCGTGGCTGAAAGGCTAAACATCAGCACACGCCGCGGCTATGCCACATTACAATTCACAACCATAATATTGCTGCTTGTTATTTAGGTCATAACTTAAAGAGCTTCATGTGCAGACAAACTAGATATGTTATGATGCCTGAACACCGCTGTGATGGGTCCCCCTGAAATAACCACAATATTGCTTTTATTTTATTATGCAGCACACTTCATACCGTGCAAGCAGTGCAATAAAAACAACCACCCTAGCCTGCGTTATCTACTTATTAAATAGCGTAAAAGCATACAAATAATGACTGCGCCTGGGATGAGTATTTTCTATGAATGTGAGCAAATGATATACAAGATTAGCAGATTATGATACATAAGGAACTTATTATTTATTACAGTACAAACATTTTGGCACAGACTAAAAGCAGTGATATCTTGCCTGTGTGTCAATGCTAGAAGTTTTTTGCAAAAAGTCTGAGAAATACACCTAAAACATGATGAAATTATGCTATGGAAATGTTACATACATATAAAGGCCCCGTCACACACACAGATATCTGTGCAGATATTGTTTGCAGATCTCTGGTTGCAGTGAAATCATGGACATTTTGTTCCATTTGTACACGGCTACAAAGTGGAAAGATGTGTCCATGATTTCACTGCAACCAGAGATCTGCGAACAATATCTGCACAATTATCTGTGTGTGTGATGTGGCCCTAAAGGTACCTTTACACGTCGCAACATTGCATGCAATTTCACTTGCAACTTACTGGTTGCAGTGAAATCATGGACACATTGTTCCATTTGTACACAGCAACAAAATAGAACAATGTGTCCATGATTTCACTGCAACCAGTAAGTTGCAAGTGAAATTGCATGCAATGTTGCGACGTGTAAAGGTACCCAAAGACATATCAGATGTACGATGGTTACACTGCGTTCCACATTATTATGCCTATGCTTTTTTTTTTTTTTTTTAACTTCCTAAATGGTCGATGTAAGTGAGTCAGTATAATGTTCAAATCATCAACTGTTCAAGTATAATAAAAAATTTTTGGAACAACCTCCCAATGGTTCTTTTTATTTATTGTTAAAAATGCTCAAAATGCACAGTTTCAAATTGTTGTGCAGAATTATTCAACATTTTACATGTAAAGAACTGACAATGGTCATTTGTCCAATTTGCAGAGTTAAGAGGACACATTTACGGAAATTAAAAGCTTCTAAAAATCAAAAAAATGTTAACAGGCCAAGTTACATGTTAACAGAGGACCCCTTCTTTAATATCACCATCACAATTCTTGCATTCATTGAACTTTTGAAAGTTTCTGGATCGTTTCTGCTTGAATTTCTTCACAGGATGTGAGAAAAGTTTCCCAGAGCTGCCATTTTGATGTGAACTGCCTACTACCCTCATATATATTTTGCTTGAGGATACTACAAAGGTTCTCAGTACGGTTAGGTCAGTGAAGGCTGGTGGCCACACCACGAGTTCCTCTTCTTTTATGTTGTCTGATCTGATCAGCCAACTTGTGCATTGAATAGGTGGGGTGGATCAGATATCTGTGTCTGATAACTGGTTAGATTGTGCTGTCAAACTATTCCAGCATGATCCAATGTGTGTGCTGGCGGTGATCCCGCCATTCCCGGCTTCCATCGGTGGCCTCGTGACATGATTGCAGGGCCGTAAATGGGTTGTCATGACAGAGAGGTCAAATGATAACTCCTGCCACTGTCATGACTCATAACACTTCATGTGAATGCTTACTGAGCATCGACATTTACAGGAGATGATCAATTGTGCTGTGCAGAGCACTGCATCAGCACAGCCCTGTACAGCACAAGCAATCAAATCGTGGCATCTTCTCATCCCCTAAGGGGACTAGCAAAAACAATAAAAAATTAAAAACAGCTATTCTGTATAAGACATCTAAGCTGTGAATATAAAATTGATTTTTAGTCAACGTGTTTCAGGGTTCCCACGAACACCCTGAAACATGGCAATATTACACTGATTTCTGATATTATAAATTATTGTTATGCATGAATTACATACATTATATATATATATATATATACACACACATATATAGATATATATATATATATATACATACACATATACACACACACACACACACACACACACACACACACACACACTGTACATGCATACATATATACACACAATAGAGACTGCTGCGGAATGTATGCACAATGGAGACTGCTAGCTGTAAGTAGAATAGAGGCTACTGCGGACTGTAGAGGCTGCTGGCTGTATACAGAATAGGGGCTGCTGGATGTATATATAATAGAGACTGCTGTGGGTTGTATATAGAATAGAAACTGCTGGCTGTATATAGAATAGAAGCTGCAGACTGTATATAGAAGAGAGGCTGCTAGCTTTGTATAGAATAGAAGCTGTGGACTGTATATTTAGAGAGGCTGCTAGTTGTATATACAATAGAGGATGCTGGCTGCATATAGCATAGAAACTGATAGCTGTTTATAAAATAAAGACTGCTGACTGTATATAGAATAGAGACTGCTGTGTGCTGTATATAGAATAGAAGCTGTGGGCTGTATAAAGTATATACACAGAATACTGTACACTCATCCACACTATATACTTAATATATAATATATGTAGACATACTGTAATACAGAATATAGTGTTGACCTCTATATGCAGTGTGGTGCTGTGCATGCACCTGAAAAAGGAGCCAGAAGACAAACACACATTTCATACTCACCAGGCACATGCGGCTCCGACACTAAAATCCTGGCTCTGCAGTGACTTCCTGTTTGTACAGTGCATGGCAGCCTATTTAGCGCACGTGAAGTACAAACTACACAAGGAAAGAGAGTGGTCCAGCAGCATCTGATATCACCGAAGATATCAGACTCATCCGGTCCCCTCTGCTTTGGCAGATTTCTTAGTAGTACGGCTGGTGCGATGACTGGAGCCTAGTGATGGGGTGGGCTCCAGGGGGCAAAGTGGAGTCCAAGCACCTGAGGCCTGGGTTCCCCTCTTCACCAGCCCCATATATCAGCAAGGGTAATAATGCCCTGATGGTGGCCCTGTCTGTAAACACATAGAGAGATTTAACATCAAATTATTAAGTATACTTTTCATGGTGGGAAACCTTTCACTTTTTTTTTTTTAATCCAAATGATGTTAACAAAGCATCATATATTATTTGTTTATTTACAGGGCATTTGCTAATTTAGTTTTTATCTCAGGTTGTCTGTTGAATGGCCAGTGTGAATTTGCACCCACACTATGCACTTATACCAGCAAAAATCCTGCTCATTTCTATTGTTTCGCTTTAGTTTCTCATACTTTGTACAAACAGGGGGGTGGCTCCCACTTTTTGAGATGACATTTAGTCCACATTCCTTGCCTGGGTTTGTGCCTGCACAGTTGATGCAGAGAGATATTTAGTATTAGAGATAGGCCCATCCCGATTGCGTACAAGTCACAGTAGGATGTCTTTTATGCTTTTGCTAAAGTGCCTTTTATTATTCACATTTACTATTTACTCACAACATGATATTTGCTCATTGTGTTTGCTCATATTGTGTTATTAATACCTTGTCCACTATAACAATTTTAATTGAATACATCAGAAGATTACAGTAAATGAAAGCATTCATTCAACTATACTACACATCCATACAAAATGTGAAGGATGTTACCAGTGGTAATATGATTAGGCGGAAAAGGCCTTAAAGCGGTTTTCGAAGGGTGCTTTCACATAGCGGTTTTTTTCCTGTCAGTGGGATCCTACTTTTTACAGGACCACACGAACAGGAAAGGACTCCATCGGAGGTGACCTCCAGCTGCTATTTCTGTGTCTGGGGATGTGATTATCACAGGTCCAGACACAGAAAAAACAGCAGGAGGCGGCGCCCGGGGCAAAGGAACCGGCTGCACCCCCCTAGATACGCCCCTGGGCGGCGGGGCACTTTAGCTCCCGCAATGTATATTATACATTACGGAAGTGAAATTAAGTAAAGGCAAAGGTTAAAAATAAAAAAATATGTTTTCTCACCTTTCCAGCGATCCCCTGACGCCTCCATCAAGCTCCCGATGGCTGAAGGACCTGGCTGGGCGGGGCTACCTGATCAGAGTCATTGGTCACATGACCGGTTACCGAGCAACCCCCGGTCTTGTACTGGGAGCTAGATGCCGACATCAGGGGATCGCAGGACTGGCGAGAATACATTTTTTTTATTTTTAACCCTTGCTTTTACTTAATTCCACTTCCGCAATGTATATTATACATGCGGAGGTGACATTAGATGGTACACAGCAGTTCAGTACACTAAAATCGGGTCTGAGGTGTGATCAGCTGTTTCCTTGGACCCACACTCATAGGCCCCCATGTTAACTGGCGCGGATCCTGTCGGATTTGATTGTGTCCGATTTGGTCCGCTGTGTCCAAAATCAGAGCAGTCTCTGGGCACAGCAGAAAATCGGGCACAATCGGATCTGACACAAATCTGACACAAATCGGGCACAATCGGATCTGACACAATCTTTGTCAGCTGGACTCAGAGGTGTGCAGACGTGCTGTCTGCTCTCTGCCAGACTGTGGAGACAATAGAGCGCCTTGCTACTGGCAGCCCATTGCAGCAGCTATTATTTTGTTTGTTACAGTTTTGCTACAGACTTTGTACCTTTCCTGATGTCTTTTTTGGACTTCAATTTCAAACTTGGATCTATGCAATGTTTTCATCTTGTGGGTTGCGACGTTCCTGCACGCTGGTCTGCTGTGGGATGGAAAATGCAGCACACCCCACACTTTCTACTGCCGCTGGGCACACAGCATATGGTTTTCACCTGGATCCTCCACTACCACTCACAAGTCCCCTGCTGGCATGGCCACTTTGGGGTACGCTATATGGTCCATCTCAGCTAATACTACCGATGGATGTATGCTGTTGTCCACAGCCTGTGTCAGTGATACAGCCATATGTGCTCGGCGGAGAGCACCGTATACAATATGCCACGGAGAGGCCTCGTGGGATGGATGGAATCACTGATCGGATGGTTGTCCCTAGGTCTGTCACTAAACGAGTAGTGTATTCAAGGAGTCGTCTTCTGGAACTGCGCAGGACAAAGTCTTCTCCAGCAGTTGCAATACCACATGTTCCACGGGAAATGAGGAGACCTTTCAGAGGTTGCAGAGCAGGCAAGAAGATCAAGTCCTGGAGGAGAAGGTTTAAACCTGCGGTCCCATCCATCATCATGGGTAATGTACGATCGCTTGGTAACAAGTCGGATGAACTGCTGGCTCTGAGTAAGACCCAAAAGGAGTTCAGGGAATGCAGTCTCATGTGCTTTACAGAAACCTGGTTGCATGAGGACGTCCCAGATTCATGTGTATCGGTACCAGGGGTTCGGGCTGACAGGGACAGAGTGAAGTGCGGTAAGAAGAAGGGCGGAGGGGTGATACTGTACATTAACAACAGATGGTGTAATCAGGGGCATGTAACAGTAAAGGAGAGACATTGTTGCCCAAATATTGAACTATTAGCAGTTGGCCTCAGGCCTTACTATCTGCGTAGAGAATTCTCTCCTGTTATTGCAGTGGTGTCGTATATACCACCATCTGCAAATCCTGAGGCAGCTGGGGAAGTACTGTCTGGGGTGATTGCCCGGCTTCAGACGAAACACCCTAACTCTCTGTCATTTCTGGGGATTTTAATCGAGCCAAGATCTCATTACCAAAGTTATATCAATATGTCAAATGTTCTACACGGGACAATTATATATTGGATCTCCTCTATGCCAGTGTTAAGGATGCTCACTCATCATCTGCATTGCCCCCCCTGGGGAAATCTGACCACAACCTCATACTATTGTCTCCAGCCTATCAACCAGTTGTCTGCAAACAACCAGTGACAATTAAACAGATAAGGAAGTGGTCTCCGGCAGCAGAGAAGAGGTTACAAGACTGCTTTGATTGTACAGACTGGGAGGTGTTATGTGCCAGGGAACATAATGATGATGTTAATGAGGTTACTGGGAGAGTTACTGATTACATCAACTTTTGTACTGACAATATTGTACCTATTCATGAGATTCGGTGTTATGCAAACAACAAGCCTTGGATTACAAAAGAATTGAAACATCTACTAAACAGAAAGAAAAAAGCTTTTAACAGCAAAGACAAGGAGGAGATGAAAACTGTACAGAGAGACTTAAAGGGGAAAATTAAAATTGCCCGTGAAGCATTCAGAATTAAATTGGAAAATAAATTGTCACACAACAACTCCAGAGAAGTGTGGGCGGGAATGAAGCTATTGACTGGGTTTAAGGCAAGGTCAGATCAGGGGGGTGGGGGGCTGATCATGGCTAATGAAATGAATGAGTTTTTCAACAGATTCAATGATAAATGTGCAATGTCAACAGGGGAGAAGGCCGGGGAGCGACAAGCAATATCATCTGGGGGGAGGAAGGTAGAGACTTTCTTGATCTCAGAAAATGATGTGAGGGAACAGTTTAGTAAGCTGGTCATTGGTAAAGCAGCAGGGCCTGATGGTATCTGTCCACGTGTCCTCAGAGTGTGTGCAAATCAGTTGTGCACGGTCTTCCAGCACCTGTTTAACTGGAGCTTACAATCACAGAGAGTACCAGTTCTATGGAAGACTTCTTGCCTGGTGCCGGTTCCCAAGACTACCTTCCCGAGCTCCCATAACGACTATAGACCGGTGGCCTTAACATCGCATGCGATGAAGTCCTTGGAGAGAATTGTACTTGCCTACTTGTGTCCGAGGGTGTCTGCTTTTACGGACCCCCTTCAGTTTGTGTATCGGCAGAGTCTGGGGGTGGACGATGCTGTAGCGTATCTGCTACAAGTACATTCCTTTTTGGACAATGATGGAACCACTATGCGTGCCATGTTCTTCGATTTCTCCAGTGCATTCAATACCTTACAGCCACTATTATTACGTAAAAAGCTGGTTGAAATGGCGGTTGATGAGGGACTAGTGAATTGGATCATTGATTACCTGTCGGACAGGCCACAGTTCGCAAGGTTGGGGGCGGCCGTATCGGATAGTGTTCGGAGCAGTGTTGGAGCCCCTCAGGGAACGGTGCTGTCGCCATTCCTTTTTACGTTATACACAGCTGATTTTCAGTATAAATCAGACCTTTGTCACCTTCAGAAGTACTCTGATGACTCAGTGATAGTCGGAGGTATTGAGAGAGGCCGGGGGGAGGAGGAATACAGAAGGGTGGTCTCGGACTTTGTTGACTGGTGCCAGGCTAACCATTTAGAACTCAACGTAAAGAAAACCAGGGAGTTGGTGTTGAGTTATGGAAGGTGCAGGAAGGATTGCTTACCTATCACTATTGATGGTCAGGATGTGGAGATGGTGGAGAATTTCAAATATTTGGGGGTTCACCTGGACAGCAAGCTTGATTGGAGGTGCCATATGGAGAAGGTTTGCAAGAAAGGGATGAGTAGACTTTACTTCCTAAGGAAATTAAGGTCATTTAATGTGTGTAGCAAAATGCTTGAAATGTTCTACCAATCTATTGTGGCGAGTGCAATCTTTGCTGCAATAATATGCTGGGGTAGTAGTGTGCGCACAGCTGACGCTAATAAGCTGAATAAACTTATCAAGAAGGCTAGTGCGGCGGTGGGTCTACAACTTAGGACTTTCGAGGAGGTATTAGAGGATAGAATTAATAAGAAATGCAAGGCTATAATGAGCAACAATACACACCCGCTCTCTGAACTGTTTGCGAAGCAGAAGAGCACATTCAGCAAGCGTCTAATCCAACTAATGTGTAAAAAGGAAAGATACAGAAAATCGTTTGTTCCGACAGCTGTGGGGATGTTTAACAAATGTATAAGTGTGAAGCGTCCCAAGACTATGTGAAGCTCTATGTGTATGGGGGGAATAGGTGAGGTACATGTACCAGTCTACCCGCATCTGCTGTCCATATAGACTTATTTTGTAAAGTGTGAAATGTTCTTGATCTTTGTTCTGCTGCTGTAATACTGTAATTTCCTCCGGGATCAATAAAGTTTATCTTATCTTATCTTAAATCAGATGGCAATTAGGCCAAATCCGATGAGATCCGTCGCCCATAGGGATACATGAGCGCCAAATTGGATCCCAGAAAAATGGTATGTGAAAGCACCCTTACAAAGTTCATTTTAATCAATAGATCTTGAAATAATAATACACTCTACAATTGAATGTGTGTAAAAAAAATGCCCCTTTACTGTGATAATTTTCTTGTGTAATTGCTGTGTCTGACTGTTCAGGGACAGGGATATGGTCTGATCCTACCACATCTCCTGGGCAGGGGAGGAACCATAAGAGAATAAACACATTACGGTACGGGATCACAAGTAATTCTTCAAGGTAGAATTTTTAAAATCAGGAAGGGAAATATTTAGCCTCAGGCTGAAGGCACACGGTCTTGCATCAAACACGGAGCGTGCAGTCCTATATATGCCACCTCATAGCCTTTCTATATGGTGCAGCCTTATATATGCAGCCTCATTGCTCTCCATATAGTGCAGTCTTATATATGCAGCCTCTTAGCCTCTCTACATGCTGCAGCCTCGAAACTCTCCCTATAGTATAATGCACCCTCTCCTCCCCTCATAATCCTCTGGCCACCAAGCACTCACTCACTAAAGAGAAAAAAAAATCTGTTCTCACCCCTCCCCGTTTCCCCGCTGCTCCGGTCTCTTTGCTGAAGAGAAGACTCAGGAGGAGGAACTGTACACTGCATAAATCAGCAGGAAGTCCCACCTACTCCTAGTGTGGAGGAGGTGGCACCAGGCTGCTGTATGCATTCCACAGTTGAACGCATAATGAAAGATGAAGTGAGGGGCGATAGCAGCAGGAAGCGGGAGGCTACCCAATTCTCCTCCTCTCTCTGACACACGGGCTCCATAGTGGCATGTTCTGCCACACAGTTAAGTGAGTGCCCAGCGCTGGGATCACTGGCGACGCGAGCCCCTTATAGGTCCAGGCCCCATCGAAGCCGCGACCCTGCGACCATGAGCATTAAACCCCTGGTTGTGGCCATAATGGCCCTGTTATACTGATTTAATGGATACGTGTAGTTAAAAAGACCATAGCCTGGTTTTGGCGCAATAGCCTCTTCGTGAATTGGGGTGGGACTATGGAAGGGTCTTCGACTCTGCTATGCATTTGTAGGAGCCTTATTTTCTATATTTGGATCCAGTGCTTTCCTTGCCATGGGGGGAGCTTAAGAACATTCTCCCCGCGGCATTCTCCAGCAAAAATGACAATGTAAGCTCAGATTAACCCCTTGTGATCCCAGCAAAATGGCATCAGTTACGGCACATGCACAGATCGAGATCTTGACTTGACATTGAGTAGAGAATCCAAGAAACAGTGTAGGAAAAAAACAGTCTAGGGACTGACCCAATTCACAGCCTCCTTTTCAAGCTTAAATGCCACGGCGTGGTTCTGGCAGAATGACTGATGTCATGCTCCATTTAAAAGTGACATTTTGTGATGTATTTAGAGAAACAAAGAGTGATATTTGTTCGGTTGAGGTATATAAATTGCTCGTTTTATTAGAGTATCACAGCACATGTCCATTAACAATTTGCATATAAAACTGCATGTTTTAAGGGGTGGTGTTGGTTGTCTTCAACTGTCTACAAGCTCAGTCTTCTGCTCAAAAGACTTTCTTTAAATGCTGCATAGGCTTTTTAGGCCTTTTATGCAGGAGTCTGTCTACTATAACTTTCACTTCCAGACTATCCCACCCACACCTAATCCCTATAGTATAAGTTTTCACTCTGTTTTTCCCAACATATTGGATTTACCAGAATAAGCAAAAATTGAAAGAGACTGAATTAATAAGTAAAGTGTGAATTAGTGGCAATGTTTAATATATTAATATATGAAGTGTCGAAAGGGAGACAATTCTTGAACATAAAGCATGTTCTAATTGCTTTATATTGGGCCGGGCTATCCATCTTGAACGCTCTTATTATAACACCATAATCGGAGCACTATCATGGCTATCTGAATTTAGGCTGTAAGATGTTTACTCGTTTTTAAATCATTTTAAAATAATGAGAGCGTTAACATTTATCTAATTAACAAGTGCCTCCTCCGAATTAGAAGCACAATATCATTTAGCCCACGGATGTTTAGTAAATTGACTTGGTGGCACGTAAGCTAATGCAGGGGAGCAGTTGCAGAGTCTTGTTCCAGGCTTCTTATTGCTTGAATTATAATTCAGTGATCACCTTAGATCATGGGCTATTCATAAATCAGACGCCTGACATAGGATGAAAAATTGTATTAATATATGAAACTTATTATATAGTACAAAAACGCTCTCTTGATAAATTACATTGTTCAGGCTTGACAATGATTGCGTTTAAAACATTATTTCTGTTTGCTGTTTTACGGACTGAGACCTCTTCATGAAAAATTTACAATGCTCTTCTGTGTTTCGAAGTCAAAGGGCAGTAGGAGCAAGCGGAGATAGAATGCAATGCTTTAGATCTGCTGACAGGAATGTTACAAAAAAATAGAAAAACAAATATCCTTAACCACTTCCACGCTATCAGGTTGAGTAAAAAGCCGGCTAGTATTACAGATTAAATACATTACATTTAGGATTTTTTTTTTTCACAATTTGTAAAGTACCGACAAAAATTAAATTCCCCTCCATTATGTCTTTGTGGAATATATAGAGGGATATAACAGGATGGTACCATGCTTCAGGGTTGAAATTCTAGATCACGCGTTACGTCTACATTTGCAGTACCTATACTATTTACCTACACGCTGTTCATTCAGAGTGGCTGCCTACACAGATAGCATAGCGGCATTAAAGGGAGACTGTCATGTCATTTTACAGTATGATATTAATAATATCCTTGAATAGTGCCTGGGCAGACCTTTTAAAAACATGTAAAACCATTATTGTACACTTCCTAGTTTCCATGTTATCAGCATCTTCATACCCTGCAAGGAGCTGGTGCATTAGTCCTCTCCATTATATTCGTCCTCTCCAATACTTAAACATATATCTTCCATACCTGTTTCTTGGGCTGAGGTACCCCCTTCAGTAAAACTACATCAGGTCCGTCTTGTTATTGAGTCCTTCGGGATACCGGGTAATTTAATGCCAGTATCCAGAAGGCTTTGTGGTTGCGCGTAGCAACCTATCCCAATTGCCACCACAAGAGTGCTTCATAATTCTCTCTATACCCCTCACCATTAGGCCTTGCGGTACAAAACTGGTTGTAATTCTGCCAACAGATTAATCACCCTTTAATATAACATCCACTAAAGGTACAGAATGACCATGGTCACCTACTACAAAATGAGAGATTGTTGGAGTGGGTGGATGGGAGACTTCAACCTTTGGTGGAGGGCATAATGGGACATATAAAAAAATATATAAAAAACACAAAACATCTGTTGTCTGGTCTGTCTGAATTTAAATGGGAAAATAATGTGTTAGTAACATTTGATATTGCTGCTCTTTATTCTTGTATTCCCCAAAATGAAGCTCTGACGGTGTTGTCAAATACTCTTGGAAAACTACGAAAAGGTTGAAAATGAATGTATTACTATGGCAGTGAGGTTTCTCCTGGAAAGAAATTTCTTTATTAGGTGACCATGGTCATTCTGTACCTTTTTTGGATGTTATATCAAGGTGTGATGAATCTATTGGAAGAATTACAACTGTTTTATACCTTAAAACCATTGTCAGGAATTCTTTATTGTGGGCTGATAGTTGTCATCCTAACCATATTACTAGAAATCTTCCAATAGGAGAACTGGTTAGGGCCAGGAGAAATTGCATGACTAATATTGATTATAAGAAGTAGAGTATGCTGTAATTGCCGACAGACTTAAAAGAAGGGGTCATAAGAATTGGACAATAAAAGGTAAAAAAAAAACTGGTAGGGAACAGAAATCGTGATGACCTTCTACAAAATCATGCTGAAAGTGTAATGGGTAATAAGAGGGGAGGAAATGTGGGCGAGTCATCTTTATTTTCTCTACACCCTATAGTTTGGACTATGAGAATATTGACTCTATTCTAAACGTAATCTACCCATTTTACATCAAAATGATATTTTACAAAAGATTATTGAAGGGGGCATGAGATCTGTGGCACGGAGGGCTTGTAGTGTCGGTAATGTTGTGTTTCCCAGTTTATTCAACAGCACGTACAGTTAACCAACATGCGTAAAATATAAAGGCAATGTGAAATGCAACGGGAATCGCTGCGGTCTTTGCAAATACATGGTAAAGACTTCGGTGTTTCAAAATAACATCACTAATAAAGAATTCACAATAAGATCATATATAAATTGCAACTCGTCATATGTTGTGTACATGGTAACATGCAGCTGTGGTAAATATTACATTGGGTGCACAAGTAGACCCTTGAGAAGGAGGATTGCGGAGCATTTTTCTGCAGTGGATCCGCTGCACAATCTATAGGTACATCAGTATCAGGCCTCTCTAAACATCTTAAGGAGTGCCATGGAGGCGGCACAGAGGGTCTAATGGTGAGGGATATAGAGCGAGTTATGAAGCCCCCTCATGGCGGCAAGTGAGATCGGTTGCTACGCAACCACAAAGCCTTCGGGATACTGGCGTTGAATACCCGGTATCCGGAAGGACTCAATTACAAAACGGACCTGATGTATTTTTACTGAAGGGGATTCAGTTAGCCCAGGAAACAGGTATGGAAGGTCATTTTATGCCTATGAGTAAGGGTTTTCACACCCGAAACATGTCAGATGGGACCCTGCGTGGTCTGTCAGCTTACTTTTAACCTGATCATGGATTTACAATAAAGCTTGAAGGTTTATAAACTGTACAATTAGTGGGACTATGGACATGCTTTTTTAACGAAGGTGAAATTTCAGCTCACCATATTAGAGTACAGTGTGGTCCGGTGAGTTGAAAGCAGTCACATGACTCAGAAGAGGACTGGAACACAGTGGACAAAGGATACGTGAGTATATTAACACACTGACAGTATAAATTTTGCACAAATTTAGGGAATAAAAAAATTAATCTGAGTGTTTCTTTAATAATTTGTGTGCATACTGAGGTTTCCTCTCATATTTTGTCTTTTAGCTCAACAAATTGCAGTTTGTGTGAAACAAGCAGACTATGGGTAAAAAAAACAATCTTCCAATACTCAGCTGGAAGAGGATTGTGCTTTATGTGGCCTACAAAACTTGTCATGAGATTTGCCTGTTGAGGGATTTTTAAGATATTAAGGGATTGTATTTAATTTTGCAAGAGAGACTTGAATTGCGGAGCTGGGCAGCAGGCATGAAGTTGTCTGTTGATGCTTGTCTGTCTTCCCCTTCCCTCGTCTCTTTTATTGCAGTGGTGGGATTAGCCCCCTGCCGGCCATTCCCTATTGAGGGCAACATCAAGGCCAGCAAGGGCTTTAAGGTATCCTGCTCGGCAACAAATTGAAAGAACTTATATATGTATGGTTAGGAGATCAGTGCTCCTATATGGGACCAAGCGATGATAGACGATCCACGCTGCTGCACTTAAAAGATGAATCCTACAAGGTCTTCAGGGTAAAGATGTTTATTGCTTCAACCTTTTCGAGACCTTCCTGGTCTCTTCATCAGTAATAGACCAAAACTTTTTGAAGGATTCATCTTTTAAGTGCAGCAGCAAGGACAGTCTATCATCGCTTGGTCCCATATAGGAGCATTGTCTTGCCTTCCACCAGGAATGGTGGATCCAGCAGTGGCTGTACGAGGCTAATATACCAGTTGTGGGTCTCACAACCGAATGAGGTGAGCAGTTAATGCACTGATTATTTTTGTTTTAAAAAGGATAAAACCCTATTGCGCCCTTGTATCCCCTCTGTTTCCAGGTTAGATCATGGCACAGCCACAGGTGAGTGCAGGAGGTCACCTCTCCCCATTCCCTATGAGCAGGGCCATCCACCGTATTTATCCCTCTGGTGTCTCCCTGTCTGTTCTGGGTAGCGCACCGGACATCGTTGGTCCATGCACCACCGTCACGCACGGTAGTTGGACATACCGCTTAGTCCAAGCGTGACAATCTCCAGCCTGATACCTTTTTTTTTTTCTTGGACCCATTATGGATCCTGCAGCTGCGTTTGCCCAGTTTAAGCAGAGTCTGTCTCAGGAGGTGATAGATCTGCGAAAACAGGTGGTGCAGCAGCTGCATTATATCGTGTTCTGGTTTCTGCCCAGGCTCAGACCCAGCCGGAACCCAAGATTCCCCTCTCTGATAGGTTTTTGGTGGGGGGGGTGTGATAAGTTTCGGGCAATTCATGAGGCCTGCAAGTTATACTTCAGGCTCCGCCCCGTTCTTTGAGTAGCGAGGAACAGAGAGTGAAGATCATTCTCTCCCTGTTGCGAGGAATCCCCAGTCCTGGGCTTTTTCTCTACCGAGTTACTCTCCATCTATGCGATCGGTAGAGGAGTTTTATGTGGCTTTTGCCCTTGTTTATGGAGACCCTGTTGGCGTCTCTCTGGCAAAGTTGAATCTCTGTAGACTCCAGCAGGGAACGTGGCCAGCTGAGGAGTACTGTTCGGAGTTGCGGAGGTGGGACATGGATATCCAATGGAATGACCCAGCTCTTAGGAGTCAGTTCTGTCATGGGATGTCTTGTAGGCTTCAGGACTCCATGGCTCAGTACTCTACTTCAGAGTCGCTGGAAGCCGCTATGTCCCTTGCTATCAGAATAAATCAACGCTTCAGGGAAAGATCCACTCTGCCCCAGCCTCCTGTTCTCCCCATGGAGGAGGTCCCACAGGTGCAGGTGGATGAACCTATGCAGATAGGGGGTGTCCCCTCACGTTGGGTCGCCTGAAGTTCACCATGTTTCACCTCATGAGTCTGTCCATGCATCCCTAGACAACTATCTCAAAAGCTGTCTTCCCTAGGTCGTGTGGAAGGTGGTGATCTGGGCATGTATGTTTCCTCCGTTTTTCCCTCTTTTCCGGCTGCTATCCCTCCGGGACACTCTTCAGGGTTACGTTAGGCCTCAGTCTCTCCTCCAGGGATCCATGGGAGGAGTTGTCCATACTGGGGACCCGGCTCCTGAATGAATGGTTCCTAAGCCCGGTTTTGTCACAGGTGAATACTCCCAATACACTGTCTGAGGAGCCGTCCTCCCAAGGTCATTTTGAGGAAGGTGACCTGGGCGTATACATTTTCTTTGTAATTCCTTCTCCTCCGATGCAAGATGCAACTGGAGAGAAGACACACTGTTTCTCCCTCTGACCAGGTTCTTTCTGGACCTATGTGCCCTCCCGGAAGAGGTGGTGGTGAGGGGATGGTTGTCGCTACAGGAGGTCCTCGACCTGAGGGTGGGAGTTGCTGGTTTCGGGGTGCCTCCGTGGTTATCAGTCCTTCAAGGGGATGTTCACGTTCCAACAGACACATGGCTGGTAATAAACATGCAGGTCCGGACCTGCGTGTGAATGACTATGAGTGGGTGTCCACTAATGCCATCAAGTGGACGTGTGCTTCAGAGGCTCTGGGTTTGTCAGCCCGTATCGGGTGACGGACATTGTTGACCCTTCAGCTGTCTGGTTGGAGCTACCCTCAGTGCTCTGTACCCGTACCGTGTTTCACAGGCCATGGCTCCGAAGATGTGTTGTGCCTCCCGAGCCTACGTTTCATACGTCTTTACCTCGCTGCACAGGTGATTTCCTTGAAGTACAGGGGTTTACAGATGTGAACGCTGGTGGTCCGCAGCGTTCTGCCGTAGGCACTGTCCTGACTACTCCACTCGCGAGGGTATGGAGACCCCTCGTTAAAGGGTGGGGGGGGGTACTGTCACGATGGTGTCTCTTACCAGGGAGACTTGTGACTGCTTTTGACCCCAGTCTCATGTCTGTGTTGATGTTAAATGTCCTTTTTTCCTTAGGCACTGCTCTGACATCACCGCCTTTGCTTTGGGGCATTTTTTACCCGTGGTATTATACCTCGCATTGTCAGGGAGCATAGTAAGTGATGATCACTATGTATGCTTTTATACAATTATGTGGTCACCTGTTCTGTGTGCCAGTGTGGCATCGCCTTTAATTATAACATTTGGTGTTTTTAAATAAAGAGTAATTGAACATTGATTGTGGCCTGACTCCTGGGATTTTTTTTAGGAATTACATGTTGATTGGAGGGCCTTGAACTGTAAAAGGGGTTCCTGAAACCACACTATATATATAGTATATCAACACTCCATCTAAATGTACAGGTGCATCTCCATGAATTAGAAATAATCAAAACGTTAATTTATTTCAGTAATTCAATACATAAAGTAAAACACATATATTAGGCTACCTTCACATTTGCGGACCCCTCCGCAGCGTTCTGCGGAGGGGATCCGCAATTGACCGCAGCACCGCAAGCTCCGATGTTTATAATGGGAGCGCACGTGCTGTGCTTGACTGCGCATGACCGTGCGCACCCATTCACTGCCATATGTGATCTGTGCGTAGATGGACGCCTGCCACAAATCACACACTCTCGTCCGCACCAGGGACGCGACATGTTGATTTCTGGTGGGATGAATCTGTGTGATTTGTGCGCAGGCATTCGCCTGCGTACAGATACATATGGCAGTGAATAGGTGCGCACGGTCCTGCTCAGTCAAGCGCAGCGCCGTGCGCTCCCATTATAAAAATAGGAGCTTGCGGTGCTGCGGTCACATTGCGGATCCCCTCCCAGAAGCTGCGGAGGGGTACGCAAATGTGAAGTAGCCTTATATAGAGTCATTACACACAGGTGATCTATTTCAAGTGTTTATTTCTGTTGATGATTAAGGCTAACAGTCATGAAAACCCAAAGGTCATCATCCCTGAAAACTAAGGTAGGGAGGATGAAAGGTTTTGGAGAAGAAATATTACCTAAATAGGTATCAGAGGCTTCCCCATGTGTGGTTGTGAGAGTCACAACCACTATAAAGCATATCACAGCTGCTGCATTCCCCAGCATGATGCATATAGAGTAGGAAGGAATGAAGGGTTAAAAACTGTGCTGCCGTGTTCCACGAGACATCAAAGGGTGAATATAATATTTATTAGTCAAGTGTTTCAGGACTCCCTGGCCCCTTCCTGAGGAGAAATCAATATCATGTTTACATGTTTCAGGGCGTTTCTGGGAGCCCTGAAACACATTGACTAGTAAATCAATATTATATTCACCCTTCGATGTCTCGTGGAATACGACAGTGCGAATTTTTAACCCTTCATCCTCCCTAGTTTAATTTTCTGAGATAATGGTTTTAATCATAATCATCAACATTTATAGAAATAAACACTTGAAATAGATCACTCTGTGTGTAATGACTCTATATAATATATGTGTTTCACTTTATGTATTGAATTACTGAAATAATTAACTTTTTGATTGACAGTCTAATTCATTGAGACGCAATATATAATGTTTTTCGGTCAAAAAATATATTTGTTGAGGACATCACATATATTTACCATACAGATACATGGAATTAAACCTCTACAGCAGCAATTGTGGGAAATATTACTCTTGGCACATAATGATTTTCCTAATGCATATTTTCTCTGTGGTGCATAACCTTTAAGACTGTATGAAATGTCTTCTCTGGATTTGAAGAAGTCTTGTAGGTTCACACATTATTTAACTTTTGTAAGGAATCCGTGTGTAAGACTGCAGAGAGGAGCCACCGGCTAACAACCTACAGTGCAATATATATGTAGCGGCTGGCCTTTCCACCCACACACGGCTACCTTAAACTGGCTTTTGTTTCAGCCTTGTGAAGATACTAATTGCCCTGTGCAGGAAAAAGCACAGTAAATAATGAAAATTTAATTCCAGTCTATGAATCGGCTTCACTTTCCCTTACATAGGTGCATGTTTCATTGAAATTTATGGCCCGAGTGAAACAAATAAAGGGGGCAAATCTATGAAGTTTAATTTAAAACTAGGCCGAGTTCCTTACACAATACATTATGACAAATGAATTTTGCCAAGGCTGACTGGGTTACTTGCGCTACAGTTCCATATTATTTACATTAATTACAGGAAGGCTGCTTTGTTAATGGTACATTGTAGTGTGGGTCGCAGCATGATATGCTAATGATCGAAGAAAAATCAGCATCTCCAATATTTATGGTAATTTGCGTGAGAGGAAGGGACTGCCTTATTTCTTCATATTCCAGCATAGTTAAAAAATGCGATAAAATTATTTTAGTTTACGGAAGGGAATGAAAAGTTGTAACCGCTCTTGCATCTACAGGAAAGCATCCGGCATCTTAAGTGCAGTGATGGCTGAAAGTTTGATCAAAGAGCAATAAGAAGACAATATTCCAATTCATTATACAAGCCCCAGTCACTTCGGTAATGGAAGGTTTGTTCTTTGGTCGAGTTAATGGCTTATAACATCATTTTACTATTGTAACATCTTGCTTGATGCATAACAGTTCCCTGGATGAAGATAACCTGGTCATTCCTAATCAATTTCTTAGTCCAACAATTAACTTGCAAAAAGACTACAGCCGTGATAAAATTGGGGTCTGCTCATTGCATGGGACTTAGTGCTCATTGCACGTCCACAATTTTGAAGCATACCTTGTACGTCCATAAAACATTGGCTTTGCACCTGCTTTTCTGAGAGGCAACTGTCTATACATCCATGTGGTATATTGCGAGGACAAGCCGGCACGTAAGATTGAATACATTGTGTACCGTACATCAATTTATTTATTTATTCATTTATTTGGGGTGATCAGAAATTACACAGTATGGGCAACAGAAGAGAATATTATAAAAGAGTAACCATTACCCACTGACTAATCGCTCCATTGATTCAACTAGACTATTCTGCATCTACAACGGACAACGCACATGCACCATGTATATTCTAATAGTATGATGGTCTTTGTCCAATGTATCGAATTGGACATCACAACATTGCTATGCTACCATAAATACCAACTACAGTGTCATGTTAAAGGATTATGCCCCCACCAAGAAAAGGTTAGCCCTTATCTATTGGGCAGGGAATAGGACAACCTGCTGATTGCTGGGAAATCCTGAGTTCGGGGTTTGGAACAGTGCAGCCCTATCCTCAATGGAGAGGGAGGTGCAGCCTTCATTCCTTAATTTTCAACTGAACTTCTGGAGAAAGCAGACAAAGCACCACTCCAGGGTTTTTTTTTTTATTGCACCACTAGAGTGGTGCTTTAAATGCAAGTTCCCTGTCCTCTGTATTATAATCACCTTCAGCAGTTTATCCTCTATCACTACCCATCCTATTGGACAATTTGCGATATGCTGGGAGCTCCAGTATTTCATGGAGTGCTCCCCAGGTCACAACTCAATACACCTCTATGACAGTCACTTTCTGGCTCTCATAGAGATGCATTAGGAGCTTGTGATGCAACTTCTGACTTCCGAGCAGTTAGTAGTTACGGGCACAAGATGGCGCCATGGGACCGCAGCAAATCCTATTCATGTGAACATACGCTAAATGTTGGCTATGCATGCCGTCTCCCCAGTGATCGCCCAGAGATATAACATTGATAAGATTATGATCATAAATTAAAGAGGTTGTCCGGTCTAAAACTAATAATTCTGCAGTCACTCTATGTGACTGCAGACTTGTCAATCCTCCTAGCGCTCGCATTGTGTGCTGCAAGGATTTGCTGTTTTCAAAGCTGAGTAGGGACTGCAATTATGCGGTATGCATGTTCCCGGCAACAACACAACTAGTGGATACAGCCCCACTTAACACAAGTGTATGGAGCAAGCGTATCGGACTAGTGGGAGCAGCCATCCAATAGGCGAGGCATTGCTACATACACTTGTACTGAGCATGGGCGGCGCATACTACTTAGAGACTCTGGCCAGGAACATGCATACCGCATAACTGCAATCTGTTCCCGATGTAGAGACCACAAAACCCGCGGCGCACAGTGCGGGTGCTGGGAGGATTGCTAAGTGTGCAGTCACATAGAGTGACTGCAGAAGTAAATGGGGTTAACTAGCAATAATGAGATTAAAGAGCTACTGTGTCTGTAAGAAACAAACAAAAAAAAGCCCTGGTTATTGTGGTGATCCTCGCAGTTGTACCTACACCAAAATACATTATGCCATAAATTTTGTATGCTGGAAGAAATCTTGGTTTAAGAAACAGCTTTTTGGTGATTATTACATCGGTGAGTCTATAACAAAGAGAATAGCCGGAGTTGAGATAAGAACAGTGGACAGAAGAGCAAAGCAAATCAGATTTTGTTGATGTATGGAGGCTTTCATTGCAAACATATATGCTAATATATCCTACATAACACTGGCACCGAGTAGCAAATTTGCCTTCTTGTCTGTTACTTATTGCTTATTCGGTCCCTTGTTTGCACAGAAGCTCCAGAAGTCTAATAAAGGGAGAGCGTGTTGGGTGTCATATTAAATGTGGCTGCTCTATACTGCATGTGCACATACAATGACACTCAGTTATGGATCATCTGCCGGACAATAACAGTTGCTTATTCTTTGCCTGACAGGCCGCTCCGTATTCTGGAGGAGATGTTCTAATGTTTCTGACGATCTCTACGTGGCCACACATATCAGCAAAATTTCCAAATTAATGCTGAGACTAGTTTACAGTCTTTTGTTCAGTGGCGCTTACTCTTGCTGATTGTGTCCTAAATAATAAACTGTAGCCTCGAGCAGTTTCCCTCTGAATGCTTATGATGAGATCTCATTCATCTAAATCTACTGGCCAAAGGAATAAAATAAATCAAGAATTTCCCAAATATAACAATATTTGTGTTCTGCAGATAATTGATGACTCCAGCTGCACTAATTAAAATCCATCTGAGATTCATTAATCTTGGTCACAAGGTCCAATTGCTACAATCCCACACCCTGCATAGACCCTGCACTGTCCTTGCACTTTCCAGGTACTGTCAGACTCTCATTTAGAGGGAGAGGAAAGGTAAGACAGGAAAGGAGAAAGCGAAGGATATGATAGAGGACGTGATACATTTCTATACAAGACTATGGTAGTAAATCACAAGGATAGAACTGGACACATTATCACCAGGGCAATGTGGCGGTTCCAACCTTGATAACAATATGAAAACCTTTTAATGCTTATTTAAAAGGGTTGTCCCATCCCTGTACATATACCCTTTAAGTAGAGTTCCTGGAGTTCCTGTCTGTCCCATCCTGCAGGATTTGACATGTCTTTGTTGTTAAAGAGGACCTGTCACCAACCACACATGGTGATCTAATTACCGCACTGAATGCAGCATGTCTGCTGCATCCAGGCAAGGGGTCCCCCAGCCCTTGACCCCCTCTGTACCCCGAGATAATACACTTTAAAAACTTACATTGTGAATCCAAATAGGAGGTGGCTTGTGGCTGGAGCCAAAGGGCAGTTTCACACCCCCTGCATGTTTAATCTGCTCACCGCCGCCTCCCTGATGCCAGTCATTGTCTCCCTCGCCTGCAGCATAACACAGAGCTTATTGCAGTGATGGCCGCTTTGCCCCGCCCCTGCAGTGATGACACAGCTTATACCTGCCTTGCTCCATGATTAACATGGAGCAGGGCGGGAAAGGCGTGATGTGAGAGCAGGAGGCCGCCACTCCACCTCCTGCAGTGACATCACTGCTTATACCGCCATGCTCCATGTTAACCTTGCAATGTCTATGGGGCTTGTGCCAAGTGTGCAGAAGGTGCGGCAAGTGCGGTTTCGGCACTTGCGGCAAGTGCGGCCGTGAAAAAAAACGCGGCATACTGCGTTTTTCTTTCGCGGCCACACCTGCTGCAAGTGCTGAAACCGCACCTGCCGCATTTACTGCAAGCCCCATAGACATTGTATGGGGCTTGCCGCAAGTGTGCCGCGGCTGTTATGTGGTAATCGCGGCAGTTGCATTTTTTCACCACAACTGCCGCGATCAGCGCAAAACACTGATGTGAAAGCAGCCTTAGAGGGGTTTTCCAGTATTAAAGAAGTTGGAGAGCTAACTGAGGATCCAACAGTGAAATCATCCTATTGATCTGACAGGAGAATTTGAATTTGTAACTCTTATCTGTCCCTTTCCCTAAAGTTCCTCTTAGCTGATTTTTTACCACAAACCATACAAAAGTAGAATGTGCCATGTAAAAAAGTAAGTAAAGGCAAAAAGATGCAACACTTTGATTAATGGATGACATAATGAACTTGCGCGCGTAACTGCAGCTCATCCCTATCCTCACCAACCACATGCCATATATGCCTAGAATATATTGAACACTACAAACATTGACTCTTGGCCTGTGCCTATGTGAGGATACAGTCCGTAGGTGGTGTTAGCATACAGTGCGTTCCCGTCTCACAGATAAAGAGGAGTGGCAGCACCAGCACAAGCAGTGCTGTATGTGCCCCTTCCCCAGTACTGCATGTGCTCCACCAGTATTGTATGTGGCCCCCCTGCATTGCATTTGCACCTTCCAGCACTGCATGTGCCCACCTCATACGCTATATACCCCTAAGTAGTGTATGTGTCTGGAATGTGTACACTCCCTTAGTCTCCACAATGTGATGTATAAGCCCCTACTGTCCCCAGTGCAATGTATATACCACCAGTCCTCCTCAGGGATGTATATGACCCCAGCCCTCTCCAGTAATGTAAATGCTTCGAGCCCTCTCCAGTGCTGTATATGCACCCAGCGCTCCTCAGTGCTGTAAATACCTCCAGCTCTCCCTAGTGCTGTAAATGCCCCAGCCCTCCCCAATGATATAAATACCTCCAACCCTCCCCAGTAATGTATATTCCCTCAGCCCTCCCGAGTGCCACTAGTTCTCCTCAGTGCTGTATATGCCCTCATTATCTCCTGTAATGTATGTAAAGCAGTCCAACGTCCTATGTGATGTACAGTAGTGTTCAAAATAATAGCAGTCCAATATGATTAAAGAGATTATTCACTGTTTTTGGAAAACATTATATTACCACATGTAAAACAATTTACCAGTTGGTGCAGTAGATTCTTAGAAAATCAACAAACTGTATATTTTTTTAGTCTCTGTATGTGAATAATTAACTGAAAGGGGTTGTGAAAAACAGGTGTGACTATGGGGGCCCTTATTTAACGTTGAAGCCAGCACATGTTATACATACATTTTTTCCTTGAAAGTGAGAAATATGGGTCATTCAAAACACTGTTCAGAAGAACAGCCTACTTTGATTAAAAATTGATTGGAGCTGGTAAGGCTATGTTCACAAACGTAAGGTTTTGTTGCAGCAAAAACACAGCAAAACCTTAAGGAGTGTGTCTAGGTTTCTGCAAACTCCAGATTTCTTGGCAGGAGAAAGCATTAGTTTTCTGTGGCCAGTTTCCCGCTATCGTATTTTATGCGGTTTTTCTGCGTTTGGGCCATAGAACCATGCCAAAAATGCAGAGAAGAACTGACATGTTCATTCTGTTAAAAATCTGTGGTGCTTACACTGTTTGAAGAGAACAAAAACCAATGTATGTGGACAGCTTGTCCCTGAATCGCATAGGTTTTGCTGGAACAAAAGCGCAGGATTAGATTAGTATAGATCAGCATAAAACCAAGGCAACACCTGACCTCAAAAACACAGCAAAAAATGCACTGTGAGAACATAGCCTAAAATTTAAAGTGTAGCCAAATATAGGCTGTTCAGCTAAAATGATCTCTAATGCTTTAAAATGGAAAGCTAAACCAGAGAGACATGGAAGAAAGCAGAAGACTACTATTCAAACTGATCGAAGAATAGCCAGAATGGCAAAGGCTCAGCCAATGATCAGCTCCAGGATGACCAAAGACAGTCTCAAGTTACGTGCGAGTACTGTGACAATTAGAAGATGCCTGTGTGCAGATCATCTATTAGGCTGCTTTCACATCAGCATTTTACGCTGATCGCTGCAGTTGCGGTGAAAAAAACCGCAACTGCCGCGATTACCGCATGACGGCCGCACTTGCGGTTTACTTGCGGCAAGCCCCATGCAATGTCTATGGGGGCTTGCGGCAGGTGCGTCAAGTGCGGTTTCGGCACTTGCTCAAAACGCCGATGTGAAAGGGGCCTTAGCAGGAAGTCCCGCAAAGCCACACTATTAAAAAAAAAGACATATACTGAAGCAGATACAATTTGCTAAAGAACACATCAACTGGCCTAAAGAGAAAACTGAATTAGTCCTTACCGGTAATTCCTTTTCTTGGAGCCTTCCACGACAGCATTGGAGGATGTCGTCCACGCCCTATTGGGGGACAGGAACACAGAGAGGTTAAAAGCCCCTCCCCTTCCTCAGTACTCCAGTGTTTACCAAGATCACACTTAGCCATGGATTACCTGATACAAACCGGAATCAAACACCAACAAGGGGGGGAACTGATGCTGTCGTGGAAGGCTCCAAGAAAAGGAATTACCGGTAAGGACTAATTCAGTTTTCTCCATTCGCCTTCCACGACAGCATTGGAGGAATTCCACCGATACTCCTCAGGGTGGGACTACTGTCTGTAGGACTTTCCTACCAAAGGACAGATCCCGAATGAAGGACAGATCTAACCTATAGAGGCGAGAAAAAGCGAGGAGAGACTACCACGTAGCCGCTCTGCAAATCAGCTCCGATGAAGCTCCAGCCTGCTCCGTCCAGGGAGTAGCAGCAGCCCGAGTTGAAGGAGCCTTCAACCCCACCGGAGGAGCAAGGACCGGAGCGACGTAGACCTCACAGATCACCTTCGTGATCCAGGAAGTGATGGTAGCCTGGGAAGTCTTCTTCCCTGTATTATTCCCAAAAGCCGAACAAACAGGTTCTGACCTACAGGAAGCAGACTCTCGGAGATAGAGGAGGACAGTCCGACGAACATCCAAGGAGTGAAACACGGCCTCAGCCGCATTAGCAGGAGATTGACAAATTGAAGGCAGAACCACATCCTGGGACCGATGGAAAGCCGACAACTTTCAGAAAAAAAGATGAATGCAACCGAAGCGTAATGCGAACAACGGACAACATGAGGCAAGGAGCCCGGACAGAGAGTGCCTGCAGTTCTCCAACTCTGGAGCAGAAGTGATGGCCACCAAAAACGCCACCTTGTGAGAGAGAGACGTAAGGGATGCAGCAGACAAGAGTGCAAAGGGACTTTGAGCAAGCCCTTGGAGAACAAGCATCAAATCCCAGGGAGGGACAGAAGGCCGAATCCGGGGACGCCACCCCCAAGCAGAAGAAAAAACTGCTTGAGCCATGGATGGGAAGCAAGATCCTGGGCAAAAACCGCCCCAAGTGCCGACCTCTGGACTTAAAGAGTGCTCGGCCGAAGCCCCAAATCCAAGCTACGCTGCAAAAATCCAAGAGTTGGGCCACATTAGGATGATGCATGGTCGGGATGGAAGGAGCACATCAGGACAGGAACCGATTCCAGCCCTCCCGTAAATAGCGTTTGTCACAGGCTTCCTGCTCTGCTGAAGCGTGCGGATCACTGCCTGGGAGAGACCCTTGGTCCTCAGGATCCCGGCCGCAACAGCCAGGCCGCCCGAATGAGCCACTGAGGGCCCGGGTGAAACAGAGGACCCTGGGACAGCAGGTTAAGACTGGGCTAACATAATCGGTCCCTCCAGGCCCAGGTCTCGGATGGCGTCGTACCACGCCAGTTTGGGCCCCAGGGGAGCCACCAGGATAGTGTCACGCCCTCCGCCCGAATCCGTTGCAACGTCTTGGGAAGTGGCGGGATTGGAGGAAATGCATACACCAACCGGAAGTCCCAGGGATGGGCAAAAGCGTCCAGCCCCCGAGGATGCCAACCGTGTCAGGGAGAAAAAGGTTGGCACCTTTGTATTCGAGCCCGAAGCGAACAGGTCGATCGAAAGGACACCCCACCTGTCCGTAAGAGAGCGAAATACTTCCGGATGGAAGCACCATTCTCCTGGGTGGACCTCCGTGCGGCTCAAGAAATCTGCCTGTACATTGGCCATTCTCTTCAGATGTACTGTCGAGGAGGAGAGAAGATGGCATACTGCCCACAAAAAGAACAGTCTTGCCAGCCCCTGCAAGTGTAAGCCACGAGTACCGCATTGGTACCGCAAGAAAGCAACCGTAGTCACATTGTCTGACAGGACCTTGACATGATGACCCCGGAGAACGTGAGCTGCAGCAAGAAGCGCTTCCTCCACTGCCAGAAGTTTGAAGACTGGCGACTGACCGAGCGACTCCAAATCCCCTGGAACGGCGTGCGAACTACCATCGTGCCCCAATCGGAACCGCTGGCATCAGTGGGAACGGAGGTCACAGGAAGGTGTCTGGGATTCATCCCCAGGAAAGCGAGGTTACCACCCGCCCCGGGGTTCGGACCCGCGAGATTAAGGAATCCTGACGTCTGTCCCAGGAACTAAGTATGTGTTCCTGGAGCAGTCGGGAAGGAGCCTGAGCCCATGTGACTGACTGAATGCAGGCCATCATGGCCCCTAACAGGGACATTGCTTCCCGCAAGGAGGGCGACCTCCCTGCCCGGAAGCAGGTCAGATTCACGCGGCGCAAAAGCTGATATGCCGCAGGAAGGAACGAGGTCTGTCTGGAGGAGGCCAGCAAGACTCCCAAAAATTGACGTCGGGTTGCAAGTACCCGTTCAGATTCCTGAAGATTGGGTACCCATCCCAGGGACTGAAGAATCTCCAATGTGTTGGAGTCCTTTGTGCGCAGAAGCACTGCCGAAGGAGCCACCACCAACATGTCGTCTAAATAGGGAAGCATACATATCCCCTGGGTCTGGATGAATGTGATCGCTTCCCCCATGAGTTTGGTAACCTCTGGGGCCGACGAAATCCCAAAGGGCAGCACATTAAGCCGTGAATGGACCGTCCCGCATGCCCCGGAGATCGTGAATCGCAGAAAGCGCTTGTGGGACGGGTGAATGGGGACATGAGAATACGCGTTCTGGAGGTCCACAACAACCTGGAGTAGCGCCCCTGTCCCTCCTCTCCAGGAGGAACCGGGGACCCCACACCCGAATCCAACAGGTGTCGCAGACCCAACAAGAAAAAACGTGCGAGAGTCCCCCTGAGGAAGGGAGAGGACTCGAAGACACGGAGGGGCTGGCTCTCGAATTCCAAGCGTAGACCCTCCCAAATGGTCGAGAGGATCCAAGGGCACAAGGAGATTGCTTGCCACTGTGGCAGAAACCGCAGGAGCCGCCCCGCAATGGGGAAGGCGACCTTGTTTAGGGGCGGCTGGTGATGCCGCTGCTGGGGGAGCAAGATATTACGGGTCTTGTTCCCGTACTGGAATGCCCAGCGACCAGACTTAACCTTCCCTTTAGACTGGGAGGGTTGGCTGCGCTCAGGCCAAAAGGACTGCCTCCGAAAGGGCTCCTGTTCCGGGAGACACCTTTTCCGGTCTGACACCTTTTCCAGTATGTCATCCAATGTCCTTTGCAAGGGGAGGCCACACAGCTGGAGCTTAGACGTGACCTCCCCATTCCACCTTGTAAGCCACACTGCCCTGCGAGCTGTGTTAGCCAACACTGCGCACCTGGCGCCAACGCGGAACGACTCAGCAGAGGCATCGGCCAGGAAGCCCGCAGCACGTCTCAGAAGTGGAATGGAGTCCAAAGCTCCTCCCTGGGAGTACCCTGCAGGATGAATACTCCCAGCTGGGTGAGCCACTTAAAGAGAGACCTGCTCACATGTAGAGGAAATGTACACCGTTAAAGACATAGCTGCCGCCTCTCAGGATTTTTTGAGGACACTCCATTTTACGAACGAGGGGGTCCTTCTACCGGGAGGAATCTTCAAAAGGCAACGCGGTCTTATAGGCTAAGCTTCCTAAATGGAATACTGCCATAGACCTTCATGTTAGAAGTCCCATTGACTTTATAGAGACTTCCATAGAGATTCCCATTGGGTCTCTCATGAGGTCTCCCATCCAGCCCGTGACTGAGGCTCCTGCTGCTTAGCTTCAACAGTGTGTCAAGGGCATGCACAATGGGTTTACAATAGCAGCTGATTGCTACCCTGGCCACCTGGATGTCCACCTTCGGGACCTCCCAGACACGGTCATCACCCTCCAATCCACTCGGATGGGGTGAGCCGCTTAGCCGTCAGGCCTCTGAACATTTAGTCCTGCACAGAAGAAGGGGATTCTACCACCTCTACTCCCATGGTACAATGGACAGTGTCCACCAATGCACCCATGGACTCCGTGGAAAAATAGTAGTGTCCAGATTCTCGTGTCTGGACAGAGGCAACAGCGGCAATATCCTCGCCGTCCTCTAACTCTGAGCTCTGGCCAGCCTCCATGAGATCCACAGAGTCACAATCCTGGAGCTTCCTCTCTTACGGAGGGGAAGGCCCGGACGCTGCAGCAAACCCCCGCAGTGCCGAGATAGAAGCCTGCACCTCTTCCCTAACGGATTGGAGCTCCTCAAGCAAGGATGGGGAGTCCATCCTGACAACCCTGTCAGTCATGGCCGACACCTTGTTGTAGGAAGAGGGAAATTTTGTGCCGCAGCAACATTATTGCTCCCTTTCACAGACGGCCCTTGTCTCCCTATAGACAAAAAGGGAAGAGAAGGGGGTCCCAGTGTGAGTGCAGGGCTTAAATAACTCTACCCCTTGTGACCACCCCCAGAAACACTTACATGAGCTGGGGGAACGCTGGGCTCTGCAGAAGCAGAGGTGGAAGCCTATCACCCTCCATGTGTCAGGGATCAGCCTTACCTGGGTGTAGCTTCCGGCGGGTACTTATCCAGAAGTACCGTGCCCCCAACGAGGAACACCTGTTCCCTCCCTCCTCCTGGTCACCGGCCGCGGGCAGTAGCGCGCGAAAGTCCTGCTGGGTTCCCTGGAGCCGCGCCCAGCCTGCCACAGCCCTTACAGGAGCCGCCGCCCGAAACTGGAAGTGCCATCCCGGAACCGGAAGTGCCGCACCCGAAACCGGAAGTGCCTCCGCGGCACCTCTGATGCATGCCCCAGGGACCGCAGCTGGAGGAGGGAGACGCCGGAGAGCTGAACAGGCCTCCGGCGTTGCAATACACGGCCTGCTTTGCCCCGTAGGACGCAGGAAGGCCGGATGGTCCCACCACGGGAGCCCCGAGAAGGAGGAGGAGGCCGCCCCCGACGTCCATCCCTGGCCCGGCTGTAAGTACACCCCAATGCTGCCTCTGCCGGCCTGACAGCACTGGAACCTCTCCATGCCCCAAGGGGGACAGGAAGACACTGGAGTACTGAGGAAGGGGAGGGGCTTTTAACCTCTCTGTGTTCCTGTCCCCCAATAGGGCGTGGACGACATCCTCCAATGCTGTCGTGGAAGGCGAATGGAGAAACAGAGAAACATTTTGTGGATTGATGAAAGTAAAATTGTTCTTTTTGAGTCCAAGGGCCTCAGACAGTTCATCAGACAATCCCAAAATTCTGAATTCAAGCCACAGTACACTCTGAAGACATTGAAGCATGGTGGTGCAAGTATCATGATATTATTATTATTTATTTATATAGCGCCATTAGGTTCCATGGCGCTTTACATGAGGATAAGGGAGACAAGAACAAGTACACTAAATCTAGGCGATCAGGACGTACAGGTACAGGAGGGGCAGGGACCCTGTCCACGAGGGCTCACAGTCTATGAGATGGGCATGTTTCTCTTACTATGCTACTATTTACCACATACCAGGGATCATGGACAAGTTTGCACATCTCAAAATGCTTGAAGAAGTCATGTTGCCTTATGCTGAAGTGAAAATGCACTTGAAATTGATGTTTTTGACAAGGCAACAACCCTAACACAACAGTGAACAAGCAAAATCTTGGCTCCAATGCAGCAAAAGTGAGGTTACGGAGTGTCCAGCCCAATCCCTGGAACTTAATTTGATAGAACACTTGTGGGGTGACATCAAAAATGCCAATTCTAAGGCAAAGCCAACAAATACAAATAAACTGTGGGATGTAGTCAGAGCATCCTGGGCTGGAATAACAGTTGACAGGTGCCACAAAATGGTTGCCTCTATGCAACATAGATGTGAAGAAGTTCTAAAAAATTGTGGTTATACAATGCAATATTAGGTTAGCGATTCCAATTGATTGCCAAATCCTTTATAAAAAAAAAAAAAAAAAAAAAAAAAGTATATACTTTGAGTTTGTAAAGACACTTTGTTTTTTCTTTGAACAGTTCAATGTTCCTTTTTTGTTGTTATTTTCTATAATATAGTTATGTTATGTACATTTATACAAATATACATTTATGTGTATAAACTTCATGTTTTCATTAAGAAAAAAGTGTGTGCAATAATTCCAATACATGGAAACAAAAAATATTTATCAAGATTGTGGGCTTACTCATGTGTTTAAAATAACAGCAGAGTGTTCAAAGACAACTGTATATACAGTAGTCTCAGTATCTCCAGAGTGATGTATGTACTACAGTCCCAGCGTCTTTTTGATATACATACAGCAATCTCAGTATCTCCTGTGTGATGTATATACAGCAGTCTCAGTGTCTCCTATATGATGTACATGCTTTACAAAAGTTATTATCACAGAGGGCTGACTGCATTCCAGACAATTGCAAACCTTAAAAAGTAGCTGTGAGGAGCAAGATGATCAATATCGCCTAACTTCACAGGCGAGTAGCAGCACAGTAGCATCCACCACAATGGAGGCGAGTTGTTTCTCCAAATATAGCAGTCTAATTTTCAAGGTGTCAATTTTTTGCAGACCCCGATTGATGGTAGAAATTCCAAATGGCCCCCAGCAGGAAAAGGGTTCCCCACTTCTGAGTTAGACAAAAATAAATCTACACTTTAAGGTTATTTTCCTACAATGAGTATATGAGCATTTTTAACTTTATTTTTTTTTTTAACTCTTTTTGGTATGTTATTTTTTAAATAAAGCGACTTGGTGCATTGCATCAGAACACTATTAACCTGCATATTAGCCGTAATATGCAGGTATGGGGTTATGTTCACACTATGCGTTTTTGATATTTTAATTCTTTTTTGCAGTCAAAATGCAGTGAGCTCATCACTCAAATGGAATCCCAGGAAAGTCAATGAGTTTTCAAGTTTTGCTGTTCAGTCTGGGCATTTAAGATCTTGTGGGCTTTTTCTCTTGAAAAGATATCCTCAAAAAAAAAAGGAGCATGTTAATTATTGCTGTGCTTTTCTGTTCTGCTTTTCCCATTCCTTATGAGCTTAAAAAACGCACCAGAAAGAGAGGAACAAAAATGGATCAAAACGGATGATCTGTTTTCTGATGAATTTTTTTTTTTTTTTTTAAAGCGGATCCTCTTATGCAGCTGAAAAGAATGAAAAATGCACCAAAAAAAGATCATAAGCGCACAGTGTGAACATACCCTAATAGGCGTTGTTTTTCACAAAAGGTTCCCTTTAACCTTATGAGTAAATTTACAAGTTAAAGTTCACTTTGTAACACAACACACTGATCTTTTAGGTTTTAAAATGATTTTGGAGCCCTTAATGTCATGGATATATACTTCAAATTATAAAAATTAAATAAAAAAGGATCCTTTAAATAACGATTTGTTCAAAACATTAATTGCTCCCTGGTTTGCAGACTATGCAGGCAAGTAGCTTTTGGTAATATATAAACATAACTCCAGTTATAATGCTGGATTATCCAATTCAATCAATCACATTTCTCCCATTTGTAATTATAGTATTAAAGAACATGATACAAAAATGCTTGATGTTCCACAATAAACAAAAGTAGATTAGGGTTTACATAGTCAGGAATTGCAATGGTCATGAATAAAACACAGTTCTCAACATTCGAGACATTGAATCAGAATAAGAAGAATTAACATTCTGAATTAATGCATGACCTACATCCTTGATGTGTTTTAGCTACTAGATGTCCACATATAGACAGATTGCCATGAATACGTGCACCTGTGCATCAAAAGACCAGAGGTAATTAATCACATGAGCTGCTGTCTTCTTATGGGATTGAGGGAACCAAATGTAGAATGTGTCAATGAACAATGACTAGATGGTGAGCATGGCGCAATGGCAGCCATTAACAATTCAGGTCTACTAAAACAAAAAGTTGTACAAAAAAAATAGTAAGATGAACAGCACTATAACAAAAAATAAAAAAAATTATAATTAAAAAGAACACGTCATCAGTGTTGTACATGTAGAAGTACTGGTATGGCTGTACTGTACTTGTTCCCCATGGGTAAAGTTACCTATATGCATGAGATTTAAGTCAGACAAAATGTTTTTACCATTTCGGTTAATCAACATTTGGAGATCACTCGCTGGCTACAGTCATTTTGACCATTGTCGAATGAAAGTGCATGGTGTGATTACTTAGATTCAGCTGATCATCTGCTACGTTGGACAAGCCCTTTATGCTTATTGTTTAACTGTCTCCCTAACAGCCTGTTTAGTCTGGCAGGTTGATGGTGAATGTATGGCCAGAAGTTTACCTATGATCAAAAGTTATCAACCATCCTATTGATCAGGGATGGACAACTCCAGGCCTCAAGGGCCGCACACAGTCCAGGTTTTCAAGATTTCCTTAGAATTTGACAGTTGGTAATTTACAAATTATAAATTAATAATTTAAATTACTGTCAAATTCTAAGGAAATCTTGAAAACCTGGACTGTGTGCGGCCCTTGAGGCCTGGAGTTGCCCACTCCTGCTATAGATGGTACCAACTGATGGATCATGATGATGGAGGTCCAACAGTCCCTTTTTTGTGAATGACTCCATGCACACTTGTGGCCACCACTTCATTCTGTATATGGGACTGCTGGAGATAACCGTGTGCTGTCATGAGCTCAGTCATTCACAAAGTCTTTAAATGAAGCACCAGTGTGCAAGCACACCTGTTACTCCATTTAAAAGGGACCCTTATTTTCATGATCCGAAGAGGTCCAGTTGTTCAGACCCCAACAAGATACTTATCACTTGTGCTGTGGATTGGTGATTAAAAATATGTTTCCATAAACAAAATTTAACGGCTATGGGGAGAAGGTTTAAGCCTCTACAGCATACTTTATGTGTCAGTGTAAACCTGTGATGAAACATAGTACATAATATTTGTAGGCTTCACAATAAGGACCAATATGCACCATGCTGTGTTCTGATCCTGCACAGGAGTTGGTAAACTGCATATTGATATGTTCGTGTTTTACTGTGTTGAGCACGAACCTGACAGACGTGCTACTTGGTGAATCGGGTTTGACTTGCATGGCTCATGAAATACATGAGATGAGAGATGAGTGAATAAATTTGCAAAACCCTTTAAACTGCCAGAATCCTTTGCACCTCTTTTGATTAAAAAGCCTAGTGTAATGTCATGCCTACATCAGTAAATCAGAAGAGGCACCAAGACTGTCGGCAGGATTGAGGCATTTTGTAGGGCTTTTATCTGGTGGCCATGGACTAATCCTGCAAATGATTTTTAAGCGGCAGAAATGCAACGGCCTATATCTGGGCAAGAAAAATGAAAAAAGCATATACATAATGGGAGGAATAGGGCCAAGCAATAGCACATGTGAAAAAGACTTGGGTATACTAATAGATCAAAGACTGAACATGAGGCAACAGTGTGATGCAGCAGCAAAATAAGGCAAACACAATTTTAGGATGTATTGACAGAAGCATACAGTCTAGATCACACAAAGTAATTATTGCCATCTACTCCTCTTTGGTCAGACCTCATCTGCAATACTGTGTCTAGTCCTGGGCACCACATTTTAACAAAGACATCAACAAAATAAAGCAAATTCAGAGAAGAGCGACTGGAATGGTGACCGGTCTGCAAACCATATCTTATGATTAACGGTTACAGGTTTGGTAATGTTTTGCTTGTAAAGGGATAACTGGAAAGAGACTTACTAGTTGTCTACAAATATCTCAAGGGTTGTCATATTGTAGGGGATGAGCTTTATTCTCATTTGCACAAGGAAATCCTAGAAGCAATGGGATGAAACTGAATGGGAGGAGACACATATTAGATATTAAAAAAGTTTATAACAGTGAGGGTGATCAACAAGTGGAACAGGCAACCACAAGAAGTGGTGAGTTCTACTTCAATGTAAGTCTTCAGAGGCTCGACAGACCTGTCTGGGATGATTTAGTAAATCCTGCTTTGTGCAGGGGTTTGGACCAGTGACCCAGGAAGTTACTTCCAACTCTACCTTACTTGGATTCAAAGCAAGAGCTTCATTATGGTGGCAAAATTTGCCTTCCAGGTCAGAAGGGTCTATTGCTTGTTTTCCCCTCCACATTTACCTGAGAAAGCCCCCATCCCCACCAACCTGTTTGCTTTTTGTGTACCTACATATTCCAATGGACTGCTATAGGATTAAATAGCCAGTGCACCACACTTATTGGCTTATCATACTTAAGTTCAGATTCCCCTGGAAACCCTTACATTCATTTATGTACTCATCCTGTACATGAATTGATCTTCTGGGTAAAATGGTTTGTAACCATAAAAAAAAAATAAGAGGTAGTAGTTTGCATCCCTCCCCCCTCAAGCCCAGGCCACCTTTCACCCCATCCCCCCCCCCCCCCCTCCCCTTTTTTTTTTTTTTTTTAATATGAGAAAGTTTGGGGGAAAAAAGTAAAAAAAAGTCCACCAGTCATGGCGTCATACCCCTATAATTGATTTTTCTCACATCTATTACGGTCTTCTGGGGAACATAAAGGTATATTTACATGGAGTCTCTAAGTCTCCAGAGAAATGCTGTTTTCTAATTCAAAAACGATGCAGGGAAATTACATTGGCTGTTTTCATGAGGCATCTTTGTTATATACTTTGAGTATACAGAGCGTGTGGCTTCCAGGTGAAATCCCCCTAAAGAATGACCATGTTAAAAAAATAAACTCTTTGAAGGAATACTCCGGGGAGTTTAAAAAAAAAAAAATCTACTAGTGTCCCGGTCCTCATAACCTATAAAGAGGAGAAGCACAAAGCTGTTCCCGTACCTTTAATTCAGTGTGACGCTACAGCTGCTCTCCTCTGCTCCCCCTCTGAGACGTTACACCACACATCAGGGGGCATGGCCTTCTCTACGGTGTTCGTAACAGTCAGTCCTCTGGTAACAGCCATTTCTGTATTGTTCCAAAACAGGGGGGCATGGTGTGTGTGTGGTCATGAACCTTGCTCCTGGACTACAGAGAAGCAACAATTAACAAGGTGCTGCCTGTTACCAACAATATGGAGCAGGTCATGCCCCTGATGTGTGATGTAACATCTCAGAGGGTGAGCGGGGGAGCAGAGAAGACCAGCTGTAGTGTCACACTGAATTAAAGGTACAGGAAGAGCTTTGTGCGTCTTTTTATAGTTTATGAGGGCAGGGACACTAGAAGAATTTATCTCCGCAAAGTACCTCTTTAAGGTCTCCAAGCCCTGAAATGATTAATAGAAGTAACAAAAGATGAAACATGTGCACAGCAATTCCGTTTTGACATTACTGCAAATTATGTTAATCTATTTATTACTTTTTCAGGTGGATTACACGTGGAATCCCCTAGAAAATGATGGCATATGCACATACCCTTAACCAGATTCTAAGATATCTTATTGACCAAAGAAATCTTTTACGTAAATATTACCGAAGATGATAAAATGTCCATATGACCTGTATGAAGGGCTCAGTTACCATTTACACAATAACTGTTTACACGGGGAGAAAACATTATTGCAGCTACGAAGCGGAACAATATCTTACGCCATCCTACGGGGTGTTTTCGGATACAGCATTCACACATTCCCAAGTGACATTTTGTTTGTGAGGCTAAAACAAGGTTTATATTGAAATCTTAACTGGATCTTTACAAGAAAATATCCAGGTAATAGCTTGCGCATACATATATTCTTCGGAATCTGACAAGGTTTTATAGCTCCAGATATTCTATTCCTTGTTACAGAAAAAGAAATGTGTCAAAAACTTGTGGTTTAGATAAATATCTACAGAAATAGCTATAACTAATGTTAATAACTAAGCTGCCTCGCAAACCATAAATACTGGAAAAAATAAATAACTCCCAGAGACAACTGTGCAATGTACATTATAGCAGAGGCAACATTTAAGTAATCAATCATGTGCAGCCAACACAGTAATAAGCAGGCTTTATGAAAATACTTGTAAACATTTATTAAATGTAAATCCCTCTTCAGGATCTGTGTAGTAAGTGAAACCTATTTCTTCATGCAATTTGGGCTTTGGCACCGAGCAGATAAAGGTACAGATTTGTTTCCCTCTCATTTTTTTTTGCAGCTCCCATGCATAGGCACCGGCGTGCTACGGTGATTTACGCTGGTTTCAAAAGGATTTGACAAGAAATATAAATAATAATACGCAGAGAGAGTTCAAACGGCATAACATAACAGGAAATGTATTGTTATTAGGAAACGTGCAGGGTTAACATTGACAAAAAAAGCTATGTGCTTCAGCAAACATTACATACTTAAATTTATGGCCTTATAAATAAGAAACACAAAAGTACCCCCCATTCCATGACTTAACGTGCATCTGTTACTCTTCTCCACCTTCTGCGGAAATATAGTCAATGATGGAAATCCACATACCTGCTAAAACATGGAATTGTAGCAAGCAACTTGCAGTGCATCTTTCAGATCTAAAAGATGCACGTAATTGCCGTTTAAATTTCTATATAATAGTTATGTAGAGCAAGAGATTTTAATAAACTTTTAAATATACTTTATAAGTGGAATCTGGTGGAAAACCATTCATAAGCCTCAAGGAGTCCCCACTAGACTGTGTCTGAAGCAGACATATGCTCATTCTCAGTCAGATCCGTCTTCACAGTTAAAGGGAACCTGTCACCCCAAATCACCTTCCTAACCTATTAATACCTGTCCCTGCAGCCTTACAATACTTTCCAACACATCCCTGTCTGACCTTTTTGACTAATATGGAAGTACAATAAAGTAGTTAGCAAACTTACGAAAATTTTGTCAGCGGGGCGTTCCACCAGGCATTTTTGACTGGTAGGCGGGTCCCCTGTGCCGCTCTACTACGCCCTGATGGGCGTCATTCCACCCTGCATACTGCGGGCACAATTAGATTCTCGCGCCCGCAACATCACCGCTGCGCTGCGGTCATGCGACGCCAGGATCGCGTCACTTCCGGTCGCAGGTCTCACACAGGCAGATTTCGCGCATGCGCAGATTGCATGCTGAAGTCTGCCTGTGTGCGACCAGAAGTGATGCGATCCAGGCGTCACATGACCGTGTCGCAGCGGTGACATTGCAGGCGAGAGAATCTAAATGTGCCCGCGCTATGCAGTGTGGAATGACGCCCATTAGGGCAAAATAGAGCGGCGAGGTAGGAGTAGCGCGGCACAGGGGACCCGCCTGCCCATCAAAATGCCTGGAGGAACGCCCCACTGACATAAATGTCATAAGTTTGCTAACTACTTTATTGTACTTCCATATTAGTCAAAAAGGTCAGACAGGGATGTGTTAGAAAGTATTGTAAGGCTGCAGGGACAGGTATTAATAGGTTAGGAAGGTGATTTGGGGTGACAGGTTCCCTTTAACACTGGCATATAACTATATAAGGGTAAGGGGCGGGGCCTACACTGTGTGCAAGCTCCTGACTGCAGCTGGAAAGGAAACAATGTATCAGATTACTTCAGATTACAGTATTGTTGCTAACAATATCAGAATGTCAGGCCCACTGTAAACTCCTCTTTCTTTGACACAAGCTTCTCTGATCTGTCATCTGGCTCCACACAACTCCGTCACAGATCTCTGTTAACCCCTTCCCTGCTGTCACATTGCACTGCTCTTTATCAGCTGCTGGCCAAGCCCACACAACCATAAAATACAGTTTTTAAAAGAACACAGAAAAATGTGAGAAAAGAAGTAATATGGCACAAAAAAGCATTATCTTAGCTGCTACCATGTTTTCCTGAAAATAAGACATCCCCAAAAATAAGACCTAGTGGGGGTTTTGTCAGGCTGCTAAATATATGCCCTCCCCCGAAAATAAGACCTAACTAAAAAACATTTTTAAAGGCATGCCTGCTGACCAGAGCAGGGCAGGGCATTCAGCTGCGATGGATAACATGTGGTACTGCTATTGCCGGAGACCGCTGCCACTTTATTCATTCCTCCATGTCCTCCTGTATGTACAGCATTCCGGGTGCTGCTCAGCATAGATGTACGTTAGTAAGCCGCCAGCCCATCTGACGGGAGCTGCAGGTGTCTGACTGCCGGCACATAATCGCACATCTACACTGAGCGGCGCCTGGATACAGTTAACCCTCCGTCACATACAATATTGGTTCTAATGAGTTCACATACAATGTGACTGTCAGGAACAGGCTAGAAAAACACCTATAATATCTAATGTTTGCAATTTCAGTGCTCTAAAAGTGATCAGTGACCTTCATAGGGATGTAATAAAAGAGACTACACATAATCAGGTGCAAAAAAAAACAATTTACTTAACCTAAAACTAATAACTCTGAAATACAAACATTTCAAAACTCCCGCCAAAGTAAAAGAGATGTGCCTGTCAGGCCTATTGTAGTGACGAAGGGTTAATACAGGAGGACATGGAGGAATGAATAAATTGGCCGCGGGCTCTGTCAATAGTGGTAACTTGTGTGTGTGTATGATAGGGGCTGCAGGGGGATATTGGGGGATGATGGAGGCTGCAGATGGATTATGGGGTCTACAGATGGATGATTGGGATATTGGGGGATGATGGGGGCTGCAGATGGATGATGGGGGCTGCAAAAAGATGATGGCAATATGGAATGTAGGCTGCAGATGGATGATGGGATGGAGATGGTGGGGCTGCAGATGGATGATGGGGATATTGGGAGATGGTGTGGGTTGCAAAAGGAAGATGGGGATATTGGGAGATGGTGGGGGTTACAGATGGATGATGGGGGCTGCAAGGGGATATTGGGGGAGGATGGGGGTTGCAGATGGATGATGGATGGATGGATGATAACTACTGTGTAGTATATAATAAATGTTCATTTTGTTATTCGACAATAATTCTTCTTCATGGAAAAAGAAGACATCCCCAGAAAATAAGGCCTAGTGCATCTTCAGGAGCAAAAATGAATATAAGACACGGTCTTATTTTCAGAAAAATAGGGTATGTGACCTTTCATTAACAACCAGTGTAAAAAAATGTTTTCTTTCAATGAAGTGACATTTACATTTTAAAGGGTTTGTCCAATAACGCTGCAGCGTTTCATAGAAAAACATACTTATGATAGGTGCTGGGGACACAGCCGCATTGAGCACTTTTTATACAGACCGGTACCTGGCGACTTTTTTTTTTTTTTTTTTAGAATGTGCTTGGTCAGGAATAGGAATATATGGCCCTGTCTTAAACTTATTGAAAAAAACTTTGCATTGCATTGTTTCTATGATATCTAAAAATTAGAAACTGTGACTGTGCACTTTGGGCCTGCAATCCTTTTGATTTGAAAGAAGAAAAATTATTAATTGCATAAACAGTAAGGCTACCGTTACACGACGCAATATTGTATGCAATTTCACTGGCAATTTGCTACTTGCAGTGAAATCATGGACACATTGTTCTATTTTGTTGCCGTGTACAAATGGTACAATGTGTCCATGATTTCACTGCAACCAGCAAATTGCAAGTGAAATTGCATACAATATTGCGTTGTGTAACGGTGCCCTTAGGGTACCGTCACACAAGGTGACGTCGCCGGAGATATCGGCGGCGATGGGCGGGAGCGAGCATGTTTTTGGCACCCACCAGCGTCGCTGTTGCATGTTTACATGCGGCAATATCTCCGGCGACGCAGCGGCGATCTTACAGGCGCCATTGCCGCTGGGGTGTCCAAAAACCCCAGCGGCGATTCTGTTACATGGGAGCCTATGGCTCTCATCGCCTGTAAGATCGCCGTCCCCATGTTACATGGGGCGATGTGTACACATTGCCCCAGAGTGCTCGCCTGGTTTCAGAGCACTGCTAAGAAACCAGGCGACCACTCAAAGGCGTCGCCATCGCCTATTTACTTTAGGCGACACACAGACTATGTCGGCGGCGAATAGGCCACGCCCCTGCGTCACCTATAGAATCGCCGCCTATATGGCCTCGTGTGACGGTACCTTTAGGGTCTTAATTAGACAAACTGGTCTTGTCTACATTTTGCCTGTAATTGCCTAGAATCCGTTTTTACAGAAGGGCAGGTGGAGGATAGAATATGTCTGGTCATATGTATTCAGGCAGGACAATCATTAATTAAAGGTATCGGTAATTGTTTCAACCATACAATGGGATCCACAGTAAACAGTCAATTTTTAATTTATGCTTAAATTGTCACAGATTTTTTGAGTTTTTTGTGCTTTTCCATTGATGACATATCCTACCAGGGCAGGGCTACAGGACTAGGCACAGCCTGAATGGATGTTGCTGCACTTAAAGGAAATCTTTTCCCAGGTATTTGCAACACCATCTTAAGCCTCTTTCACATCAGCGTTTTTTTTCAAATCACAGCCGATGCGGTGAAAAAAACGCATCTGCCTCGATTGCCGCATACCGGCTGCACTTGTGGCACGGTGGCGGCGCGGTTGCGGCAAAGCCCCATACAATGTATAGGCGGGCTTGCGGCAGTGCGGCAAGTGCGGTTTTTGCACTTACACCGCGAAAAAAAACGCGTTTTTTTTCGCTGCCGCAAGTGCCAAAACCGCACCTTGCCGCAAAGCCCGCCTATACATTTTATGGGGCTTGCCGCAACCGCGCCGCAAGTGCAACCGGTATGCGGTAATCGCGGCAGATGCGGCTTTTTCACCGCATCTGCCGCGATTTCAAATAAACACTGATGTGAAAGGGGCCTGGCTGCTTTCACATCAGCGTTTTTTTTAAATCGCGGCAGATGCGGTGAAAAAAACGCATCTGCCGCGATTACCGCATAACCGCGACACTTGCGGCACAGTTGCAGGCAATCCCAATGCAATGTCTATGCGGGCTTGCGGCAGGTGCGGCAAGTGCGGTTTCGGCACTTGCGGCAGGTGCGGCCGAAAAAAAAAACCGCGGCTGACCGCGTTTTTTTTCGCAGCCGCTCCTACCGCAAGTGCCGAAACCGCATCTGCCGCGATTTAAAAAAAACGCTGATGTGAAAGGGGCCTTAGAGCACCTGATGTAGGGGAAAAGAAATTTATTCCAGCAAATTGTCACTAACTGAGCTGCTTGCTGCAGTTTTTTTTTTTTAACAAATATTTTTATTTGATTTTTTAAACATTTGAACATGGTAATCGGTATTATAATAGTTACAATTGTCGAACTCATACAATCCCAATAAAAAAAATAAATATATAATATATATATTTGATAGGCTGTAAACCCATAAATTGCTCTATGAATCAGGCGAAACAGAGTCACGCCACTGTTCGTTGACTATATTCCCTCTAAACATCCTCCATCCATTCAGTATTTTCTCTCCCAGTGCTTCTTCTTTCAGTCTGGATTCCCACCCTTTGAAGGGCCTTGGGTATATAGGCTGTGTTAATTGAGGTCCCAGTTCTTTGTTAAAAATAGAGACACTCATGTTGGTTATCTCCCTAGAGAGTAGGTCATCCCATGTATTCGTCACACATTCTGACTGGACATTAACCAATCTATTCATGATATAATGCTCCAACTGTTTAAACTGGAGCATGTGATGGTCCGGTAGTGCCATAGAATTTAATAGTTCCATCCCAGTCAGCCATCTGGATTCTGAGTGACAGAGAAGGTCTTTGGCTTTCTCTATTCCCCCCTCCCTCCAGCGTTGGAAAAGACTATTTTCCCTTCCCAGTGGGAACTCCGGGTGTGCTACAGTGAAACATATTTAGACATGCGCCAAGAGAGGCCCTGTTTTTTCCGGACTATTTTCCATGCCGCTATGGTATCTCTTGTTACTATGGAGTGTTTCATCAAAACTGGGAGATTAGATCTAGACGTGTGTAATACTGAAGCCAAACTCCATGGTTTACAGAGCTCTGACTCCAGCTCCCAATCTGAGAACTTATTTGTCTTGCCCAACCAGTCTAGGATGTGTCTGACCAAGCATATTAGGTTGTAATTTCAAACGTCAGGTATGGCTAAGCCTCCTAGCTCTTTTGGCAACATCAGTGTTTTCAGGTGAATCCTTGGTCGTTTGTTCCGCCATAGGAACCTGGTAAAAGCCTTATTTATTCTAGTTATATCCTTGCTGCGTATCAATAGAGGCAATACTTGAAGCGGGTATAAGAGCCTAGAAAAACTCATCATTTTAAGCAGGTGTCCACGTCCCAGCAAGGGAAGCGGCAACCCCTCCCATTTACTGAGATCTGATTCCATCTTTGCTAGTAGTGGTTCGTAGTTTAAGCTATAGACTAGGTCAGTGGTCCACGCTAGTTGTATCCCCAAGTATCGTATTGATTTCTTAGCCACAGGTATGTCAAGAATTTGGGTATGTTCTGACATCTCCCCTTCCCTACGTCTTCCACGTTTTGTCAGAAAAAGTATCTCGCATTTGTCCTTATTTAGTTTAAAGCCGAAAAGGAGCCAAACCTCTCAAGTCGGGACAGTATAACTGGTAGGTCCGTGTTTGGGTCCCCTAAATATAGGAATATGTCATCAGTGAAAAAGTTGGATCGTATCATTCGGGATCCTATAGCTATCCTTTCAAAGTCCTCGCCACTCGTCAGATAACGGGCAAGTGGTTCAATCGCCAGGTTGAAGAGGAGGGGCGACAGCGGGCACCCCTGGCGTGTCCCCCTGTGTAAAGTGACTGTATTGGACAAAAATCCTGGCGTTCGCACCCTGGCTCTGGGGTTCGCATGAAGCGAATTCAAATATAACCTGAATGGGCCTGTCAACCCCACCGCGTCTAGCACCCTGCCCAGCCATGGCCAACGGACATCATCAAAGGCCTTTTCGGCATCCAGTGTGACCATGGCCGGGTCTCTCTCATTCTGCGTCTCCCTAGTCCCTGTGAGTGAGTCAATCGTTAGCAGCGCCCTCCGTATATTACCTGTTGCTGACCGTCCCTTGACGAACCCCGCCTGGTGAAGGCCAACTAACTTTGGGAGAAATACTGCTAATCTGTTTGCCATTAACTTGGACAGAATTTTCAAATCTACGTTGATTAATGAGATCGGCCTGTTACTAGCCGGGTCATCAGGGTTCTTGCCTCCTTTTGGAATTAATGTAATATGTGCTGTGTTCATTTGGTCAGGTATTGGGCCCCTTGTAGGATGAGTTATATAGAGACGTCAGGGTAGGTGTAATCAAAGGATAGATCGCCTTATAAAATCCCCCCCCCAAAATCCGTCTGGGCCAGGTGCCTTATGTGCGTTCAGTTCTCTTATCACCCCGGTGACTTCTTCAACTGTCACTGGTCTATTGATGCTCTGGAGATCAGTTCGTCAAGTCGCGTCATGGGATATTCCTGTAGCCAATCGTCACCCCCTTCCCCCTCCTCCGTCGATGTATTAAATAGTTTTGCGAAGTACTTTCCCAATACCTCTATTATTTGTTTCGGGTCTTTCGTGACCTTTCCCTTCTGATTCTTAATTGCCGTGATCATGGTATGTTGCCGCTTTCCCCTTGCTAGGTTGGCCAGTAGCTTGCCTGCTTTATTGCCATAGTGGTATAGTTTGGCCTCCCAGTGTTGTCTAGACAAGGTTTCTTTTTGTCTCTCCCATTCATTAAAGGTATCTCTCCGATGTTGCCAGGCAAGCTTGTTTTCTGTTGACGGATGTCAATGAAGTTTCTGTAGGCTGACCTCACTGCGTTGCTGCTGGATATAAAGGACTGTTCCACCAATCGACGCCTGTTTCTTGTATACGCTATTATCCTGCCCCTCAGTACTGCTTTGGCAGTCTCCCAAAACAGCATACTGTCCCCCATGTGTTGTTCATTGTCTAATGAGAATATTCCCCACCATTCTCCTAGTAATTTTTTGAAGTCAGGGCTGTCCTGTAGTGTCGTGGGAAAGCGCCAAATGATGTCGTTTCCCCTAGGGTATACATCCGACATTGTTAAACTCACTGGGCTGTGGTCAGAAATCACCAAGGGTCCTATTGACATATCTTCTATCCTAGACAGCAGATGATTTCCTACCAATATTACATCTATCCTGGACCAGGAGTCATGCCGGTGGGAATAATGCGTAAATTCCCTCTCCTGGGGGTTTCTCAGCCTCCATGCATCACTGAGATGCAAGTCGGATGTAAATCTCGCTAGAGAAGACGCTTTCAGCTGACTACTCCTACCTCCAGTCTTCTCGGCTCCTTGTCTCCCTGTGTGTTCAGCTTCCTGTCTTCGCTATTGTTCATAACTGAGTTAAAGTCTCCCCCAACTATTATGTTATTCTCCGTGTCTTGTAGCATGGATGGCAAGAGGGACTCTAAAAAAAAGTCCTGACCCGTATTGGGAGCGTATATATTGTGGATACTTAGGGTCATGCCTGAACATTCAATCACTGTGTATGTGACGTCCTTCTGCCAAGCTATCATGTGAAATAATTCTATGTGCTAAGGTTTTGCTGATCAAGATGATCACCCCTGCTTTTCGACCCAATGCACCTGATCCAATCACTTCTCCCACCCAGAGTCTTTTGAGTCTGAAAAATTCATCCTCCCTTAGATGGGTCTCTTGTAATAGAACAAGGTCTCCTCGTAGTTTCTTAATATGTCTAAGAACAATTGAGCGTTTACCCGGTGAGTGGAGGCCCTTCACGTTCCATGATAGAACTTGAACCATTACGTGTCTAGATAGCGAGGTTGGCTGCCGAGTATTGTGTGGGTAGCACCCTTTCTCCTCCAAAGAACAATTCTGTCATGAACCTTAATAAAATCCCCATATAATACGGTCAATGTATAGTATCCCCAATTTGTAACGAGTAACGAAGAAAACCCCAACATTTTCCCCACCCCCCATCCAACTTATCCCTCAAACTTCCCAAAAATTGGTATAGCTTCCATCATCCTGAAGGCCATAGCTCTCCTTCTTGGCTCCCACCCTCCCGCCTCTGAAAGACGAAAGCATATGATTAATGGCCATCATTATAGTTATTCTTGTGGTAAAGGATAATTTGTTTAAATTATCAGTCCCCGGTATACCAAGTAGCCCATATTTCTGCTTCAAGTTTTGGAGTGCAGAGGAGAGAGGAGAAGAAAAGGATAAATTAAAAAAAAAAAAAAAAAAAAGAAAAAAAAAGGGGGGGGTGGGAGGGGGGGAAAGAAAACTTGCCCGCGGTCATATTGAGAGACTTTCCAGCATAGCACCACGGAGACCGTCCGGTCCAATGTCTTTCTGCCACAGAGGATGTCCAGATCAACGTGACCAATTAAAAATAGATAAGTACGCCATTAGTCACGTTGATCAATCGATGGCAGGCAGTCCCTTGGTGACACGCTCTCTGGAAACACTTCTGGTTGGTTTTGTTACTGTATCTCGGGTTCGGCTGACTCTTGTGTCTTCCTGATCGTTGTGTGTATTTTTTGGTGAGTTGGATCCAGATCGCTTATCTGGGGATCTACGTGAACGGGTGTCCTCTCCATCTCTCGTCGTCAGTTTGCGCCATGCCTCTTCCGTGTCCGTATAAAATCGTGGTTTGCCGTCACGGCCTGTCACCTTGAGTGTGGCAGGGTATAACAGTTGAAACGGAGTGCCTCTTTTAAATAGCATGCTGCAGATGTCATTAAACAGCCTCCTCTTCCTGACCACTTCAGGGGAGTGATCTCCGAATATTAGCACTTTATGTCCCCTTAACGTCAGAGGTTGGCGTCGTCTCCTGAAAGCCATCAGTAATTTTTCTTTATCTTTACAGTCTAAGTATTTCATTATAACCTGCTAGGTTTTAAGGTGCTTGAGTGTTGTATATCGTCTCTGTTGCCTATCTCTCGGGGTGGTGGGGGAGGGCCTATCCTGTGTGCCCTTTCCACCCGCATCTTCTCTCAAAACCCAGGGCTTGGGGCAATTCGGCTTCGCAAATGTCGTCTAATTGGTTGTGAGATATAGACTCAGGCAAACCTACAATCCTCAAGTTGTTGCGCCTGGATCTATTTTCTAAGTCGTCTAGTTTAGCTTTCATCCATGTGGATTCTTTATTGACAGCTTCCAATTGTAGTTCAAGAGCTTGCACTCTGTCTTCATAGTCTGATATTCTCTGTTCAGTCTCTGTCAATCTTGTCTCATGCTGCTGTGTAGTGTGTTGTAGCTCAGCCAGAGCCGACTGCACTGTCTCTTTGACTGCCCTGCTTAATTCTGCCGTGGGGTGAGCCTTCAATTCTGTGACCAACACTGTGTGTAACTGGGACTCCATTATGTCACCAACCTCCCGTTGTGAAGCAGAGGCCGCCGCTGCTGTCGTCCTTATCTGCGGGCTGATCGTGTTCCCCCTTCCCCCCTGCTGCCTCGCATCTGCGTTCTGTTTGTTATTCTTCTCCCTCACTCTCCCGCTCGCTGCCATCTTGCCCCACCTCCTGATGCTGTGGTGTGGCTTCTCGTGCCTGTAGTGATGCCGGAGCTGCGCAGCCACGGCTCCATGTAATTCCGCTCTGTGCCCCTGCTCCTCTCCTTGCCGTCTCTGGTGAAACCGGGGTCCTCCGACGGCTATTGTGCGGGTATTTGGCGGTGGGTGTCAGGAGCTATCCGCTCACCGTGCGGCCATCACAGGAGCGGAACCGGAAGCTCCTTGCTGCAGTTTTGATAAAATCACCTGTGAATAGGGTGGTGCTAGGCTAAAAACAAACTGTTAAGGCAATGGCTAGTTAATACTGTACCTCCTCTGCATATTAATCATTATGCAAATTTCTCAGTAATGAAGCAACAGATTGAAATGGAAATCCATCAACATCTTGCAAGACCAGCATGCACATGTAAGAGGTTTGAGATGGGGATGGCGGGTGTTGATCTTGCTCTCAGATTCCCATTAAATTGTCACTATAATAAATATAACTACTCAAAGGGATCTGTATCTGTATACAGATTCCACAGTACAAACTGCATATTTAGTAACAAAGAGATTCATTGGATCTGATCAGCACTAAGGGCTGCTTTACACGTCGCAATATCGTTCCGATATTGCATACAAATTCACGGGAGCGCGCAGGTTTTTGGCACTGGTCCAAGATTGCATGGTAGATGTCACACAGGAAGATATTGGCAGGCAACGCAACTACGATGTAGTACGTCCCTTTTCCATGCTGTGTATGAGCAACCCAGGGAACGACCATTTAACATTGGAGTGAATAGGGGAAGTTGCGCTCCAAATCGTAGTTGCGCTGTCACACAACACGATCCTGCTACATCGCATATACAATATCGTACAGTTGAAGGGCTTGCACAATCTTCATGCAATATTGTAGTTAGGTTGTTTTCGCGTCGCATTGCCCATTTACACGACACAATGCACAAACGATATCAACTGCAACGGCCACACCACGTAACTTTTTATCGATGCTGCGTTGCGATATTGTAACGTGTAAAGCGGCCCTTAGACAATCCATTACAGAATCACTGTGTATTGCTAATATTAGAATGAGCATTTTAAGTGTCTAGCTAGAGTTGGTGTCCAACTGATAGACTGACAGCTACAGCCTAAACAGTGTGACATTTCAGCATCAGAAAGGAGGAGCACTGGGGAGTTATCAATGTGGCTAGATAAGTGGAAAGTGAGAGTAACAGCTCATTAGGGTTTATGCAGTTATTCTGACGTGGATTGTCAAAGTTCCATCAGTTCTAAGGTCCCTTTCACGCTGGCATTTTTGAAACGGCCGCACTTGCAGCACCGATCCGGAAATCCCCATGCATTGTTTATGGGGCTTGTGGTAGGGTGCGGCAAGTGCGGTTTTGCCGGTTGTGGCAGATGCAGCACTTGCGGCTGCGAAAAAAAACGCGGTCAGCAGCGTTTTTTTTCACGGCCGTAACTGATGGATCTGCCGCAACCGGCAAAACTGCACTTGCCACAAGCCCCATAGACAATGCATGAGGCTCACCGCAAGTGTGGCCGTTAGGCGGAAGATGCAGCAGATGCAGTAATTCTGCCGCATTTTTTCAAAAGCGCCAGTGTGAAAGGGGCAGTGTACAGTTTTTATTGTGAAATCAGATAAAAACTCTATAAGGCAAGCTAACAAAATTTCCTTTGAGATATGATTAAATTATTAGACATAAACAATCAGAGATTATAAAATTGCTGTGATTATCACCTATGAAGCAAAAATAGTGATAAGTATAGTCTATATACAGTATATAAATACAGGGTGGTCATTTATATGGATACATCACATAAAATGGGAATGGTTGGTGAATGGTTGGTGATATCAACTTCCTGTTTGTGGCACATTAGCATATGGGAGGGTGGTGACCATGGCGGCTATTTTGAAGTTAGCCATTTTGGATCCAACTTAATTTTATCCAATGGGTGGAATCAAACGTACTGAGAATTTCATAAGAAAAACAATGGTGTGCTTTGTTTTAACGTAACTTTATTCTTTCATGAGCTGTTTACAAGTTTCTCTTTGTTTACAGCCATTGACATGTCGCAGAGGTTAACACGTGAGGAGCAGATAGAAATGGTGTTGATGTTTGGTGAACGAAGTACCTGGGTCATTGCAGCAGATTTCAATGCAAGCCACCATACAAGACCACCATCTCCCATGCTACAGTTAGCAAACTGCTTGCTTGCCAAATTTTGTGAAACAGGTTCAGTGTTGGATTTGCCAAAATGTGGACACATGAAAACTGTCACTAATGAAGAAACATCAGTGGCTGTCCTGGCTTCAATCAACTAGAGCCCACAGTGTAGCACTCACTGCATGTCACTGGATAGTGGCATCAGTCGAACATCGCTTTGGCGGATATTAGCTACTCACAAATGGCACCCTTACAAAATCCAGCTGCTGTAGCATCTCAACTAGGATGACCCAGATCGGCACACTGGATTTGCAGAATGGGCAAAACAAAAAATGGAACAGGACCCTCAGTTTACACAGAATATTATGTTCAGTGATGAGGCAAACTTTTTTGGGAGTGGTGAAGTTAACAAACAAAACCACCGCTATTGGTCTGACACTAACCCACATTGGATTGATCCCTCCAAGACTGTTGGAACACAATAATTGATGGTATGGTGTGGTGTATGGGTACAAAGATAGTGGTGCCATTCTTCATCAATGCAAACCTCAATGCCACTGGATATCTGAAATTGTTACATGATAATGTGTTGCCTGAAGACTGCATGTTCCCTGAGTTTTTCCAACAAGATGGTGCACACCACATTATGAGGTGTCAGGTCCGAGCATTCCTACATGAACAGTTTCCTTGAAAGTGGACTGGTTGTTGTAGGTCAGTTGAATGGCCACCAACATCTCCCAATCTGACCCCCTTAGACTTTATCTGTGGGGTCATGAAAGCAATTGTCTATGCTGTGAAGATACGAGATGTGCAGCATCTGAAACAATGGATACTGGAAGCCTGTGCTAGAATTTCTTCTGCAGTGTTGCTATTAGTGTGTTAAGAGTGGGAGAAGAGGCTTGATTGACAATCCAACACAATGGGCAGCACTTTGAACACATTTTGTAAGTGGTCATAAACTTGTAAATAACTCGTGAAATAATAAAGTTACGTTAAAACCAAGCACACCATTCTTTTTTTTATAAAATTCTCAATGAGTTTGATGTGTCACATGATTCTCTGATTCTCTTCCCATTGAAAAAAAATAAAGTTGGATCCAAATTACCAACTTCAAAATGGCTGCCATGGTCACCACCCATCTGGAAACGTTTTCCCCCTCCCGTATACTAATGTGCTACAAACTGGAAGTTGATATCACCAACCATTCCCATTATATTTAGGTGCATCCATATAAATGGCCCACCCTATATTTATATATACACACACAAAGGTACCGTCACACGCGGCAATTTTGCAAGCAATTTCATGGCAATTTGCTGGTTGCAGTGAAATCATGGATACATGGTTCTGTTTTGTTGCTGTGTAGAAATGGAACCATGTATCCATGATTTCACTGCAACCAGCAAATTGCCAGTGAAATTGCTTGCAAAATTGCCGCGTGTGACGGTACCTTTACAGGGTGGGCCCATTGATGGAGAGCGTCACTCTCACATCAGCCACTTTTGTCACAAGATGAGATTTTGGTGGTGCTGGTGTTAGTGTGGACAGATGTGTCTAGACAATACAGAACTGTTTTTCCTTACCACAGAACTGGTACTGGTGTCTAGACAATACAGAACTGCCCTACACTTTATGAAATGTACAGTCACAAGCCCCTACTACTTGAATTCCATCATTGTGCCTGTGCATGAACAACACAGGCCTCATTTCATTTTCATGATATTACAACAATGCTTCTGCTCATCGAGGTCACATCATAAGGAAATGGCTGCTATAGATTTGGGTAACTAAAATGGGGTGGGCTGTACTTTCTCCAGAACTAAATCCCATTGAAAACCTATAGGATCAGGTAAGTCAATTGTGTGGAGGCCCATAATTCCATACCCAGAACATCAATGACCTGAAGGCGACCGGTCAAGAAGAGTGGACTACCATGCCTCGGGAGACAATAATTTGAATTGTGAACATCATGATCTATTGTTTTCAATCTGTAATTGATGCTCAAGGCCACATGAAAAGTTATTGAGACTGACATTTTTTTTGGGGGTATAACTACCATTGATGTGGGCTTTTGTTCAATAGTTTGAGATGAGAAAATCACTTAAATGCCCTTCTTTCAAGATAAAATATCACTGTAGCGTGAACATCTTATGATTCCCATAAATTTCACCCAAAAGCCAAATGACCCTAAATTTTTGTGAGTAGTGTAAGTCTCAATAATATATTAATAGATGTATCTATAAAAGCCATAGACTTCCATCTAACACAAAATGCTTCATAGGTGACAAAAACCCATGTATTTCAAATGCATAAAATTATCAAATAACTTTACAAAAACATATTCACATAATGTTGGTATTGGGTCATGCCAATTTAACTGTGGAATTATGGTCAAAAATCAAAAAGATTCTCATTATCTCCAACGAACATAAGGTCATTAGGAGACTATTGATGCCACATTGGAAATTTTATTTTATAAGAATGTCTTCATATCCACTAATCCTTTTTGGGAACAAGGATCCATATAACATTGCCCAACAGGAATATTTGTTCTACACTAAAAGTAAAAGTATTTGTCACAGTCATTTGTCACACTTAATTTCTTTGTATTTTAGATCATAGAGAAAATTCCCATTACTCCATTCCCTGTGCTGCAACCTACTTGGAACACAATTGTTCCAAATGATGATAAAAGGGATCAATCCTAATAAAGGCACATCCAGTATTATGGGTTCTTATCCCAAAGGACGCTTTTTCTTGGCCACTGATGACCAGAGAAGACGATGATCTCTGCAATATTTGTCTTCTCTTCCACATGATTTATAAGCTATTTCCGTTGGCATACATTGTTGATAATCATCATTACTTATACAGTAATCTCCTGCTTGTCCTTTTTATAAACACATTCATATCTCAAGGGACAAAAGTTTGCTCTCATTACAAGTGATTGTGTTGTATGATATGAAAGACAAAACTGTTGTAAGTGACACGGTTTATGAAATTAAAAAAGAACATTATGACCTCCTTACAAGATCCAGTAATTGAGCACCCTTATAAAACACCAAAAATTAAACACCTGAAATCCAACAATGCAGTACAGTGCATTGACATAACTATCAGAAACTGTAAATATTTTAAGAAGAACAGTCATAATAGTAAGAAAAATCCTAAAAATACTATCATAATATTTTCCAGTCAAGTATTAAATGGGTTCTCTAGTGAAAACAAGCTATCACCTTTCTAAAGAATTAGTGATAATGTTTTAATTAGTGGGTATCAAACCACAATGACCCCCATGAATCTGCAGAATAGAGATGTCATGATGACTATGGGTAAACGGGCAACCAGGGCACCTAATCTGCCACTCAAGCTAGGGAGCCCTGAACTATCTCCATTTCAGGGGTATGCCTAATGGTGGAGATGCTCAAATCTCCTTTCCTGGTCCTGCTCTGATGCCAACATCCCTTCCCCCAGGAGCAAAGGAAAAATGAAACTCACATATAAAAACAGACAAGGGCAAACCTAGTCACAAAGTAAGCACACAGAAAGGTAAAGACAATAAGAGTAGCAGGAGAAAAAATCCAAAGCGGGCAGGAAGCAAAAAAACAGGGGAGAACTTTCACAATCGCACCAAGTAAACAGCACCACTTCCTCCAGAAAGTCTGAGACACCACACCTAACAGATCAACATAGGATAAACTATAGCTGGCATGAATAGAAGGATTCTTCCAGCATAAATAGGAGAGGAGCCCCTGTGATAGGCCTCCCCACAATGTGTGTTAAGAGGAGCAAGCAGACCAGTAGAGATGAACTCTTGCTAGCCTGTCTATGAATCAGCACCAAGTCGGTTGACACCTGAGTCTGCCTGCGAGACACCAGAAAAACCATCAGGCAAAGCATCAGTCTGCAATTTGAACAGAGCTCAACGCTGCTTTGACATTTGGTAAAGTTTGTGCAAAACCCTATCAAGGACACTTTTATTTCTTATACAATATAACATTGTGTGTGACTGTAAAGAAGATTCATAGAGAATGAATGGCAAAATAGTCAGGTGTGTGCGCTGCTGCTTTATTCTAAAGAGAATACAAGTGCCTTGTTTTGCCTACTGGTGGAGGTCCCAGAGATTATACGCCAACCGATTATTAAAGTATCGCCTACAGTGGTGCTTTACTGTTTTTATTATTATTATATTTATTTATAGAGCACCATTGATTCGATAGTGCTGTACATGGGAAAGGGTTACATACAAACAAGTTAAAAATACAATGAACTAACAGTGACAGACTGGTACAGAGGAGAGAGAGGCCCCTGCCCTTGCGGGCTTACATTCTACAGGGCAATGGGGAGGGCGGGAGACAGAAGGCTGGGTCTGCTCTGGTGATGGTGGAGCGCCAGGTCCAGAGGTGGTGAGGTGGCCCTGTGGTCATTGCAGACTATAGGCTGTCCTGAAGACATGAGTTTTCAGGTTCTGCTTGAAGGTTCTGAGTGTAGGGGGATAGACGGACATTTTGGGGTGCAGAATTCCATAGGATGGGGGATGCTCGGGCAAAGTCTTGCAGGCGGTTAGATGAGGAAAGTACAAGTATGGAGGAAAGAATGAGGGCTTGGGAGATCGAAGATTACGAGTTGGATGATATTGGGACATTAGTTCAGAGATATATGGGGGAGACAGATTGTAGATGGCTTTGTAAATCAATGTTAGTAGTTTGAATTAGATAAGCTGGGGAATTAGGAGCCAGTGGAGGACTTTACAGATGGGAGAAGTGGGGGAGCAGCGAGGAGATAGTTGGATTAGTTGGCCAGCAGAGATAAGGACAGATCGGAGAGCTGTAAGAGTGTTGGCAGGGAGGCCACAGAGGAGGAGGTTGCAGTAGTCGAAACAGTAGATGATGAGGGCATGCATTAGTAGTTTAATAGATTGAGGGTTGAGAAAGGGACGGATTCTGGAAATATTTTTGAGGTGGAGGCGGCAGGAGGTGGCAAGAGCTTGGATGTGTTGTTTGAAGGATAAGCCAGAGTCAAGAGTTACTCCGAGGCAGTGCACTTCAGGTACAGGGCAAAGTGTGACATCATTTATTGTGATAGATCAAATATGGGAGGTGCGCAAGATGGGGGAAAGATGATGAGTTCAGTTTTGTCTACGTTTAGTTAAGGAAGCAAGAGGAGATGAAGAAGGATGTGGCTGATAAGACACTCTGGGATTCTGGACAGCAGAGAAGTGACGTCTGGGCCAGAGAGGTAGATCTGAGTGTCATCAGCATACAGGTGGCACTGGAATCCATGGGACTTTATGAGTTGTCCTAGGCCAAGGCTATAGATTGAGAAAAGAAGAGGTCCCAGGACAGAGCCTTGAGGGACCCAAACAGAGAGGGAATGGGACGAGGAAGTAGTGTGGGAGTGGGAGACACTAGATGTGCGGTTGGAAAAGTAGGAGATCCAGGAGAGGGCAAGGTCAGTGATACCAATGGAAGAGAGGGTCTGTAATAGGAGGCAGTGGTCGACTGTGTCAAATGCAGAGGAAAGGTCAAGAAGGAGGAGGACAGAGAAGTGTATCAGCGGGTACATAGGGCCCGCTGAAGCATGGAAAGCACGCGAAACTGTCACCGTCGTCCCTCTTTCCTCCCTTCCCTGCACCCACCGATGTAAACTTTCTGGAATAAAGCTGTTCTTGGAATAAATGATCCCGGAGTGCCGCTGTTTTCCTTCTAAGTTCTTAAAAGTCTTGTCTGATCTGATCGATCTTGTTGGTTAAGTGTGTTGCGAAGTCTTCTGCAGAGATACGAGAAGTAGGAGGGGGCAGAGGAGGGAGTTAAATGTGTTGAATACCTGCCTGGGATTGTGGAACAAAGTGGATATCAGGGTAATGAAGTAAGCCTGTTTAGTGGTGTTGAGTGCTGACTTGAATTTGAGAAGTGCTTGTTTAAATGCTCTGTAGTCTTCTTGTGAATGTGTTTTCTTCCAGCGCTGGTCAGCAACCTTAGACTCTCGCCGCAGCTTTTTAGTGGTGTCTGTGTGCCATGGTTGTCTGTTGATTCGTCGTGTTCTGCCGTGAACGAGAAGGGCAACTGCATCAATCGCTGCTGTTAGTATATAACTGTAGAAAGTGGCATTATCTGTGTTGTGGATTGAGGACATGGAGGATAGTGGTAGAATAGAGTAAGAGAGTATGTGAGTGTCAACATGTGTGAGGTTTCTGCGAGGATGTGCGAGTTTGTGGGCATGGGTGGCAGGTGAGGAGGACAACGATGAGGAGGCAATACACATATGGTCAGAAGTATAGCCTGATATATTAAAGAGCAGGGCCGGCTCCAGAAACCTGTGGGCCCCGGGTGAAAGAGTCTCCATGGGCCCCTTTAACACTCTGTCCGCACTGCTGCACATCTACATCATAAGCCGCACTCCAGGTTTAGGCAAATGTAAAAATATTTCCTATTAATTAACGCTTCCCTGGTGGTGTTAAAGGGAGGAGCCATTAACACTAATTTTTATGTACCAGAGTGGAATACGGAAGCAATAAATCTATAGTTAGTTTCTTTCTGCAAACTATATTAGACACACACAGCTGTGCTATATACTTATAGACCTAGATAGCTCTGCTACATGCACACTTGACACAGTAATCTGCAACTTGAAAACTACACACAAACACACAGCTTTACCACATGCACACCAGATTAACAGCTCTGCAACTTGCACACTACACACACAGCTCTGCTACATGCCCAATACATGTACACTACACACATCTCTGCTACATGAACATACAGATACACACAGCTCTGCTACATTCACACTACACACACAGCTCTACTACATTCCCAATACATCCACACTACACACATAGCTACATGCCAAATACATGCACACTACACACACACAGCTCTGCTATATTAACATACAGATACACACAGAGCTCTGCTACATGTCCAATACATTCACACTACACAAACAGCTCTGCTACATGCCCAATACATGCATCTACAGACAGACACAGCTCTGCTACATTCACACTACACACACAGAGCTGCCTCATGCCCAATACATGCACACTACATACCCAGCTCTGCTACATGAACATATAGATACACACACACACAGTTCCGCTTACATGCCTATACAGACACACACAGCTCTGCTACATGGACACTACACATACATACACAGATACACACACAGTTCTTCTATATGCACATACCAACATACACAGCTCTGCTTCATGGACAATGCATGCACATAGAAAACACATACACACAGCTCTTCTACATGGAGAGTTCATGCACATACAGATACACACACACATACACACAATCTATACATTACCACATTGGTGAAGAACAGGAGAGGAGCCACTAGGAGCTGCAGGAGGCTGCAGAACTTGAGCAGCAGCAGTAACTTCAAAGGCCTTAATCTCAGTCATGTGATCAGTCACATGACTGGAACTGGAAGGTCCTTCAGCCTCCTTCAGCTCCTGGTAAGATTCTTCTCCCACTGCCTACCGATCACCTAGATCAGTGCAGAGCAGGAGAGAAGAGAGGGAGAGAGCACAGCTGTCTCTGAGCAGGGCTCCTCTGCTTCTGCTCACAGACAGCGAGTGGGCCCTCTCACTTCTTCAGGGCCCCGGCACCTGCCCGGGTATGCCAGATGCTGGCGCCGGGCCTGTTAAAGAGCAAGTGCAATCAGTATGTCATATTTATGGATCCCAGTGTTACCGAACCATATGTAGAAGTGGCTTCTCCAGTCAGTATGACATACAGGCGACTTCGGAAGGTTGATCCTACTGACATATTCCCTTAAGATCAGAACTTCTATTTCATCAATACAAATCTTAAACTTTTTTCTTCTTTAAAGTGGTCATCCAGTATTCTGATAAAAATCTGCAGTCATTCCATGTGATTGCAGATTTCTGAACTCTGACAGTGTGCGGTGCGCTCGCTGTCAGGATTCACTGGTTCTTGCAAATAAGAGCAGACGGCCACATGACCGTAGGTATGCAATTTGAGTGCGCGTGTTCATGTGCCAACTAGAAGTGTTCAGCTTCTCTTCATTTAAGTGTATTGAGATAATTCACTCATGTCTAGTCTGAATGTGGCCATAAGTACGCAAATTACCTAAATGTGGATACATGCCCGCCTGCATTGACTGGCAAATCCTACACCTACTCAAACAAAGAAAATTCTGCATAATGAAAAGGTGAAATACAGTTCAACAAAATATAAATTAAAGACCATTTTTTCTTAACATTAGCATACAAATACAAACTTATTCTACTGCCCTTACGTCTGTCTGGATAAAAAAATATCATTGTTAAAATTAGATTTAGTTACCAGTGAGAAGATCAAGGCTGGTGATCATTCTGATTTAGACACATTACAATGTCACCTTTATGCCAAAATGCTGGAAAATACTTACTGATATAGTCATGGAAGATGCCATCAGACAGCCACAGCAGCCTTAGGCCTTGGCAGAACTGTCACTGAGATCTCAGTATCCCCCTCCCCTCTCCCTTCATGTTTGGATGTGTATCATCCATGGGATAAAAGTGGCCCACAATAAATTACTGCAGTGTCGCCTAGCAGAATGTTGCTTTCTAAACATGTGTCATGATTTGCAAAGGCAGGATGAGGACACAAATGAGAATCCAAAAGGTGAGTGTCTTGTAAAAAATGCTCCTGACATCAGAAAATATGATCTTTTTGGCTGATCTGATCCGCACAAGAGACGCTATTTACAGCACATTAGGATAAATCCAGTGTGATTATTACGTCACATTTTCCAATTGATCAGTTCTCTAGACCCATCCAATATGATGTTCCTCTAGTACAGATAAAATGTCCTCCTGCTGAATTACAAATCCCAGTACGGAGCTCCTGTTTACTTTTTATTATTTTCTACTGACAGTTTCTGACCTTGTCTGACCTTCTATCAAATCTGATCTGCTTACGGAGTTGGATTGACCTTGATTTTAAACTAGTTTGTAACTAGTCCACCTTCCTCTAGACAAATCATATAGCCAAAAGTATAACCTCTGAATAATTGTGAAAACAAGTGCATGAAATCAAGCATATTGTCTTGACCCTTCAACCGAACCATCTTCACAGACAGTGGTAATTGATAGTACCATCTGCCATGGTAGCGGATGTGGATCCACTGCCCCATAGACAGGGCTTACCTTGGAGGGGTGTGACTAAGTGCCTATCAAGTTTTCACCAGTGCGTCTGATGGTGAGAAGGAACTGGACTGCAGAAATATACCAGGTACCGCTCCAGGGCAGTCTCCAGAAGAGCAGTTGACCCAAAGGTAAGGGACGCAGGTACAGAGGGAAGGTAAGATGGAGCGGTTAGTGGAGGCTGATAGAATGGAGTACGTTCAGGAGACTGCGTGGATGGACAGATACTGGAGACAGACAGATCAGGTTCGGGTTCTCTGACAGATAGGAGAAGTTTAGGAACTGAAGACAGGCAGGTAGGGTTAAGGTACACTATAGAGACTTAACCAGAGACTGAAATGATGGGTTACAGACTAAGAGAATTGACAGGAAAACCTAGTAACCTAATTGCTCAGGCACTTCCCTACATGGGGAAGATGCCTTAAATTACCCAGTATTGCTCTGCAATAGGCCGGGGAACATTTTCTGAGTGTACACGCTGCCAATTTAAGAGGCAGGGAGCACATGCGTCCTAAGGACATTGCCAGAAGACCTGCTCAACATGTACAGGCCTTGTTGTGTGGAGACCGCAGAAGGAGCAGGGGACCAAGCAGGCCAGCTGTGTCAGTGAATACGTCAGCATCCCAGCTGCTTGGAAACATCGTGGCCAAAAGACGAGAATGACACAATTTTTGTCTTTGGGTACCGTCACACTTGGCGACGCACCAGCGATCCCGACAGCAATACGACCTGGTAGGGATCGCTGGTGCGTCACTATCGGGATCGCTGGTGAGATGTCAAACAGTCAGATCTCACCAGCGACGCAACAATGATCCGGAATGATACAGAGCTCGTTGGGACCCTGTTTCTCAGGCCTGTAGTATTGAGATCGTTGGTCATTGTCCCTGTCAAACACACCGATGCACCCAGTGGGACCCTAACGATCAAAAAATGGTCCAGGTGACTGACACGACCAGCGATCTCACAGCAGGGGCCTGGTTGCAGCTAAGTTTCAAACATAGCGAGATCGCTGTTGCATCACCAAACTTGTGACTTAGCATTGATCTCGCTAGAGATCTCGCTCAGTGTGACGGGGGCTTTTCACAAGGTTTTGCTTCTTCAACCTGTTTAGTTATTTCAGTAACATGTTTCTACGATTTCTAAAATAAATTAGTAGCATTAAGATGTAAAATTTTTAATTACAAATACATCAAGTTTATGCAAAAACTCAATATTTACAGTGTTGACCTATATTTATATTAAGGTTATATATCGTGTTTTTAGCCAAATTCTGACTGATGGCAACCCATTCTTTCCTAATCAGCGCTTGAAGCTCATCACAATTTGATGGCTTGTTTGTCCACCGACTTTTTGAAGATTTACCACCAGGGATGGGTAAACTCAAACCATAAAGTTCGATGTCCGTACTGAACATCTAGTGTTCAGGCAAGGACCCTGAAAATTTACTTCTGTGAGCAGTCTGCGTTACTATTTGGGTTAGGAGGCTGTAAAAAAAACTAAATAGTGATTAAACATCAGCATGATACCAGGTCTGCACACTTGCAGTTCTGGGGCCGCTCATAAACTTCCTAGTTAGTCACTGCATGGTAAATGCTAGAATGTATGGGCTGTTTCCAGGTTACTGTACTGGTTTCAACAGGCAATCACAGATGCCCACTCTCTGTGACAGCTTCTCTGATAATTTATTTAAAATAAAACAAAATAATTTATAAAATTATAAATATAATTTATAAAATAATGTAATATACCGTATATACTCGAGTATAAGCAGAGTTTTTCAGCACAAAAATTGTGCTGAAAAATGCCCCCCTCGGCTTATACTCGAGTCAGTATATGGCTGAGTGTGGGGGGGCGGTGTCCGGGGGCTGGAGGAGGCAGGGGGGAGGCTGTACAGTGAGCGGCCGTCACGTGGGCCGCTCATTAGTGCAATGCAATATGCACTGCATCCCCTGTCCATCAGCGGCAGGGGGAGCGGTGCATATTACATTGCACTGTGTATGCGCCCCCCCCCCACAGGTTACTGCCCCCCATGCTGCCGCACACCTTAAAATAACAAAGCATTTATTCTCACCCTCCGTCGCTCTGTCACAGCTGCGTCCTCCGGTCCCTGCTTCTTCTTGCTTTCGCCGGCTTCTTGTGACCGTCGCCAGCAGATGACGTCATCTGCTGGCGCCAGTCACAAGAAGCCGGCGAAAGCAGGAAGAAGCAGGGACCGGAGACGCAGCTGTGACAGAGCGACGGAGGGTGAGAATAAATGCTTTGTTATTTTAAGGTGTGCGGCAGCATGGGGGGGCAGTAACCTGTGAGGGGGGGCGCATACCACTGCTAAGGGGCCTGTATACAACTGCTAAGGGGCCTGTATACCACTGCTAAGAGGCCTGTATACAACTGCTAAGGGGCCTGTATACCACTGCTAAGGGGCCTGTATACCACTGCTAAGGGGCCTGTATACCACTGCTAAGGGGCCTGTATACAACTGCTGAGTGGCCTGATACGAGGGAGGGGGCTGTATACCACTGCTGAGGTGCCTGTATAATACCACTGCTGAGGGGCCTGTATACCATTGCTGAGGGGCGCTATATACCAGTGACGGGGGCTATATAATAGGATGGGGGTCTGCTGCATTTCATACCCTAGGCTTATACGTCAACTTTTCCCAGCTTTTGGGGGCAAAAGTACAAAAGTAGGGGGGTCGGCTTATACACGAGTATATACGGTAATAAAAAAATAATTTATATAAAATAAAAACAGAGAATTCCTTTATTTGAAAAAAAAATTAAAAAATCACAGACAACGCTCATTTTTCAACTTCTTACCCTACACATACAGGTGCATCTCAATGAATTAGAATATCATCAAAAAGTTAATTCATTTCTGTAATTCAATACATAAGGTGAAATGTATATACAGTTGTGCTAAAAATTTTACATACCCAGCAGATTTTTTTTTGCTTTCTTGGCCTTTTGTCAATGAATATTAATGATAACACCAAAACTTTTTTTCCACTCATGGTTAGTGCTTGGGTGAAGCCATTTATTGTCAAACTATTGTGTTTTCGCTTTTTAAATAATAATAATCAAAAATGGATTGTATTAAACAGGGAAGGGGTACAAAAAGATATCCAAGCAATTGATAATGCCAGTCAGCAGTGTTAAAACCGTGATTAACAAATGGAAAATCAGAAGCTCGGTAAAAACCAAACCAAGATCAGGTAAACAAACAAACATTTTGGCCACAACTGCCAGGAAAATTGTTTGGGATGCAAAGAAAAACCACTAATAACATCAGCAGAAATATAGGACTCTCTGAAAACTAGCGGTGTGGCTGTTTCAAGATGCACAATAAGGAGGCACTTGAACAAAAATGGGCTGCATGGTCGAGTCAACAGAAGAAAGCCATTACTGCACAAATGCCACAAAATATCTAGCCTACAATACGCAAAACAGCACAAAGACAAGCCTCCAAACGTCTGAAACAAGGTAATTTGGAGTGATAAGACCAAAATCAAACTTTTTGGCCACAACCATAAACGTTACATTTGGAGAGATGTCAACAAGGCGTATGATGAAAGAAACACCATTCCTACTGTAAAGCATGGAGGTGGATCGCTAATGATATGGGGATGTGTGAGCGACAGACACAGAAAACTTAAAGTATGTTATCAGCAAATACTGGAGGCAAATTTGCACTCACCAGCTCAGAAGCTGTGCATGGGACATACTTGGACGTTCCAACTAGAGATGAGCGGTGTTCGAATCGAATTGTTCGCCAATCTCAAATCCGAGTTGTTATTGGCGATGTGCGAGTCGTTCGTCGAATTAGAACAATTTGCTCCAAATTCGGCAGTTCGAGGTCATGTTCGATTTCAGTTATGCAAGGTATATAGATAAATTGCGGAACTGAAATGAAGTAAAATGAAGGAGTTAAAAATTTTTAAAAAATGATACTCACCTCTCTAATACATCCAGAAACGCTTCCAGCACTGCCTACCTGTCGGAGATGTGATCTCGGCAGCGTTTCCCGGTGAAATGACGAGTTTTCGCGATAACTCGTCATGTGACCGGAAACTGCTGCCGATATTATGACGTCACCACAGGTCCTACAGGCCCTCACTAGTAATGAATAGTAGTGAGGATCTGTAGGACCTGCGGTGACGTCATAATCACCGCAGCGGTTTCGGTCACATGACGAGTTATCGTGAGAACTCGTCATGTGACCGCAGGTCCTCACTTACTATTCACTACTAGTGAGGACCTATAGGACCTGCGGTGATGTCATAAGCTCGGCAGCGGTTTCCTTTTACATGACGAGCTATCGTGAGAACTCATTTCACCGGGAAACGCTGCCGGTATCACATCTCCGACAGGTAGGCAGTGCTGGAAGCATGCTGGATGGATTAGAGGGTAAGTATCGATTTTTTTATTTTTAACCCTTGATTTTACTTCATTTCAGTTCCGCAATGTATGTATATACATTGTGGAACTGAAAATAACCACCACACTAGTGTTTTAGTGTGTTCGTCGAACATTCGACGAACACACCGTCCATTTGACGAATCGAACTAGAACACTAGGGTGGTGGCACAACACTCGTTCCAACATAACGATCCAAAACACAAGGCCAAGTTGACCTGTCATTGGCTACAGCAAAACAAAGTGAAGGTTCTGGAGTGGCCATCTCAGTCTCCTGACCGTTGAGCCACTCTCAGGAGAACTCAAGCTTGCAGTCCATGCAAGAAAGGCCAGGAAATTACAGGAACTGGGAGGTTTTTGCCAAGAATGGACAACTTTACCATCTGATAAAATGAAAGACCCTCATCCACAACTACCACACTAAACTGTTATTGATGTTAGATGAAGCAACACACGGTATTAAGAACTGGGGTATGTGAACTTTTGATGAGAATCATTTTGGATGTTTTTGGTTGTCATTATGATTTAAAAAGAGAAAACACAGTAGTTTGACAATAAATGGCTTCACCCAACCACTAACCATGAGTGGTAAAAAAAAGTTTTTGTGTTATCATTCATATTCTTTGAAAAAAGGCCAAGAAAGCATAAAATGTGCTGGAGTTTGTAAACATTTGAGCACAACTATAGAGTCATTACAAACAGTGATCTATTCCAAGAATTTATTTCTGTAAATGTTGATAATGGCTTACAGCTTACAGAAAATTAAAGTAGGGAGGATGAGTTCAGAGTCAAGCCCCATCACTAACAGACCCCAGGTAACCCAGACCATGATGTCACCCTGCTTACAGCAGGAGCCAAAACTCGGTCAGTTTCTGGTACTGCTGTGAACAGATGTCGCAGAGGATTGTGGAGGGTTTGTGTGGGAATACTAAAGATGTGAATTAGGCATGCGCTTGTGTTCTTTTTTCAAATAAAATTATTTTTTTACTGTATGGTGTATTATTTACCATTCACTTAGAGGTTCATAATGACCAGGTCTAACATTGGCCCGACATTATGAATCTTGAGTTTAGTACCAGCTGGCAATATTAAGCTGACATTAACCAGCAGCATGGTGGCTCAGTGGTTAGCAGCGCAGCCTTGCAGCGCTGAGGTCATGGGTTCAGATCTCACCAAGGGCAACATCTACAAGGATCTTCTCCCTGTGTTTGCATGGGTTTTCTCTGGGCTCTCCGGTTTACTTCCACTCTCCAAAGACATACGGATAGGATGTCTAGATTGGGAACCCCAATGGGGAGTGTTGCACAAAAGTATGTAAAGTGCTATGGAATAAACAGTGTTATATAAATGAATAACACCCCTTATTACCAAGTCTGCCATTGCCACAGAGCAACTGGAAGAGATGGGTACAGCGTCAGAAAGTGGCCCTACTATGAATGCTCCATTTTATAGGGTGGCTGCAGACTGCAATTTGAAGTGTGGGAGGTCCAGAATGCTTGAGTCTCCTCACGCTGAGAATTCCAGCATCCAGGTGACTAGTTGTACCTGGCTGGAAACCAAAAATACAGCAAAGCTCCACATAATTATTTCGTGAAATAATTTTTTTTAAAAATTAAGAAAAAAAGGGCTCACTAGCATTTTTTATTACCAACCAGGTAAACGTAGGCAGCAGAGGGTGGGTAGCAGCCCATAACTGCCTGCTTTACCTGTGCTGACCAAAAATACAGCGTAAACTCAGGTCATTAGCACAAAATATGTAACAAATACACACTGTGCGAACAGTGCGTGACTATGTGCCAAAATACAATGTATGCTGCAGATTTTTGATAACCAAAATCTGCACCATTTTTCAAAGATCCACACAGGTAAGTTGGTGGTACCTTCTTAGTGTGTTTTTGCCACGTTTCTTCATGTGGATTTTGCTGCGTTTTTTTTAAGCATTTTCTCACTCTAAGTAATGTTAGGCTAAAGGCTGGAAAAAGAACAAAAGGGTTTATTGATGTCATAATGTGATGTGCGGCTCCACTAATTGTTTGGTCACCAGCCCAGGTACAGCAGACAGCTATGGGCTGCCACTCACCCCAAGCTACTTTTACCTGGTTGGTAATCAACATGCTTGGGCCTCCCACGTTGAGGATTCCAGCCCCCAGCTGCCTAGTTGTACTAGGCTGGAAACCAAAAATACAGTGAAGTTCTGTTTCAAGTGCAGAGAGCATCATGAAGACCAAGGTACACACCAGGCAGGTCTGAGACACTGTTGTGGCAAAGTTTAAAGCCGGATTTGGATACAAAAAGATTTCCCAAGTTTTAAACATCTCAAGGAGCACTGTGCAAGCGATCGTATTGAAATGGAGGTGTATCAGACCACTGCAAATCTACCAAAACCCGGCCATCGCTCTAAACTTTCATCTCGAACAAGGAGAAGACTGATCAGAGATGCAGCCAAAAGGCCCATGATCACTCTGGATGAACTGCAGAGATCTACAGCTGAGGTGGGAGAGTCTGTCCATAGGACAACAATCAGTCGTACACTGCACAAATCTGGCCTTTATGGAAGAGTGGCAAGAAGAAAGCCATTTCTCAAAGATATCCATAAAAAGTCTTGTTTGAAGTCTGCCACAAGCCACCTGGGAGACACACCAAACATGTGGAATAAGGTGCTCTAGTCAGATGAAACCAAAATCAAACTTTTTGGCCACAATGCAAAACGATATGTTTGGCGTAAAAGCAACACAGCTCATCACCCTCAAAACACCATCCCCACTGTCAAACATGGTGGTGGCAGCATCATGATTTGGGCCTGCTTTTCTTCAGCAGGGACAAGGAAGATGGTTAAAATTGATTGGAAGATGGACGGAGCCAAATACAGGACCATTCTGGAAAAAAAACCTGTTGGAGTCTGCAATAGACCTGAGACTGGGACGATTTATCTTCCAACAAGACAATGATCCCAAACGTAAAGCAAAATCTACAATGGAATTGTTCAAAAATAAACGTATCCAGGTGTTAGAATGGCCAAGTCAAAGTCCAGACCTGAATCCAATTGAGAATCTGTGGACAGACCTGAAAACTGATGTTCACAAACTCTCTCCATCCAACCTCACTGAGCTTGAGCTGTTTTGTAAGGAAGAATGGGCAAGAATTTCAGTCTCTCAATGTGCAAAACTGATAGAGACATACTCCAAGTGACTTGCAGCTGTAATCGCAGCAAAAGGTGGCACTACAAAGTATTAACTCAAGGGGGCCGAATAATATTGCACGCCCCACTTTTCAGTTTTTTATTTGTTAAAAAAAGGTTTAAAATATCCAATACATTTTGTTCCACGTCACGATTGTGTCCCACTTGTAGTTGATTCTTCACAAAAAATTTAGAATTTTATATCTTTAAGTTTGAAGCCTGAAATGTGACAAAAGGTTGAAAAGTTCAAGGGGGCCAAATACTTTCACAAGGCACTGTATGACATAGGTCGTGAAAGAGTTAAATGAAATTTGAAGTTCGATGTAAACTCACTGAATTTTACCTATATAAAGGTTCTTGGGTGCCATGTGTGTCAGTTATGTGAATGTTCCGTTCCTGCCACAAATTCCAGTTTTCTGTTCCTATAACATAACAGAAATATGGAATTCCTAATGCATGTGTGAAAAAAAATGTAAACAAAATCCCCAAACTGCCTATAAAGCAGTGATGCTATGGAGGAACATACAGACATTGTTCAATCAGACACGCCATAGTGTAAAGGTTTCCCGTCTATTTCTTTGCTCTTGATCAATAAGCAATCCTAAGTGAACAGATGTAAATGCTCATTTCACTGATAGCAAGCAGGAAACACAGCACACTCATTCTGCATATTGGGGCAGTGCATAAATTCGGACCTGTCTGAAATGATCAGAATACATGTATGGAGTACTCAGGTACATTGAGCAGAATAAAAATACTAGCATGAATTTTTAATATAAGAGAGATACACATCTATGAGCTTAGCTTAACATGAACATCTTATAATGCCACAATCTGGTGAATTTGTTGCATTAGTGATTTATTATTTACTTTTTGCACACATATCACCTTGAGGTATGATATCCAAAAAATCCTGTGCCAAAGTCATGAAAAAACCACACACAATTAGCATATCGTTTTGTAGCCCGTTTCAGTAGCTGGCTTAGTCTGAAGAACAGCATAAACTCAAAACAAGTGGAACTGCCAATTCTTTTCGATTATGGCTATGTGCATTTAACAGTATAAAGAATATGGTTGTCTTCCAAATTTCCAAGCAATCAAAACGCTGTAAACATTCATAATTACTCAGAATTGTAATGCTATAAATTAGAGCATATTATAAAGGCATTGCTTTTCATGGGATATCTGCTCTGTTTCAAATAATGAACTTTAGACTCTGTAATAATTGTGTGAGCGACATTTACCTTTATGCAGCTGACAAACAGCAGTGACAGAAATACAGATGTAAGCCGTGATGTGAATAGAAAGCCTCCGATAATCGTTGCTCACTACTCGACAGGTTTTTGCTACCGCAACTGATAGGAACAACATATAGAAAGGCAGAGACCCTATTCCAGCGAATACTGACGAACTACAAGTTTTCTGAATGTGGAATTGTACAACCGACCAACTCTGGCAACAACACTGATTGACAGCTTTCTGCCTAGGCACAGTGTACACAAAAAAAAAATATGTACCGTATTTTTCGCTTTATAAGACGCACCGGATTATAAGACCCACCCAGATTTTAGAGGTGGAAAATAGGGAAAAAAATATTTGTAGCAAAAAATGACTTTGATATGACACTCAGCCCCTGCAACTAGTCAGTGCTGGCGTCTGTTTCCTTCGGATGCAGGTGCAGCATGTGAGTAACACCAATGACTTCTGCTCCAGTGTCTGATCGCGGGGAGACAGACGCCAGCACTGACTGGTCGGAGGGCTGAGTCTCATATCAATGTCACATGGGACATGACTATGCAACTTCTGACAACGTTGGAACTGCTGCAGCATCCGGGGTAAGGGTGCGTGCACACGATCAGTATACGCAGCGTTTTTTACGCAGCATCTTGCTGCTGTGTCCAAAATGCTGCATAGTACAGTACAACCATAGTAGATGGGATATGTAGAAATGCTTAACCCGACCGCAGCGATCTGACAGCTGCAGTGAGAGTTGCTAGCATTCCGCTCCTCCTCTGCATGTTCATTTCATGCTGCGGAGTGACTGCAGGGAGAAGCTGCCCGGCACCCGCCGCACATGGCGAGTACAGGACGGCTGTGGTCTCCCTGCGGCTTCACTCAGGTCTGGAGGAGCTGCGTCCAACATGCAGCCCTTCCGGACCGTGAGTATGCAGCCTTAGTATGGTCTTTATTACTTTTACAAGGGCTAACAAGGTGAATGAGATGGGATTTGTTCATGTAGTAGCAATCCCTTTAAGAACTATCACTGCCAGCATGTACTGTAGATCCTATAGCATGCTTGGAGTTCTAGTTAAGCACAGTATTGGTAGTCTTAACTTTATTAGTGGTTATGTTACATATACATGTGTACTCACTTTAATGTGTCCTGCTTTGCCCTGTCACCCTGCTGAAATGAAGGAAATGTCCAGTCTGCATATAAAGTTCTGATGTGATGTACTGTAAGAGGGAGGGCCAGGGAGGGGGTCTGTACACTGTGCTGAAATACGATGCTCCAGCCCTGTCTCCTAATTACAAGTCACCACAACAGAGCTTGACCTGTAGATGCAGGGCCAGGGGAGCTGTACACTGCCATCATGCAGGCTCCAGCCCTGCTCTCCATAGATTGAAGCTCCTGAACTGCAGACGAGCACTTCCTGGATTTCAGCACAGTGTCAGGGCTCAGCAGGACACATTACTGTGAGCAGAGGGAGCGAGGCACCACACTGTGACAAGGTACCTGTCATAAGGTGCCGATCTGCTCTGCTCTGCCCCTGTCTTCATGGCAGTGAATCAGCACACAGCTCCGTCCTCATTCACTTGCCGCAGTGGCACCCTGCTCCTCCGTTCACATTAGGCTCCAGCACACAATCTCCCCAGCAGCTGCAGGAAGCTGGGGAGCGACCATGTGTGCCGGCTTCTCCTGCTCCCCGGGCTCATCTCTCCGCTGTCTTCAGTGCAGAGAGGTGGGTGGGGACTGGGAGCAAGTGAAGTGAATATTTAAGTACTTAATGAGCCGGGGACACGTGGTGCTCCTGCCGGCTGGATTCTTCAGCAGGGACCATTCCCTGCCCTCCTGACCCAACTTCACTGCGGTGTCCCCCTCCAAGCAACCCAGGATGCTAGAAAGTTATATTCCTTTTATAAGACGCACCTCCACTTTCCTCCAAAATTTGGAGGAAAAAAAGTGCGTCTTATAAAAGGAAGAATACGGTAAATCAATGGTGGGAAAAGGGTAAACAGAACAATGAATATGGAGGACCATATGGCAGCAGGTTTACTACACTGTGTGCAGAATTATTAGGCAAGTTGTATTTCTGAGGATTATTTTTATTATTGATCAACAACTATGTTCTCAATCAACCTAAAAGAATCAAATATTAAAGCTTTTTCTGAGCTCCTTCCTCAGGGACGTCCCTGAGGAAGGAGCTCAGAGGTCGCTTCGAAACGCGTAGGACAGGAAGAATAAAGGATTTTTTACTGAAGCACCGTCTTCTCCGTGACTTTGTGACACAGCAGCGCGGACCGGTACACACCTGTTTTTCCTTACATCTGATACCAGTGTTCCATGTCCTGTGGTAGGTGGAGGTCCAGCAGCAGCTGCATTTCTTGCGCTCCAGCCGGTTGTGGGTTTGCACAACCCAACAAGGCGAGTGGATTTACACTTCACCTTTTTCCAAAAAGTGTCATCATTGATAGGGCACTATTCTGTGCCTCGTTGTGTCTCCTTGTGTTTACACAGTGAAAATATTAAAGCTTAATATTTTTGGAAGTTGGAGTGTTTTTTTTTTTTTTTTGTTTTTTTTTTTTTTAGATTTTGCCATCTAAGGGTGCTTTCACATTGGTATTTTTGCCCGGATCCTATGTGAAAGCACCCTTAGGAGGATATCTGTTTGTGCAGGTAACTATTAATGTGCAGAATTATTAGGCAACTTAATAAAAACCAAATATATTCCCATCTCACTTGTTTATTTTCACCAGGTAAACTAATGTAACTGCACAAAATTTAGAAATGAACATTTCTGACATGCAAAAACAAAACACCAAAGAATTAGTGACCAATATAGAAACCTTTCTTTATAATGACACTCAACAGCCTTCCATCCATAGATTCTGTCAGTTGCTTGATCTGTTTATAATCAACATTGTTTCCCCCCCCCCGGAGATCTCACATTTTATGAGGGACCACAGGTTCTCTACGGGGTTCAGATCAGGTGAACAAGGGGGCCATGTCATTTTTTCTTCTTTAAGACCATTACTGGCCAGCCACGCTGTGGACTAATTGGATGCATGTGATGGATCATTGTCCTGCATGAAAATCATGTTTTTCTTGAACGATACTGACTTCTTCCTCTACCACTGCATGAAGAAGTTGTCTTCCAGAAACTGGCAGTAGGTCTGGGAGTTGAGCTTCACTCCATCCTCAACCCGAAAAGGTCCCACAAGTTCATCTTTGATGATACCAGCCCATACCAGTACCCCATCTCCACCTTGCTGGTATCTGAGTCAGAGTTGAGCTCTCTGCCCTTTACTGATCCAGCCTCTGGCCCATCCATCTGGCCCATCAAGAGTCACTCATTTCATCAGTCCATAAAACCTTTGAAAAAATCAGTCTTAAGACATTTCTTGGCACAGTCTTGACATAATATCATATGTTTCTTGTTCAAAGGTGATCGTTTTTCAGCCTTCCTTACCTTGGCCATGTACCTGAGTATAGCACACCTTCTACTTTTTGATACTCCAGTGACATTGCAGCTCTGAAATATGACAAAACTGGTGGCAAATGGTATCTTGGCAGCTTCATGCTTGTTTTCCTTAATTCATGGGCAGTTACTTAGCGCCTTTTTTGCCCAACACGCTTCTTGCGACCCTGTTGGCTATTTGCCATGAAACGCTTGATTGTTCGGTGATCACACTTCAAATGTTTGGCAATTTCAAGACTTCTGCATCCCTCTGCAAGACATCTCAATTCTGCACTATTCAGAGCCCATCAAATCTCTCTTCTGACTCATTTTGCCTAAAGAAAGGCATTTGCATAATAATTAAGCACACTTTATATAGGGTGTTGATGTGCATCTCTGTAATGAGGAGGGGTGTGGTGTAATGACATCACGTGATTTACTTAATTGGCAGTTGGCTCTCAAGCCTATACAGCTTGGAGTAGGACAACATGTATAAAAAGTATCATGTGATCAAAATACTCATTTGCCTAATAATTCTGCATAAAGTGTAGTCCTCTGGAGAAAACCTTCTGCTGATAATATAGTAAATGTATATAAAAAAAAAAACATAGGCCAAAAAAGTGACACAATGTGGGAATAAGGAGTGGGGAGTTACACCTTTATTATTTTTGTGTGTGCACTAGAAATGGTGGCATATCCAGAAAGGGGAAGGGGGCATATGCAGGCTGCGGTGACATGTACCAGGATGGAGGGCTACATCCAGGATGGGGGGCCATGTACCAGGATGGGAAGGGGGGGGCTATATCTCAGGATCGAGGGGCCATTTACCAGGATGGAGGAGACATGTACCAGGATGGGAGGGCTATATACCAGGATGGATGGCTATATACCAGGATAAGGGGTCATATCCAGGATGGGTATTATAAACCAGGTTGGGAGACATTACCTGGAAGGGGTACAGTACCCCCATAAGTGTCAGGAGCAGACCCCCCTCCTATAACAGTGCATTACAAATACATTTTTTTGCTCAATTTTTTATTTTCCCTATTTTCCCCTCTAACACCTGGGTGCATCTTATGGTCCGATGCGTCATAGTCCAAAAAATACAGTACTTCTGGACTGTGCATAGTTTATAAATGTTTTGGTCGTCCACACTGTGTTATTCTACATGTCAATGCAGTGTTAGCTTACACTGTGCAGGTGTATGTAAAAATGGAAGAGATTAGGAAGCACTGACTGTGCTTAATCCTCAGGGTCACTGTTGTCATAAAATCACTGGTTGCAGGGAGAAAGCAGAAGCTCTGTTAAGCGAGCCGAAGGCTGAAATTTCCCTGTAACTTAAGATTATATACCCGTCAGGAAAAGATGAATTTGTTTTCATTATTTTAAAAAGACAGCCAGAGCTGGCGTACCTCTCCACCCCCTGTTCGTTCGTACGGTAGCTGCAGAGAACTACTTCGTTATTCCCCTAACCAAGTATTTTATGACTAGCCATAAAATTCTGAGCTGAGCAGAATTCAGCTAGTCTAATCTGGTTTTGCCCTTGTGATATCCCTTTGTCTTAAGTCACCAACTTTTAACGTAAAATTTAATAAGACCCATTCATGGCACAAATTCATAAATCATATTTTTGGAATTATTACCTTTTATCAGTTATGATGGTATATCTTTTATATCTGGGAAACAATCAGAAACCTGGGAAATGAGTTCTGACCTTCCACATATCCCAAATATATCATATTTGATATCAATCTTCATGTAAATTCACAAGGGTAAACATGACATGGGTGCATCTAATCCAACGATATGAAAAATTGAGGTTTTTAAGTCTTGTGCAGCTGGGTGGGTTTACAAAACGCAACTCTATTGTGATGTAAACAAAGTGGGAGTCTTCTGGTTTCTGTTTCATTACATAAAACCAAGGTGTCCATTTTGGCCTCATTCCAGCTTAATGAAGGACACAGCAACACTATGCTGTGAGGCCGGAATCCTAAACCATTTCCGGGGTGCCTTCCTCCCTGAAATCTGTTGACAGCCACAGTGTGGCACAGGTTTTAGTCTTTCTTATTTTAATTCCTTTTATTTTAATAACTGTTTTATGCATATATATAAATTGTCTCTTTTGTAATAACTTGTATACCTTTTGTAAACGCTGCTAACTTTTTGAAGTAAAACTTTATAAATTTCCTTAGTTTCGTTCTTCCTGTTCTATGACAAGCTGATACGCATCGCCGCTATTACACGTTATCAAACAGGATACCGATCCACCTGAAAGAGATCGGTTGTGGCAGCATAATTTTTGTATTTATGTGATATTGTGGGCCTGAGGGTGAATGAATCGAGGTATATAACTATCCTGGCAGGAACTGGTGATATATATACATCCCGTCACAGCACGTGCTACAATAGACAACATAAATTGGGGTAGCTGGGCTCCTTTGCTTATCCTCTGGCAATACAGAGTTTAGCCAGCAGGATATGGGGGTGTCACAGAGCTGCAGGTCCTGAGTAAGTTTTCGTGACAATACCAAACCCCGGTTATATAATATATCAATGTCAAATATGATATGTCAGTGTCTCAACGACCTTTGATGAGGAAAATGTTTTTGTGAATGGTGAAGTTAACAAAGAAAACCAGCGCTATTGGTCTGACACTAACCCACAGTGCATAGATCCCTCCAAGAATGTTGGAACACAAAAATTAATGGTATGGTGTGGTATATGGAGTACAAAGATAGTGTGGCCATTCTTCATCAATGGAAACCTGAATGCCACTGGATATATGAAATTGCTACAGGATTCAGATATCCAGTGGCATTGAGGTTTCATTGAAGAATGGCCCCACTATCTTTGTACCACAAGTACCACACCAGACCATCAATTTTTGTGTTCAAACAGTTTTGGAGGGATCTATCCACTGTGGGTTAAAATTACAAAGCACTCACTGATCTTAGGGAGACCAGTCAAGGAAAACACTGCTGGCAGCCGGCTAAAGCGCTCAAACACCGTGAAATCCATGATGCATTGCCCCCTGGAAGTTTGAATATGCAAATGAAGTCCATGGAGCCTCAATTAAGAGTCTCAAACACGGGACTAGCCAGATATCTCTTCAGGGAAGAACCTAGCCCTGGGGTGGAATCCTTGCGGAGACCACCATAACCACCATACTAAGTGTCCCTTTTAGTCAATATCCCACTCAGTTACAAGTTAAAGATATGAAAAGGGAATTAACAGAGCCAGGTATCCATAGACAGCTGTTTCGGGGTATTGCCCCTCATCGGTGTGGAGTAGGATTCTGGCTAGGTGGGAGCAATGCCTGGTAGACCAACCATCACAAAGCACTCAGGAAGTTGATATCACCAACCATTCCCATTTTATTTAGGTGCATCCATATAAATGGCCCATCCTGTACATCTGCATGTCCTTTTTATTTTTATCTTTTACAAGCTGTAGTCCCTGGCGATGCATGGGGTAGTAACTGTTTTTCGCTATAACAAAATAGAATGAGTTAACTAAGTCTTGCTTCTCTCTGCTGAGATACAGAGGCTGTAAGTTTAAAACAGGGGCTGTGTGTGGGCTCCTGGTGTAATGCAGCGCTGTGTGTGTGCACAGGCTGTAACACACAGATTATGTGGGGCACAGGCTCGAATATAGGGGCTGTGGGTAGAGCCTGTTATACAGGAGTTATGTGGGGCACAGGCTCTAATACAGGGGCTATGTGAGGGACAAGCTTTAAGTGTAATACATGGGTTATGTGCGAGCTCCTTGTGAAATGTAGGGGCTGTGTGTGAGCTCCTGGTGTAATACAGGAGCAACATGGGACACAGGCACTAATTCAGCTGGATTCAGGGGCACAGGTTTCAAGTTGTAATACAGGGCATGTATGTCGGCTCCTGGTATAATACAGGGGCTGTGTGTGGACACAAATTGTAATACAGAGTGTTATGTGAGGTCTCCAGTTGTAGTACAAAGGTCTGTGCATGACCTCCTGCTGTGTACTTTTGGGCTCTGTGTGGCCTCCTGCTGTAATAATGGGGACTCTATGTGGCCTTCCTGCTGTATACCGAGGACTATGTGCGGCCTCCTGATTTAATACTAGATGCTGGATATGGCCTCTTGCTGTACATAGGGGTATATGTAGGCTCCTGCTGTATACTGGGGGCTGTGTGTGGCTCCTGCTGTACACTAAGGGCTTTGTGCAGCCTCCTTCTGTATACTGGGTGCTGTGGGTGGCCTTTTGATGCATTCTGGAGGCTGTGGAAGGACTCCTGCTGTATACTGAGGGCTGTGGGAGGACTCCTGCTCTATACAGGGGGCTGTGTGGCATACTCCTGTATACTGAGGGCAGTCTCTTGGTGTATACTGGGAGCTATGGACGGCCTTCTGCTGTATACTGGGGGTCTGTGTGCAGCCTCAATGTATACTGTGGGCTTTGTGGCCTCCTACTGCATACTGTGGGCTTTGTGGCCTCCTACTGCATACTGTGGGCTTTGTGGCCTCCTGCTGCATACTGTGGGCTTTGTGGCCTCCTGTTGTATACTGGGGGCTGTGTACAGTCCCATAATGTACCCTGTGGGCTTTGTGGCCTACCGATGCATACTGTGGGCTTTGTGGCCTCCTGCTGCATACTGGGGGCTGCGTGGCCTCCTGCTGCATACTGGGGGCTGCGTGGCCTCCTGCTACATACTGGGGGCTGGTGGCCTCCTGCTACATACTGGGGGCTGCGTGGCCTCCTGCTACATACTGGGGGCTGCGTGGCCTCCTGCTACATACTGGGGGCTGCGTGGCCTCCTGCTACATACTGGGGGCTGTGTGGCCTCCTGCTGCATACTGGGGGCTGCGTGGCTTCCTGCTGCATACTGGGGGCTGCGTGGCCTCCTGCTGCATACTGGGGGCTGTGTGGCCTCCTGCTGTATAAAAGGGGCCGTGTGGCCTCCTGCTGTATAAAAGGGGCAGTGTGGCCCCCTGCTATACATAAGCGATTGTGTGACCTCCTGCTGTATACTAAGGGCTGTGTGCGCCCTTCTACTGTATACTGAGGACAATGTGCAGCCTCCTGATGCAATACTGGATGCTGTGCATGGCCTCCTGCTGTACACAGGGGGTATATGTGGGCTCCCGCTGTATATGGGGGCTGTGTGCGGCCTTCTGCTGTATACTGAGGGCTGTGTGCAGCAGGTTGTTAGAAGAATAGCAAAAAGGTATCTTAGTTGATTTGGAGATTGTGCGGCTGCTGATTCACAGAGTCCTATCCCAGTATGCAGCATTTTCCAGAAGTCCTTGTCTTCCGCAAGCTTTCCTGAATATTTCACAGACATACATAAGCTGTTTACTGGTGTGAAGGAATCCAGCACCGGACTATTTCTTCATTTTTCAATGCTTTATTGGTGCATTACAGGAATAAAACAGTCATGTAGAGCGAACGAAGTCCCATATGGCAGGACACATGTGAACAAAGACAAAGAAGGGCTGCTAACCTTTTTTCCAAGGATGTAGATTTTACCACCAGTGTGAATGAGGGCCACGTCACACACACAGATATCTGCAGATATTGTTCACAGATCTCTGGTTGCAGTGAAATCATGGACGCCCGGCTCCATTTGCACACAGCCACAAAATGGAACAATATGTCCATGATTTCATTGCAACCAGAGATCTGTGAACAATATCTGCACAGATATCTGTGTGTGTGACATGGCCCTATGAATGAAATGCGAGCTCTGTTCAATGGTCTTGAAAAGCTAATGATCCAACATGTCAATACCTGGTGGGATTCCACAACACTGGAAAAGTATGTAGGCCACCAGATGATTCCTAGGGGTTTTCGACTAAGGAAAATTGCTACCATCACCTACAATGATACTTTCACAGCGAAATGGCAAACAATCCTCTCTGATGCTTCCCTGAAATTAATGCAACTGATATTAAGTGAAGAGGCAGAAAAATCCATCAAAGACATGGAAACTTCCCTTTTAAAATTTAATAAACATCCTGAATTTAATGGCTTAAACCAACAACTCCACCAGAAAATCACTGATATAGAGGTTGCCATAACTGATTTAAAGACAAAAATATTTGCCCGTATTTGCAAGGACTATGAGGAAAATACGGTTTGTGTGTGGAAAATTAACACCCTGAAGAAATAGCATACACTGGAGAGAGAAATTAAGAACATACTGGACTCCTAAAGTGGTGGTACAGAATAACTTAAGTAGGTCAGAAAGACAGGCCTTAAAGGGATCCTGTCACCTTAAGAACGTCTCCCTGCAGCATCCCATCACTAATCTCACACTCCTTTTGTCTCCTGAAAGCATCCTATGAAGTGCAGAAAACCGTTTTAATACTTACTCATTAGTTATTATAATTAGCAGGGGCTATATTCTTTAGTCACCAGGGCGGGCTGTTTTGCAGGCTCCAGGATCCACCCTCTTTCTGTCTGTGTGCTCTGCTTGTGCAGGCGTTACCATCTCCCCTCTCTATCACTCCCAGAATGCAAATCATTAGTCCTGCCTTCAGCTGCACATCACAGCAGCACAGACAGAGGGGGTGGATTCTGGAGCTGCAAAACAACATGCCCTGGTGGCTAAAGAATATAGCCCCTGCTAATTAAAATCACTAATGAGTGAGTATTAAAATGTTTTTATGCACTTTCACAGGAAGCTTTTAGGAGACAAAAGAAGTGTGAGATTAGTGATAGGATGCTGCAGGGATATGTTTTACTAGTTTATGAGGCATTTTGAAGGTGATAGGATCCCTTTAAAGATCTTGCAAAATAACACATCTAGTAATACGCCCTGCCAACAAGGGCGGTTCAGTTGTCCTGTTAGACAGCGATCTCTATTACAGGGAAGTTATTACCATGCTGTCTGACACCACAACATACCGTCTGTTGTCTCATAATCCCACCCGTAAGGTACTGGGGGATCTTAAATGTTTACTTGATGAGGGCATTGCATTGAGAGCCATTGCTAAAAACATGGCTAAATACCTTAATGTAGAAAAGCCTATCTGTCCACTCTTTCATGCATTTCCTAAGACACGCAAGCCAAATTTCCCACCTTTCCTGTGCCCTATTGAAGCAGGCATAGGTGGAGTTAATAAAAGACTGTATGAGAGGGTAGACAAAAAACTGCAACCCTTATTGAGAAAATCAATAGGCTTTTTACAGGATTCTAAGCATCTTCTCAGCAGTGTGGGTGAGAAGAGGTGGCAGGAGGGCTACTATTGGGTCACCTGTGACGTTGTCTCGTTATACTCCTGTATACCAAATGAACATGCTTTGGAAGCCCTTGAGTATTTTCTGTGAACATCTGTGATTTATTCTCCAGACATGTGCCATTTCATCATAATGTGTGTAAAGCATTTGTTGATTACAAACTTTCTCTAGTTCGATGTACAATACTTTACCCAGTTGTGTGGTTGCCTGATGGGAGCAGGTTTCTCGCCCTCATTGGCCAAACTGTACATGGTGCAGATGTCCTTGCAATGACAATCAATTCATGCATCAGTTAAAATGGTTGGGGAGGTACATTGATGATGTCATTGTCATCTGGGTAACTGACGACAATGTACCTCCTCTCGACAACCATTTTTCAAAACGTCAGATACATTAATGAAAATCCCTATAACATCACTTTCACTCATGCAGTACACAATCACACAGTAGCATATTTGGATATTGAACTGCATGTTGATAATGAAATTAGTGTAATTCATTCTAAATTATACTGCAAACCAACCAGTAGTATTGCTATACTGCATGCCGAGAGTTGTCATCCTCGGCATGTAGTGAATAACCTTCCTGTAGGTGAAGTCATGAGGGTAAGAAGGACTTGCTCTAGGGATGCCACATTCAGGGAAGAAATGAATCGCATTGGCATACGCTTAACTAAACGGGGGTACAAACCGCAATGTCTGAGCAAGGCAGTATCCAGAGTACTTCCTATTGAGGAGACAATCAGATGCCGGTGTGAATTGTTGAAATTCATCAAGGGTAAACCCCCCTTAAGCAACACAGTGACCACTGGTAGACATAAAAATTAAAAACAAAATGTTCCCACTTTAGTGTGTATGACAACAGCATTGTCAGGGTGATACATAAGTTTATCCTTATTTTGCATCAAGACCTAATTTTATCCAAAATATTAAAAAAAGGGTACTGAGTGTACAAAAAAGGACTGCAAATTTGGGTAACATATTGTCGCCAACACAATTTATTAAAGACAAACATAGTCCGACTTGGCTGGATGTGAAGAGGAATTATCAATGCGGAGGTGTGAGGTGTATATTGTGTCGGTACATGGACATTACCGGAATATTTAAGAACTGAGTTACGAACCAAACATATGACATCCGCACCTACATAAACTGTAACACCACACAAGTTGTTTATGTAGCTTCATGTGTGGAGTGTGCCATGGACTATGTAGGGTGCACTATAAGAACTCTAAATAACTGGCTTAGTGAACATATTTCAGCAGCAAATTCTAAGTCGAGCAGTGGACATAGACATCTGTCTAGCTTATCACGCCACTTTTTTGAAGTTCATAGAGGCAATATGCATAGCCTGTCTGTCAAAGGCATAGAACGAGTTGTGGGGTCAGGCAGGGGCGGAGACAGAGAGTGAGATGTCCTAGGTCAAGAAGCCCACTGGATATTGAAGCTCAATGCTAAACAACCTGACGGGTTAAATTTGCGCTCTGATCTGACTTAATTCTACTGAACCATTGTATGTTTTTTTTTTACCATTCTGTGTAAGGTTTGATATTTACTGTTATATTTTTGTGTCATGTATTTGTAGCTTAATCTGCAGTACCTATTCAATTGGTTCAGTGAACTTTACAAATTTTTAAGTGGCTCAGCATCCAGTACCAGTATTAAGAGGTTATCAGCCATATATACAGTTAGGGCCAGAAATATTTGGACAGTGATACAAGTTTTGTTATTTTAGCTGTTTACAAAAACATGTTCAGAAATACAATTATATATATAATATGGGCTGAAAGTGCGCACTCCCAGCTGCAATATGAGAGTTTCCATATCCAAATCGGAGAAAGGGTTTAGGAATCATAGCTCTGTAATGCATAGCCTCCTCTTTTTCAAGGGACCAAAAGTAATTGGACAATGGACTCTAAGGGCTGCAATTAACTCTGAAGGCGTCTCCCTCGTTAACCTGTAATCAATGAAGTAGTTAAAAGGTCAGGGGTTGATTCCAGGTGTGTGGTTTTGCATTTGGAAGCTGTTGCTGTGACCAGACAACATGCGGTCAAAGGAACTCTCAATTGAGGTGAAGCAGAACATCCTGAGGCTGAAAAAAAAGAAAAAATCCATCAGAGAGATAGCAGACATGCTTGGAGTAGCAAAATCAACAGTTGGGTACATTCTGAGAAAAAAGGAATTGACTGGTGAGCTTGGGAACTCTAAAAGGCCTGGGCGTCCACGGATGACAACAGTGGTGGATGATCGCCGCATACTTTATTTGGTGAAGAAGAACCCATTCACAACATCAACTGAAGTCCAGAACACTCTCAGTGAAGTAGGTGTATCTGTCTCTAAGTCAACAGTAAAGAGAAGACTCCATGACAGTAAATACAAAGGGTTCACATCTAGATGCAAACCATTCATCAATTCTAAAAATAGACAGGCCAGAGTTAAATTTGCTGAAAAACACCTCAAGAAGCCAGCTCAGTTCTGGAAAAGTATTCTATGGACAGATGAGACAAAGATCAACCTGTACCAGAATGATGGGAAGAAAAAAGTTTGGAGAAGAAAGGGAACGGCACATGATCCAAGGCACACCACATCCTCTGTAAAACATGGTGGAGGCAACGTGATGGCATGGGCATGCATGGCTTTCAATGGCACTGGGTCACTTGTGTTTATTGATGACATAACAGCAGGCAAGAGTAGCCGGATGAATTCTGAAGTGTACCGAGATATACTTTCAGCCCAGATTCAGCCAAATGCTGCAAAGTTGATTGGACGGCGCTTCATAGTACAGATGGACAATGACCCCAAGCATACAGCCAAAGCTACCCAGGAGTTCATGAGTGCAAAAAAGTGGAACATTCTACAATGGCCAAGTCAATCACCAGATCTTAACCCAATTGAGCATGCATTTCACTTGCTGAAATCCAGACTTAAGACGGAAAGACCCACAAACAAGCAAGACCTGAAGGCTGCGGCTGTAAAGGCCTGGCAAAGCATTAAGAAGGAGGAAACCCAGCGTTTGGTGATGTCCATGGGTTCCAGACTTAAGGCAGTGATTGCCTCCAAAGGATTCACAACAAAATATTGAAAATAAAAATATTTTGTTTGGGTTATGTTTATTTGTCCAATTACTTATGACCTCCTAAAATGTGGAGTGTTTGTAAAGAAATGTGTACAATTCCTACATTTTCTATCAGATATTTTTGTTCAACCCTTCAAATTAAACGTTACAATCTGCACTTGAATTTTGTTGTAGAGGTTTCATTTCAAATCCAATGTGGTGGCATGCAGAGCCCAACTCACGAAAATTGTGTCACTGTCCAAATATTTCTGGCCCTAACTGTATGTATATTGATAGGAATAGGTCTATCTTCAGCCTATGTCATAATAATTATACACCACCTGGGTGCATTTAAGCACATTTCTTTTAATCAGTATATATCTGGGGAGGGGGAATCTATCAGTGTATGCTGTACACTAAGGACGTTGTCCAAAACGTGTCCAGCCATGTGGGACTGTGTTCCCTCTGCATGACGATTTTATGCCTGTAATGTACCAATAAAAGCATTAAAAAATGAAGATACAGTCCGTTGCTGAATTCCTTCACATCATTAATCTACTATCCGGATTGCAGACATCCATCTCTGGGCACCAAATGGCTTCAGGTGATTCCAGTCAGTAGCACTTTCCTCTTCTCACTTCCCATTCACTAGATGCATAAGCTGTGTTCATAATACCGTGTTTCCCCGAATATAAGCCAGTATCTTATATTCTTTTTACCCCCAAAAGTCCCATTATGGCTTATTTTCGGGGTATGGCTTATATTAGAAAAAAAAAATGACGATTTCTTTATCCCACACAGCCCAGAGGGTCACAGGCCTTTACAGTACAGTATCCCACACAGCCCAGAGGGTCACAGGCCCTTACGGTATCCCACACAGCCCAGAGGGTCACAGGCCCTTACAGTACAGTGTCCCACACAGCCCAGAGGGTAACAGCCCCAAGTACAGCAAGGAAATATTACGGTACATTTTGTGATTTCCTTACTTCGTAATGGTGGCTTCCCCTAATGGATTCCTCCGTGGTGCAGGGTGCAGGTGTGACTGTTTCGTCTTGCAGGAGCGTCTGGGCCAATCAGCACTCGAGCTGCTGAGCCAATCAGTGCTCGAGATGCTGGGGAGCCGCTTGGCCAATCACAGCTGCTGCAGGGGCAGCGGTGACGTCAGGCCGGGCGGGGGGCACCCAGAGAGCCCCTAGACCAATCAGAGCTGCAAGGGCAGCGGTGACGTCAGGCTGGGCACACAGAAAATTAACCCATGCACTCGGGGCCACCAGCGGCTGCACATGAGGGCAGAGGAGGACAACACAGACCCCGGAGGACAGCGGGGACAGCAGGGACAGAGGGGACCGAGGCAGCGGCGATGCATATAAAAAAGGTACCATGGCTTATATTTTCCCCATGGACAGTTTACTATGGCTTATTTTCGGGGTATGGCTTATATTGGCAGCCCCTCCTCTACCCCCCACTATGGCTTATTATCGGGGAAACACGGTAATAATGACCCCTCCAATGAAGTTAAAATTAAACATGTGTTAGGGGTGTCTCCCTGGTCACTTACAGGTAATATCAGTCCTAATCATTCAGGCACTTGCATTGTGGTACTGTTCTGTTTAAAAGCACCATGGCACTTGCACTTTAGAATTCTTTCCTTAGTTGTATTGTTTGTCCCCTATGGTGGGGTTGGTATTATGTGGGAAGGTATATTACTTCACTATTGTGAATATATTGTATGTTAATTGTACACTATATATGTGCTTTTTGCCATTTTGAATGTGGGCTTCCTGTTAAGTTTGCCAGCTATTTAACGTTCTCCTTAATTTTATCTATGCATGTATAACTAATAAAGGTTTTATATTTTGTGCATACTTGACCCATCTCCTGGGTTTTTGTATACGATTTCATGTTGCATTGGAGGGGCTTGTGATTTAAATGGTCTAATAGGAGTTGTATGAATGTCCTTTGTTGTCTATATGCAAACAATAAGAAGCTAAGCTGTGATTGGTTGCTATAGGCCACCTGATAAATATCCAGGCTAACTGTCAAATCAGGCAAGGAAGTATCTAATGTTTCACACATACAAATGGTAAATAGGCCTTTAGTGACATGCATACACACGCACATGCACACATACATATCTTTTTATTGTTACCATGGTAATTTTTATATTAAAGATTAAAGCTAAGTTTTATCCTTGTATGCCCTAAAGAATCCATAGCCTTACAAAGAGTGTGTGACCTAGTTGATTGTCACAGTAGTGTATTTAGGGAATTCACCACCCTGTGTGTTTAATGAGTGGTGGCGATGTGTTGTGCAGCTGGGGTGTGTAGAAAGTGTTGAGGTTTGATTTATGCTCACTTTATAACCTACAATAGAGGTTGAGTGGTGAAATGAGTGAGAGGAGATACATTAACCCTTGCAGACACACCCCACGTCATGTGCGAAAAGCGGGTACAGTGGGACTTAACATGGGCTGGCAGGGAGCACATCATTCCCTGCTTCCATTGGCGGACCTGTAACATGATCGCAGGGTGCTGATGGGTTGACATGACAGGCAGGGGACAGCTGATGACACTTGTGCCTGTCATTACAATCCTCCTGTAAATGCTGGCTGTGAGTGCGAGCCAGCATTCATAGGAAGTTATAATTTCTGCTGTATAGAGCAATACTGATGCAGTGCTCTGTACAGCAAAAGCAATCGGTTAGTGGCAGCTTCAATGCCCCTAAGGGAACTAGTAAATACAATAAACAGTGAAAATCAAGAAGTTTTTAAAATACAAAAAAATAATTTGATTGGTAAACAGCATAAAAAAAATTTGAATAAAAAACAGCAGAATTACATTATTTTTGGTTGGCACAACATTGCAATAATATGCAATAGGAGGTGATACAATTTTCAATTAGGTGCAATGTTTTTATCAGTAAAAACATCAGCTCAGGGCGCAAAATAAGCCATAAAAACATTACATTTCCCGTAAAATAACGCCAAAAGCTATTTTTTTTTTAACAAACTTTTGATTTTTGTTTACTACTTATATACTGTAGAAAGAAAACTATACATGTTTGGCATCTACCGTACATACTCGTAATGGCCTAGAGAATCTGACTGTTATTTCACTATATGGTAATACTGACCTAAGTAAATAAAAAAAAAAATGTGTAATTTCATTTTTTTTTGTAGTCTCACCGCAGTTGGAATCTTTTTCTCATTTAATAAAAAAAATTTGAAAAATAGATACATAATTCCTATATTTTTTTTTTTTTTTTAAATTCCCCAATATAAGCAATAACAAATTATAAATAGTACACCAAAATTAAGCCCATGAATCAAGACAAAAAAGAAAAGAAATTTGTAGAATATCCAAACAAGAATTTTTTTCATCCTCTTAAAAGCACCCATGAGATTAAATTAAAAAATGTGATTGGTCATTACCCAGTCTAGTTAGTTTTTACTGGGTTTCTGTAGTTTTAGGACAGTCTTGGTGGCAGTACTTAAAGGGTGGTCTGAGGTTTGAAGAAATTACAACCTAAATCACTATTTAATGTCCCAATCTAAACTAATTTCTAACATGGCTGTTTTAAAAAGGGACATACCCTAACCTGACTACACTATCTAGCCGCTTATTATTTTTTTCTGTACTTCCTGTTTTATGACGCTTTGTTTCAGAATCCCAATGCATGCTGGTATACTCCAACAAAGCGTTGTCAGGGGGCAGAGACCATGATCTCTGCCACAGCCTCTGCCTCCCCTGAAACAAAGCATTAGACGAAAAGCTGGAATGGAAAAGGCCCAATCTAGGGTGTCACCAGTATATAACAATTAGAAGTGTTCAATAGGTACACACTCACCTGGCAGGGTTGTGTAAGGCCGGCTTCACACTGCGGCCTGATCCGGTTCGGGGCTGTCCGGGATGACCCTGACAGCCGCGGACTGGATAAGCACATAGGACTGGAGGGCTAATATGCCCTCAGGTCTGGTGTGCAGCCGCACGCAGCTGCAGCCGCTGACAGGTGAGGACTGCAGCGCCACGGTCCTGACTTAGCAGTGGGAACTGCGTGCGGCTGCACACCAGACCGGAGGGCATATTGACCCTTTGACCCTAACAGCCAAAACTGGATCAGCACACAGGACTGGAGGGCTAATATGCCCTCCGGTCTGGTGTGCAGCCGCACACAGTTCCGCTGCTGATAAGTCAGGACCGTGGCGCCGTGGTCCTGACCTGTCAGCAGTGGGAACTGCACACGGCTGCACACCAGACCGGAGGGCATATTAGCCCTCCAGTCCTGTGTGCTGATCCAGTCAGCGGTTGTCAGGGTCATCCCGGACAGCCCCGGACTGGATCACGCCGCAGTGTGAAGCCGGCATTAGCCACAACCACTACAAAAGCATATTAGAAGGTTTGCTGCAGTCTTCCCAATAAAATTGTGTCAATTAAATTGAAATAAAAAGAAAGGGAATGTTGACTGCACTACCATATATGACAATCAAAAAATTTGTGGATTGATTCTGATTTTTATTTTCTACGCGATTCTGTGATTTTTTTTCCTGATGAAGGGGCCAGAGAGCCCAGAAATGTGTAGAAAATAAAAATTACAATCAATCCACAAATTTTTTCATTGTCATATATGGTAGCGCGGTCAATATTCCCTTTCTTTTTATTTTAATTTACCGGTAATTGAAACAAAGCATTATCAGCAACACTCATTTCAGAGTCAGCTGTACTCCCTGCTTGATTTGTGATCTGCACAGTACAGATGGCAACACAGAGCAGTCCACACTGTCAGTATGCTCATAGCACCTAGCTGTTTTCAGAGACCAGTGCCATCCCTGCAAGTGACATCAGTGCAGGGCAGTGCTGGTCTCTGCACTCTGTCATGTATTCTGAGCGCACTGGCGGTGCATGCAGATCTGTGTTGCCGACTCTACTGATATGTATATATGTAGAACCAGCTAAGGGGTGCAATCATGCGGGGTCTTGCAATCATGCCAACTGCATAAGTGCCGACTGTACAAGTGCAGTTACACCGGGCAAGAATCTAATGGTCATCTCTTCTCTCTTCATACAGGTATATGATTCTGTGACTTCCATTTACATCCATTCACTCAGCTTTCCTGCATGTCTCTCCTCACAAGAGAGGTATGTGATTCTATGACTTCCATTTACTTCCATTCACTCAGCTTTCCTGCATGTCTCTCCTCACAAGAGAGGTATATGAATCTGTCACTTCTATTAACAACATACTTGTCTTTTATTAATGTAATTTACTGAAATCATCTTACTGTGTGTGATGTGGGATGTTCAGAGATCATCTTTGGTTCAGAAGTGTTTATTGGTGGGTTTACACACACCAATTTATCTGTTCAATATCTGAACAGATCTCTGGTTGCAGTGAAATCATGGACACATTGTATCATTTGTACACAGCCACAAAATGGAACTATGTGTCCATGATTTCACTGCAACCAGAGATCTGTTCAGATATTGAACAGATAAATTGGTGTGTGTAAACCCACCATATGACCCATGATGGCCAGGAACTGTGTTTATTTGTCTTGCATTTATTGCCTCCTGCTGTCTTGAGTTTCTTTGATTGATTAACAAATTTAATAGAGCCAGATCTAAGTAGAAACTCACTATATATGTAGAGCCAGTAAGGGGTGCAATCATGCGGGGTCTTGCAATCATGCCAACTGCATAAGTGAGAACTGTACAAGTGTTATGCAGTTACCCCGGGCAGTTAAACGGGGCAGGAAACGGATAAGTCATGCAAGACAAACAAACAGATATGTAATTTGTTCACTTGTGCTGCAATTATGCATTCACTATGTAAACCCCAGACTACTCATCACTACTGACCACTCACCCACCACTACAGCTCTCCTTCTCGCTGCATCTGACCCACGCTACTCCCATCCCCTGCTCACCATCCACAATGTATCCCCTGCTTTGCACTATCACTCCCATCTTCTCCACTTCCTGCTACCCCTGCTCATCCCTCCACCCAGCAACAAAGTACTTCTCTCACCCTCCATCCTACCTAACCACCTCACCCACTCCTCTGAACTATTCATGCACTTTCAATCCTCCATCTCCAATCAGGCATGCCCACCATGTAAACTCGCTTGCTCTCACCTGCTAACCCTCTCCCTGCTCCTCCTACTCACTGGCGACATTTCCCCTAATCCCGACCCCCCCTGCCACATCTCCACAGTCACCTACACCCCACCACCCGTCTCATCACCAACTCTCATAACCTCACCATCACCCACCCTCGCAACCTGACCAACCTTAGACCGATCCCCCAGCCCCTGCTCCTCTAAACTCCCTGCTAGGCGCACTCTGGAACGCCCGCTCAGTCTGTAATAAACTCCCAGACATCCATGAACTCTATTTCTAATAAACTCTCATTCCTTGGCATTACAGAGACCTGGCTCACCCCCTCCGACACGATCTCCCCTGCTGCATTATCCTATAGTGGATTCAATCTTTCCCACACCCCCCGCCCCTCTGACAAACATGGCGGAGGTGTTGGCATACTCCTATCCGACACCTGGTCCTTTGCCCCTATTCCATTACCCCCCTCTGCTACTCCCCCATCTTTCGAAGCCCACTCTGTCCGCATCTTCTCTCCCTGTAACCTCCAGCTAGCAGTCATCTACTGCCCCCCTGGATCCATCCCCACCTTCCTTGACCATTTCACCACCTGGCTACTGCACGTCCCCTCTACTGACATCCCCACCATCATTATGGGCGATTTGAATATCGCCCACCCAACCGCCTCGCAACTTTTTTCCCTGACCTCCTCCTTCAGGCTCTCTCAATGGTCCTCCTCTGCCACCCACAAAGATAGCCACATGCTGGATCTCATCTTTACCCCTCTTTGCTCCCTTACTAACCTCACAAACTCAACCCTCCCCCTGTCTGCCCATAATCTGCTGACCTTCTCCTCCCTCCCCTCCCCTACTACACCACCTCCTCTCCGCAAACTTGATCATTCCCGCAGAAACCTAAAACACATTGATCTACACTCACTCTCAGAATCCCTTCTCCCTGTCGCCAACATAACATCTATATGTGACACAGACACTGCCACCACCCTCTACAACACCACATTAACCAAGGCCCTCGACCTAGCCGCCCCCCTCACATACCACGCTCCATGCACTAACAGGCAACCCTGGCACACCACCCTCACTAAAGACCTGAGACGGGCATCCAGAGTCGCCGAGAGGCGATGGAAAAAATCACGTTACACTGAGCACTTTGCGCTGTTCAAACAGTCCCTCATCGCCTTCAAGACTGCACTTGCTACCACCAAACAAACCTTCATCTCATCCCTAATAACCTCCCTGTCCCGCAATCCCAAACAACTTTTCAAAACCTTCAATTCCTTACTCCGCCCGCCTGCTACCCCTCCCTCTCCCCTTATCTCTGCAGAAGACTTAGCCTCCTTCTTCAAAGAAAAGATTGACAGAATCAGAGACAGCTTTGATCCACTGTCCCACAGCCTCCCCTTTCACCTATACTGCCCTCTCCTTCCATCAAATGCTTCCCCCCCCCATAACTGAAGACCAGCTCTCCTCCCTCCTGTCAAAATCACACCTCACCACCAGGACCCATGAACCACTCCCATCCCACCTCATTCCCAACCTCACCTCCGTCATCATCCCAGCCCTTACTCATCTTTTCAACCTATCACTTACCACTGGCACCTTAACCCTCAGCCTTCAAACACACCTTGATCACACCCATCCTCAAAAAACTCTCCCTCGAACCAACAACTGTCTCCAACTACCACCCTATATCTCGCCTCCCTTTCGCCTCTAAACTACTTGAGCAGCATGTCCACTCTGAGCTGTCCTCTCACCTCTCCTCCCTCTTTGACCGCCTGCAATCTGACTTCTGACCCCTCCACTTCACTGGAACAGTCCTGACCAAAATCACCAACGGCCTACTGACTGCCAAAAGCAAGCGCCACTACTCTGTTCTCCTCCTCCTCGACCTGTCCACCGCCTTCGACACTGTTGACCACTCCCTTCTACTTCAGATCCTGGAATCTCTTGGCATCACGGACCTCGCCTGCTCTTGGATCTCCTCATACTTAATGGACTGGACCTTCAGCATCACCCACTCCCACACATCCTCCTCGCCCTAGCCCCTATCTGTCGGCGTCCCCCAGGGCTCGGTTCTTGGACCATTACTGTTCTCAATCTACACTCTCTGCCTAGGGCAACTCATTGAGTCCCATGGCCTCCAGTACCACCTCTACGCCGACGACACTCAAATCTACCTGTCTGGTCCTGACATCGCCTCCCTTCTATCCGAAATTCCAACCTGCCTGTCCGCCATCTCATCCTTCTTCTCTGCTCGCTTCCTTAAGCTGAACATGAACAAAACAGAGTTCATAGTCTTCACCCCGAAGACGCTCCCCCTCACTACCTGACCTATCCATTGTCGTCAACAACTGCTCTCTCTCTCCCCAGTCCCCCATGCCAAGTGCTTCGGGGTATCCTTGACTCTTCACTCTCCTTCAAGCCCCACATCCAGGCCCTCGCCACCTCCTGCCGATTCCAGCTCAAAAACATCTATAGGATCCGCACTTTCTTTGACCACGACACTCCCACCTCGACTACTGCAATCTCCTGCTCACCGGCCTCCCCAATACCTCCCTTGCACCTCTCCAATCTATCCTGAACTCCACTGCCCGCCTACTCCATCTGTCCCCCCGCTACTCCTCTGTCTCCCCCCTCTGCCAAGCCCTTCACTGGCTCCCTACTTCCCAGAGATCCCGGTTTAAAACATTAACCATGACATACAAAGCCATTCACAACCTGTCCCCTCCATACATCTCTGACATGGTCTCCCAATACCTACCCTCACGCAACCTGCGATCCTCCCAAGAGCTCCTCCTCTACTGCCCCTCATCTCCTTTTCGCACAACTGCATACAGGATTTCTCCCGTGCTTCACCCATACTCTGGAACTCACTGCCCCAACACATCAGACATTCTCCTACCCTAGGAACCTTCAAAAGAAGCCTGAAGACCCACCTGTTCCGCCAAGCCTACCACCTGCAATAAGACCCAGTCCACCACACCGCCTCACGACTGGAACTTCCCCTCCAACTATATCCCCACCCGCCCCTCGTAGACTGAGCCCTCGCTGACAGGATTTCTCCCCTCTTGTATTGTTGACCGAATTGTCCACATTTATTGTTACTTGTATTGTTACTATGTTACCTTGTCCTAATCTGCCCCTTTTAGCATGTAAAGCGCCATGGAATATAATGGTGCTAATATAAATAATAATAATAATAATAATAATCTGAGCTGATCTGAGCCGGCAAGAAATAGAGTGCCTTTCTGAGGAAGAAGTGGTTGTCACTTTGAAACATGCAAATAAAAGCACCTTCTCATCCACACCATGGACTGGACCATTCGCTTTATATCCATACAGCACAGATGGATCCACGCTTCGCCAGGTCCCTTTTACAATTTTCTCCAGCCTTCAGGGCTCGTGAATTTTGCAGCATACTATACTGGTAGTGTGTCACACAACCAGGTGAACAGCTAACTCTCATTCACTTTTAGGTAAGACCCTATTGCACTGTTTTTTCCCACAGTTTTGCAAAGTGTAAATTACGGTAACACACACCACATATTACAGAGATAGAGATAGATAGATAGATAGATAGATAGATAGATAGATAGATAGATAGATAGATAGATAATCATTTTAAAAAGTACATTATGTGGTGAAAAAAGTAAATAAAAAATGAAAGGCCGAATATCAGAGGCATCTGAAAATGTTCTATATGCAGACACGATTTCCAATAAAGCACAGCCACCTTCAGACTTTGCATAATATCAGTATATCAATAGTGGGATCGTCACTCTCTAACTATGTCATTACACAGTCACAATCATGATTCATCCTTATCTACTTCCTCTTCATAATGAAATGTAAGGCTAGATTGTAGATCAGTTAACTCTTGTAATAGCTGTTCTTTCCAAGGTGTCCTTCACATTAGCTACTCATTAAAAAGAGTATCACTATTATTTCATTCACTGCATTCAACTGAAAAATAGTCATTGGCACACTATATTAATACAGAGATGAGACAAAGGAGACAACATATCACTCTTATTAAACAATGTAAAGTAATTGTCAGCATAGAAAATGCAGTTACAAGGTCTTTATGTAAAATGAAAAAAATATATAGATATCTTACAGTCTTCATATATTTGTCGTGGCTTCTGAAGTTGTGCTGGATTTGTTCTTACAATGGATTCCTAGAAAAGCCATTAACTTTTCATAGGCTTTGTCGAGGTTTCAATGTAATAACTCTTATTACCTAATGTTTTCTCAAGTATTCTCATGTCATTGTGCCATATAAAGGAATACAATTAGTCTCCACATCACTGTGTGCATTGTTCCTGTATTATCATGCTTTTTATTTCTTCTATGCTGTCACATCACTGTGGTCCTTAGACTACAGGACTGTGGAGTCGGTAAGTCAAACCACCAACTCACACTCCTGAATTTCCCTGACTCAGACTCCCTCATACATGGCTCCAGTTTAAAGATTGGAAAGCACCAAGGGGATGACGTTCCCGCGCATGCACCGTTCCAGCAGCTGGAACCCGACTCACACAGGCGGCACAGAGAGGCAGGGGGCGAGAGAACCATGTGAACAGCAAGGAGTGAGAAAGGAGTAAGTCCCTCCAGAATTCTTATCTTAAAGCTTTCAAAAGTGTTTTTTACAGGTTACAGGTGGGTAGATACATGGGAGACCCCTTCCCTGAACACAATAGCATACACGCTGAATTCAGTGGTGCTTTCACTTCGAAAAGTACCAGGGGGGTGACAGGTCCTCTTTAAGTGACAAATTTATTGTAGTTCATGGTAACATGAGGCTTTAATCATTATTATGATTCAATATGATCAAAATATTTAGATAGAACATAATAATAATAGTAATAATATTCAGCACATTTTGCATTGAATGACTGTACCCAATTTATGATACATTTTAGGAGTCAAGATTGGTCCATTTTCTACAAAATGGGTTCAGACTCCACGACTGACTCCACAGCCCTGCTTAGACATACACTTCGCAATATTTTTATACTGTAACAGCACGAACCTTTAGCTCCAATGTCAGTGTTTATTATTCACTAAATGGAGCCTCAATGCTGTCACATCGGGAGGGCAGTGACCTCACGATGGGGCAAGGCTCTGTGATGCTGGGGGCTTGGGCATATCTCCACCCTGTGCGCTCTACCCCATGTCCGCTGTCTCTCTTCCGGTGTGCTATGATGTCATAACACCCCCCTATTATGTCATAATAACCCAGTGTCAAATCATAAGTCCATACTATATCATAATAACTCACTATGATTTACTAATACTCCATTGTGATATCAAAATACCCCATTGTGGTGTTAGAACACCCCACTATGATGTCATAATACTACATTGTGATGACATGACATAATACTCCAGAATTTACCAATGTGATGTCGTAATACACCATAGTGATATCATAATACCCCCACAGAGACATGGGCAGCATGACTTCAGTCATCGCTCAGGACCAAGAGAGTGGCTGCTATAACTAGGCCCCAGAACTGACTGCTATTTCTCTCTAAATAGTGTGTCAGGGCTGAATCATCTGTTAGCCAGTGTAAGGGCATGGTTACAGCTGACACTCATTAGGTCCTGAGCAGTGATGGTGGGTTTACACGTCCCGATATCACGGCGATATCGGAGGCAACGGCGGCGGGAGCGCGCATTTTTTCAGCCCTTTTCCCGATATCGGCGGTTTACTCGCTGCGATATTGGGAAACAACGTCCCTCCGATGTGTACGCCCACCAACCCAGTAACGACCATTTAACATGGGAGTTAATGGGTAGCGTCGGCATACAGATCGGAGTTGGGCTGTCACACGCTGCAATGCTGCTACAACGGCCATGCGATATCGGGCAGTTGAATAGCTCGGCTATTCAACCCCGATATCGTTTTGGCATCGTTCCAGCATCGCGTTGTACGCTCAAACCGTACAACGCGCAAACTATATCGGGTCCAACTCGCGACCCACGTGACTTTTTGTCGGAGTTGGGTCGGAGTTGGACGCCGATATCGCGGCGTGTAAACCCGCCATTACTGAAGCCAAGCCGGCCACAGCCTGAGGGTGTCCAGAGTAATAACATTTCTTTCATCTCCGTAGCCGAACTATCAGTGGGGCGGCCAGGTAGCTTTTGAATGCTGTTAACATGCAGATTAACCACCTATCTGCAGGTTAATAGCAACTGGGAACAAGAGCAGTTCCTTTAAGTTTCTAATCTACACTGTGTGCAGAATTATTAGGCAAGTTGTATTGTAGAGGATTATTTTTATTATTGATCAACAACTATGTTCTCAATCAACCCAAAAGACTCAAATATCAAAGCTTAATATTTTTGGAAGTTAAAATTTTTTTTTTTTTAGATTTGGCTATCTTAGGATGATATCTGTTTGTGCAGGTAATTATTACTGTGCAGAATTATTAGACAACTTAATAAAAAACAAATATATTCCCATCTCACTTGTTTATTTTCACCAGGTAAACTAATATAACTGCACAAAATTTAGAAATAAACATTTCTGATGTGCAAAAACAAAACACAAAAAGTTAGTGACCAATATAGCCACCTTTCTTTATGATGACACTCAACAGCCTTCCATCCATAGATTCTGTCAGTTTCTTGATCTGTTTACAATCAACATGGAGTGCAGCAGCCACCACAGCCTCCCAGAAACAGTTCCAAGAGGCGTACTCACTACTAACATGTAAGAAGGGCCTGGATGCCTTTTTGAAAACTATACTATTACCAGTTATGTATACTAGATTCTTAGGGCGTTGATCCAGGGAACTAGTCTGATTGCCGTATGTGGAGTCAGGAAGGAATTTTTTCCCCAATGTGGAGCTAGTGTTGCCACACGTTTTTTTTTTTTGCCTTCCTCTGGATCCACATGTTAGGCTATGGTTGAACTAGATGGACTTAAAGTCTTCCTTCAACCTTAAAAACTATGTTACTATGTTACTGTTCTCCCTGCCTGTAGATCTCACATTTTATGAGGGTCCACAGGTTCTCTATGGGGTTCAGATCAAGGGAACAAGGGGGCCATGTCATTATTTTTTCTTCATTTAGACCTTTACTGGCCAGCCACGCTGTGAAGTAGTTGGATCCATATGATGGAGCATTGTCCTACATGAAAATCATGTTTTTCTTGAACGATACCGACTTCTTCCTGTACACTGCTTGAAGACGTCATCGTCCAAAAAGTGGCAGTAGGTCTGGGAGTTTAGCTTCACTCCATCCTCAACCCAAAAAGGTCCCACAAGTTCATCTTTGATGATACCAGCCCATACCACTACCCCACCTCCACCTTGTTGGCGTCTGAGTCGGAGTGGCGCTCTCTGCCCTTTACTGATCCAGCCTTTGGCCCATCTATCTGGCCCATCAAGAGTCACTCTCATTTCATCAGTCCATAAAAGCTTTGAAAAATCAGTCTTAAGACATTTCTTGGCCCAGTCTTGATGTTTTATCTTATGTTTCTTGTTCAAAGGTGGTCGTTTTTCAGCATTTCTTACCTTGACCATGTCCCTGAGTATGGCACACCTTGTGTTATTGGACACTCCAGTAATGTTGCAGCTCTGAAATATTGCAAAACTGGTGGCAAATGGCATCTTGGCAGCTTCACGCTTGATTTTCCTCAATTCATGGGCAGTTATTTTGCGCCTTTTTTGCCCAACACACTTCTTGGACCCTGTTGGCTATTTGCCATGAAACGCTTGATTGTTCGCTGATCACAATTCAAATGTTTGGCAATTTCAAGACTGCTGTTCCCTCTGCAAGACATCTCACAATTTTGGACTTTCAGAGCCCGTCAAATTCTCTTCTGACCCAGAAAGGAAATGCATTTGCCTAATAATTAAGCACACCTTATATAGGGTGTTGATGTCATTAGACCACACCTTACAGAGATGCACATCACCTATTTACTTAGTTGACTCTTAAGCCTATACAGCTTGGAGTACGACAAATGTATAAAAAGTATCATGTGATCAAAATACTCATTTGCCTAATATTTCTGCACACAGTGTAGCATATACTCACCAAAATGTATGATGGTTCATTAGGAGTGTAAAGTGCAAATGAGTGCAAGCAGGAAGAACATTTCATATATATTCCACCAAAAGCTGCCAAAATAAAACTAGGTATGCTATATAGGAATTCTTGACTAAATGGAATTTACAGCAAAAAAAAAATTAATAGTCAATAAACAGGTTTTATGATGCAAAATCACATTTGTGTCGATAATGCTATCACCTGGAGCTAACAACATGGTGATGGCGATGCCCGGCTTGGCCACTAAACCAACAGTAGCAAAACCCAGATGTGACCCAGCAACCCAGGTGTTCAGGAAAAGTGCTGTTAGGAGTGAGGATTGATGAGCTAATCAATCTGTCACACTCAGATCCTCAGCAGGGTGGTTGGAGGAGAGCTGGAGGTGGATAATATTCAGAATGCAAGCACATGCTTAGTGTAACCTGAAATTGATGCTGACATTTTCAATTGTGAAAAGAAATTTTTTCCTAAGTAATATAGGAAATAACTCTTCTAACCTTCCGGAGGATGTCAGATAATCAGAGAGCTTATTTTCCAAAAGCAAACTTTTCAAAGATGAATTATGAATAATCAGGCATTTCAGATGTGTGTTCTATAGGTTTGAGTCAGCAGTTTGTTGGTTTAGCTTAAACTTAAAGAAAAAAAAAAAGATACTAATAGCATCGAGTCTCATTTAAACGAATATCATATTTCAGATAAAAAGGAATCTGCACATCTCAATAGAAATATTTACTCCCTACATAATGTGAACATATATCATGTACATTCACTCCAATATGAATGGATCTTCTCATATGAAAGGCACTTCTAAACACACACTATTGTAAAGATGGATACGGCAGTCTGTCCCTTCATTGACAGAATTTCAAAGCAGGAGCCAAAACCATTGTCTACCTGTGGCTAATCCAAATGCAAGGGTAATCAGCAAAATGCCATTCAAAAGATATTCCCATACAAAAAAAATTGAGGCATATCAAATAGGATATTCCAAACTATTCTAATCTCTGGGACTGATCTTGATTGCAAAAACAGAAGCACAAAGGTATCCCTGAAATTTCTACTATCCAGCAATGTTTCCTGCCATTGGCTGTACAGAGGAATACAACTGTACTGTGGCTTGGTCCCGTGTGGTCTGCCCCTTCCCTGGCTGTGTGTCTACATCAGACTCACCTTCCTCGTAGTCCTGCTCCATCCATCCACTCTCGGGCTGTGCTTTCTCGCTCTCAGGCTCTACTGGTCTACTGGGAGCAGGCATAGGTGGTGGTGCCCACACTACAACTATTTAAAAGGGCAAGTATGCCGACATGACATTAGATATGAGAACGGTTAGGTACTTAAAGGCAACTTTCCCCTTTGGGAGGTGTCTGAGCAGCGTGGTTTCTTAGAGACACTGCTAGTTCTCAGGTCCCCATCAGTGTACCTAGTACCTGTGCTCTTGCCCTAACCTTGTAGTATGCTACCTTATTTGTGCTCCTATTCTTGGTGACTGTGTCTCATTCCATACTTTACCTAGGGCCTGCATCTGTCTGCTACAGTCTGCACATCAAGGGTCTGCAACAGTCATGCTGTATATGGACCTGCACCTATCTGCTATTGCGAAGTCATGAGACACTCCAGTCTCCATCTTCCTCCGGATCTGTGGCGCACAAAGTCTTCCGATCTGAATGAGCTGCCCACTGGTATCAGCAGTCGTGGCATTTAGATCCCCTGGAGTTGCCCCTCACTGCCAGCTTCTCCAAGGGAGTTCGTGTCATGGCCCAGGGGTCCGCTCCTGGACACTGCCCTGGCGAGCATAACACAGTGTGCTGCCTAACAGTCAGTAATATGTTTACAATTTTGAGAAAATTTGTAGAACAACCAGTTTTGGTACTCAACACTTTCATTCTGATGACCTGTCAACCTGTGGTGGTCCCGGCAGTTAGGCCACACTTATGAGATGCTGGAATACGTTAGTTGCAAAGCCCCCCCATACACTTTAGATAGCCATCATTGGGCTGATGTTTGGTGGCAGCATCTTTCCCAACTCTCCTATTCACAAGAGTACAAAAAAGTTCAAAAGAATCACACACCAACTTATCCTTCTATATTCATATATAGTAACAAGTCTTGGTGTGAATATTATGGACAATCATCCTGAAACACCTCCTCTCAACTGATAAATTGTTTTAACACTATGGAGTGCTAGTTTCAAAATTAAAAAGACACTCCCTTGAGAAAGCATTAGCAAAATGTGCGTTGGAGCACACCACAGACCAGGGCACATTTTGTATGGCTGCATGTGCATAATACGGGTTAGCATATTAGTGGGAGGATGAGTAGCTACACTTTTGGATATTATTCGTTATGGTTTAATAATTTGAAATGAAATCATTGAAATACACATGTAGTTGCCTTCTTATCCTATTAGCATTGTAGAATTGATGCCCATATGTGTATTTATTTACATTTTTATACTTCCTATTTTGTGAAATTAATTATGATTGCAGCCTGTAATTGGTAGTGTTATCACTCTATAGTGGTTATTATACTTGGATCTCCTCATTCATTCTTGTGTTGATTTCTGTTGACAGAATAATTCTGTATGTTTTAAATGTATCAATAACTATAATTTTTTTTAACTTTGAATCTAACATTCCATCCTATACACAAGAGTGTCTGCTTAGCAGGATGCCACTGTTTTCTCTAATGACGCAGATCAACAGTATGATGCCACTTTCCCAGACACCAAACACCTCCTGGCATGCTAGCTCATCTCTAGAGAGGTAAAAGAAGGTTTTATCAATCAGGCAAACCTAAAATGATATGAAAAATGCCATGTAGCATTAACTTGTCTCAGTACAGAAAAAAATCCCTATATCTATGGACATTACTACCCTATAACAAAAGAAAGATCGAGAGCTATAGCTGAACAGTGATTAGACCATTTTGGTGTATAAAGATCTTATGCATAAGTTATCAAAACCACCTTTGAACATGTGAGTGATCTATGTGGTTGGCTATTCAGCTTGGTTTACTTTCTTCTGTTCTGCATCTTCCAACTTCTGAAAAATGTTGGAACATATCAGTGGTAATTATATGGAAATATTAGTCCTTTATTGATAAACTAGATGGTGGCCCAATTCTAACACATCGGGTAGTCTAGAATATGTATGTAGTTTATTTATGAAGATTTAACAATGAATGCAAGGAATACACGATATCATCACCTACCTAATGTGTTATCGTCGCGCCGCTACGACCAATCAGAACGGCGGCATCAAACGCGCGCCTGCGCTCCTCCATGATTGGATCAATGCTATCCTAACTACCGGCAGACCAATCAGAATAGCGGCAACCGCCTCCTAGGTGTTAAGGGAAATATATTATTAAAAGATTTTAAAAATGGCGCCTTAGCGTGTGTCGCTCCTCTGATTGGTCGGCCGCGACGACCAATGAGAGACGCGGCCTTCAAACCACGCGAAACCCGCTATTCCTCTAATGGTCGCCATGGCTTGGCGCCGGGTTTGAATGCCACGGGACACTACACGCTGCGAGCAGCCGGGAGACTGACCGACTGACGCCGGTCATCTCCGGCTGGCTCGCCGGGAACTCTGTGCAGCAGGTGGCGCGGCTGAGCTACTGCTCACAGAGGTCAGCGGCTCGCCAGACGCAAGATGACCGGCTCGGTACCGGTGGCGCATGCGGCGCACCATCGTGGAGATCCCGCTGTTTCTCCCGACGATGGCCCCGCCGGACGTGTGTTTCAGCTTGGCGCAAATTTTGAATGTGCGCGGTTTTTTGCATACTCTCGCTCATTGGTGGCTGCCGGAGGCGGCCCCCAAAATGAGCACCCTGACGCTGGGCCAATTTCGGTGTCAGACAGACATGATTAGGACATTATAGTAGATAGTAGACAATATTCAAGAGAACCTTTCATGTAATTCACACTGTCCAAACTAGGGGTGGTATGAATCAGAGCCTTGCAGCATGATTTGAGCTAGGTAAATCAACTTTCTGAAATACTCCAGCATTTCAAAGCAAATATAGTTAGAAGATTCAGCCTGGGCCATAGCAAGAGATGGGAATAGTCTGTGGCCACCCCTGGTCAGCTTCTCCTAATGCTACTCCAGGTGATTGACAGGTCTCTCAAAAATTCTAGGGAGCAATGCACCTTGGGTTTCACTGTGTTTGAGTGCTTTAACTGGTGCCGGCAGTGTTATCCTCCGCTGGTCTCCACAAGGTCAGTGGGTGCTTTGTGATGTCTGTCTATCAAGCATTGCTCCCACCCAGCCAGAATCCTGCGCCACACTGATGAGGGCAACAACCCCGAAACAGCTGTCTGTGGTTGGATACCTAGTCCACGGTAAACCCCTGGCCATATCTTCAAGCTCGCAATGGCTGGATAGTGACTTAAGGGCTACTAATACCCTGGGCTAGGTCCTTCCCTGGTGGGATAACTGGCTGGTGTCATGGAGATCTATATAGACAATCAATGGACTTTCACTGCATATTCAAATGTCAGGGGATGAATCAACCTTGTGGATTGACTAGTATATTAATATGCTTTAAACAATTGTGTCCGCCAGTGGATTATTCCACCACTGGTCTCCCAAGTCTCGGTGCATTGTGATGTCTCTCAAAAGGCATGTATTTCAAAATTATTTCAAAGAAACATATATTGTGCAGCCAGACCATTCTTGCCGCTCATTGTTTGGGAAGCCTGAATTATGAAACACGCTGCCATTAGAGAAATAAAGTTTCCATTTTAATGGGATTTTTTGTTGTCTGGAAGGTTTTTTTTTTTTTTGCTATGATATACATCATACAAGTGGCTAAAAAGTGAGATATAACAAACATTGGCATTTAAGCTTCAGGAAGAAATTTTCAGCTGAAATTCTATTAGGCTGGTTTCACATCACATATTTTTTCCTGTCCGTGGGAACCTACTTTTTGTAGGACCCCACGGACAGGAACGGACACTACAGGAGGTGACCTTTTCGGTGTTCGGGTCCGTTATAATCACGGGTCCCGACACAGAAAGGAGCTGTGTAGGGCCCTTTCGCTTCCGCAATGTATATACATACATTGCGGAAGTGAAATGTAGTAAAAGAAATGGTTAAAAATCTCTATGTTCACCTGTCCGACGATCCACCGACGTCTCCAGCACTTCCGGATGCCTGTAGGACATGCCGTGATGTCACAACCCGACAGCGTCATTGGGTCACATGACCGCAGTTACTGCGGTAACCGGTCATGTGACCCGATCAGCTGATCGGGTTGTGACATCACAGCAGGTCCTGTACTGGGAGCGAGATAGAAGCATCGGTGGATCGCCAGACAGGTGAGAATAGATATATATTTTTTTTTTTTTTAACCCCTACTTTTACTTAAATTTCACTTATGTATATACATTGCAGAAGTGAAATTAGACGGTTAGGATCAATTTTAGTGTACTGAGCATGCTCAGTACAGTAAAATCAGGTTTGAGGAATGATCAGCTGTTTCCTCGAACTCTTGCTCCATAGACCTTATGTTATTCTGGTGCGGATCATGTCGGATCCAATTCTGTCAAATTTTATCCGCTGTGCCCAAAACCGGACCAGTCTCCGATTTTGGGTACAACTAAAAATCGGACAGAATTGGATCCTACACAAATCGGATGCCATTAAGGGCAAATCCGATGTGATCCGTGGCCCATTGGATAAAATGGAGGCCAAATTGGATCGGTGGCTGTCTGTTTTACAACGGACAGCCACGGATCCAAGAAATACGTGATGTGAAAGCAGCCTTAGAAATTCAGCTGCTGCTTCTATTGGCTATCTATATGACTTAGCAGTCACCTTTATGTTGATAAAACCCAATCTTATTCTTTGTATCACAGTCATTAACATATACTATTCTCCTCCGCATATTGATGTGTTTTATACAAGACCTATTTTTATGCAAGATTTGCCTGGTAGTTGCAAAATGAAGTGGCCAGTCTGGACATGCAGAAGAAGATGACACTATCCTAATGAGGACCCTAGAAGGAAGAGTAGTTACGGGTGAAGCTCTAAAAAAACAAACAAGGAAAAAAAAGAAAACAACTCAAATTGTGTCTAAATGGAAATGATTAGTTAATTTATGTCTTTAAGAAGAATATTGATTAATTGTAGTGTAGTTTAATGAATTTAACATTTACATTCAATACCTTCCAAAAGCAAAAAAGAGATCAGCCCCCAGCACCCTATTTGCAAGTAATCTGGAAGAAAGCAGCTCCCTGTGTATTTGCATACTTGATTACTGCGTTTGTTTAGCTCAATAACAAGTGTTTGAACAGTAAAGTTGTAATTCATTTTACATTTAGCACAGGGGTTTAATTGCCAAGTAATTTGTTTAAACAGTTTAAACAATTTACAATTTAGTCAACATAAAAATTTGTGAGCAATCATATGGGAAATGTCATAAAACTGAAGCTAAATACTAAGTAATCAAAGTTTTATAGACTCAAATAGCATTTAACTAACAAAAATTATCATTATGATTTCATGTTAACTGCTCTGTTACATTTCACTTAATTTCAAACTTGGTAAATGTTAAAAAGTAATTGATCATTCTCCACAATCATTTCTCTGCAGTTCTGCATTTCATGTTTCTTCTAAAAAATATAAAAAAGACGGAGTGATAGCCGATTTTGATGTTCGGATACATTTCAGACATTAGCCATTAGCTGTCATTCCAAACAGGTGAGAATGCGTACGTCACTTGTGTACCAATTTGCTTCTAACTTGGCTGGATAGCTGTGGTCTCATGTATGAAAACTAAAAAGTGGAAGAGTCAGCCAGAATAAACAAGGAAATCCCCATCTAGAGTACAAGTTGTAAATGGCACTATAAAAATAACAACTAAATGTTACGACAGTAAATACCTCTGTCCATGCTCCCTCATGAAGATTAGCTACATTGTACCTCTCTGGAATCTCCATCTTCCAGGAGGACAACGCTGGCCTCAACCTTAAATAGGAGTAGGAGAGCTGGCCAAATAAGTCTACAAAACTCTTCACCAAGATTGGCTGAAGATACAAATACAGCTAAGAACACCTGCTCGACTAGTTCCAAAATGTTCATATTTGCAGACTAATGGTGCCATCACACGCATCAATTTAGTGAACGATATCGCTTAAGCGATCTGCTTTTTTGATCGCTTGAGTGATATCGTTTGTGCGTCGCTACGTGTACTCAAACGGTTTTTCTTTGAAAAATCGTTTGTTTGATTGCAGATTTGTGAACATGTTCACAAATCTGTCGTTGGTCGGCCGGTGGACACAGCATCGCTGCATGTGACACCGGCAGAGCAACGATGAACGAGCTCCCAGTGCCTCGCAGCCTATGCTGGGAGCTTGTATCCATGCTAAACATCGGGTTACTAAGCGCAGCGCGGCGCCTAGTAACCCGATGTGTACCATGGTTACCAGCGATCTCGCTGGTCCATATCGTTGGTGAGTTTGCCTGTGTGACAGCTCACCAATGATGTGAACAATATTGTTAGCGATCGCGCGTGCATGCGATTGCTAACAATATCGTTCACTAAATTGATGCGTGTGACGGCACCCTTAGTTTTTCTCTGGCGTTTACCATTCTTTTAGAAGGATTTGGTAAGTTTCCTCACACTTTGGCTGCGGAGGGGATCTGCAAGCTGAGCGCAGGCACCGCAAGTCCCTATGTTTAACATGGGGACGCAGGTGCCTGCGCTCCGATGCAGGTTGGCGTGCGCACCCATTCACTGAAATGTATGATTTGTATGCAGGCGGATGCCTGCGCACAAATCACACACTCTCGTTCGCACCCTGAACGCGACATGCGCACAAATCACATATTGCTGGCAATGGGTGTGCACGGCCATCTGCACCCGAGCGCAGGTACTTGCGTCCCCATGTTAAACATAGGGACGCGCGGTGTCTGCGCGCTCAGCTTGCGCTTCCCCGCGCAATACGCTGTGCAAGTCTGAAACCAGCCTTTCCTCTTGGTTTCTGCTCCCAAAAACGTTGTTTGCAAATAGCCATAGAGTTCAATGCCAAGAGTGCTACACATGTATAACATTCTCCTCCAGGCCTTTAATAGTTATATGCATGTGATTATCTTAGTTCAGAATAACCTTTAAAGCACCACCCCAGCATTTTTTTTTTAATTTTACTGCTGGACTGGTTCTTCTAATCTAGTGCTCTGACCACAGTCTCCTAATCACTCTCGGGGATCTTCATCTGTTTTCAGTGCCGCACCTGTTGGTCTCAAGCAGTTTGTGATCTGCTGGCTGGCTCCAGGGTTTGATGGAATGCGTCGGAGGTCAAACAATCAATAGAAGTCTATAAAAGCCTTGTTCTGGATTTCATAGACTTGCATTCCTACCAGTCAGAAGTTATAATCACAAGATGGAGCCATCAGACTGGGACGGTGCCAATAGGTGAAAATAATAGAGGGTGAGTATAAGACCAAAGGCAAGGACTTTACAATAGAAGCACCATTCCAGCACCAAAAAAAAAAAAAAATTGTTGTTTTAAAATTAACCTCAGTTTACAGTGATCAAAAAGATACAGTCATAAAAGAGATTAAGAAAATGGATTGGTTCCAAATTGTCAACAGAGCAGTTAAAGTTGGTTTACCAATAAAAAATAAAAGAAGACTTGCATCAAAATGTCTTTAGAAGTAGAAAATAACAAATGTAGATAGTGGTCATCCTTCCCAGGTGCAGCACCGACTCTCAACCACTGTTCCAGTCTATGCGTATTGAATGCAGCCCTGAAGTCTTGACTATAGCATAACAACTAAAAAGCTGCAACTAGTTAATAGTTATAAATCAATACTAAGAAATAAAAATGTTTTAATGCATAACATTTTAAACAAAGAGAAAAAAGTCCAGCATCAACGTCCTTTAAATTTTCTTGGAAAAAGTTAAAAGTCCATTTTATTTACTGTATATACTCGAATATAAGCCGAGTTTTTCAGCAAAATTTTTGTGCTGAAAAGTGCCCCCCTCAGCTTATACTCAAGTCACTCTTATTTGCTGTGGGGGGGGGAGCTGTGACCGGGGGCTGGAGGAGGCTGCAGTGACAGCGGGCGGTCACGTGGGGCCGCTCATTAGTGTAATGAATATGCACTGCATCCCCCTGTCCATCAGCGGCAGGGGGAGCGGTGTATATTGCACTACACTGGCCCCCAGCAGTGGTATACAGCCCCCCCAGTATCTGGCCCCCATGCTTCGGCACACATTAAAATAACATACACTTTATACATTACCTTTCCAGCAACACCTTGCTGGCAGCGCCGCTCCTCCAGTCTCCCAGCTTCTTCCTGCTTGTGCCAATGTAATTGCTTCTTCCTGCTTGTGCCGATGTCATTGCTGCTGCGTTCGTCACAGAAGTAGAAGCCGGCACGAGCAGGAAGAAGCCGGGAGACCGGAGGAGCGGCGCTGCCAGCAAGGAGTCGCCGGAAAGGTGATGTATAAAATGTTTGTTATTTTAATGTGTGTCGCAGCCTGGGGGCCAGATACTAGGGATGGGGCCTGTACACCACTGCTGGGGGCCAGATACTAGGGAGGGGGGCTGTATATCACTGCTGGGGGCAAGATACTAGGGAGGGGGCTGAATATCACTGCTAGAGGCCAGATACTAGGGAGGGGGGCTGTATATCACTGCTGGGGGCCTGTATACCACTGATGAGGGGCCGGTATACCACTGCTGGGGGCCAGATACTAGGGAGGGGGCTATACATCACTGCTGGGAGCTTGTATATTGCTGCTGGGGGCCTGTATACCACTGCTGGGGCCAGATACTAGGGAGGGTACCTGTATATCGCTACTGGGGGCCTGTATACCACTGCTGGGGGCCAGATACTAGGGAAGGGGCCTGTATATCGCTGCTGGGGGCCTGTATACCACTGATGAGGGGCCTGTATACCACTGATGGGGGCCAGATACTAGGGAGGGGGGCTGTATATCACTGCTGGGGGCCATATACTAGGGAAGGAGGCTGCATATCACTGCTGCGGGCCAGATACTAGGGAGGGGGGATGTATATTACTGCTGGGGGCCAGATCCTAAACTTGGGGTTATTTAGATTGGAAAAACGAAGGCTTAGGGGTAATCTTATAATAATAATAATGTATAAATATATGAGGGGACAGTACAGAGACCTTTTTAATGATCTTTTTACTCTTAGGTCTGAGACTGGGACAAGGGGGCATCCTCTACTTCTGGAGGAAAGAAGGTTTAATCATAATCACAGACGTGGATTCTTTACTGTAAGAGCAGTGAGACTATGGAACTCTCTGCCACATGATGTTGTAATGAGTGACTCACTACTAAAATGTAAGAATGGCTTTCTTGAAAACTAGAATATTACCAGTTACATATACTAGATTCTTTGATAGGGCATTGATCCAGGGAACTAGTCTGACGCCATATCTGGAGTCAGGAAGGAATTTTTTTTCCCCAATGTGGAGCTTAGTGTGTCCACATGGGGTTTTTTGCCTTCCTCTGGATCAACATGTTAGGCTATGGGTTGAACTAGGTGGACTTAAAGTCTTCCTTCAACCTTAAAAACTATGTTACCATGTTACTAGGGAGGGGGGCTGTATATAATTGCTGTGGGCCTGTATATCACTGATGAGGGGCCTGTATACCACTGCTGGGGGCCAGATACTAGGGAGGGGGCCTGTATATCACTGCTGGGAGCTTGTATATTGCTGCTGGGGGCCTGTATACCACTGCTGGGGGCCAGATACTAGGGAGGGGACCTGTATATCGCTGCTGGGGGCCTGTATACCACTGCTGGGGGCCAGATACTAGGGAGGGGGCCTGTATATCACTGCTGGGAGCTTGTATATTGCTGCTGGGGGCCTGTATACCACTGCTGGGGGCCAGATACTAGGGAGGGGGCCTGTATATCGCTGCTGGGGGCCTGTATACCACTGATGAGGGGCCTGTATACCACTGATGGGGGCGTTATATAACAGGATGGGGGTCTGCTGCATTTATCACCC